>CM060907.1:679496212-680696212 GCA_030737815.1 Allium fistulosum | reverse complement strand
TTTTGATAGCAATTGTATTATTATATGCAATTTGTGCAAAAAGTATATGCAACAAATTTTATTATAAGATCCAAAGAAAGCACGTTGGTTAGGAAAATTTTAGTTGTTTGTTTTTGAATACTATTAGGTGTATGCATGTTTATGTTGTTATATAATGAATTATGTATCAATTCCTAATGATATGTTTTGTGAAGTTTTTATACTTTTATCTTGACAAGACATCAATAGGGAACCTTTTATCAAGGGGAGTATCTATGAAACTTTATATAGTTTTAACATTATTTTAATGGTTCAATCTAATTATTTTTTGGTAAAATAATTGTTGATGCTGAATGAAATAGTTGAAGTATGTGGCATATTTTGATAACCTTTTTAGTTTAAATATTAACTTGGATCTTCTACTTGCTGTCGAAATTTAATTTTCTAAATGTCATGCTATGCTCCTTTCCTTGCATTTGAGATTACTAAAATGTCAATATTACAACATGTTGTACAGAAAACTTAGATCGATCACTAGCTAAGAAGGACAAGGATTTTCCTGGTACATGTATGTACTTAAGATTATAAATGAGGATCTAATGTTTTACTTCTCATAAATTATTTAAGGAGATGCATCTTTTAGATCATTTATGTGTGTTTATATGGATTAAGTATCTGCAGAAGGCTACAATGTCGTAACTAACATAACTGATATGAAATCACTACTTTCAATTAGAAATAATCTTTAATCAGTAGTAGCATACTGTTTTCTCCTTAAACTTGAAAAAAAGGTTACCATAGGTAATGAATGGAAGGTGGGAAGCTCGAAGACCCGAGGAAAGGGGAACAGTGTATGAACTATGAACCTGCTCCACCTGAGAGATGTATAAACTTTTGTTTGCTACAAATACTCTAGGTTTTACGTTTCCTCGAGAGTGTGTATAACTAAATCACAAACCATTGATTGAACTATTTTAATCTTATGTTTTCTTTGCAGCAACTTCATATGGAATTATCGATGCAACTTCCATCAGTTAAGTTTGATTTATTTTTCTTTTAGAAGTTACATTAGCATTATTACTTCAATTGATTAAATAAATGTTACATTGTAAAGGTTATATTTAATTACTAATATGAGTATACTTTTGTTTTCAAGCATGAACTACATTATTTTCCCTATCCATGAAGTTCTGCCACAAATTTTGACAATGAATTCAGTTAGCTATTCTCGAAAGTTAAATCATCCTATCATTTTTCTAATTAGTACATATGGAAGAAATAGCTTCTGTATCTCTTTGAATAAAAAAAAATGTAAGTGTCAACCTTTTATACAGAATTAATTTAACAAAGACCTAACAAAATATAAGTCTTCCATAGAACTTGCTAATGTCCCCATAATCTATAGTGTGATCCTGATTGTAAGAAACAAGTAAACTACTGTACTAAATTATATAATATAGTGCATATAAATTGGAATTGAGTTCTAACTTCTAGCTATGTTTAAATATTTAAGGATCACATAAATTTTCTTGATATACCCATTTCAATGTTAGTCTAACCGGAGCAGTTAACTAAAAAGACTTTAACATACCAGACCAAAGCAATAGTAATTATGGCTTAACATATAGTTTGTGTTTATGATTATGGATCAGTTTAAAAATGGATAGTCTGAACTAATTCGAGCAGTAATTATAGAAATCATGTATTATTGGGCAATTCGAAATAATTATTGGTTTCACATGATAGGCTGAGATAATTCACTACAAATCGAGTTGCAATTTATTCAATATGGTTTATTATAATATAGTTGGATTCACTACATCTATAGTCAGCTATATTTAAATTAAAGTGACAAAGTCTCAGTGTTTCGTATATGAGTATCTCGATTTTGATGGTTATTTTTCATTATTAAATTATTTTCTTTTTCTAACGTTTTCAAATCAATTCGATTGAGAAAATTTAAATTAGGATAAATTTAATGTTTAACGTTTTTGTCTTACATGGCTGAGATACAGAAAGCACTACTGTAATATTTTTTTATTTTCATTTTTGTCCATAATATATATCTGAATATGTTTGTTATTTTCTCTTTTTCCAAAAGTTGCTCTGTGACATGCATGCAAATATACCACGTAAAACAATTTTTTTTCTTTTTCTTCATAAGTTGTCAAATATATCAGATAAAATCAATTGCGTAAACTTTGTTGACAAACTGATTCATAATTCATAATATTTTAATTCTAATTTACAATATTGATTCATAACTCTTAACTTTCATAACAAAAAATGTTAGAATGAACTTTGTGGGAAAACAAGCCATCTTCATTGGGCTTTCTATTACAAATAGTTTAAATACTTATTTTTCATATATGTTTCTGTTATTTTCTATACATTATACATTAGACTTTTATATTCGTCGTAGATATCATTTGATACCTGAATGAGTAATTCTTTGTTAAACAAATATGTCGGAATCATAAATATAGCTCTCTGAGGTCAGCATTTAATGCAATGCTAAACCATGATGGCATGAATGTTTTTCGAGCACAACTGATAATTTTTTTTGTTAAAAGAGATCTTCTCTTCACTGTGATTCGTCTACAATCAAGCAACGATGATTGTCATTTATATTCCTTAGGTTACGTAGAAATAATTTTCTTTCTATCTTTCTAGGCAAAGAGATCATCACTACCGACTCAGGTTCGATATCATTTTCCTCAGCTCCTTGGTTCATCTAAATACATGGTATTTCTTTACTTTAAGGCAGTAAGTTACCAGGACATGGTTCAAGGTTGCTTCATTGATCCAAAATTGTTTTAATCGGTCACTTGATTTCACCAGATTGTATTTATAATGAAGACCCTTCATTGATGATTAAGAAATAAATGTGATTAATTTGATCATGGTTGTGGTTCATGAAATATATATTTAGGGTTGGGAGCATGTAATTTATATGATCCATAAAAGCTTAGAATCCGATTACTTTTCTTTGTTTTTGTACATCTATCAACTTATGCTGCTATGTACTCATTGATTTACCAATACACTGTATAGTCACTCACATTAACTAAATGTTTCTATCATGGCTTCCTTTCCAGTCACCAGTTTTCATGTGATTCTACACTTATACTACGTTTGTTCAAAGAAAAGTTAATTAGATTGTTTTTGATCATGCACAAATAGAAACTATGGTATTTTCGTATACTATTGTGTTTACTCCATTAAGGTTTCAAAATGGTTAAGCTTTTAAATTATATATGATTGATGTGTACTTAATTTATGGTTGAACGATTAATTTGTGACATGGTTTTGCCATAACAAATTGTTCAATCTTTCTAATCAAAATTTAATCATAGTTTTATTGATGAGAACAGACATGACAATGATAGTTTGGTATTTGTATATAGCAATAGCATAGAAGGTGTTTCCATTGTCATGTTTGTGAAGTTCACTGATGGTTTTCAAAATGTTACAAATATACAGAAATAGAATCATTGTGAACGAGATCAAAGTGGGGATTGTATATTATTGATTTGGTTATTTTCAGCCTTCTTTTAAACCCAAATAAAAAAAATCAACCTTCATGTGTCTGTGTATATACATCATACACAGAGAGATATGTTTGTGACTGTATGTTCAATTAGTCAAATATATGAAAAATAAAAGGTATTGGTGTTTAGACACTAAGATGTCCATTTTTACCTTTTGTAATTTTTAATTTTATCGATGTTTCATTCTTATCGCTGAAAAAGTCATTTTAATCCATTAACATCATCATTTAGTGCCTTCAATGCTCTTAAACATTTAATGTAGTGGAAAAACTGATTTTTTTTAAATGATTTCTATTGATGTATTCTTCCACTCCTATAGATTGACGATTCAGGTTAATTTCTTAAAGTGGATGCACAAAGATGATGCCAGGTAGAATTTAACGTATGTAATTGACATGTACGCTTTTTTCCATCATCAACTATGCCAGGTAAAATTTCTTAATATCGATATCTTCTGTCTTTTTCAAAGAAAACCACTAAGGAATTGAGTATGATTGCAATGTGATTCATGCTGAATTATACTTTTTTGCTGTTTGGTGTCAAGGGAGCACAGTTGCAAAGATAATGTCGGCGATAACAATACTTTAATAGATATTTACAACAATGCATATACAATATGGTTCTTGCTTTTACTAACCTTTCAACCCTAAGCCCAAGATCCTGATCCTACAATTGAGTAATTCTTCAACCAGTATTGTTGGAACATATGCAATGCATACTCCATTCGATACAATTCTATATTATTTACATTTCCCAATCATTTTCAACTATTAGGTTTCTTAAGTTGTAATGGTAAGCACTTAACAAAGTTATGACCAATTACATGTTCAAGCTGACTTCACCCTTTTATTTAACTATGTAAAAATTATCAAAAATTGTTCATTTGCAGGTTGCATGGTAAGCAGTCCGCCTACAGCACATCTCCAAGCATTTTACACCCATGATAATTTATCATCCACTGGAGTTCAAGAACAAAGCAATATTGAAGACTATAAGAATGGTGCTACTTTATATTCCTTCTGAAACAAAAACAAATTAGATTCAACAATTTGTACCGTATATGTCAATTCCTTAATATATAATATACATATCATGGGATGTCTCAATACTGCATAATTAAATGTACGCATGGTAAGTTTATTATAATATAGCATTGATTCTATATGTTAGATTGATCCACGGACATAATTTTTTTTCCCTATGGGTATTTCTATATTTAGTTCTATGGATAGATGTACACTGTCATAAATGAGTTGTATTCCAAGTTAATGGCATGGCTATCACATTAATACTACTCTTTATCAAATTGAGGATACAAACAAATGCTATTCTGTAAAGCTGTACAAATAATTTCACTTGGATGGTGCTTTTATTCAACTATTAATCTTCTACATATACTGATTTAGAAAAGACGTCATCGTGGATTTGATTTCTATTCTGTTTTTACAGTGTAATCATAAACCAAAACGCATGTTACAACAAACCCTCATTTTCCACAATTAGGACATACCAATTTCATTTAACCAACAAAACAACTCAGATTTAAATGTCAACTAAACTATTAAAAGTTGAAATAACAAACACATTTAGTCAACATGATAAAATAATTACTGACATTTCGCTAATTGAATCGTACAAATCCATGTGCGAAGCACGGGTTTGCACTAGTTATAAAAGAAAGGCAAATTTGAAAGAAGTGAATAAGATTAAAACTGAATGTGAAACCGAAATTGAATAAATAAAGTTGAAATTAGTAATTGAAACTAATTTAAAATAGTGCAGTTGAATAAAAGAAAGCTGATAAAATTCAATATTCAGAAGCTAATAGAATCCAAATTGAATTGAAATTGTGAATTAAATTCAAATGAATTGAATATGTAACTTCAATAGTAAGCTAGAAATGTATAAGCAGTTTATATTGAAATTTTGTAATAAAGTGTGCAAAATAGTTTAAATGTTGTAACTAGATATTATGGCTAGTAGGACATACAGGTGTTATAAAAGGAATTGGAATTTTGATTTCGAAGATAATTTGAATTGCTCGAAAAAGGTATGTGTTTAAATTTGAATATGAGATTTGATGACTTATTTCTCTAGCCGCTTGGCTTTTTCTTTTTCTTTTTGAAATTTGAGAGTCCGTAGGGACGTTTTGTAGTCGTACCGTATTAGCCGCGCAAAGTAGACGCTGGCGAAATTTTTCGAAAATTTAGAGTGTTAGAAAATTTTTGAGAAATTTTTGAAAGTTTAAAATTTGAATTTAAACTTAAATTTAAATTGTTAAGAAACAATGTTGTTGAAACTTATAATTGAAGTTGAAAAACTAGTTGAAATGATAACGAATCTTTAGTAGAGAGATTTGTTTTGATGAATTGATAAAACTATTGGATTGTGAAAAACAGTAGACGAGTTAAGGACCATTTTTTCCTAACTTGTAATTTCGAGGACGAAATTCTTTTAAGGAGGGAAGTTTGTAACGACCCAGAATTTTGAACAAATTAAATTGAGAATATTTAATTAATTTTAAATATTTGAACGATAATTTAATTTGAATCCCCGATTGTACCTTGAAATTGGCGATTAAATTATAAAATTTAATCTATTGAATTGAATAAAAATTTGAATCTTCAATTTTAAGTTGAAGAAAAATATTTTGAAAGCTTTTAAAATTCGTATTGATAATACTGAAGATAACAGAAGCTTCAGAACCGAATTTGGGAGTGAATTGTTCAGTTGAAATTATATCGTTCGAATCGATATTTAAAATTAGCCGTCCGAGGCATAGTCTCGGAATTCGACGAAACCAGTTCCATCGGGTCCGTAATATTGAATTATTACCGGATTTCAATTTTCGTATTTTTCAAAGTCGTTATGTGTGCACACAATAGGTAAACGCACTGAAGTTTAAATCGAAAATTTAATTTCACATCAGCATACAAAACATCACCTCGTTCCCTGAAAGCACGCAAGCCACCCTATACTCTGAAAAACATCACGTCTTGTCTCCTCTCGTACAAAACAACATTATCTCGTCCCCCCCTCTTCCTTTATCTGTTCAAAACATTTCAAACGAAAGAAAAAAAAATCGTTCTATCGCCCTCTACACCCAAAGAAACAGCAGCTTCGAAATCAAAATAAAATGGCACCACTCCTCTCCTCTTTCCAAAATAAACGAATTCAAAATACCCTCCTTCAATCGAAAAATCAAAACAAGTCGAGCCCCTCAGATTGAAATCAAATAATCGAAATCGCCTTCGTATTCGCGACTCAGGCGCGCGCTTGGGGTTTCGCGATTCGAAGACGGATGGCGTGGCATTTGGAGAAGGAGGTTTCGCGTACGCGTGGGCACGGAAGTCTGGGTCACGATTCAAGGGGGGGCAAGCGCACTCGCGAGTGGGCGGCGATCATCGAAGCTCGGCGATTCGAGTTAGCTTTCGCGATGGTGAAGAAATTCGTGGGGCGCTCAGTCGAGATCTGGTCGTGCATCGAAAGCGCGAGAGGGGAGGATCGAGCCGATACGTGCATGTGGGAAGATTGGTGGAGGCGCAAGCGCTCGCGCGAGGTCGCAGTGAAGCTAGGGCATGGGTTCGATTTCGTTCTTGGGTTTGAGCACCGTGATTTCAAATCGTCAGGAAGGTATTGTCGATTTTAAATTTCCTATTCAACTGAGCTTGTAAATGTGTATGAAGTTAAAACAGAAAGAAAAAAATATGTGTTTTGTAACTTACTGTAAATGTTTAAACAGAGAAAAAAAATATTAAAGTAAGGTAATCTTAAAATATATGTGTGATTTCGAAATAATAATATGCATATTTGAATTTATACAGTAAAACAAAAAGTTAAAAACAGAAAAATTTAGTTTCAAATTTAATAATTGAAATTGGTTTAAAACAAAACCCTTGGATAACTAAAATTACCAAATGAAAATTTAAAAAGTTCGATTTAATTCGGATATTGATAAACTGTGTAAATATTTATTTAAGGTATAAATCAAGAAATCGAGTCAAGAGGGAATATTGGATGGCAAATAAAAAGCTAAGGTGAGATCTTCTCACTCAAATGAAAAGTGGATTTTTGTAGTTATTGATATGATTGCTATTTGGATGTGATATTAGATATAGTAGGATATATCTATATATATATAGCAATATATACATATTGGCATATGTATATATTGGATTGATTGATTTCCCGCCTCGTATAGCGGATGAGACCCTATTGCACCGTTAGTAAGCGGATATTTTTATAAAACCCATATACCGCGATATTCCACCTCGAAGTGGAATTGGTATTGTGCTAACATCTGTGGATGCAGGGAAACAGGTTGGAGGGATCCAACTGGATTCCTCACCAGTATTTATTTATTTACAGATATTGATGTATATTCTGTTATCATATTGATATATGATGTTTGTTGTTGTGATTGACTAATTGGTGCTGTTGCATCATCGGATTCAAGTTTTGAACTTTAAAAATAACGACTTTTACTTTAAAAGGATTTTAAAGTAATTTTTGAAAGTAGACGTTTTATTGAATTGATTTATTTTAAATAAATAAACGTTTAAAATTTTGAAGTTATAAAAGTTAAGATTTTTGTGAATTATGACTGTAAGGTGATTTTTGAAATAAATAGTTTAAGCAATTTATAAAATGGTTTGAACTGAGATTTTCGAATTTTTGTGAACAGTTTATTTAAAAGATTTAAAAAGTTGATATTTATAAATTTAAAATATTGGAATTTTAAAACGAGTTTATAAGTGAAAAAAAATGAAATTTATAGAATTATAAATCGTGAAGATATGGAATTTATAGATTTATAAATTGTGAAGTTATAAAATGGATGAAACTGTAGAATAAAAGATTTATAAGAGATTAACTTATAAATTGGATTTTTGCATTTAAATGGAATATTGATCGAATGGTTAATAAAGGAGATTTATTAAATTGAAGTTGTTAGAAAATAGAAATAGAATTTATAAACGTTGTTTTATAAATTCGAAATCAATTGGATTTGATAAATTAAAATGTTAAAGGAGATATATTCGCGATTTTGGATAGCGAATTATTATTGAAATAAAATGTGTAGAAAATAGTGAAATGTAATTAGTGAAGTATATTCACGATTTTGGACAGTGAATATATTATTGAATAAAATGGATATTGTTTGGGAAAGTGATATTTGAAATGAAGTTAATTGTTTTAAAGATGTTTTCAAATATATTGAATATCGAAATCATAGATTTCAACATTCATTGTTGAAATAGACGTTTTCGAGGAATAAGGAAATGATGGACTATAACACTGTTGTTATAGTAAATGATTTCCGAAAGGAAATGTTTTATGTAGTATTGGGATTTATATATCTATCCAAATCCGAATCCCTATACTAGTGATTTTGAGTCGTCGTAACGATGTTTTACGTAACATTCGTTTTGACTCAAATAAATGTTGTCAAAGTAAATGATTTCCTTAAAGAATGAAATATATACTTAATTTTGATTTAAGTATATCGAATATTTTCCAAGTGTTGAAAATAAATAGATTTGTGAAATACTTATTATTAAATAAGTAGGGAAATGCATTCCCAAAATGAAATGAAACGTTTTGAGATTTTATCTTCTTAAAGATAAAATGAAATTGAATATTTGAAATCGATTTGAGAATCGTATATCAGTAGATATTTTGAAAATATAAATTCAATATGGAATTTATAAAGGAAAGGGAAACTGTTTAGAAAAATAAACGTTGATTTATTTTTGAAGTGTGGAAATTTTATATCTAGTAAAGATATTTTGAAAGATACAATAATTTGGAAATTATTTGGAATTTGATGATGTTGCGCATCTTTATTGATAGTTAAATAACCGACTATCAATAATTACCTTTAGATAGGTATTTGTTGTGAATTGGATGAATTTGAATGCCACACTTATTTTTGAATAAACGCTCACTATTCGGGTTAGCCGGGAAAGGACCATGGGGTCGTATAACCCATTCCGAATATGTGATACATCATTATGAATTGCATTTGAAGACCGGTGTTGAAGACCGGATATTTTTGAAAACGGAAGGATTACCGTCGAGTTACTCTACATCGGCTGATCTCCGATTTAGAGGTTTTATCACCCTTAGTGACGGGAAGTCTGGACGTGATTAGAAATTTATCCGGATATGCAAGGGCTTCGTGAGAAGTGCCTTCGGTTCTGTTCGATCCCGGAACAGACTTGTATGGTTGTGTGTCTGACGTTACACTTTGAGATATAAAGCTAATTTCTTTCAAATACATTTATGTTGGTGGCGAAGAATTTATTCTCTTAGCTTAACACCCTTCTCTGAGACGTACGAGCTCAGAGGTTATGTAATTGAAATTTATCAGCGATATACTCCCAATTTGGTAACGTGGCATACTGAGTGTTGCTGTGAAATGATCAGTGTTTGATCATTTATGATATGATCATTTGTTTGATCTTATATCTTTGTGATCATAGGTTAATCATTTGTTTGACCCGAAGCATGACTTTGTAGAAAGCGTAGCTTTGTGGACGAGACTTCATCGAGCCTCACACCCCGGAAATGGTCAAAACAGGAAGGATGCAGCAAGGTTCTAGGGAGTAGCGCCCCTTAGTGTATGTCATTCCTTCTGGATAGAGGTGGTATCATGGTATGGAGCCCAGATACTTAACCTATGTGGTTGCTGCATTATTATTTATGTGGTTTGTTGGAAATCGGGGATCCTCGGGAAGATCGGTTACGATCGGGGGATGACATACGCGTGTCAGTAGTTACCTATTTTTGCAGAGGTAACCCGGCCTTGTGTTGGCAGAGATCTAACCGTAATGTTAGGTTATTTCTCGGGTCGTCTATTCCAGGGACGTACCCATCGTGGCATAGGAAGTTCCTTGGCCTGACCATTTGTTGGAAATCCAAAGAAACAATACGACACTTGTACGGTATTAGTTGTAGAACCTGCCATTCACTTATGGTGGTCACCACTGTTTGGATGGTAGCTATAGTAGGCATAGTTCGGAATGTCTATGCTGGCTAAGATTTATATTATACTTTCGAAATGTTTTCTACACTATGCACTAATAATAATATCAAAAATGATTTGATTTTTGCGTAGTAAGCATCTTTGACTATCATAAGAAGAAATCTCCTCCAATTCTGCGTTTGCATTGTGTGTGTGGTAGGAGGTCTTATGGTAGTTTCATTTTCCAAAAGCATTGCGAATTGACATTAAAGTTTTCCTGTTGTTTATTTTAAAAAAAATAACTGTTTTACGATCTCACACCAGTCACCATGACTGACTCGGAGTTTATTGTTCCCTTCTAAACTCTGGGTGCCCACCAATTTCCACACGGACAGCCTAGAGTTATGTTATCAGGATATTCTAGAGCTTTGGAGATAAGCTGGATGACGAGACGTAGTATTTGTATCTGATATTATTTATTCCGCTGTGTATTCTGTATGAGGACAAGTTTATATAACTGTCCATTGTTGTGCTGTGTTGTATTGAGTCGTATATTGACTCTGATTGATGTATGTATAAACTGATATAGCTCTTTGTTTTAAAAGACTAGTGATTATCTATTATATATTGTTCCGCTGCGATGTGTAAGATTCTGATATTGTTTTCTGTTCTGATGTTGTTCTGTTGTTCTCTCTTCTTTCTTCTTCCCCTTTTCTTCTTCCTCTACCTTTTTCTTCTATTTAAAACCCTCACTATTGGAGTTTCCGGCACTCGATTGCTCGGCAGTCGATAAAGTGAGTATCGATGTCGAAATTTCGAAAGTCGAAAATTTCGGTATGTGACACATTTAAAATGGACAAATGGTTTAAATACATATGGTTATATATGTTATAGATGATATGGTTTGAACTTGGAATGATATAAGTGTTTAAAAGTGGATAGTACTAAATGTTGGGATTAAATACGGAATGGTTCGTATACCGATAGTCGCTATAAGCGCACTTTGAATCCCTTGAACTATAACTTATAAAAATGGAGATTTAATAACATATCTTAATAATAAATTGTTTGGTTATTATCTACACTTCTATAAGTCTTTTGAAAAGCAAAGAATATGTTTTAGAAAGTTATAGAAGAAGTAAATCAAAGCAACAAAATATTGAAGTAAAAAGGTCTCTATAGTGACACTTCAAAAACTAGTCCGTCTTTGAAAATAACGCGCATTTTTGTATAAACTTTCTTAGAGGTTTCTTTAGCAACTAATCAAATAAATAATATATTATTCTTATTAGAAAAGTTTTGAAGCCTAATTCATTTGATAGCTAGTTGAAAGAAATGCAAAAAGTTATAGCGAAATAGTCGCTATAAGTGTAGTTCGATAAAATACCATATTTTTGGAAAATTCTCTAAAATAATTTGAAGATATTCATTGGGAATTTTCTTCATGGTTTACAAGTACCCAATGTATAATAAATATTGTAAAAAGAATGGATCTAAAACCATTTGTTAAGGTATTGAAAACTAGACACAAAGTTGTAGTAAAAATGTGAATATACAAGTAAATTACTTTAGGCAGCACTTCTAGAAGTGCTAACATTGTAAATTGAAGATATAAATTGTTTAAAAACGATATTTAAATTATATATTTTTCTCTAATCTTTTTAGTATTGTTTTCTAACTTATAATAGAGTGTTTTAAAATTAGTTTCAAGTTTAAATATATTTTTAGCAATTAATTATGGATTTCTAAACTTAATAGCTTTTAAAATAAAACTTGTTTTTCTATTTATTTCAAAATTCCTTATTTTTACATAATATTCTATATAAATAATTATCATATATTTTAAGTAGTTTTGAAAGTATTTTAACATATTAATAAGTATTTTAAAGATATTTCTATATATATATATAAGTTTTAAATATTAAATTAAGTATTTTATAAATACAATAAAAGGGGCTTGAATTTTAACACTTAAGTTAAAATAAATTGTTTTATGGAATCAATTTAAAGTGCATTGCCTTAATTAATTAGTGTGGATATGCTTTGAACTTTAAATAAATGTTTAAAATTATTAATGGATAAGTAAATAGTTTTGGGTTGTTGTAAACGGTGTTTTTAGCAACACTTGTTTTGAACCCTTGTTATTAATTATACTTAGGAATATAATTAGATATTTACTAATGGATATTTAGTAGAAGAATATAAGTAAATGGTTTTGGATTTGTTATGACAATTATTTTTAGCAACACTTGTCTTTAACCCTTGAATATAATTGAATCTTTAAAAAGAGAGTTTTAAAGAGGAATGTTTTCAAAGTGTTAAGTGTTTGGGTTTGTTGTGACAATTATTTTTAGCAACATTTGTCTTTAACCCTTAAATGTAATTAAATCTTTAAAAGGGGAGTTTCAAGATAATGATTAAATGAAATGGTTTTGGGTTTGTAGTAAATAATGTTTTAGCAACATTTGTTTTTAAACCCTTTAATTATAATTTAGACGAAATATTATAAAAATATTTTGATCTTTAATATTGGAATTTTAAAGATAACAACAAGTATATGAATAAAAAGATAGAATATGTTGTATGTTTAATTTATAAAAGAAAAGGTGCTTATTATAACAATGTTTTTGGTATGATAATTGTTTTAGTCTCTTTGATTATATGTTAAAGTAAATAAAACTTGTTAAGTAATTTGTTAATATACTTATACCATTGGAATAAGTATATGAATACTTTTTAAGTACCGAAAAGGGTATAATTGAAAAAAAAATTAAACAATATATACAAGTATATAAAGGGATTCTTATTAATAATATAATATTGATAAATAAAGGAAGTCTTGATTTATAAAGAGAAGTTTTATTAGATAAAAATTTGCTTTACTAATAAAAAGGGTTTTAATTAATAAAGGATAAATTAATTATAAAGGGATTAAAAGTCGTTTATGTGACTTGACCATGCCTTGCATGAAATGATAGTGCAGGTATGTTTACTTACTTATGAGAAAGTATTCGGGACACGTTCTCTCTGTGAACCAGCTATGACTTCCTTATTTAGTATATTTTATCTAGAGATATACGGCGGTTGGAAGGTACTATCTGACCCTTGCCAGGAGACATGCCTCGAGGTACTGAGGACCCTCCAATGAAAGTATCCATTTATACGAATGTCCCTTAGCGGTTTTTGTTTGTATAACTAAATATGTAGTCAAATGTAACCAATGTAACCATTTCAGCTATGATTTATATTTATATTGAACACCCTAGGCATTATTATAATATCACCAAATTTTCCTATAATATGGTTCAGTTATCGTAAGGTAAAAACCCATCTAAGTTTATTTGCGGCATGATCTTACGAGACACCTTTATTCTTTAAAGGGTTTTACAAATATAGTAATTCAAATTACTTGAGTCTTCTTAAGCTGGTTTACCAGACTGATCCCAGTGTTATTTTTCTTATAATGCTCGAGTCAACCCTGTGTATATTTCCAGATATTGTTGGTGATTCGTTGGAGCTCTAGAAGAGGAGCTGGATGATTACCTACCGTATATTTTATTTTTACTGCATTACTTTGTTCAGTTTTATATCAGCAATTGTGATGACAGGCTGTTATAACTTTCCAGGCTGATGATAGGTTAGTTTACTCTGATTATTCCTTTATAAAAGTATCATTTTGATATTATATGTTATCATTCCATAGCGAGATTCTGATATTATGTTCTCTTCTTTCTTGTTCTTTTTCTCTTCTTCTTTTATTTTACCATAACGTTCTACCTTTCCAGCACTTGGGTGCATGACACGTGGATACCGTGGATGTATTAATGTCGACATTTGGGGGTCGAAAAGGCGATCGTTACATTTATAATAGTATATATATAACATTATAAAATAGTACTATTTATAAATACAAATATAAATATAATTTAAATATAAATTCAAATTTTAAATTTCATATTGCAGATCTAGATCTAGATTTTAAAATATCATGCAATTTCAAACTTAAACATTATAATTAAATTATATATATGTATGCGAAAATATTTTTTTTGAATATATATATATATATATGAAAATCTATATTTATAGATTAAATATAAAATAGCTTTATATGTTTAATATATAAATGTATAAAATTATATATAGGTACATATTAATATATGTGTGTGTGCGCGCGCGTGCGCCATAAAATATATATTGATAAATTTAGACTTTTTTAAATTTTAAAACCTTACGGTTTTATTCCGTTTCTTCTTTTTTAATTAGATAATTTCCATATGGAAATGGAAAAAAATTGAAAGTTAATTTCATGACCTATATAATTTTATGTAAACTAAAATTACATACATACATACATATATATTATAATATATATCAAATTAAAATAATGTATTATATTTTGAACGAATTATATATATTCAGGTTTTAAAATATATATATTTATAATTTTTTTATTTTCGAAAATACACTTGTATATATGATTTAATAAAAATATATATGTATATTATGTATTTATATTTACATATTGAAATCAATTTGTTTTAAAAACCTTTTAAATTATTATTAAATTTTTTTTTCTGGCTGAAAGTTTGAATATCAATATACATATAATTTTTTCAATCATAATGTAAATATATTCACATCTAATTTTGACAACATATATACATAGAGATCATGATAACACAATCGATCTAACTACACTTGAATCATATAGTGAACAAACTTATACATATATAAATTGTAGACAAGAATAATATCTTACTATAGCTTAGAGAATACACCTCGAACGTTGAATCAGTTGACTCCTTTTGAACCTAGATTTAAATCCTTTTAGAGAGAGCTACCAAACTGAAGGCACTACACACCGATGTCCTATTTTATTTGAATTTTTGTTGTTTGATGTTTGAATTAATGTAGAAGGAGGGGAGGTGGGTTCAGTCTAATATGGATGAAGGAGACGCCAAAAGAGAGAGAGAAAGAAATGAGGGGATAAAGTTCTTTAAATAGCAGAGAGAGATGAGCTAAAAGTGGATCTGGATCCACTATTTTCTCTTACTATTTCAAATCCTTTTGAATCTTTAACCCTTCCATT
Organism: Allium fistulosum; assembly: GCA_030737815.1. Lineage (NCBI taxonomy): Eukaryota > Viridiplantae > Streptophyta > Magnoliopsida > Asparagales > Amaryllidaceae > Allium > Allium fistulosum. Next base: position 680,680,623 of record CM060907.1, on the reverse strand, counting down.
TTTACCTCTATGGCCGACGATCCATGCCGCATATATGGGCATCTAAAATACTACAAGCTCGATTAGATAAAATACATTTAAATCTATTTTAAACATACATCGATATCGTATATCGATACGTGTGTATATAACTTTTATATATGAACTATTTTCACCACAAATCAAATAAAATTTTATAATTAATATTTCACAATTAATTAATTTATAACAATTATAATTTAATTAAACTAGTTGGTAGTCATATTATGCAACATTTCGGTTGTGTGGCTCTTACGTGTAAATTCGGTCAGCAGTTAATATCGAATAATTTGAATATTAACATTCACACGTCACCTTAGCCAGTGGTGTGATATTATGGCCAAATTTATTGCTTACATAGCTTTGATAAAGTCCAATTATACGTATTTTAAGCGTTACCCATTGGTAACAATTATTTATACTAATTATCTTCATCAAAACTATATCACATTAGGACTTATCAATTTTGGTAATGGATATCGTCTATAATTAACTTTACAGTCCAAACACAAAGTCCTTGATTCAATAATGACAATTATTATTAACCAAACTGTTCTGGCCAGGGACTTTGACTTTGAGTTGACTTAAGTTAACCGTAATATTAACCTCATATAATTGAGAAGATAAATTCTCTATTGCATGGTGTTTCACTTCCAATGTTTCCACTCGACCCAACTATAGTCGTTTGATGGACGCTTTGCACGATTTGACGATAATCAAAGTGGAGTTTCCATATTGAAGCTGAATGGTATTCCTAAATCGAGAGAATTATATTATATTATCACATCGATATTTTCTTATTTGACCTTAGTTATATTAACCAGCAGAAAACTATTGAACGAGTCATTCCAGAGTTATCTAATAACTATCAGTACGTAATCCCTTGATGGCCCCGGTAGCTATGAGTAATACACTATCCAAAATTTGGAAAGTGTTACATACTCCAATCTTAACGATGCATCGATATCTTGTCTCGGTACATATTGACTAGGAATATTTAAAATGATGTGTTTATTATATTGTGATATATTACTCATGATTATAACACATTGTAGTTACTATCACAAAACACACCATTTATGGATTTTCTATTAAATATTCTTAGATTAGACAATCAATTAATTATAACAATCATATTACAGAAAGAAAATTACTTTCTACTTCAAACGAGATTTTATTACAGTGTTAATAATTTAAAAATAAATTATAGAATTTCCTCTTGAGCATACCCCTAACTCTATCATTAAACACTTTTAAACATTCAACTCTATCATTAAACACTTTTAAACATTCATCATTTGAGATTCTCATCTCAAAAATCCCAATTCAAGTTCATTCATCAAGCCTTAAACCAATATTTAATACTTAAATTGAATTAATAATGTATTTAGCGATCAAATGTCATAGAGAGCAAATCCTACTCATCAAATCTATAAAAAAATCCAATCTCCAACCGAACCCAATTTGAAACTCTTGTGATTTTTGAAATCTGCCTTCAATCCTCTTTAAATTGCAAACTTGAAGAGCTAGCTTTGTAGTGAATTCCTTAACTTGAATTTTGATGTTTAATTTGAGATTTTAATTGAGAATTAAAGCATTATATTTATTTTAATTATAGAAAACTGGTTTTCTAACTTTGAAGAGGAAGAAGGAAATGAATACGGTAATGAATAAAGAGCGCTTCATTCTAGAATTAATAAGCCAATTCTGACTGAATCACCATTTTTCATCTATCTTCTCTTTTCTTCTCATGTTATCAGTGTTCATTGATTTTAACAACTTTTTTTTTCATATGTAAATGACATTATGGACGCAATGGAATGAGTTTCAAGTCCTAATCAATTCATCTTTAAAAAATCTTCTTTTTAAGTCATTATTTCATCCAAGTCATTTAATCTAATTAAAATGATTTAGAATCTTTATTTACTAAGCATTGAAATATAGGTTGTTACAAGTAGGTAGAATAAAGTCAGCAATAATTAAATGCCCAAACTGATCAGCTAAGTTTTCCATATCGGTTCTTTTAAGGAAGATATCACAAGTAGGGAGGAAGGGAGGCTTTGTCAAGTAAGAGAAGACACAAATTGAGGTGGTTTACAAGGAAGGGAATCCCCTAAATGAGTACATTTGGAGAGTGCCACTATTTTATTTGCCTCATTAGTATCATTTGTAAGGTGCTTCCTTGATCCTTGGCAGAGTTGCATTCAAATTTCTCAATTCGAGAACCCAAACTTGGAGCTAAGGAAAAGGCATCCATAAACCTCCTTTATGCTATGAAGACATGGTATATGCAAAGTTCAAATAAGTAACAAGTAAGAAATGAAAAAAGTACAAGAATAAGAAACTACTTCATAAGACAACATACAAAAGCAATAAAGCTAGTAATTAACCATATACCCTACTCAAATACGGGGGTGGAGCTGTTATTCTCCACCTCAGAGTTATGATCAAGCATGAAGGTAAGTATGGATCAAGAAACTATGTAATACTCTTGGTGAAATGGTGCTAGCATAGTAAAGTTTCAATGGATATGTTCAAGTATTTGCAGATGTTGGTGTACAAAGTATATACCACTATCCTTTGCTCCCTAAAGAGGTCATTCTCCTCCTTAGAACAAGTAGGAAGAGGAGCTAAAGAAGAATAAAGAAGAAAGAAGTTAGCATAGATCAGTATGTGTTAAAATATGAAATAACGGAAAGGAAGTATACCGGAAACATGAAAGGAAGGAATGAATCCCATCAACATTTGATATTATGAAAAATTAGTCTAACCAAGGATGGATTTTGCAAGGGAAAGTGTGAAGAACAAATTTCTTCAGCTGAATGTGGCAAAACTGTGCACAATTAGTGGTAGAATTCTCCTAAAAAGAATATAGAAAGTGAAGCTCATAGAAAGAAGGAGAGTAGCCAAGTTTTCAACATATAAAATACATGTGCATATCAAAAGGTAATATGAGACTGGGGCCAATTGAATGGAGGCTATTCTCATGTTATTAGGTCATCCTTTAACTCTCGGATTCGGGGCATGTTGAGTTTTGGCATTCCCGTGTTTCGTACGCGTTCGCTTCACCGTGTCTAGTGCCATCAACGGTCGAAGTCTCCTATGCCGGCATCTTGAATGAACATCCCTCCATCGCCTCCCATCGGGCATATAATCTGGTCTTAGAAACACATTGTAACAAAAGGAATCCCCAATGTTACGTGCCACCAATCCCATATATATACCACAATTATTCCAAATATCCTGCGATGTGAGACCTTAATTCATTCAATCCACGAACCCACTCCATTTACAATGCGAGCCACACCTAACAATGTAACGATCCAGAATTTGGATATTTGAAATTGGAATGTTTAATTGATATTAAATATTTAAAAGTTAATTTTTAACTTGAATTTCAAATATAACCATTTATTGGATAATTAAATTATTGATTTTAATAATTGAAATTTGGTTAAAATATTAAATCTTGAGTTTTAAGCTTGTTAAAAATAATTTAAAGGCTTATACAATTTATATTTATAATAAAGGAGATAATAAAAGTTTTAAAATGAATTGAAAAGTGATTTGTTCAGTTTTAAAAGTATATCGTGTAAATTTACATTTAAAAATAGCCTTCTGGGGAACAGTCTCAGAATTCAATGAAACCAGTTTCATTGGATCCATAATAGTGAATTATTATCGGATTTTAAATTTCATAGCGTTTGGAGTTATCGTGTGATCATACGGGATAGAAACGCGCTGAAATTTATATCGAAACTCAATATAATAATTGGGTCCAAAAAGCTATCTTCTCCATACGATCGAATTAGGACTCGAAACCTTTTCCATTACATTCGGAATAGGGGTATAACATTATAAATGCCTAGCGACATGCCTCGATAAGAGGTCAAGATTTTAAGCTATGAAATCGAGACGATTTAAATCTAAATAAATATATTTATTTATATTGATTGACCTATATATTCACATCAACTTTTTCCCTTCACTTCAGAGTCACTGTAGTTAACATCCAACACACCATCTTTTCCTTTTAATACATGTCCCCTCCTTTGTAAAATCGCAGGCAACAGTTTGAAAAAAAAAGAAAGAAAGAGAGCCGAGCTCGAAAAAAAAGGGTCGTGTATATCCCCTCCTTTTTTCAATCTGAAATCGCGCAGATTCAAAAAAATATATCACACGAGTGAATCGCGATCGACATCAGCGTGGAGGGCTAGCAGGAGGCGCGCGTATGCTTGGTGGGGTGGCCGAGGCTTAGTCGCGACATGGTGGGCTATCGTCGTCGACGTCGACAACAATCTGGCAGAGGAGAAGGGACGGCATTCACGAGCGCGCGATGATTGGTGGAGATAGGGTAGGTCGGCGGCGTCATCAAGAAAGAGGCAGGGTTCGATCATGGAACAAGACCGCGCTCGTTCTCAGTGTCGAATTAGGGTTTGGGCTGGCTGAGTGGGGCTGCTCGTGCGTGCGCGCACTGGGGGGCTGGGTTGTTGCTTTGGCGAAGGGCAGTTGGCGTGCAAGGTCGAGGTGGAGATTGAGGCGTTGGCAATGTAGATTTTCGTAGCAGTGGTTGTCGGAGCATGGCAGTCGCGATCCTGGAAGCTAGCCGTGATCGATGAAGATGATTACGAGATTAAGGTGATGAGTTTCTGTTAAGTTAATTGATATAATAAATGACTGGTTAATGATATTTTAAAATCGTTTGTTTATAAAATTTATATCTCATGTATACGAGGTCAACGAAGTCGATCTCGATAAATTCATAGCTGCAAAATTCACATTCTAGAGTGGTTTGGAATTTTTCGGAGTCCGTTGGAATTTTTAAATTAAATCGAACATTGTTCGGTTTAGTTTAAAAATCTAGATATTGGTAAATAAAAATCAAGGTGAGTTCATCTCACTTAATTTTGGATTTACCGTAATTAATTTTAAATAGTTAAAATTAATTATTGATTGATTGATTGAATTGATAGATTATTATTAGTTGAATGTGTTACTATATATATATATAGTAGTATATATATATTGGAGTGATTGATATTCCCGCACATATATAGCGGATGAGACCCTATGCGCCCCGCATAATAGCGGATGACCCTATGTACCGCGATATCCCCCTCGAAGTGGGATTGGTATTTTTATATTGTGCTAACATCTGTGGATGTAGGGAAACAGGTTGGAGGGATCCAACTGGATTCCTCAAAAATGTTGAATTTAATTTCATATATATTGATATATGATCTGTTTAAAAAAAATCTGTGGTGGATTATAGTGCAATTTGAATTTATTGGATGATATGGTATTATTGGATAGATTTGGTATTTTAAAATACCATAAATATGAATATTGAATTTTTAAAAAAGAAAATATAAAGGAAAATTGAAGGTAAAATAATTATAGTGAAATTTGGATGAATTGAAAGAAATGAATTTAGGAAAAAAATAAATAGTTTGATTCAAATTTGTATTTAATAATTTTGGAATATTGAAATAGAGATTTTGGAATATTGTAAATAGAGATTTTTGAATAATGAAAATAAAAGGGTTTACATAATAGAACTTAAACGATATTGTTTGTATAAAAGGATTTATTTTTAAATTCGAGATTTAAATAGTTGGGAGAATAAAAAGGGAAAACTAAAAAAATTAGAATTGTTATACCAGATTTTAAATAAGATTTTAAATGATGAAAAGGAAAGTGGAATATGGTTGGGTTATTTAAGAAATTGATTTGGAAATGGAACTTAAATTAGAAATCGATTTTAAATCGATTAAGTGTTGTGAAACCGTTTTAAACGAGAAATGAGACTATGAAATTTATAAACAAGGTTTATAAATAAAGTAAAGTTATTATCAGTGGACAAATGGAAATTATAAATTCACTGTGAGGATTTATAAGGAGATAGGTAAATGGTTTAAAAGAAAATAATTGGTAGATCTATTTTTATAAATGTGGAAAGGAAATTTACGGAATTTGGACGTAAAACAAATGGGAAATAAATCGAGAAGGTTTTATTCATATTAGACTGGCTATATGGGGTTGAAATTATTTTTTCCTTCTGAGAAGTTAAGTTTATTTTAAAATGGGATTTTTAAGTATCAACTAGAAAATTTATAAGTGTTAAAGAATATTTTAGAAAATTAATTATTTATTTGTTTTAAAATTGTTTAAAGTATATATTAAATATTAATCAAGTTAGTTATAGTAAGTTAATTATTATTTAAAGATTAATCAGTATTATTATTTTAAAGGGATAAATTATTCAATTTTCAATATTATATAATATCTTTATTTGAAAAGAGTATCTGCCTAAAATTAACATGGAAAATTATTATAGGAATTTCATAAGTATTATTTTGAAAATTTTTAAATAAAGTTTTCGGAAAGTAATGGTATACCCGCATGGCGAAATCGGAGGCAGTGACTGCCTGCAGTTGAGTCTTGGATTTCTCTAGGATAGAGACGTAACCATTGAGCTGTGAATCCATGGTTTGATACCGCAGTGGTACTTTCCATATTATTTTTAAAAGGGGTTTTAAATATTCTTTTTGAAAAGGGATAGTTGGTGAATTTACTTAATTCAATAAGATAAGTACATATATTTTGGATAAAGAGATTTAATTTATTTAAATTAAATTAAAAAGAGATTTGGAGTTATTCAGTGGAAAATGGAATATTTGGTTGAATGATTGTTTAGTTGATAGTTAAATAACCGACTATCAAATCTGGACCCAAAATATAACTTTGGGAATATTTAGGAGAAATACGGGAATTATATGGTACAGTTACCGTTCGAGGTGCTATACTATACGTATAAACTCTTTTCGTTCTTCTAGGACGTTTATAAGGAAATCCATCCACTAACGGTTAGGAGGTGATCTCCGATCTTATTTTTGTCTGTATATTTCCTAAAGAACCAGGGTTGAGTTTACCGGAAATATCGAACGTTGTTTCGAAGAGACCGGGATCGGATTTGTTATCCGAAAACCACTTCGATCCAACGAGTACGTTTTCGATGCGAAAACAAGGGCATGGAGTTGAAGATGGAGCAGTGAAGTGTAAGGGTTAATCGCTACTAATCCGAAGGATTATTCCAAAATGGATGTAGTAAGAATAGTGCCTTCAGTTCCGTTTGGACCCGGAACGGACTTGTATGGATGAATGCTATCAGTACATTGTCATTGAAGGACAATGAGCATTCTAAGTGAAAATTCCTTAAAAGGCAATCGTAGCCTCTAGCCTCATCAACTGGGAATGACTGAAAAGCAGGGGAGATGCAGCAAGGCTAAGTGGGTAGCACCCAATTAGGGTATGTTTATCACCTTTCTAGATACCCTCGGATATTATTACTACGATTTATGGAAGGAGCTCGGAAAAGGGTGGGAACACCCGGGGTGATAGCATATTCGGTCTATCCAGGTTAGGGATAGTCCGGTCTTGTGTGACAGGGGATCCCAGCGTGGTCCTCGGTACACTGTTTCTAGACGTGTACTGTGACAGGTGATACCCCAGTACCTAGTCATTCGTATGGAATCCATTATCCAATAAGCGTCGTACGGTTTTGATTGTGCCTAACTATGCTGAAACGTGAGATGCAAGCATTTTAGCTATTTGAATAAGTATTTGTATTTAGACACTACCATAATATCAGAGGATTTGATATGAAATGTTTTGGTTATCGCAAGGTAAAAACCCATCGTGTTTATGTGTGGCGTGGTCTTACGAGTTACCCTTGATTTTCAAAGAATTTTGATAACTTTAATAATCTAATTTGAGTGTGTTTTCTCACGCTGGTTTTCCATACTGACTCGGGTGTTATTTTATTATAATGCTCGGGTCAGACCGAGTATTACAAATACAAGATAGGATGCTATGGAGCTCAGGAGACGAGCTGGATGACGGAGACGTATTTCACGTATCTGATTATATTCCGTTGTGTATTGTAGGCTGTATATTCAGCACTTTGGAGGACAAATTATTATAACTGTCCAGTATTGAGTTATTGATTGTGTTATACTCTGATGATGTAATGTATAAATAATAGATATAGTTCTTTTTGTATAAAGACCGGTTGTTATCTATTATATATTGTTCCGCTGCGATTGTGAGATTCAGTGTTGTTGTTTTGTTTTCTTTTTCTACCTCTTCCTTCTTTTTCCCTAACGATCTGGTATTTCTGGCATTCGATTGTTCGGCATGAAATACAGTGGACGTATGATGTCGATTTTCGGAGGTCAAAAATCTGGGCCGTCACATTTGGTATCAGAGCTAAAGGTTAAGCGAGAACCTTGGCTCTGGTAGGAATTACTCATTAGAGGTAGGGTCAGTAGCGCCCTAGAATGAGTTTGAGTGTATTAATAGATATGAGCGTGTATTTGTTAGTGAATATAAATTTTTTTTTATATTGTGTTGATTGGTTTGTTGAGTGGTTTATGAATTCTGGTCAATACGAGTAATTAACGTTATTGATAGGGATCTCTAAACACTTGAACATAGCAATTCGACACGGTATTGTTTTGAAATGGGGTAAATGAAATAATTTTACCCAAATTATTTTTATATATATAAAAGAAATAATTTTCGTAAATTATTATAGTTATATATGGTTTGCTTGGTTGTTAGGAAATGATAATATTAAACTATTATCAATGGCTATTGTACTGATTGAATATGTGTTGATATTATAACCAAAAGTTAAGAAAGTAATTCATATAACAAAATGGACTTTGTAAATATGAATTTATAAATGTGATTTATAATTTGAAATGAAATGAAATTTCGGAGTATATTTAAATATAGATTCGAAAGGGATTTAAAGGTTGGAAATTTGGGAATTTAAGTCCCGTTGGTTTTGAAATATTTTTCAAAGTCTCGGAAAAATAAAGGTGATATTATTTGGAGAATATTTTGAATTGGAAATATTTAAAGGGTTTTTAAAGGAACAAAATTATTTAAAAATGATTTTAAAAGGAATAAAAGCACTGAACTCACTTCGGTCGTTGGAAAATAATTTCGGTGATGACTGCAGCATCATCGACTTTCATTTTCAAGTTTCCAAGGGAGGAATTGCTACCTAAATGTTTGAATTGGAGTTGGTTTTGGAAAAGAACTGGTTTTGGTTTGAAATGCAAAGGAATGATTTGGTATACCAAGGATTTGGGGTATATATGATTTCAAAAATGATTTTGAAATATTAAGTAATTGTTTAAACTCTGGAGTTGATCTAAAATGTTTTATGGAATATAAATAAGTTTGAAAACTTATGAAAATTTAAAATTTGATTTGGAATGGAAATTTAACTTGGATTAAGTTAAATAAGAGAAATTTGAAAATCTAGCCTAAGTAGGCTAAATGAAATAATTGTTGAAATAGAATTTATTAAGTTGGGAATAAATTAGTGGATGAACAAATTAATTTAATTTGTAAGTAAATGGAATTGAAACTGAATATTGGAATGATATTTAATTTGAATTATGTTAAATAAAATGAAGTTGAAAAATTAGTTCGAGTGGACTAAATAAGATAAAAGTTTGGAAATAAAATTTGATTGAGATATGAAATAAATTAGCGAATCAAATAGGGGTTGAGATATGGTCGATAAAATTCAATGTTTAGAAATTTGGAAGATAATTTGAGTTCAAATGGAATTGAAATTTAATTTGAATAGAAATGGATATAAACCAAAGTGATGAAGAGGAAATAAACATAAGAGGCTTGTATAAAATGTTTATAATAAACTTAAGAAATTGATGGTGAAGTTCTTAAGTAAAATTGGTTTTGGGAAATATACTGAGTAAGTATTTGAATGAAGATTCAATAAAAGCTGTGTATAAGAATAATTGTGAATAAGTGTATGGAAATTAAAATAAATGTAAATAGAAAGAATCTGATGTAGCTAAGAAATTAATTGGAAATTAATACGTAAGTTGTACATATATTATTTTATTCGCATAACGATTTGATCCAGATTTGAGCACAGAATTTCGAGATAATTTCCATCAATCTGAGTTAGGATTTTTCACTCGATTTTCAACGGCGAACCCTGGATATGGATTTTTGATTGATTCCGGAATTCTCTATCGTAGTATATGGCTATGCAAGGAGGATGACGGTTTCTGATCAAGGAACCAGATCTGAGTCCGCACTAGAGAGTCGTATGAACGATACTAGTTCGAAAGTGAGATTTGTGATCGAGTGAGCGTTCAGAGTTGATATTGCATACGGATGATATATGTAAATCGTACGGGCTTAAGTAAAGAAAATATTGAAAACTTTGAAAAGGGATGAATAAAATGATTTTGAATTGTATGATTGGATAATATGGGTAAATAAGGTGCAGGTAATTAAAAGCAAAAGCTAAATTGATGCTTTCGATTTCAGAAGTAAAATGTAATTGCCCGACAAAAAGGTATGTGTTTAAATTGTTGTATGAAATTGATGGTTTTCTGATTGAGCCACTTGGCTTTTGTTTTCTTTTGATGATTTGGGCCCGTAGAGGCGTTTTGTAGTTTTTCAGATCTAGCCGCGCAAAGGAGACGCTGGTGAAATTTTTCGAAAATTTAAGGAGTTAGAAAAATTTTGATAATTTAAAATTTGGTTTTAATGATTGAGAGGATAGTATTAGTTGTAATCTATGGATTAATTTGGGAAATTAGTAGTAGTGATAACGTAGTTTCAATAAAATTGTTTTCGGGAAGTTGTTTAAAATGTGTGGTTTTGGGAAAATAGTTAACGGGGTTTGGACCATTCTTCTTACCTGGCAATTTCGAGAACGAAATTCTTATAAGGGGGGAGGAATGTAACGACCCAGAATTTTAGATATTTGAAATTGAAATATTTAATTGATTAAATATTTAAAAGTTAATTTTTAACTTGAATTTCAAATATAACCATTTATTGGATAATTAAATTATTGAATTTAATAATTGAAAATTGGTCAAAATATTGAATCTTGAGTTTTAAGCTTGTTAAAAATAATTTAAAGGCTTATATAATTTATATTTATAATAAGGGAGATAGTAAAAGTTTTTAAATGAATTTAAAAGTGATTTGTTCAGTTTTAAAAGTATATCGTTTAAATTTACATTTAAAAATAGCCTTCCGAGGCATAGTCACAGAATTCAACAAAACCAGTTCCATTGGATCCATAATAGTGAATTATTATCAGAATTCAAATTTCTAGCGGTTGGAGTTATCGTGTGATCGTACGGGATAGAAACGCACTGAAATTTATATCGAAACTCAATATAATAATTGGGTCCAAAAAGCTATCTTCTCCATACGATCGAATTAGGACTCGAAACCTTTTCCATTGCGTTTGGAATAGGGGTATAACATTATAAACGCCTAGCGGCACGCCTCGATAGGAGGTCGAGATTTTAAGCTACGAAATCGAGACGATTTAAATTTAAATAAATATATATATTTATATTGATTGACCTATATATTTAGATCAACTTTTTCCCTTCACTTCAGAGTTACTATAGAGATAACATCCAACATGCCATCTTTTCCTTTACCCGTCCCCTCCTTTGTAAAATCGCAGGCAAAAGTTTAAAAAAGAAAAGAAAGAGAGCCGAGCTCAAAAAAAAGGGTCGCGTATATCTTCCCCTCCTTTTTTCAATCTGAAATCGCGCAGATTCAAAAAAATATAACAACATGCAAGTGAATCGTGATCGACATCAGCGTGGAGGGCTAGCAGGAGGCGCGCGTATGCGTGGTGGGGGTGGTCGAGGCTTAGTCGCGACATGGTAGGCTATCGTCGTCGACGTCGACAGCGATCTGGCGGAGGAGAGGGGACGGCGTTCACGAGCGCGCGGCGATTTGTGGAGATAGGGTAGGTCGGTGGCGTCATCGAGGAAGAGGCAGAGTTCGATCATGGAATAAGACCGCGCTCGTGCTCAGTGTCGAATTAGGGTTTGGGCTCGGGTGAGTGGGGCTGCTCACGTGTGCGCTCACTGGGGGGCTGGGTTGTTACTCTGGTGAAGGGCAGTTGGCACACAAGGTCGAGGTGGAGATTGAGGCGCTGGCAATGTAGAGTTTCGTAGCAGTGGTTATTGGAGCATGGCAGTCGCGATCCTGAAAGCTAGCCATGATCGATGAAGATGATTACGGGATTAAGGTGATGAGTTTCTTAAGTTAATTAATATAATAAATGACTGGTTAATGATATTTTAAAATTGATTGTTTATAAAATTTATATCTCATGTATACGAGGTCCACGAAGTCAATCTCGATAAATTCGTAGCTGCAAAATTCACATTCTGGGAGTGGTTTGGAATTTTTCGGAGTCCGTTGGAATTTTTAAATTAAATCGAACAATGTTCGATTTAGTTTAAAAATCTGGATATTGGCAAATAAAAAGCTGGATATTGGCAAATAAAAATCAAAGTGAGTTAATCTCACTCAATTTTGGATTTACCGTAATTAATTTTAAATAGTTAAAATTAATTATTGATTGATTGATTGAATTGATAGATTATTATTAGTTAATGTGTTATTATATATATATATATATAGTGTGTGTATATATATATTTATATATATATATATTGGAGTGATTGATATTCCCGCACATATATAGCGGATGAAACCCTATGCGCCCAGCATAATAGCGGATGACCCTATATACCGCGATATCCCCCTCGAAGTGGGATTGGTATTTTTATATTGTGCTAACATATGTGGATGCAGGAAAACAGGTTGGAGGGATCCAACTGGATTCCTCAAAAATATTGAATTTAATTTCATATATATTGACATATGATCTGTTTAAAAAAAATCTATGGTGGATTATAGCGCAATTTGAATTAATTGGATGCTATGGTATTACTGGATAGATTTGGTATTTTAAAATACCATAAATATGAATATTTAATTTTTAAAAAGAAAATAAAAAGGAAAATTGAAGGTAAAATAATTAAAGTGAAATTTAGATGAATTGAAAGAAATGAATTTGGGAAAAAAATAAATAGTTTGATTCAAATAATTTCGGATTATTGTAAATAGTGATCTTGGAATATTGTAAATAGAGATTTTTAAATAATGAAAATAAAAGGGTTTAAATAATAGAACTTAAGCGATATTGTTTGTATAAAAGGATTTATTTTTAAATTCGAGATTTAAATAGTTGGGAGAATAAAAAGGGAAAATTTAAAAAAAAATGAAATTGTTATACCAGATTTTAAATAAAATTTTAAATGATGAAAAGGAAAGTGGAATATGGTTGGGTTATTTAAGAAATTGATTTGGAAATGGAACTTAAATTAGAAATCGATTTTAAATCGATTAAGTGTTGTGAAATCGTTTTAAACGGGAAATGAGACTATGAAATTTATAAACAAGGTTTATAAATAAAGTAAAGTGATTATCAGTGGATAAATGGAAACTATAAATTCACGGTGAGGATTTATAAGGAGCTGGGTAAATCGGTTTAAAAGAAAATAAATGGTAGAAATATTTTTATAAAGGTGGAAAGGGAATTTACGGAATTTGGACGTAAAACAAATTGGAAATAAATCGAGAAGGTTTTATTCATATTGTACTGGCTATATGGGGGTTGAATTTTTTTTTTCTTCTGAGAAGTTAAGTTTATTTTAAAAAGGGATTTTTAAGTATTAACTAGAAAATTTAAAAGTGTTAAAGAATATTTTAGAAAATTAATTATTTATTTGTTTTACAATTGTTTAAGTATATATTAAATATTAATCAAGTTAGTTATAGTAAGGTAATTATTATTTAAAGATTAATCAGTATTATTATTTTAAAGGGATAAATTATTCAATATTCAATATTATATAATATCTTTATTTGAAAAGAGTATCTCCTAAATTTATTTGGAAAATTATTATAGAAATTTCATAAGTATTATTTTGAAAAATTTTAAATAAAGTTTTCGAAAAGTAATGGTATACCCGCATGGCGAAATCGGAGGCAGTGAGTGCCTGCAATTGAGTATTGGGTTTCTCTGGGATAGAGACGTAACCATTGAGCTATGAATCCATGGTTTGATACCGCAGTGGTACTTTCCATATTATTTTTAAAATGGGCTTTCAAATATTCTTTTTGAAAAGGGATAGTTGGTGAATTTACTTAATTCGATAAGATAAGTACATATATTTTGGATAAAGAGATTTAATTTATTAAAATTAAATTAAAAAGAGATTTGGAGTTATTCAATGGAAAATGGAATATTTGGTTGAATGATTGTTTATTTGATAGTTATAATCGACTATCAAATCTGGACCCAAAATATAACTTTGGGAATATCTAGGAGAAATACGGGAATTATATGGTACAGTTACCGTTCGATGTGCTATACTGTACGTATAAACTCATTTCGTTCTTCTAGGACGTTTATAAGGAAATCCGTCCACTAACGGTTAGGAGGTGATCTCCGATCTTATTTTTGTTTGTGTATTTCCTAAAGAACCGAGGTTGAGGTTACTGGAAATATCGAACGTTGTTTCGAAGACACCGGGATCAAATTTGTTATCCGAAACCACTTCGATCCAACGAGTACGTTTTCGATGCGAAAACAAGAGCATGGAGTCGAAGATGGAGCAGTGAAGTGCAAGGGTTAATCGCTACTAATCCAGAGGATTATTCCAAAATGGATTTAGTAGGAATAGTGCCTTCGGTTCCGTTCAGACCCGGAACGGACTTGTATGGATGAAAGCTATCAGTACATTGTCATTGAAGGACAATGAGCATTCTAAGTGAAAATTCCTTAAAAGGTAATCGTAGCCTCTAGCCTCATCAACCGTGAATGACTGAAAAGCAGGGGAGATGCAGCAAGGCTAAGTGGGTAGCACCCAATTAGGGTATGTTTATCACCTTTCTAGATACCCTCGGATATTATTACTACGATTTATGGAAGGAGCTCGGAAAAGGGTGGGAACACCCGGGGTGATAGCATATTCGGTCTATCCAGGTTAGGGATAGTCCGGCCTTGTGTGGCAGGGGATCCCGGCGTGGTCCTCGGTACGCTGTTTCTAGACGTGTACTGTGACAGGTGATACCCCAGTACCTAGTCATTCATATGGAATCCATTCTCCAATAAGCGCCGTACGGTTTTGATTGTGCCCAACTATGCTGAAACGTGAGATGCAAGCATTTCAGCTATTTGAATAAGTATTTGTATTTAGGCACTACCATAATATCAGAGGATTTGATATGAAATGTTTTGGTTATCGTAAGGTAAAAACCCGTCGTGTTTATGTGTGGCGTGGTCTTACGAGATATCCTTGATTTTCAAAGAATTTTGATAACTTTAATAATCTAATTTGAGTGTGTTTTCTCACGCTGGTTTTCCATACTGACTCGTGTGTTATTTTATTATAATGCTCGAGTCAGACCGAGTATTACAGATACATGATAGGATGCTATGGAGCTCAGGAGACGAGCTGGATGGCGGAGACGTATTTCACGTATCTGATTATATTCCGCTGTGTATTGTAGGCTGTATATTCAGCACTTTGGAGGACAAATTATTATAACTTTCCAATATTGAGTTATTGATTGTGTTGTACTCTGATGATGTAATGTATAAATAATAGATATAGTTCTTTTTGTATAAAGACTTGTTGTTATCTATTATATACTGTTCTTCTACGACTGTGAGATTCTGTGTTGTTGTTCTGTTTTCTTCTTCTACCTCTTTCTTCTTTTTCCCTAATAATCTGGTATTTTCGACATTCGATTGTTCGGCATGTAATACAGTGGACATATTGATGTCGATTTTCGGAGGTCAAAAATCCAGGCCGTCATAAACAATCTCCACCTTGGCGATCATTACTCAAGTCACCTTAGAGTTATACCGAGTCTTATTCGCAGTGGTGTCAAGCTACTACTCCGAGTTCTCATAAGCAAAGGGAAGCAGGCTGCTTAACCATATATCCACCTTGACGAGCATCCCATGCTCAAGCCCCTTAGGAGCCATGCTTCGGTCATGCTGCATCGTACTGGTCCCCTAAACCATGGAGCTCTGATACCATGTTGGGTTTCGGCATTCCCGCATTCCGTACGCGTTCGTTTCACCGTGTCTAGACAACATCAACGGTCGAAGTCTCCCATGCCGGCGTCCCAATTGAACATCCCTCCATCGCCTTCCATCGGGCATATAATCTAGTCTTGGCAACACATTGTAACAAAAGGAATCCCCAATGTTATGTGCCACCAATCCCATTATATACCACGATTATTCCAAATATCCTGCGATATAGGACTTTAATCCATTCAATCCACGCACCCACTTCATTTACAATGCAAGCCACACCTAACAGGGCAGGTATAAGCCACAATGAATGTGCTCCAAAGTAAGGGAAGTATAACCCGATGGATACGCTAGAGATGGAAGAAACACTGTAAGAGTAACCATTAATGCCAAAGGGATTTAAGATATCCAAAAAAAATTCTTTGGAGAAGAGTATAAAAATAACATTCTAAGTGAAGCACTAAGCCTACCTAAAGTACTTTTGGTAGCATCGGAAGACATAGTTAACTAAAAAAGTACATGAAAAAAAATCAGATTGGAGATAATATTATCCAAAGATCATCATAACTCAAATTCTTAAAATTTTCAGTTATTCATTTGTGTGTGCATATTACTCCATAAAAATATTCGTTGATTTTTACATAGGGCATAAAATAATAGCAGCAGCAACAGTAGTAATAATAATAAGAGAGGGGAATTTCATCAAAGGCATTTGATCAAACAAATGATAGACAATAGGAAAAATCGCAGAGCAAAAACCATTGATAACCGCACATAGAAAAGACACACTTCCAAAATTGTTAGTTGGATGGGTTAGATGATCACGAAAAATAAAATTGAATGGGAAAGTCGAGGTATATAGAGTAGGAGGATAGATCTCAGCCACGAAAACTTAAATGATATGCGAATCACAGCCATTGAAAAATAACGATGTCAATGGAATTCCCGAAATTTGAAATTTTATAATCTAACAACTAAAATACGTAAGAACTAGTTGAAGCACAACATATGTAACAACATTTAATGCAAAAGCGATTGACAAATCTTCTTAAAGGGTGGGTAAAGAATTGCAAATCTACCTCAATATACATCATGTAGACTTGTGGGCAAATGTTACATCCATTTCTCATCAAAAATACTACACAAGTAAACAATGCAGAGCAAAGAGAACAACACAGACAAGTGCATAGCTTATGTAGTACAATATAGGGGTGCATGAAGTCTTCGACGTGTGGGATCAACGCAGTACAAGAAGGATGCATACTTAAGCTACCTCGGCCAGGAACTACACATATTCTAGACATAGCATACATGGTACCCTGAACCTCATACTGCGGTACCGTACACCAAAAGGCTACAATCAACCGCTAGCACAACAACATTCAACCGTGCAGTGCAGCTCTATTGGGGCAGAACAATAAAGAATTTCAAAGTAATAGATTATGACCAAAGCGTAAACCGTGCCAACGACCACTACATCAAAACAGGGCTAAGTCAACAAAACATAGTATGGCCGTTAGATGGGTGACAAACATTCAACGACATTAAGATCATTCCAGATTTCAAAACCAAATTATCGCGCCTAAACCAAATTATCCACGTAAATCAGGACATTAATCTGCTGCATACAAACCAAGACAAGTCGATGGAGGATACATGACAATATATGATGACTGCTGTTAAGTACGAGAATGATATCATCAATCCATTTGATGTCATTAACTTATAAAGGGAAAAGACCACTTTAGTAGAAAGGGATCTAATTTTTCAAAAGTCAAAGAATCATATTAAAAAGCTGTGAAAACAATATTATGATCTTTATAGAATTTCGTGGTTGTACTTCTAAAAATACAAAAGGAGGTAGAATGATTGCTATGGACGTAAGATTCTTTAGCATCAAAATCACGTAAGTTTCTATGTCTTTTACTTTTATGCAACTATACGTTTTTCAGCTTTGGTTTCTCTGAAAAGCTGGACTAAATTCGTTTGACGTATTAACAAATAGTTAATTCGCACCACTTAGTTATATAAGTGCACGACGATACAATTACTGCATAACTAAGCATTTTAACAATAGTTAGTTTGCTACCACACGATTGTATAAAATGCTTTAGCAATACATCTATTTCATATTAGAGTTGTGAGACCAAAAATCTCATCAATAATTTTCCAAACTAGTTTTAGTTTAGTTTAGAACTAATTTTGAGTTTGGAATTCAATTTATGACCTTATGGCACTGAAATCTTACGTTATTGTACGAAGAATCGAAATCGCTTGAGTTTGAAATTCACGTGTCCTTGTCATGCTTCCTGAGTATAAAAATTGAAATGCTTGCCTTAATTGAAATAACATGAAACCGATATTCTTGCATAGAAAACACGAACTAAAGTTCCTCTCAATTATTGGATGGGATTATTGTTTCAATGATTTCATCTAAATTTAAAAGCTTACAAAAGCTAACAAGTTAACTTGAACTGAAATTGAAGTTAATTTTGGTTTTTATTATTTGCTTTAGTTGAAATTTTCTTTGGATCATTAGAAAAGCATCAACTTTTTTTTTTGTGATGTGATTGAATATCCAAGTGCATATGCACAATTTTAACTATGTTTGCTTTGCAGGTTTTCTTATGGTTCTCTCTTGTTTGTTTTTTGTCATTTGCCTACCCTTTAAATATCCAAACCTTTTCAAATCGTAATCCTGTCAGTTCAGATTGATGGTTACGCCATTGATACCATCCACATGTGTATGTGTGATGATTTACTGAAATAGTAAATGTACCGTTGACGTCAAAAGAGGCACAACATTCAAATATGACATGTTGCAGGATTAGATCCAGTAAAAATAGCAGAAAAAATGCAAAAATGCGTAGACAAAAGAGAGACATAAGATTTTTATAGTGGTTCGACAATCTCTAGCCTACGTCCACTTTATAGTTTATTGATTATGAACTTGAAAGAGAATTAAAGTCACGAGTATAAAGGATTGGCATGTTTCTAAGCTTGGAACTGCAAATAATATCTGCCTAGTTACTTTAATTCTCTTTCAAAGCCATAATCAACAAAACTATAAAGTGAACGTAGGCCGTAGACTGCCGAACCACTATAAAAATCTTGTGTCTCTATGTTTATCTACTTTATTTTATTAAATTGCATTTTTCTACTATTTCTACTTTTATTGTAAAAATCATTCTAAACTCCCGCCTAGACCCCGTCTAGGCATTATGTTAGCCTTACCGTTTAAGTATTTGTCTAGTCCATCTAGATGAAACTTACTGCATTTTTCTTAACGTATAAATAGGTTTATAGGCACCATCTATAGACTAATTTAGGTTTGATGTCTCTTATAAGCATCAAAATATTTGTTTCAATCGATTTTGTCTTCATGGTTGCTTCCAAACCCATCAAATTCCATGATATTCCATTATGGATCAGTTAATACTAAACAAAATACTAAAATTTTATCATAATGAATGAGTTTATCAAAATCGTCTAGCTTCGATAATCCTCGATCAATCCCTAATCCTTGCTTACCGTCTAGCATCCGTCTAACGATTTTTACAACCTTGATTCTACTAGATCTAATCCTACGTGACTGCATTACTTAAAATTACAATTACTAAATCATGCCATCCTAGACGGAAGATGCAAATATGCAATTAACAAAATTTAAAATACAACAACTAAATCTAGTCTCGTTTGCGGTTTTTTTTTTTTAAGAACAAAATCAGTTTCGAGTAAGCTAGTTTTCCTTTGAAACATATCAACGTCTCATCTGACGTTATGGGCGTTTACATGTTAATATCAGAATAGCATTTGTTGACAAAATTAAAAATAATATTTAGCTATAGTAAACTCCGCCAAGTAAGCAACGTATGTCTATAACCATGTATATAAAAGACCAAGTTATTATCCACGTGTCAGGCAAACCTAGATTATTCCCAAAACGCCCAAATTGCGCCATCAATCCCCAATTTTCAAATCTTCAAATCCCAATTTCACTATATTAAACCTTCTTCCAACTTCCAAAGTTTCTACCGCCTCAAAACCCTAATAACCCAAAATCAAAACCCTAACCATAAATATTTCTATAATTCCGTAATGATTCCTCGCTCAATCGATGCACAAAACCGAGCTCAAGATCTCTCAGCAGCAATCCTGAGCTCAACCACTCCGCCTCAAATCCTTCAATCAGTCTCGT
Source organism: Allium fistulosum (assembly GCA_030737815.1). Taxonomy (NCBI): domain Eukaryota; kingdom Viridiplantae; phylum Streptophyta; class Magnoliopsida; order Asparagales; family Amaryllidaceae; genus Allium; species Allium fistulosum. The sequence continues at coordinate 680,660,413 of CM060907.1, read as the reverse complement.
CCATCCGTTCCTTTCTTCGTAAACACGCCTCCGATCAGTGCCGATCGTTTTTCTCCATTACATTTCCTTCCTTAATCTGCCGCCTCTTTGGCTTTAACAATACCTCCGCGTGGCTCGATGTTTCTGACCAAAATCCTGAACTTAAACATAAATTGTTTGAACTTTTATCTCCAGATGGAGTTCTGATGTCTTCTATAAACTGGGTTGATAAGTATGAATTTATTAAGTATGTGTTTCCAAGTGAAAGATTGCCCGAATGGTTTAAATGTGTTTTGGACAATGATGCTTTTGTTGCATTTTATCCATTGTTTACAGGTAGAGTTAATGAGGGTTTGTTACGTTTGAATGTGTTCGAGTATTATATATTTTGGTTTGCATATTATCCAGTTTGTAAAGGAAATAATGAGAGTGGTGAAAGTGGTGTTGCTAGGAAGATTAGTAGGTTTCGGTTGGAGAGTTGGACATCTTCATTAGTTGGTGGAAATAGCAGTAGCAAATTGAGTGGGAAGAAAGAATCAAACTTGTATATTAGACTTCTGTATGCATATTTGAGAACTTTTGTGCCAAAAGGCGGAGTTGGGTCTTGTCAGCAGCCATATAGGAGTTCATTGCTTCATTACACGGAGAGTTTGTACGATGGGCCGGCTTTGGTGCAGGCAGAGTTTTTGGTGCATACTTTGGTCAATTTTTGGATGGTTGATAATGATTTTTCACCTTTGAGCTTGGATATTTGTCGGTCTTATGGATTGGTATTCCCTTTTCGGGCAGTTCTTCGTGAGTCACCACCTACTCCTGGATTGGGTGATGTTTTGAATTTGTTGGTTATGTATTTGAACTGTGGCTTGATTAATAATAATGGGAAAAATGTATCTATCGCATTTGCTGAAAGTCCAGCAAAAAATACTGAGAATTTTTCAGCTGGATCTTGGAATTTGATAACGCAGAGGCCTTTGTACAGGTTTTTGTTGAGAAGTTTTCTGTTTTGTCCAATGGGTGCATCAATTAAGAATACTAGTCAAGTGTTATCTGTGTGGGTTACATATTTGACGCCATGGAAGATTGGCGTAGAAGATTTTGCAGAGTTTGAGATGACATCTAACAAGAATGATAATAAAGAAAAAGTTGAAGGGGATGCTGTTTATACACCAATTTGGGAAAGCTATGTGGCAAATAATTATCTGTTCTATAGTTCGTTGGTTGTGCATTTTCTTGGTTTTGCTCACAAGTTTCTGCATACAAATGTGGATGCAGTGGTTCAGCTGGTTTCCAAGGTATTGCATCTCTTAGTTTAGTCTTTTACATCACATAACCCACCTTCTCTAGTGGTCCTACTTATTTTGTCACTATGATGCCTTTTCTTGAGTACCCAAATTCAGTTTCATGATACCTAGATTTGATCTCATGATATAGATGTTGGCAAAGCCGATATTGCTGTACTTCGGTTGCACTTTTACATGAAATTCTCGTGTCAAATGTCTGTGTTTCTTTTATTGTACAGCACAAGTAGCAACTGAGCATGCTTCCAAATTCTAGACTGTCTTATTTCCTAGAGAAGAATTTGTATTATGTATGGAGCTTTATGCTACCAATTGCAGTTGCAAGTTTGTGTTGGCAACTATAGTTTTTTTTCTTTTCCCTTTCCTTTATAATTTCATGTTGCGTAGAGACTTGGTCGCTGTTGGAGAGTCATTTCACTTGGTGATATATGACTAAATCATAAATGTCATTGGCATCATAGAATATGTGCATAAACACAATAATCAATTGGAATCCAAGACCAATTCTAAAGACAATACTGACTGAACAAGAAATGCTATGCTTCATTCATTGTGTATATTATTGTTGCTTCAAAAACAACCTTTGGAATGTAGTAACTAAAAAACTTTCATGTATGCCCTATAAGATCAACACCGCATGTAAACAAATCTGGATGAAACACGTCTCTTCCCATTTAGATTTGTATGACATGCTTAGGAATCAACCAAGTAGATGATATAATATGTGTGTTGGAATTCCTTTTAGATGGTGAATGAGATATATTCCACATCATCAAAAATATGCCCGGTTATATTTTTGGTAAATAAAAGTGAACAGTTTTACTGTTTGAATATGAATAGATGCGATGAAGAGACGCGACGTTTTAAACAGCAACGGTTCTGGAGCGTTGCAATTGAACGGACGCGACTGTTGCAAACAGCAACAGTTCTGGAGCGTTGCAACTGAACAGACGCGACTGTTGCAAACAGTAACAGTTCTGGAGCGTTGCAAATGAAAGGAAGCGACTGTTGCGAACAGCAACAGTTCTGGAGCGTTGCAAATGAAAGGAAGTGACTGTTGCGAACAGTAACGCTTTTTTGACGAAGAGGTGCGACTTTTCTCAACGGATGCAGCCGTTGGGAATTCGACTATAAATAAGGAGGAAACATGATCACTTTCCTCACTCATTTTTCAAACCGAATTATCTCTTCTATCTCTTCATCTCTTAAATCATATTCAGTCCTATCACACAGAAGATCATACACATCACAATCTCGTGCATATTACGTCTGTTGTATCTTGGGAGAATTTTGAAATAAAATTCTTAAGGAAATCGTTACGACGAGCCTAAGACAAAATCGGGTTAGAACTTTTATTCTACATTCTACCCTTTAATTTTGTTATACTATTTATTCAAAATAGTATAACGCTGTTGTTGTAATTTATTTACAACATTCATATTGTTATTATAATTAATACAGAATTCCAGTGTAGTGGAAATTTGAGTTATAAACTTGTGCGACGAGTTTATATTTGATTATTCTCTGTTTTGGTATACTAGAGATATAACATCTTAAGAATTTTACTGTTTTCACTAAAACAGAGATGGTAACAGTAGAGCTCTCAACAAAGGCTACTAGAAAATCAGTTAAATAAAAAGATCAAGATATTGAGATCTGATCGAGGTGGAGAATATGAATCACCATTTGAACAGTTCTGTGCCGAAAATGGTATAATTCATCAAACAACGGCTCCATATTCACCACAACAAAATGGTGTAGCCGAGAGGAAGAACAGAACGTTAAAAGACATGATTAATGCCATGCTTTTAACCTCTGGTCTACCGACGAACTTGTGGGGGGAAGCCTTAAATATGTCTAATCACATATTAAACAAAGTCCCTCATAATAAAACAGGAACAGTTTCATATGAGATATGGAAAGGACACAAACCAAGTTTTAAATACCTCAAAGTGTGGGGGTGTTTGGCAAAAGTTCCAGTTCCGCCTCCCAAGAAAGTCAAACTTGGACCAAAAACGGTAGATTGTTACTATTTAGGGCCAGCCCAAAATAGTAGTGCCTATAGATTTTTGGTATTCAAGTCTGATATAGCTGATATTCATGTAAATACAATCATGGAATCAAGAGATGCCTCATTCTTTGAAGACGTGTTTCCACACAAAAGGAATGAAGGGAATAATGTCCCTAAAAGGACAAGAGAAGAATCAAGCAATTCACATGAAGATGAAACTCATCATGAGATTGAGGAAGTTGAACCAAGAAGAAGCGTAAGGGCTAGGACTTCCAAGATATTTGGTTCGGATTTTTTCATATATGTGTTAGAACATGAATCTCAAACGTACAAGGAAGCAATGTCATCTTCTGAATCTTCATGTTGGAAAGAAGCAATCCAAAGTGAGATTGATTCAATTTTAAGTAATAAAACTTGGGAAATTGTTGGTATTCCACCTGGAATAAAACCTATTGGCTGCAAATGGATTTTCAAGAAGAAAATGAAAGCAGATGGCTCTATCGACAAGTATAAAGCCAGATTAGTAGCCAAAGGATATCGTCAAAAAGAAGGAGTAGACTTCTTTGATACATATTCGCCAGTAACACGAATAACCTCTATAAGAATGCTAATAGCAATTGCATCAATTTATGGACTAGAAATTCATAAAATGGATGTAAATACATCATTCTTAAGTGGAGATCTCGATGAGGAGATCTACATGGAGCAACCTGAAGGTCTTATTTCCAAAGAAAATGAAAACAAAGTCTGTAGATTAGCAAAATCATTATACGGACTAAAACAAGCTCCAAAACAATGGCACGTAAAATTTGATAGTGTCATGATGAGAAATGGTTTTCGTATAAATGAATGCGATAAGTGTGTTTATTATAAACAAATTGGACAATCATATGTGATGATTTATTTATATGTAGACGATATGTTAATATTTGGTCCAAACACTCAGGTAATAGAGACCATAAAGATGTTAACTAGCAATTTCGATATGAAAGATTTAGGAGTTGCAGACGTTATTTTGGAAATCAAAATAATAAGAACTCCAAATGGAATTGAATTGTCTCAGTCATACTATGTAGACAAAGTGATTGAAAAATTCCAAGACTATGGAATTAAAGGAGTGAGAACACCTTTTAATCCATCAGAAGTACTGCATAAAAACACTAATGAGAGTGTAATGCAACTGGAATACTCTCGTGTAATAGGATGTCTCATGTATCTCATGAATTGCACAAGACCAGATATAGCTTATGCAGTAAGTCGACTGAGCAGGTATACAAGCAACCCAGGAAAGGAACACTGGAAATCACTAATGAGAGTGCTTGGATATTTAAAAAATACCACAAATTATTCCTTACATTATGGAAAATATCATGCCGTCTTAGAAGGATATAGTGATGCAAACTGGATTGCTGATTCAGAGGAATCAAAATCAACAAGTGGTTATGTCTTTACCTTAGCAGGGGCAGCAGTGTCATGGAAATCTACTAAACAAACATGCATAGCTCGATCCACTATGGAATCAGAGTTCATCGCTTTAGATAAAACAGGCGAAGAAGCAGAATGACTTCGTTACTTTTTAGAAGATATTCCATTTTGGCCTAAACCTGTACCGGCCATATGCATACACTGTGATAACCAAGCTGCGCTAAGCAGAGCGCACAACTTTGTGTATAATGGAAAGTCACGACATATTCGTCGACGCCATAACACAGTTAGCCAGTTACTCTCAAATGGAACTATTTCTATAGATTATGTGAGAACAAATGATAACCTAGCGGATCTATTTACTAAAGGTTTATTAAGAGAGAAAATTGACTGCGCATCGAGGGGAATGAGTTTAAAAGCCTAAACCAAAAAGAGTTATCTTATACGGAAACCTATCCTAGCGACTGGAGATCCCACGGACTAGGATCAATAGGCAAACCAGTTTTGAATAACTCAAGACGTAATGCATTTGCGTGGACATAGTCCAACTCCATTCCTATGGTGCACAATATAAACGCATGCCTACAGAAGTATTTAAAGGTTAAAACTATGTTTTTTAATTATGACCATACCTTGGAAATAACAAGTGGGGTATATGTAGGATACTCTTAATGGTTGCGATCACCTATGTTAGTGTGAGCTGGGTCGGCTCTATGAGAATATTAAAAGGCTTTTATTCTCTAAAAATACTCGCAGAACCAAAAATTGTTCAGGACCAAAATGAACATAGCCAAGAGATTGGATGTGAAGGGAAATAATGCTTTGTAAAGCTTATTGTCTGGTTATACAATAACGGCTGACGGTTCAAGATGAAATAATTCACCTATTAGCCAAGTATATCCGATAAGTTTTAACTAGGGAAAGTTCAAAGTGAAATATCTACTTATCCTCGATATAGCATTATTTTCATATGAACTGTGTGATATTACACTTTGTGTGGGGGAGAGATATATCATCATTCATGTGGAGGATTGTTGGAATTCCTTTTAGATGGTGAATGAGATATATCCCACATCACCAAAAATATGCCCGGTTATATTTTTGGTAAATAAAAGTGAACAGTTTTACTGTTTGAATATGAATAGATGCGATGAAGAGACGCGACGTTTTAAACAGCAACGGTTCTGGAGCGTTGCAACTGAACGGACGCGACTGTTGCAAACAGCAACAGTTCTGGAGCGTTGCAACTGAACGGACGCGACTGTTGCAAACAGCAACAGTTCTGGAGCGTTGCAAATGAAAGGAAGCGACTGTTGCGAACAACAACAGTTCTGGAGCGTTGCAAATGAAAGGAAGTGACTGTTGCGAATAGTAACGCTTTTTTGACGAAGAGGTGCGACTTTTCTCAACGGATGCAGCCGTTGGGAATTCGGCTATAAATAAGGAGGAAACCTGATCACTTTCCTCACTCATTTTTCAAACCGAATTATCTCTTCTATCTCTTCGTCTCTTAAATCATATTCAGTCCTATCACACAGAAGATCATACACATCACAATCTCGTGCAGATTACGTCTGTTGTATCTTGGGAGAATTTTGAAATAAAATTCTTAAGGAAATCGTTACGACGAGCCTCAGACAAAATCGGGTTAGAACTTTTATTCTACATTCTACCCTTTAATTTTGTTATACTATTTATTCAAAATAGTATAACGCTGTTGTTGTAATTTATTTACAACATTCATATTGTTATTATAATTAATACAGAATTCCAGTGTAGTGGAAATCTGAGTTATAAACTTGTGCGATGAGTTTATATTTGATTATTATCTGTTTTGGTATACTAGAGATATAACAATGTGCATATCCAGATGTATAGTTATGGAATTTTATAGGTCCACGGGCAGACCTGTTACCACATTTGAGGATAACCAGAGTATATTTCCTACTGTTCATGAGTATAAGTTATGGAAAGCGGGCTCTAAAGAGACTCATCCAAAATCCATTTGTAATAGGTAGCCTTGTGCGTGCGTGCGCTTATGCGAGCGCACATACGTGTGTGCAAAGACATGCACGTAAGAAACAAAAGAGTTGTTTGTTACAGCTCATGTAGAGATACATGCACAATCCATGTGGCCAAATTTAAGTACTATGACAGATTTTTTATCATTGTTAATAAGTGCACCTCTGACCTCCCATCTGAGTGCTCAGAGGAGCACTACTTTATTTGAGCATTGTTTTAGCCATAAGTGCACCTCTGAACTCCAATCTAAGTACTTTGACAGATTTTTTAGCATTGTTCTAGTCATAAGTGTGCTTATACTTAGACTCTGTTTGCTTTATTTGCACCAGCTAGAGTATATTCTTCTTGCCACTTTCCATTGTCTTTATTTTGGTTGCAGTTCTATTTTAGACCATTAACGTTGCATACACTCTATAGCACAACTTTTGGGTTTCCATAAATAATTCCATCTTAGATTCTGCATGCTCATTTGTATTATCCACAGTTTCTTCAAGTATTGTAAATTATTTTGTCAATGAACCGTATGGTACTTTGACCATGTATTTCCTTTTCATATTTGTAATTGTGTTCACATTCTCTGTCACCTCCATAGGGCCATCTACTACCTCTACCACTCTCTTCGACCCAGACATTTATTCAGACAGTGTCTGAAACATTTACATCAATGACATTGGGGGGAAGAACTCCTCGTATTGGATAACCAGGAAACACACTTTGCCATTCAACGTTATGACATAATTTTAATTCAAAGTTGACCTCCATATCCATTTTCACCAAGAACCTCATATGCAGGATTTTTTGCTTTGTCTTTGACTTTACCCTTTGTAAATGCTTTGCATATCGTGGTTCGTATCCTGCTATTTGAAGCATATATAGATCTTAACCTTGAGAAATATTCATTGATCACACCTTAGAAATGATCGGTTTCACATCTCAATAACATGCGCCACTCTCACAAATTGATAATAATCCTCTTGTTCGCTTTTTATAAATAACTTATGTTCCCTTCAGAATCCAGATATAACTATAAATTTAACCTATTACTGGCATTTTTTCCTACTCATGTGACAGGATCTGAATAATTTTCAGTTTGAGCACAACTGAGTAGCTACAAGTACTTTTAACTATGTAGGCTTTGCACCACGAGGCACCATTATTCGATAATGAATTCCCACTGTAATGCACTCGATGATACGTATTTAGGTACCAAACATAACAAATTGAGTTTACCATGATTACATAGGTTTTGATCTGACCCATTTTCCTAGGACTTTTAACTTGATCCAGTAAGCCTTCCACACAATTTGCTCCGATGGACGACTGGTAGAGTTTGTATCTGAGTGTGATCTTTTTTTTTTGAAAGCTGTCCCCTCCATTTCTCATTTGTCGATCAGCAGTAGTTTTAGGTGTTTGCCGCCCCTTGCTGATTGCTTTCATCTCTCTTCTCCTTGCTCCAATTTTGTGCCTTCAAACTTTGATTACAATGAGACTTTGGAAAATTCTTTTGGGGACCTTGATTCAATGAGGCAGCGAGACTAGAACAAGCTTTGATCTGTAATTTGGAGTTTCAGACCACATGAATATGGATGATAGATATTAAGCTCCTATATGAAACAATATTCATATGTAAAACCTTTATATTTCTACTGGAACAATTAAAATGATCTTCTAATACTTCATTGGATGACTTAAAGCTGCCAAATGTAAAATATATTGTTTTTTTGTAGTGTTAACATGCTCTATTTTTTCTGACAGGTTTTGAATACATTAACTTCATCTCAAGAGCTGACTGACTTTCTTCGCAAAGTTGATTCTGCATATCACACTAAACAGTCTGGACCGTTATCATCATGTGGTGATAATGCACAGAAATATATCCCTTCCATCCGTGAACAATTGCAGGTACTGGTCTTTTTACAAATATGCAGCTAACTTTCTTTAGTATGTCCATTGATTGATTAGTTGTAATCAATTACACTGCTAAATCAAAATTGTGTCGTTTCTCTTCGAAATCCATTTAGTTGAAGCTTGACCTTGACACCATACCATTTTTACACTCGTTGACAGGACTGGGAAGATGGTCTATGTGAGAGTGATGCAGATGGATCCTTCTTGCATGAGAATTGGAACCGTGACCTCAAACTTTTCAGTAACGACGAAGACGGGGCTTGTAAACTACTACAGGTGCTAAAAAATACTGTTATGTTTGTTATATTTTTACTGTTAACAGCTCCGCTAAAAGGGAGAAACATGGGCCTTGATTTCCTATATCTCATGTTAGGCTAATTGGACAATGGCCGTAGCAAAATTTTGCAAGTTAGATTTTTTTTTTCTCACGAAATATAATGGGAGATACATGGGTTTGTGTTATGTCACTGTATTAGTTTCTTTGGTTACAACTCATAGTAGTTGGAGTAGTTCAATTTCACTTCTGTATTAGCTATTTTATTTATTTATGAAAGATGGTTAGGAATCATTCAACTTGTTTGCGGGAAAAAAATAGGTGGGAAGGGTGTTGATGCATTCCCATAGTTATGAAAGGCGCATTATGGAATGCTCCATGGCGTAAGGCACGGCGCGGCGTTTGCGCCTATGGTGCGACACACCTGGGAAGGCGGAGGCGCATGGTGCTTACCTTGCAAATGGCGCACGGCGTAGATATGGTGCGCCTTTACGTTATTTTATGGTTTTTATTTATTTTTCATTTTTCACCATTCAAACCAATCTACAACAATGCTTGAATGTATTTTTTTATACAATGATATGATTACACTTCGAACTAATCTCCAACAAACTTTGAACTATTTATTTATATTATTGCCGCACCGAACTACGATGGACTTTAATTCAATGCTTCTTTGGTCGGGTTTAGTTGATGAAAAATAACATGAAGAATTGGTCCGAACCGGAAGATTAGATAAAAAAACGAAAAAATATATGCATTTTTAGTATTATCCAATCAGACTCGAACCGAACCTCGGGGGGTCAAATTTATAAAATATACAAGTTAGACTTGACAAAACTCAACCCGGCAAGAATTAAAACCCGTTGGGTCGGATCCAGCTCCAACCCGATGAGTCTAATTACCATTATTGCACCGAACAAATAATCTCGAATGGTCGCATTTTCCAAATTAATCTTGAACATATTTTGAATTATCTGTTCTAATTACTGTTGCATTGAACATAATCTCGAATGGATGCTTTTTCAAATTAATCGGAACCGAACTTTGGATTGTCTGTTCCTATTACGGTCTCACTGAATAAATTGTCAATTGACATGAGACAAATGAAGAAGATACCAAAACTTGTGAATCTGATGATGTGGATATTGATTTATAAAATATGATTTCAGCATCATATTCAAATTTTTAGTTTATCAGTAATATGTGCTATTATGTTGGATTTTGGCTTCGGGAGACTATCGTGCTTGAAATTCTATGCTTATGATATTATATCTGATGATGTTTTTTTGCAAAATATCTAAAAAATATTTTATTACATACGTTTTAGTAAAAAAATGTATGTGTGTGTATTGAACCTTCTAAATTAATTGTTATATATATATTAAATTGAGTGAATTAGACACAAGGACAAACTTTGAAAAAAATTTAGACCGAAGGACATTAAATTTCAATTTTGGGCTGAAGGACAAACTTTGAAAGAAAATTAGGTTGAAGGACAATGCTAGTTATAACTAGCATTATATTCGGTTTTACACCGCACAAAATGCTAGCTATATTTAGCATTTTCCTTCAACCTAATTTTTTTTTAAAGTTTGTCCTTCAGCCTAAAAATGAAATTTATTGTCCTTCAGCCTATTTTTTTTTCAAAGTTTGTTCTTGTGTCTATTTTCCACTATTAAATTTATAAAAAGAAATATGTAAACATTGGCAGTAATAAAAAGGCGCGTCATTTGCCCTGTAGTACGTGAAGGCTCCAGGGATGCTTTGTGTCTTTTTGCGTCGGGCGCCATTAATAACTATTTGCATGTCCTAAAATCTGTGTACGATTGTATGAAGAATTTTTTTTTCACTTTGCTTGTTTTTTATATTAAATTAACTAGAGTTGGTGGATGTCCTTTGTGCGAAAACCAATAAGTAGTTTGATAAACAGTCTATTGAATAGGCAACACAACCAAACGGAACAGAAGTCTCAACCCATTGGCATGTTACTGTTTTAGATATTGACAATTGCAAGCAGAAAATACAAACTGCATTTGTTATAATATTTGGGTAGGTACGTGCATACAATTTACCAGCTAAACACCTCCAGTAAAAAGCATTTACCGTAATAGTTTGCTGACAGGCTCATGCGTGCGCTTGCGCGCACACATGGCTTTATATAAGCCTGGTTGGGTGAGTTATGGTTTTCTCTCCCCAGAACTTGCATTTGAAGGTGGTATTTTCATTACCTAAACAGTAAAACCTGTTACTTTACTGTTTTAGTAGGAGGATGTGGGTTTTGGGTTGGTCGCTATAATTAATTTTCTTATTTTATAGCTAATAAGTACCATGCATGAGTTATGCATGGCAAGTGAGGTAGATGGTTTACCCAATTTTCTTAAACACGATTTCATCCTATATCATGATTCTTACCTGTTAGTAATACATATACATCTTCTAGAAACATCATTGGTTGAAATGGATGTGGAAGAACATTGAAGAAAAGAAAGAGTGTTTGTTGACAAGATTTATCTGTTGTGGTTTATGTAGTTTGATTTTTTGAATGTTGAAATAGATATTTTTATATAATTTTATAGCTGAGGTCTAATCAAACTAGACATGTGTTTATTTCCTGGCTGAAGAAGCGTTACATTAAAATAAAATAAATAAATATATGGTTACTAGACTTAGTGTGCAAGCAAATCCAATCGTGGAAAATCAATTAGGAAACCGATGATTCAACTAATATTAAGAATGTTCCATGCTGGTGGAGTGTTCATGGACAGTGATGTGGTATATATTTATACACAACTTATACTCTGAGCACATGTAATAGGGACATAGACAGTCAAATGGAATCAAAATCAACAAATAAGATTTCATTGAAGGATGTCCAAGTGGTTGGTGCAGCACTGCTACGCATGTTTTTTTTGTTTTGTTTGCGGAGGGTTTGGATCCTTTCATTTTACAAGAATCTTGATAGGATCGCCATTTAAACTTGTCTTTCGTTTCGAAGGATGCCATACCTGTATTCCTAATGTATTATTGTTGGATACGCATACAATAAAAAAATGAATAGCCTCCTACCATTTTTTATTAATAAATAAAGTAGAGATTATAATACTGGAGCTGAAGTACTCCAACTACTGAAAAATAAATGCAAAATTAAGTAATAAATGAATGAAAAGTTATTAGCAAAAGTATATTCTAACAATTTATTTGAGATTTGAAGTCTGAATTGAATAGGCTAGTTATATGATGAACAATAGAAGTAGTTGTAACATTTTATTTGAGATTTAAAGTGTCTGAATTAAATAGGCTGACATTACATTATGACACGAAAAAGGTCAAGGATAGGTTGCAAACCAATGCATTCACATTTTGAAGCATGGTACGACAGATGTCCATAGCTTCTAGTTTTTTCCATTGAAGAATGCATGTAAGTTTGTTTTGTTGAGCTCAAGACAGTTTTGACGTGGGAGAGGTTAAGGTTTGAAGTTTGAACTTGATGAAAAAAAGGCAAATACAATAGAGGTTATGTTTAGTGAAATCTGTTAATTAGTTATGTTTGGCCGTTGCAATATTGTTTAAGCGTAGGTTGTACTAAACTATTTCAAACAATTCAATTGTTTCTAACATCTTTTATCTTCAGCTGTTTATTTTACGTGCGGAGCACGAATTACAAGTGCGCTCGGGCGATGTTCAATATTTGAATGCTGTAAAGTCTCAAATGAACACGCTTTTTGGTGGGCAGATCGCCACCTCTTACACACAACATCCTGCTACGCCTCTTAATTTCCAACACCAGCATGATCGCCCTGAAGTGTTCACTCCAAAGCACCCAGCTTTAAAATACAGAGGCGATTCAATGACTAGACCGATTTCAGACAATGAGGTGGCATGGTTGGCCAAACTCTTGATAAGGCTCTCTAACTGGTTGAATGATATTCTTGGTTTCGATCGTTTCGATAGCAATACTGAATCTACTGGATTAACATTTGTCGATGTTCCTCAGGAAGAAACAGTCAATATTGGTGGAGCTAAAGAAGCATTTTTCATGGTTATCTCCTTTATCGGTTCTTGCTTATTCATCTTTGCTCGCACGGTAGTAAAGTTCACGAGAGGGCGTGGTATGAAGATAAATCTAAGGGTTTTAGCTTCAAAGAAAGTTATGATGGCTTTGTTTGTTTATGGCTTTGCTTATTTTATAAAGAAGACATTTTGGAGTTCAAGTTGTTAAAAGCTGCATATTTTTTTGTTGCTATGGAATGTTTTGATCTAGATTTTATGTACAGCTCAAAACATACATGAAAAGAATGGAATGTTGAATTATATTTTTGTAGCTATGGCGAGCATGACTGCGGTATCATGTATATCTGAAGTTTGTATGAAAACATGAATACTGAATATACTCGGATTACACAATTCCTGTGCAAAACAGCAGTCGCTTTTCACAACAGGGATAAATTTTTATTTTGAAAGATGATGAAGGACCACTAATGTATGATTTTGATGTCCACGTTGCATCATCAGGTATGGTGTACTTTCAGTTAGCTTTTAACTCTTAAAAACGATCAAATTACGGGTAGAATGTTGAAAATCATTGGATACAGACTGTTCATTTCAATTAATTTGGATTTATATGAGCAAGTCTTCTGCATAATATTTTCAGTTTTACTTCAATACGTTCACTTATTTGCAAGTACTAGGAAAAATATTGTTTATGAACATGGTCATATGGCTTGCAAGATCTGAAAGCTAAATACTGTATAAGGTCAGTTATTAGTACAAGTATAGGTCGCAAGTAGAAAACGTTGATAAAGTAAAAAACACATTTATTTTTCAAGTAAGTTTTCAAGTAGGTTTGAAGTTCAAAATAAGTTCTTCTACAATGTCGAATATTAAAATTTATCCGAATACACCGAACATGTGGAGAACGGGGAAATATCCGCAGCCAGAAATTGTCAAAATTTCTTTTGCAGTAATTACTGGTGAAATAAGAACAATAAGACTAATCAACCTTCCCACTCCTTTTTTGTTCATTGCCAGTTCAAGTTGAGTGCGACTTATTGGAATCTTGTTCGAATTTTCTTCATAATCAGTTAACAGCATAGTTCATCCCCTATTCAACATTGCTGGATCACTAATTGTGATGAACACATCGCTAATTTAATCAACAATTATTAAAATACAGTATAGAGGTTGCATCCTACTGTGCTAAACTGATTAAATAGCCATGTGAATCAAGGAATGATGAAATTAGCATTGTGCATTTTTAAAGAAATGCTTCTACTGTTTCAGGTAGAAGAAGAAAGGATACAAAACAAAGTAAAATTCCTAAAAACAGAAGATTGTGGAAACATGCATCAAAAGGAATAAAGTATCAAATTATTTAGTGAGAAAAAGCAAAGAAGGATAAAATGATCCTCTTTGCAAAACGAAAAGGAAAGTTGATGTTGTGTGTGTACACGCTCTAATTATTTCTACTAATTCAGCTTTGACCAACTTCCAAACAATGCTTTATTCTTTGCTCGTACAACTCTTATCTTGCTTTTCTCTTCTTTTTCTTTCCTGCAATTTCTGGGATTATATACCTAGTACCATGTCCTTTGGTTGAGAAAAAACAGTGTGCCGCAGTTGATGAGTCAAGGTAGAGCTTAGACTGGGAATAACTAATTTACTTTCGCGGATTTCCACTTAGAGAAACAGAAACAGTGAGTAATGTGTACGAGCAGTGATGAATAGTTTGCGCTTACATGGCCGAATAACAAATTCTGCTTTGCATTTATTGCTAAGTTTGTTCCTACCACGTATTTCACAACCGAATGGCCTATTATATATCCAACTGCTATTTTTTTAAAATTTCCGTCACTCTCAATTTGCTAAATTAACATATGGAACAAGCCAACAAAGTCAAATAATTGTTTTCATTATTGTACCTCCCTGCGCTTCTCATGCCAGAGAATTATGTATATTTTTTATGTTGTATATATTATCACTACACTAGAAGCAACAGCAGGAAATTGTCGATATAGAATGATTTGGACAATAGTATATATAAATAAAGGAATATGATTTTGTATTTTGATGTAAACAGGTGTTTTTTATTTGGTATCACAGTAGAAAATATATCATTGGTTTTTTCTTTTTTTTGGAAACTTTGTAATTTCATTTGAAAAAAAGTAAGAAAACAGCGTTCCAGAACCTTGGGAAACATAGTAGCTACTTTCAGTTATATAATTGATAGCATCTTAATTCAATTTCCAACCCATATACATATATACATACTATTGAATTTCGGGATGCTATATATGTGAAAATGTAGAGAATTGAATAAGCTTTTCAATGGTTTAAACGGTTCGTGATTTGAATCTCGTATGAAAATGTTATCGCAGTTCGAAAGAAAAAGCAGCTTGTATACAACCAAATATTTGCTACAACAGAACAATCAACCAATTACAAAAGCATGAATAATCAACCGATCGTTTGCACCCAAATAGTCGACTATTTGGCTGATGGTAAAATTGGTTCTAATGACCAGTTGACTGACCCATTGGTCAACCGACTAATTAGGTGCCGCAAGGAATGAAGCAAATTTGGAGCACGTTTCCAGTGGCATTTTCATTACTTTTCGTTGTAATTCTCTTGTGCTATAAAAGAGAAGTTGTATAGAATTGAGGCAATCTATCGAAAGCTAGGGTTTGTTCTATTGCTCTAGGATTTCCATCATTACTATTTCTTCATCTTATCTCCATAAAATCAATTCTAAAGAAAAATTATTATAATCATTCTCACTCTCTTTGGAATTAATAAAGGTTCTCCTTAAAGTGTATGTACACAAGCACATCATTAGTGGAACAATTATAAATCTTGATGTCGTTTGCTTATTGCTAATTTTATCGTTATCTCTATTATTGTTATTGATTTGTTGTGTTGAACAGAGAAATTGTTTGATTAATTGCTTTGCATAAATGACAATCCATTTGAATTTTTCGCAGACTGGTATTAATTTGTGTTTAGAGATTGATTTAATTATCTATTAATTAGATCTATAAGTTCCCTTACATTTGGTATTGGAACATTAAAGTGCTCATATGGTGTTTATTCAAATATCAAAATTGGATAATGACTCAGCTAATCCCGCAAAGGGCACCGATGGTAGTAGTATCGTAGTGCTATATGTGCGGGGATCGTATGTGGCATCAGGGTCAAAATTGGCTATAGAGAAATGAAATAGTGACGGTGATTTTGAAAAATTGCAATGGAAGATGAAAGCGGTTCTAAGACGAAATCGGGTACATCGAGTTACGTTTGATACACATTTGACGCCGACGAACATTTCAGAGGTGAAAAAGATGAGATGGAAGAATGAGCATTTACCACACTTTCACTTGCTATAGGGGAGAATGTAATCTCTGAAAATAGCAGTGAGACCACCACTAAGGATATTTGGGACATGTTGAAGCAGTTATATATGAAGAAGTAACTTACAAATTGTTTGTCTTGTTGCAAACATTTTTCACGTATAAGATGAAGGATTTGATTTCGCTAAAGACGCACTTGAATACATTTAATGACTTGCTACTAAAGATGAAAGCAGTAGAGTTGAATATACTGGAAGAGCAAAAAGTCACGATCTTGTTGCGTTCGTTGCCGGAGAGGTATACAAGGTTTATTAGCTTGATTTATAGTCGAGATACATTTACTCTTGTTGACGTTAAGGTGGGTCTTCTTACCAAGGAATGCGCGATCAAATGAAGGAGCTGAATGGTGATGGGAGAAGTAGAAGTCATGATTGATTTATGGAGAATGGAAGAAATGAGAAGTACAAGGGCAACAGAGGAAGATCAAATTCTAGAAAGCCAAATAATCAAGTGCGAAGAAAATCAAAGGATCAAAACTGAAAGTGCTTTAGTTGTAAAAAACATGGCCATTGGAAGAATGAGTGTCTGGAGAATAAGATGGATTCATCGATGGCGATGATAGCGAGAAAGTTGAGGATGTATTGACGGCGGTGAGTTTCGGGACATGATAAGGTGCTCGATTTAGGGGCATCTCGCTATATGACATCTAATGCAGTTGTATTTTGTCTTATGTTGACAATGAGGGAAATTTGATTGCTATAGGAAATGGTGCTACTTGTGAGTCTACGCTTGTTGGCTGTGTAGATTCAAATGTTTGATGGTGTAGTTCACACGCTCACTAATGTGTGCTATGTTTCGGGACTTCGAAAGTCACTTATTTTTTTGAGGCAATCAGATTCTCTTGGTTGCAAAATCATTATAGGGAAGGATAACTTGAGGGTTTCTAGGGGTGCGCTTGCGCTGATGAAAAGTGAGAAGGTATGTTGTTTGTATTTATTGAAAGGAGTGACCATTGAAGGAGAAACTTATGTTGGGGTTGGTAATTCTCGTGATTTGGAGTGACTGGATTGTGGCATTTGAGATCAGGTCATATTTTGGAGAAAATCATAGACATTCTTTGAAAGCGAAAAATGATCGGTGGGAAGAGCTTCAGCAAGTTGGAATTTTGAGAGGAAAGTGTCATAGTAAAGCAATCGAAGGTATCATTCAGTTAAAAAAACATGATTCTAGAAGTGTCCTTAAGTATGTTTACACGGATATATAGGGACCGACATGCTTGCTTTTTTGGGGTGGAGCTAGGTATTATATATCTTTTATTGATCATTTTTCTCAATTTTTTGGATGTACGTAATGAAGGCCAAGTCAGAGGTATTTGAGAAGTTTAAAGTGTGGAAAGCTCTTATTGAAAATGAGAGTGAGAAGTCTTTGAAGGTGATGATATCTGATAATGGCTGGGAGTGTGTTTCTGGAGAGTCCTTAGACTATTTCAAATAAGGAATTCGGAGGCATTGTACTATACCAAGTGATCCGTAATAAAATGGTGTCGCGAAGCGGATGAATCAAACTCTATTAGACAAAGCTCAATGCTTGAGACTGAAATCGAGTTTGTCAAAGAGATTTAGGGCCGAAGCTTTATCAACTATAGTTTATATTGTGAATCGAATTCCATGCTTGGCCATTAATTGAAAATTTCCAAAACAAGTGTGAAAAGGGAAGTGTATTGACTTGACTTATCTTCATATATTTGATAGTGTGATTTATGTGCATGATTCGGGAAATGATAAGCTCAAGCCAAGGGCTTTCAAGCGAGTTATTCTAGGCTACACAGATGGTGTGAGGAGATATTGTATTTGGAACCCAGAAATGAAAAAGGCGATTAACTCGCATCAAGTTACTTTTGATGAGTCTGCTTTGTTTATAGAGAAAGAGATCTCATTAGATGTTCAAGATTTGATTGGTGACAAATAAATGGAGATGGAATTTATGTTCCCGCTTTTTGACATAGTAGTAGAGCAGATGGTGTTGGTGGTGGTAAGAAGGTCGATGTTACATTACATGGTAGTCCATATGTTTCTTGTAGAGAAGTTGGAGATGTACAAGATTATAGAGAGAGTCAGGTTCAAGGTGGGGTGAAGATGAAACGGTTCAAGATGAAGCAGAAAGGAGTTTAGGAGATGAAATTACCAAATGGGTGGGTCATCACACTATAAGGCTGTCCATGAGGTATGGTAGTTGGAATTATCTTACTTTTGACGATCATTTAAACTATGCTCTCAAGGAACCGGACTGGGTCGCAATGGGTTAAATGAGCGATTTTTTTCTTCATTTTGAATCTTTATTGAGTCTATGAAGTCTAACTGATTTTAGATCTAGTCTAAAATTTGATGGACAAAATAAAAAAATATTATTTTGCACATGCATGCTGGTTTTACAGTGGTCGTACCAATTTCCAAAATTTAATCCAAGTGTGAGGTAAAGACACCCTAACAACTACATCCGCATAAACTAGAACTCACACCCTTCACATCACAGATGTGCTACAATCCACATCATAACTACGACAAAAGGATACATCTATAAAGGACAAGGAAACACATAAGAGTATCCCATTGGAGCATAGCTCTTCTGGACCATGGTATAGTCTATACCTCCATCTAGCTCTTCCATGGCAAGTGAACCAAGATCAAAAGGAGAATGTAGGAGATCCAATGGAAGTGGAGGAGGATGATGAGAAAAGGAAGACGACGTGGAGGCATTAGAGTCCAAGCTATAAGCAATACCACCAACTTTGTCAAAATCGGTAGAGATGGGGTCTTGTTCACTAGTTACCTTTAAGACTTCCTCTTCAAGGGCTATGACCGGCACCTTAACTCGCCATACTCTAGTTATGGGTTTCTGTAAAGAAATCTTCGGAAGCAGTGGAATATCGGACATGGAAAGGCCTGGAGGTAGAGTGTGGTTACTTGAGGAGGCTAGGTGACCAAAAGAGCGATAGTATGTAGAGATGGGGGTTTTCCATAAGAAAAAAACAACCACAAGACCAAGTTCATGCTCTAAAAGAAAAACTGGAAGAGTAGCAAGAAGTTCATTTTTCGAGGTTATCTCAATTACTGCTTTCGCGTATGCCAAACTATCTATGCTTAGTAGTCTCATCAAAACATATAAGTGTACCTAAATGGTTGAAAATCCAATCTAAACCTTCTAAGGTTTGATACGGAGATGGAATGCTAGTAAGTCTAATATAAAAACGAATTGACTGAACTTGCTCACAAGCTGCATCAATGGTCGGAGATCGTTTAGTAATTTTGAAAACTTTGTCAAAAATAATGTATGGGTATGATTCAAGGATTCTAGCTCTATCATCCATAAAGAGAATTCAAAGAAAAACATTTCCTTATCGTATATAATTTTAACCTTTCCTTTGAGCTTCCAAACCTTAAGTAGATGATTTTTAACAATATTATATGGCAAATGTTTATATAAAAAGAAACCAATAAAGTGGTTCTTCCATTATGCCTTACTGGTGTTAACAACCTCAGTAGGAGGGATTAGTACATCACCATCACCAATTTTAAAATTCTTAGATACATACCTACTAGCATTACTAGGCTTCCGAGAGAAAAGAGATGGCCAATTGTTGACACAAGGAGAGGGGTCTTTCTGTTGTTCTTGATTTATAACATTTTCTGGTTCAGATGCCTGCAATGATTAACTTGATTGGGCAATCGACTTAGCTCGAGCATGCTTTGTAGGAATTTCAAGCAGATGAGGTAAGACTTGTCTTGTTACCATGCAATTATGCACAACCATAGCAACAAGAGGCATCATAATTTTAGCAGGAACGTTGGCCACTGAAGCATCATGAGAGAGCACCGCTTTAGATATAGTAGTCGCATATACAGGAAAGGCATCAGGCTTTATGAGCATGACTTCTCCATCATCAGTCATGGTAGGGCGACAACAATAAAAAATACATTGAAGTTTTCGTTACTCACTTCAGGCATCAGTCGCGGTAAGGCGACAATGATCCAATCTAAAATTGTTTTAAATTTAATCTTATTTTACTTAAATTGTTTAGAAGAGTTATTTAATTTAAATTAATTATATTGTTTTGAGCGCAACAAATACACTCATATGTGTATAGTGCACCTGCAATATGTAAATGGTTTACATGTTTAATGTGCGTTCATAGGTGTTGGAATTTACATCACAACATACATCTTTGACCCTTTATATATGACTTTATCGTCCCTAGTTATTGTTTAACATACATACATACATATATGTATGTATGTATATATGAAATTATAAGTTAATTTTGAAATTATAACAAAATAATAACCGTGTATATTTTTAGTACAAAGTAATTTTGACTAATTCAATTTGCATATTTTGAAATCAAAATTAATATCTTAGAAATCTAGTTTTAACTTGGAATAATTCAAAATCAGATCTAAAATTCTAAACAAAAATCCATTTTTAATTTTTAATTACATACACACACATATATATATATATATGAAATTTAGTTTATATTCGTAAATGTATAAATATTCATATTCAATTTTAAAAATTAGATTTATTTATAGTTTGACAATATTATTGTTAAATAAATACACATAAACATATACGTGCGCATGCACACGCGCGCGCGCACACGCGCGCGCGCGCACACACACATATATAGACACACAACCATAAAGTTTAAATTTTTGTTAATAACAAGAGTGATACTTTATTCAAATAAAACACTCATTAGGATGTCTCAAGGGCTTGAACCCACAACCTCTATTTAAAGTGTCATAACTTTAACCGCTTAAGCCATAAGTGTTGTCAAAATATTCTCAGTTTAAAATTCGTACGGATTTACATACACACACGCGCGCACAATCATATATTTAAAATGATTCGAAAATTATATATGATATATTAATTTATAGAAATATATTAAAACTATATTTTTATTTTTTTAAAGCCGAAAGTAAATATGTTGATATAATAATTTTTAAACAATTTAATAAATGCAATATATATATATATATATGTTTATGTACTTAAAATGTTATAATATTATTTTAGCTTATTAAAAATAATTTTAAAATCTAAAAATTACTTTTATTTGTACAAAATATTATAGCCAAACTATACATACATATTATAATGATGTTGAAAAATCATGTTCTTGGGGTTTAGCGTTTAAAGGGTTCACTCAATGTCAACTGTGACAACTCATTGTACTTTTTAAAGTTCTCCTACCCGTAAGAAAGATCCCACATTTTAGAACCCAATCCTATTACCATTAAAGGTAAGGTGTTTATTATTACCTAGTGGATCCCTTTTATTAACCTCGCTTGTGAGCAGGTTCTCTTCATTCTCGTTTGGGCGCATATTTCGAAAATACCTTCAATCTTTCAATTTTTTAAGGGAGTAAACTGGTTAGCAAATCATATTGGTCGGCTAATTTTCTTTGATATTTCTACCGAGCATAAACAAATCATCCGTTAGCCAAAGTACTTATTGAGGTATCCCCTTCTAGGCAGTTGCCTTCTCGCATCCTGTTTCCCTCGCCGAGGGTAGAGTTGCCTATATTTACGTCACTTACCAATGGAAACTGTAACGACCCATAATTTACATTAGTATTGTTATTCAATAGTTAAACAATCGACTATCAAATCTTGGCCTAAAATATGACTTTGGAAATATCAAGGAGAAACACGTGAGTTATATGGCACAATCATCTTTGATGATGTTGTACTATGCATATAAATCTCGTTTTGTTCTTCTAGGACGAATGATAAGGAGATCTATCCACTAAAATGGTTAATGGGTGATCCTCACACTTATTCATTTGTCTGTTTATTTCCGCAAGACCCGGGTTGAGTTTACCAGAACTATCGAATGTTGTTTCGAAGCGACCGAGATCGGATAAGTATAAATTATTTGAAAACCACTTCGATCCAACTCAAGCATTTCGAACTGAAGACATCTTGAAGAATATGGAATCGAATATGGAGCTTTTGAAGTGCAAGCACTACTTGCTACTAATCCTAAGGGTGAATCCAAAAAGAATGTAGTAGAAGTAGTGCCTTTAGTTTGTTCAGACTCAGAACAACTTGTATGGATGAATGCTGACATTGCGTTGTCTCTTAGAAGGCAGTGTTAGCATTCCAAGTGAGAAATGCTAAAGAAAGGTAAAACGTAGCATCGGGCCTTATTAACCGAGAATGACAAAAACAGGGGATGCAACAAGGTTATGTGGGTCGCTTCCATTAGGGTATAATCATTCCTTATCTATGTATGCTTCGGGGTCCATTATGATTGTTGATCACAACTAAGGGATAATCATATTCGGTACTATCTAGCAAGGAGTAGGTCGTTTCTGTGTAGTAGGGATATAAGATGTTCTTGCCAGAACCTAGGTACATTTTATCTAGAGATGTACCATTCGGAAGGTAGTCCCCTCACATTTTCATTGTATGGAATCTCTTCTTCAATAAGCGTCGTACGGACTTAGTTGTGCCCAACTATGTTGGAATGTAAGATGCAAATATTTTAGCTATTTTATCTATTTATTTTCTACCACTAGACATTATTATAATATCATTGGATTTTCTATAAAAATGATTTGGTTATCGTAAGGTAAAAATCTGTATGTGTTTATGTGCAGCATGGTTTTACGAGATACCTTTATCTTTAAAGGGTTTTATAAGTTATAATAAAATTCCTTGTGATTTGAGTTTCTCATGTTGGTTTTACCAGACTGATTCGGACGTTATTTTCTTATAATGCTCGAATCAGACTGAGCATATTTCCAGATTAGCTGTGGATGCATGAAGCTCAGGAGACAAGCTAGAGGACAAGACGTATCTATTTATTTCTTTATGTTCTACTGCATGGTTTGTTGTATTTATCAGAAATTGTAAGGACGGATGTTATTGCTGTCCAAGTAGAGGATATGCTAGTACTCTAATGGATGCATGTATATAAAAAAATTCTTTTGTAAAGATCACTGTTATATTATAGATTATTAGTTGCGATGTGAGATTCTGTGTTGTTTAGAATTCTTCTTGTCTTCTTTCTTCTTCTTTCCCCTAACCATCTGTCTTTTCGACACTTGGTCGTTCGGCACGTAAATACCATGGATATATTAGTGTCAACTTATGAAGGTCGAAAAGGAAGGTTGTTACATTTAAACTCCATCAAACTTCTTATGCTCCTTCATTTTTTCATTCTCAACAGCTTTCCAAAACCCTGGATCAATTTCTTCATCATTTCTTACTCTAAGCTGTCCGTTTGAGTCCGTTTTAAGACTGTGAAAAATTTGGATGGAACATGGATTAAGAAGAATTTCGAAAGTAGAGAAGAGAGAGATTGGTCTAGTAGAGGCTTGGGTTAGGGAAGACTCGTATTTATAGCAAAAATTCATGCATTTTGGTTTTAAAGCAATTTTACACCTAAAATACCCATTTTGGCCAACATATCCAAACTATAACATATTGTATACCAGAATTCGTTTTTAGAATATTCCAAATGCAATAGAAATATCAAAATTTCCAAAAGGATAACTCTACTTAAAATTGTCCTTTATCTTTGATTTAATTTAATAGCTAATGATAATTAGTTAATAATTAATGTGTCAAATTTGCGGGCTGTTACACATAAGAATAAAATCAACCGGTTAAAATATCATCTAAAATCGGAATTTGATATGATGGTTTTGGTGAAGTAGGGAAAATATTAGACATGGAAATTGTTAGAGATCGGAAGCGATGTGAGTTGAACTTAACTCAAATGGCGTATATTAAGAAGATGATTTATCAATTTTGCATGGACAAGGAAAATGTGGCCAGTACACCATTACATTTACATACAAAGCTTTCTTTAGGGCATTCATATATTTCGAAGGAGGACAAGGCCTACATGGCAAGAGTGTCATATGCAAGTGCAGTTGGTAGCTTAATTTATGCAATGGCATGTCTAAGGCTCAATATTTCAAATGCTGTCATGATGGTTAGTCGCTATATGTTTAATCCAGGTAAATCACATCGCGAAGCCGTGAACATTATTTTGTGATATCTTAAAGGGACTTGTAGTCATGTCTTGTATATGGTCGTTGTGTTGGTATAGACTGTAGGTTGTTGGTTTTTGTGATTCAGACTATGCCGGGGATAAAGATCGAAGAAAATCAACTTTCGGGTATGTATTCACTTTTGGTGGCATGACCATTAGTTGGAGATCTAAGTTATAAACCGTGGTTGCTTTATCGACTACTCAAGCAGAGTTGATAACAGCGGATGAAGCAACAAAGGAGGCACTTTACTTGCAGAAGTTGGTATGTAACTGAGGTTTTGTGCATGATAGTGTTGATTTACATTGTGATAGCCAAAGTGCTATCCATTTGGTGAAAAACTTAGCATTTTGCTCTTGGACAAAGCATATTGAGGAGATAGTTTTTTATAATTGCCATAGATGTGAATAAGGTTGTTTATCTTCTAAAAGCACACACAAAAGTTAATGTAGGAGATATGTTATCAAAGGCACCGCTAGTTGGGAAGTTGGAGCATTGCTCGAACTTAGTTCGTTTGATGAAGTGCTAGGTGCCACTTGGTAGAACGGTTTGGGGAGTATATGCTTATATTTGTTGAAGAGTATATATGGGATGGTAATTGTCTTTTAGTGGGACGGTTGTTGAATGAAGGTGGAGAATTATACGATGTCAGGATGTCATTTGGTGTATTAGTTGAGGTGGAGATTGAATATAGTATCGAGGTGGAGTGTTGGAATTGGTGATACTACATATGTGAAAATGTAGAGGATTGAATAAGCTTTTCCAATGGTTCGAATAGTTCGTGATTTGAAGCTCGTATGAAAGGGTTATTGTGGTTTGAAAGAAGAAGAAGCTTGCAAACAATTTGGAATTATTTGCTACAGCAGAACAGTCGGCCGGTGGCTTAAAACAGTAGACCATTTGCCTGTAGAAAACCTGTATATTTTTCCAAGAGTTTTGTGGCTACTTATGTTATACATATATACATGTACATATACATATATACATGTGTGTGTGTATATATATATACACACACGATGACAGTTCGATTGATTATATTTCATCATTCTTTGCCGGTCTGTTTGTAGCTTCTGCCGAATTTGATGTTAATTCGTGTTTGAAGATAGATTGTGTTATATATATTCGTTTGAGCACCCCTATCATATTTTGAGCCATATTATTCCGAATGCTAAATTTTCTTTTTAGACGTTTACTATGTACAGAGAATTATCTCTACAAAACATGAAACATTTCGATATTTGAAGTCTTTCAAAATGATAAGTCAATTATTTATCGTACAAAGATTCATTTCAACCGTTAAATTCAAACATCAAATGTATTATGCTACATATATTCAAGTGAGTTCAAATTTTATTGAGATGATTCTAACATGAGATGAAAATAGTTACCAAATTTTGTATCATTTTTAAAATAATTTAACTGAAAATGCGTTAAATGTGTGCTCAGGTCCGGCCCAAGCACTACAAGATAAAACGGCTATTCCAACGGTTCCTAGCCGTTGGCGGCCGTTGGAAACCGTTGGAATAGCCGTTGGAATAAATCCCACGCCTTGCAATGCTTTCCAACGGATCCAACGAACCATTTCCAACGGAATTTCCAACGGCCGCTAACGGCTTGGAACCGTTGGAAACCGTTAGAACCCGTTACAACAAACTGACCAATAAACCGTTGGAAACCGTTGGAAGCCGTTGGAAATACTGGGTCTATTTTGCTGTATAACAGCAGGCCTATTAACCTTCCATCCATACCATTTCCAATCCATTCAAATTCCATTCCATTTCCAATCAATTCCATACATATATATCAATATCAATACAAACAACACACATAAATCAATAAAACACCAATATAAACAAACCAAACCGATCAAACATCACAAAATATACCATCAACGTACATACCATCAACAAATGTCAATGTACCATGTACATGCCATCAAAATATTTCTCACCCACTCCGTACCAATATATACAACATCAAAACATCTCCAAGTCAATATATACATTGTTCAAGCACATATAATCAAAAACATACCTCCTCAAGGATCCTCGTCGCCTCCCGAAGCACCAGACGACGAAGGAAGGGTACCATGATTCTGCAAATACTGCGCAAGCTTTTGATCCAGCTGCTCCACCTGGATGGCTCGTAGACGATTCTCTTCCCGTAGCTGCTCAACCATAGCTCTAAGCTCCTTGATTTCATCTTTGTCTTGGTCTTTTTGAGCTTGTCGAGCCTGTCGAGCCTGCAAATAGAAATAATAGCAAAAGGATTGTCTCAGCATATAAAATAGTATAACATTATATATCTAAAACGCTGATTTTTTGTAAATACGTAAAAGGATTAATTATTTACCGTTAGGTTCCCGAAGCCAAAACGTCTACTCCGTTGCGCCGGATCCATAACAACAGTAAAAATGTTATCCTGCTCCTCCTGTGTCAGCGCATCACGACCTGATTGCTGAAGCGCATTAGCCTGTGCCTCCTGCAACCTCGACTAAAATGAAAAAAAAACAATTTCAGTTGAAAAATAGTAGCATGTAATTATTTCGCATAGCTAGAAATTAATAAACTTATCGGTGTAAGTATTAGAAATTTAAAAATGCATACATATGCCTCGGTCGCCCTATCTTGATCACCCCACTGATATATGATATTGCCAGCCTCATCTACTTGCCTAGACGCGTGGGTGTGAGCAAACACGTCCACTAAGCCAACAGAGCCTCCACGAGCACGTTCCTACAATTGATAATTTGGATAATTTAACTGTACATAATTAACTTATTACTGAACTGATCAATATACATAATAGATAAATTTACCAAATCTTCGCGGTGATGCTGGAAAGATTTGGAGCCTCCACGGTGTGATACAGGATTCCTACTCCTGTTTGCCGAGTTCCTAGCTGACTCCTCCTGCAAATTTACAATGATTAATTATTTGTTAAACGGTAAAAAATTGCTGAGATTTATTTTAGAGTTACCTTGAACTCCTCAGAGTTCCACCACTCAACCCACTTCTCCCATACAGTCGCGCTCATCCACTTGGGCTTCTTTCCTACTTTTTTAGTCTCCGACATAGTCTCCCTATAGTTCTTCGCGATCCTGGAGTTCCAGTGTCGCTGAACTAAATTGACGTCAGGCTCTTGCAAATCTATGGCACCCTGTACAATGAGAAAATATTACTAATTATTTATTTGTATTTAATTAATCATCTTGTAAAGCGGTATACACTTACCAGAAAATCTTGCCAAATCGTCTCTCTCACGTCGTCGGGGATCTTGCCCCACTTGGGCCAGCAATCGGTCATCCTAGCCATGTACGCCTGCTTCGAAATGTTCAGAACCACTTTGGATGGCTCCAACTCAAATCCACTGCGTTAAATATAAAATTGAACTTTAGACAATTATAGATATATCATGTACAATTAAAAAATTAAAATGTTATGCTTGCTAATTATGATACTTACGTCTCATCAGCCTTAGGCTGCAAGTAAACAAGTGGCCGAGCTGGTTGCTCACCACTACCCTCTCCAACATGACGTGAAGAGCCACGTCGCCGAGACCCAGAACCAGAACCAGAACCGGACATAATAAATATACCTGCCATATATACATACATATACAATTCATAATAATCATGATATGATGAACTATTAAAAAATGTAATACACTTATTGTCATTAAAATTGTGTAAATTGGATAAATGCATTATTAATCAGAGATCAATGTAATGTGAATACTTTTAAAAATTACCGGATATTACTCAATCGTCCTCATCGTTTTCTGATTCAGACTCAGTTTCGTGCTCTATGTCGTTTTCCTCTACACTCTCAAATGCTTCGACTAATACATGTGTCTCATCATTTAAAGGTCCAAAATCAGTTTGATCGTCTGTAATTGCTATTTCAGCATTTTCCTCCAGATCTGCTTGATAGGCTTGTTCGTCTGGAATATTTTGTCCATCGAACGTAAATCTTGCTTTGGTTTTAAAAACCGCAGACCAATCTGCTTTATCCCTTTTTAGAGATGGATAAGGGGCATAGTAAGCTTGTAGGGCTTGTTTGGCTAGTATAAATGGGTCGTACTTTTGATAACGCGAGGTATGTTTAATTTCTATAAGATTATATTGTGGATGCACGTTAATACCAGAACCTGGAATATTGCTGAACCAGTTGCATCTAAACAAATAAACATCTTCCACGGGTCTTGTAAAATATGTCAACTGCAATATCTGAGTTAACACGCCATAAAAATCATTTATATGATTATTAGGGTCATCACTGCCTTTAACAAATACACCAGTATTGTTTGTTAATTTTTCAGCACCGTATTCTTTGGTGTTGAATTTATATCCGTTAACAAAAAATATTGGATACGTATTAACTTTTCTTTTCGGTCCAAACGCCAAATGTTTCAGTCCTTTATCGAGCACATTATTTGTGGGATCAGAAACGTATTTCGAAAACCAAGTACTGAAATCTTTGCTTAAATCGCCACCTGGATTTTGTGATTCATAAATACTGCAAACACAAACATGATATATTACATTATTATTTATTCACACGTGTAGTATTAAATTTAACAAAACTTGGAATGTGCTAATTACCTAACAAATGGTGCAACTTCAGGACAATTAAGAAGAATATATGTGTGTGCTACATGGTAATCTTTATCATCTAGCCATACTTCCTCACATTTTCCAGCATGTCGGCCATGTTGTTTAAAAATAGATAATACTGTTTCAGAAGAAGAATCTTGTTCAACGGCCTCATCGTCATTACGCGGAACACTTACAAATGATAAGTTCACATGGTCTTTAAAATAATGAGAGAAAAAGAAAGAAGCTTCTTCTTCGATATATGATTTGCAAATAGAGCCTTCAACTCGAGCTTTTTGTCTCACTTTTTTCTTTAAATGATTTAAGTACCTAATAAAAATTATTTGGGTTAAGTATTAACTACTATATTTATACTTAAATCAACATTTGCATACTCAATATAGTAACATACCTTTCGAAAGGATACATCCATCCATATTGCACAGGACCTCGAAGACGTGCTTCATATGGAAGATGAACAGGTAAATGCTCCATTACATTAAAGAAACCCGGAGGAAATATTTTCTCCAGTTTGCAGAGCAGTATAGGAATTTCTTCTTCAAGTTTAAGTAGACGGTCAACTTTTAACGTAGTTGAACAAAGCTCCTTGTAAAATAAACTAAGTTCTGTTATTACCGTCCAAACTTTTACCGGTAACAATTCTTTGAAAGCGATGGGTAATAAATTTTCCATCATTACATGACAATCATGGCTTTTCATTCCACTCAGTCTCCCATTTTTATAGTCGACACATCTACGAAGATTAGAGGAAATTCCATCGGGAAATCGTAATCCTTCCACCCATTGTAACAGTACTTTAACTTGGTTGTTGTCTAGTTCATAGCATGCTTTGGGTTTTTTATTGTCGGGAGTCATATGAAGCTCAGGACGATTGCATATTTGCTTTATATCACGTCTAGATTTCAGATCGTCCTTAGTCTTGCCCTTCACATTCAAAACTGTATAAAACACATTATCAAATACGTTTTTTTCGTTATGCATCACGTCAATGTTATGACGGATTAATAGATTTTTCCAATAAGGTAATTCCCAGAATATACTTTGTTTGCACCAATTATGAAACGTCGATTTACCTTGAATTTCTTCTTGTTGTCCGGTCTCATGTATCTTTGGATAATCTTTTACAAGTTCATATATATCCTCGCTTGACCATACCGCTGGTGGTCGTAGAGTCTCATGTCTATTAGCTATGAAGTTTTTTTTGTCTCTTCTAAAAGGGTGATTAATATGAAGAAAACATCGATGACAATCAAACCATGAAATTTTCTTTCCATTTGGCAAAGAAAATGCTCGTGTTTCTTCCATGCAATAAGGACAAGCAAAACGACCGGCCGTACTCCAACCCGAAAGCATTGCATATGCAGGAAAATCGCTAATAGTCCATAACAAAGAAGCGAACATCCGAAAATTTTTCTTTTTTGATATGTCGTATGTTTCAACTCCTTCATACCATAATATTTTCAACTCTTCAATTAACGGTTGTAAGTAAACATCAATGCCCTGTGTCGGATCATCAGGACCAGGGACAACAATCGTGAGAAACATATATGGAGTTTTCATACACATCCACGGAGGTAGATTGTAAGGTGTGATTATTATAGGCCAAGATGAATATTTAGAACCAAACTGAGAAAACGGTGAGAAGCCGTCTGTACATAAACCTAGTCTAACATTTCGGCTCTCCGCTGCGAAATCGGGATATTTCTTGTCAAAATGTTTCCATGCTTCTCCATCGGATGGGTGTGTCAACGTACCTTCTTGAGGTGTTCTCACACTGTGCCATCTCATATGATGCGCTGTTACAGATGATGCATATAATCGTTGAAGTCTAGGGGTGAGGGGCAAATAATGCATACGCTTGTACGGAACTTCTTTTCCCTTCTTTTTCCTCGATTTGTATCTTTCCTGATTACATATTTTACAATTTCTAAGATTGATGTCTTCTTTCCAATACAACATGCAACCCTTTAAACATGTATCTATTTTTTGATATGGCAAACCGAAAGATGACATAAGTTTTTTCACTTCATAATAATTTTCGCACATTAAATTATCGGATGGCATATGACGTTTAGCAGCTTGAACAACAGCCGTAAATCCAGCTTCTGTAAGGTTGTATTTTGATTTCATTGCAATGTATTCTGCAGTTACCGATAATTGAGAGCCGCTTAAACATCCATTCCAAAGGGGTTTTTTAGCATGATCCAATAAATCATATATTTTTTTAGCTCCAACATTTGGTTCCTCTTCGATGTTAACATCGTCGTTATCAATTACAACGGTAGGGAACATTGATCGTGCTGCATCTTCGACCATATGTTCTATGAGATTCGTACTACCTTCTTCGTTGATGACCTCCACCGACTGT
This sequence comes from Allium fistulosum, assembly GCA_030737815.1. Classification (NCBI taxonomy): domain Eukaryota; kingdom Viridiplantae; phylum Streptophyta; class Magnoliopsida; order Asparagales; family Amaryllidaceae; genus Allium; species Allium fistulosum. The sequence goes on along the minus strand of CM060907.1, from coordinate 680,629,099 downwards.
TCTTGATTATTAGGGACTACAATTTCTCCATGACGATCCCACAGCAAATAATTGGGTACGAAACCGAATTGGCGCAAATGAACCTTAGCCATATTCGGTTCTAAATAGTTCAACAATTTGCATCTACTACACGGACAACGAATTTCTTCATCGTTTCCAATATTACTTATAGCAAATTCGATGAACACTTGTACCCCTTTTAGAAAATGTTCGCTTATTGCGCCACTAATTTCCCTTCTTTGATACATCCAGCTCCGATCATTAAAGTAATTGACCATGTTTCCCTACTAGAAAACCTATGATAGAGTAAAAATGTTATAAATCATTTGTTTTATATTTTACAGGAAATTTTCAAACGGCTTCCAACGGACGCAAACTGCTAATTTCACAAACTTTATTTTAAATAAGCAACTATTGTTTCATTACCACTAATGTGTCTTTCTTTGATGGTCGGTCATCCTACTTCCCATTACAAACACAAGAGTAATTATATTCCGTAAATCATATCATTTTAAACGATTTACAAAATTTCGGCAGCATTTCCCCCGTGTTCCTTGTATCGTACACAAATGCGTGTACACAAGGAACGTAAAGGAAATGCCGTCGAAATTTTGGGAACCGTTTAAAATGATATGATTTACGGAATATAATTACTTTATAGTGTTTGTAACTTGTCCAATACTGGGACAAATCCGACAAATGATGTATCAGATGAATAGAGTTGTCCGTTTTGTGGAAAAACGGATAACCCTAAAACGATCATATACAACACTTGTCAGACGGGGCCGAATAATATCTAAGGATTTAAATATTTGTTTATATTAAATTTTAATATATAACTCATTTAATTAATATTGGTTCTAACGGCTTCCAAATGTTCGCGTGTTCGCACAAATACAAAGCTCGTGTTCGCACAAATGCAATATCCGTTCTAACGGCTTCCAAATGCAATAAACTCTATCACACACATACATTCAATATACTTATAACCAAATAAACATAAACTAATGTAATATCCTAAATTACAAAATTTTCAATCAATTATAATAACTTGTTCATTATGTTATAATAGTTGCAATTAGGGGATAACATAATGTAATATGCATACACTAACAATTAGGAATCAATCAACATTCGAATTAAACCCTAAATCTAAAAAAACCTAAATATTAGGTTTAGAAAAATTACCGATTTGGAGAGCTAGAAGGGTGGAGATTGGCCGGAGCAGCTTGTAGATGGCGTCGGAGGCTGTCGGGTTGGTGCTTGGGGCGGTAGCAGTTGGGTAGGAGGTGGGGGAATTGGAGATTTGGGGAAAAATTAAGTAGGGGAAGAGATAATGAATTGCAGGTCTGGTCTCGGCCTGTTATCTCAGGAAAATTTCCAACGGCTACCAACGGCCGCAAACGGCTTATTTCCAATGGATTCCAACGGTTTCCAACGGCTACGTAAAAAATTAACGGACCGTTGGAAACCGTTGGAATAGCCGTTGGCGGCCGTTGGAAATGAGGCGTTGGAATTTACTGTTTTCCTAGTAGTGAAGGCATAGGCAAGAGAGACATTAGCTAGGGCAACAACAAACCGCGGGGCAACAAAAAAAATTTCAAAATCTTGTTTGTGATAATCGTCAACGCTCGGCTCTCCCTCGAGCTCAAAGATGTCGATGCTGCCTCAAACTCGAAACCACCAGTCATTCTTCGACCTCCTATCGTCAGGCCCGGTTCTAGGGGCAGGCAAGCTAGGCAAGTGCCTAGGGCAACCCCCCTAGAATAGGCAACCCCCCATTGAGTTCACTATAAAGTTTTAAAATAGCAATACAAAAGTACATACTACAATGCCCTATTTTAATCAGTACATGGTATAAACTAGTTTACTGAACACGGTATAGAATTGATGTAATGCACTACACAGTTTAATGCTTTATTATTGTGCGCAATATAAAAATATTAGTACTCTGTTACAAACTATAATGCCTTATTTAAGTAAACAAAGCATTATATTGTAGTACTACACAATATAAAATAGAACTATAAACTACACATTACAAGAGACACATGTTACAGAATGTATATTAAGGTACAAATCTTACAAGTTCTTGTATTTTAGTACATTACTCCATAGCACATAGTAGGAAATTCGTAATTTATTTATGCTTCCATGTTGTAAGAAAGAAAAAGAAAATTTGTCATAGAGGCAACAAAATTTGGTGTTGCCTTGGGCAACCAAACCTTGTGGACCGGCCCTGCCTATCGTCAACGCTGTCTTGAAGACTCGAACTGAAAGCCGTCAGCCCTAATTTGTTTTGCCCTAAACCATGTGAGAAACTGATTTTATTGTATTTACTGGTTTATCATTTTTGTAATTTAATCTATGTAAGATTTACCCTAATTTGATTTTAACTTCAATCTTACTTATTTTTGAGCTGCTCATCCTTCGATCGTGAATTAATGTTTTGCTAGGGAGAAACAAACTAGTAATGATTGTGCATTCATTTTAATTGTAGATCAATGTTCTTTTGGTTCATTTCATAGTAAATTATTCTATGTTATTAATCAATATGCATTTAATTGCTTAATTAGTCACTGCATATGTACTGCATGCATTCAAGTGGTGAGGAGAAAAGGAAATTATGTTAATGCCAAATAATTACTAACAGCTAATTTGGCTAATAATCGGTTGGTGATGATGTTTAATTTTTGTCAACAGTTAATTTTGTTTTTGCTAATGAAATGTTGGTCGTAATTTTGCCATCATCTTTTGAAGCTAATTTTTATTTTTGTTGATGCTTGCTAATTTGGTGCATTGGTTATATTGTACAGTAAAAAAATTATTGTGATTTTAAAAGATAGAGGCAGCAAAATGATAGAAATAATTGTTATCCGCCTTGGGCAACCAAAACCATCGGACCGGCCGTGTGTGTGCTAAAAGAAAAGAGGGCCATTGGACCACTGTCCTATGACGCGCAAAATTCAGCATCAGTATAAAAAGAAGAGTACCAACGCGAATGACAAAGAAAAGAGAGAAGCATAGAGACAGAGTAGAGACAAGTCTAGTGTATTTTTTGTCACCAGACCACTACTTGCTCAAGTCTTCCAAAAATGCGCACATCAACCCTGCAATAATATTTTATATTGGATTCTCTTTTGTGAAAACGTTCACAGCCTAGGGTCAACAGTCAAATTCTTAATCTTCCATCTTTATGTAATTAAACAACAAAGATGAAAAGACAGCTCGCAAGGAATGGGAGTTCAAAATTTCGTATATATAACCTGTTCCAGTATGGGAGACGCGTAATTTTACACAGTATTCAAACGTGACATTGTCAAAATTATTGGTGGAGACCTTAACTAGCTGGAGAAGGATATCTCAGCGACAAACAGCATGAGATAACATCACAAATAATATCTGTATTGACATATGTGATTTATTTTAACCATCTTTATGAACAATGTGTGGTCTTCAGGGATTTTTAGAAATATTTTACAATTTATTAAATCCAGTCTTCTTTTTGTTAACCATTATACACGGTGAATATATTAACATAATCTATGACAGCGCCCACATTATATGTATGGGGGCCTATGATTGAGCCATGATACCATACTATTAATTAATCAACCAAAGCTACTGTACTGATTTGTGCAAAGATATCACGAATCTTTCTTTTATAGTGGATGATTAAGTTTAGCAATCAACCAAAGCTTATCATACAATAAAACCATCGACACTAATGCTCCTTGTACTACATAAAACTACTCTATATAAACAGCGGAACTCACAGTTTAAGTGTCAAGTGCTGCAGTGCATACTACCTTTATTCTTAGCTATATGATTATTTCAGCTCTAAAAACATATTCACTTTTCCATGTGATAAAAACACATGACCAAACTCAGAAAAACCTTGCAAGAACAATAATAACACTGAAGATGCTCTAAAAGATAAATAAAAAGATATACAATTCAATAGAAACCTTGGGAACAGCATTCATGTTCATAGGCTAAAGAGCTTATTAAAGTCTTCCCAAACATGGTTATTGATTACAAACTAATAATGAACACATCACAGGTAGTATTGACCACCCTTCCCTCATAGCCTACTTGAATTTTTACCTGGAAGTCTTCATACTACCCAAATGTGGATATTCATATATGTATTTATACCCCCCCCAATATATAATAAATCTAACAATACTCCCAAAGAAAAGGCTCGTCGATTCGAAATTCAATGCAGTCCCAAGAACTGGAGCAACTAAAACTACCTCTGAGATCAAGCAAGAGATCAGGCAAATCAAAGACAACTTCCTCATTCTCATCGACTACAACATCTTTGCATTTCTCCTGCACTGGAAAATTCAATGCAGCCGCTTTAGCTGCAGCAGCCTGTATATCTTTAGGCGAAGCGGAAGCAGGCTTGGGGAAGTCAGCAGCCAGTTCAGGGAAATTCAAGTAGGCTGATTCGCCTTTAATGGTCATTGCAGCGACGTCGTGTGCACGTGCAGCCATTTCAGCAGTTGGGAATGTGCCTAGCCAGATCCTTGTCTTCTTCCTCGGTTCTCTGATCTCTGACACCCATTTGCCCCAGTTACGCATCCTCACTCCTCTGTACGTAGGATGTTTCTCGTCTTTAGGACATTTGCTGGCAGTGCAAGCTTTGCGTTTTTTGGAAGAGTTGGAAGAGGAAGAGGAGGAGGAGGAGGAGGAAGACGAAATGGAAGGAGTAGAAGAGATGGGTTCAGCACAATGCATGATAAGGAGACTTTTTAGGTGGTTGTTAAGGAGATTACGAATGTATGTGTGTAAGGTGTGGTACCAAATGCACTGAGGAGGTGGGCTTTTAAGTAGTAGGAGGGAGAGCGAAAAAGAAGAAGGAATAATTAATTTTGTAAAGTAGGGGTGCCCCATGCACAAGGAGGTGAGTGGTTGTATGCTTACTAATATGTTGTTTTCCAATTCAGTGTGACAATTAATGGCGTTTGTCATTGAATGATCAGCAGTATTTTACTGCGTGAAAAGGAGTTTTGTAATTAACCATGTTGATGTGTTTTTCATGTGTGCTATATTTATGCAGTATATGTACTTTTTTGACGAGGCGGTAGGAAAGGGTACTGTAGATATAAAGCGAAATGACTGTGTGATGTGCGTATGCATTTACGCTTCCTTCAACTTGCAAGGAGCAAAAATTCCATGGCGTCATGTGCCAATTTAATTAATAATCACGTTAATAATACTTTGCTTTCACTTTTTACTAGCCGGTTCAATGGACATGCAACAAAAATGTAAATCAATTTTTTTGTTGCAAAATAATTCAAGCACATGAAAGAAATTCGTGTTTCATTTTGGTGCACACATTATATGGTTTGAAGTGTAATTACTACTAGAAACCCTTGAAGAAATCTTATTTACTTAACCCAGTATTAATTACACTCTAGACCATCAACCTAGTATTAGAAAGAAGGAAAATTGTTTGAAGGAAAAAGCTGAAGCAAATTAGCCACATGGACAAACTATAATCCAAAATGTACAGGAAATTATTGTCAAGGACAAAATTCCTCAGCATTTTAGCCTGAAGGACAGACCTTCAGTATTTTAGCCTGAATGACAACTTTCTTTAGGTATCAGTTTTTAAGTTTTTAGGTATCAGTTTGTAGTTATCGGTAGCAGTTTTTAGGTATCAGTTTTTAGTTCGGTAGCAGTTTTGAAAAAATGTTTGTCCTTATGAATAATTTTGAAAGAATGTTTGTCCTTATGAATAATTTTTAGAAGAATGTTTATCCTTGTGGGTAAAATATTATTAAGGTCGTGTCCTTGAGGCTAAAAATATACAAATTTTTGTCCTTTAAATTAATTCCCCCCAAAATTTGCCCGTCGAACAAAATAATTCATGAGAAGCACTTCTCAACTTTTAACACTCACCACAAATTGATACACACACACATACATACAAATATCCACATACATATTATGTGTGTGTCTATATATATATATATATATATATATATATATATATATATATATATATATCTGTGTGTGCGCGCGCGCGCCTATGTGTGTGTATCAAAGACTATGGAGGTGGACAACGATGCATGTTTGGAGACGTATGACGGCGACTCTAGTGGTAACAACGGATGAGAATGGCTAGTACTAAAAGTGAAAGCACGTTTACCAATGTCAATCGCGACATCGATAAACAATATATCAAGGCCGCGTCGACTGCATACACCATGTCGGTAAACAGTGCGTCGAAATTTTCTTATCGACGTCAGATTGACGTCATTCGTGGAGTACTTACCGGCATCAAAGCGACGCCATATTCCGACATCAAATTTTCGATGTCATTTAGACGCCACACCGACGTCATATTTATGACACGTCGACACCTATAAAATGTATTTGTCGACGTCTTACTGACGTCAAATTAAAATACTAAAATTGGATTTTTCGACTCCTTTGTCGAAGTATTTTTACAACATTTCTACTACATTTCTCACCTCAATCACAAATTCATATAGGATGGGTATTTAATCACAAAAATATAACCAAATAATATCCAATCACATATTCAAATACATATCCAACACCACAAATATCCATTAGTACAAACATAATCATCATACATCACAAATATCCAACATACACAAACGACCACGGGATTCGAACTCCTACCACCTTGGAAAGAAACAGATACACAGACCACTATACAAAAAAAATCTTTGTATTAACTTTTCAAAAGGGATTTTATATACTACCCCCCTTAAAATATCCCAACATTCTCGCTGGCTCGTCATGACTCACCACCTAAGCATTGTGTTTGTAACTCACATCAGCACCACACCGATTTTTATATACAACATTACAACACATAATTCCGGCTGGGTACAAGCTTTGGTACCAAATGCCTACATAAACACCGAAACAATATCCAAACATAAATATACAAACAATATAAATACTAACCATTCTCTTGCACACTGATCAGCATAATCATCATCCGAAAGTAGAAATGTCCACATGCGGAAACAATTGCACAAATGCATCTGTGAGCTTATTGACATGTAACTTAGAGCGTCGGTTTTCTTCTCCTGGTCGGTTAATATGGAACATTTCTCTAATGATGATCTCTATATTTTAATCAAATTTGTTTGTTAATAATAAGTAAAAAAATTATTTAACTATCATATTTTTGTATATGAACTGTTATAAAGAATTTGTGATGACCGCCCTACACCTCTGGTACTCAATATACCTTTATAGCGTTGCAATGGTACCTAGCCGACGTAGAGTAATAGTCAAGGGTAAAGTAGTAATCTCCAAAGAAAAACTAATTGTATATCTCACAACACATATGATAATCACATAGATATAAAATAGGCAAAACAATAAATATAACTAGGTGAATCAGAATCATGATGCAAATGGTCTATTACAGTTATACAAGAAATAGTAACAGAGTTTATACATTAAATAACAAACTCTGTATAAACTGTCTCTAGATAAATAATAGCATAGCACGGATAAAGCTCTACATGCTAAACAACTATATCTCCAAAAGTTGATATATGAAAAGCATAGCCTCATACGCGTCCTCTAAACAGCTTGTTGCGCTATCTCATACATGCGATCTAGTAAACTCATTCAAGAGTACACAAGATAATAAGAAGCAAAGCATAAAACCTCAAATCAGCAACAGTTTGGTATGAGCAATCCACAATCTCAAAATACTATAAAAGTCGATAAAGTAAATAGGAACACAAGGTATGGAGAATCATTATGGAGAATTATACTTACATGTCCCTGCATCCAAACAGTTAGCACATAACGGTATATGCTAATCTACTACTATCACATGGGTGTATTACAACCCAAAGTACAATATAAGTTGTATAGATATCTAAGTCAATGATGCATATGCCACGTGACATCCCTGGTAGAATAAAGAAAACATAGTAACCATTAATCATCCTCACATCACTCACTCAAGTGCATTGGATATATGATAAGTCGTATAACCACGTCAACAGTCAAAGACTACTCAACATCTCGGTTTGTCAATGCTCGATTCCATGCCACTTCCTCAGGCGAAGAAACTAGAATCAATACCACAAAGTCTAGGGTACATAGATATATTGTCAAAGATCAGGGATACGATGAAATCTAGGTGAGCATCGTTAGGGATGGCAATGGGGGGGGGGGGGTTGGGGCGGGTTTTTTATGCCCCAGACCCGACCTGGGTTTTTTTAAACCCTGCTCCAGACCCGCCTCGTAGACCCGGTGCGGGCCTAAATTTTTGCCCCGTACCCGAAACCTATGCAGATCAGGGTAGACCCGCAGCGCCCCAAAACCCGGTGAAACATTACATATTCATTCGAAATTATGTATCAATCTACATATATTTATTTATTTTATTTGTAAGAGGGATTGTCACTAAATGATAAAATAAATATAAATATCAATGTGTTTACAACGATAAGTAAGGTAATAAAAATAAGGTGTATGATAACGGTTCAAGAAAAACATGCATACGTTATTATATAATTATTAGTGATGCAACTTAATATCATAAAAGTTATATAATTTATTAAATGGAACATTAGAAAATCCATGTTATAACCGCTTATGTATAAAAGGATTAACAAATCATCGTTATCGTAATAAAGCGAATTTATGAAATCTCAATAGTGCGGGTCGGGTTGGGGCGGGTCGACCAAGCCCCAACCCGACCCTAGACCCGGAGCTCTTAAGAACGGGTCATGGGTCTACCCGCCCCGATGACCCAATGGGGCAGGTCATGACGGGTCAAAACAGGGGCGGGTATACCGGGTTTAGACCCTAGACCCGCCCCATTGCCATCCCTAAGCATCATCACATACTCTTTTTTATGAGCATACATCGAAACCTATGAGTATCAACAATCGCTTAACATGCGTCTACATAGAAGAACACAACAATGTTCCGCTTTACTAGTTCACATCAATGTCATGCGTCTACATAGCAGTCTACCATATGGGGCATGAGAATGATTTGTGAGGGATTTCCAGTTAGAGTTAATGTATTTAGCAGCTCTAATGGATTGATTTGGGTCAGGTTTTGTTTCAGAGATAGAAATGAGGGAAAGACTGTGTTTTTGGATTAGAGACTTTATTTGATCAAGTTTAGCATTTTTGTGAGCTCCTCTTATATTCCATGCTGCCATTTTGCACATCATAGTTTATACTTGGAGGGATTTTTGTTCAAGCTTCTTGTTCTTCTACCAATAGAAGATGGGATGTTTTCTAGGAATTGAAGCATAGTAGTATTCATTTCTGAATCATTATCAGAATCTAGGGGAGATTGAGGTATGATTTTCTTCAAGTTGTCCAGAGATTTTATCTTCTTATTTTCTTTTAAAGAACTTATTATGAAAGTGGGTTTCTTTTTTTAGAGTTATACTTGCTTTAGGGTTGGGTTATTTTGGAGGAGGATGAAATGTTAGAAGAAGGAAAAGGTTCAATGACAGAGGGGTTACATTGCACAAAGGGAGAAGAGAGATTGGGTACTGAAAGAATATTATGATATGGTGAAGAGAAAATGCATTTGTTACCAATATTCAGCATTTCATTAGGTAGGGATGTGACATTGGTGGTACCAGAAGATATGTGCATGTGTGCATGAACACGGGAAGTGCATATAGATGGATTGAGTATAGAAGAAGAAGGCAATAAGGGAGGCAATTTTGAAGTTGTAGCATGATTATGTGAATGAGGATGTATATATACAACAATAGGAGCATATTTTGAATTATGAGAAGATTGATTGGTGGTAGGAGGACATGCTGCAGTTTATTAGCAGGAGAAGGAGATTGTGCATTGTTTGTTACTGTTTGAACAGTTTTTGCATGCATTCTTTCAGGTACTGGTTGCTTGTCTCTGTGTTGCAAGGTTGGTTCAATTGCATTTGTACTCACTGGAGCATAGTTATGCAAATCTGTTAAAGGCACATAGTTGCCAACCTTATTTTTTCTTGTTGCAGCAACATTTGTCTTTTTTCCCACTATAGCATTCCCTTCATTTTTATTGCCAGAACCTTCAATTACCTCATTTTATTTTTCTATACATCATTCATATATTCATCATCCACATTAATTTCTCCTTCCTCTATCATTTCTAGGACAGTGAATTTATTTCTCATATGCCTATCCTTTACTTTATTGCTTTCATTTACTGGTTGACTAGCAATCTGACTGTGATCTATTAATATTTCCTTCCCTCTTTTTCCCTTAACAGTTTGAAAATCATCAATACCGTCTTCTATTGTGTTGACATCATCAGAACATATATATTTTTTGTACATTATTCTTTCTTCTTCCTGTAGCAACTTTTTTCCAAATTCTGCGTTGTTCAATATTTTTATTTGGTTTGTTATGTTTTTGCCTGATCACCACATCCAGATTTCTTCTTATCTATCTCATCATCATTATCACCAAGCTTTTCTGTATTAGGCATAAACTGGCAGTTAAATGTTCTATGTCCAAAAACATTACAGTAAGTACAAATATCAGGTTTCCAAAGATAATTAACATTTATTATCTGAGTAGTTCCATCAGTATTCAGGATAGGGAAGAAGGAAACGGATCTTGATTAGGAGATATTTCAATAATACACTTAGCATGTTGAATGCGCTAAAGAGATTTGGTAGCTTCATCTAAACACATAAGTTTTCCCAATCTGTTTGCTAACCAGTTTATACCCAGAGGTGACCATAGATAAATGGGTATGTTTGAGAGTTGCACCCATATGGGAACAAATCGAATTGATCCACAAACATTACTGGTTGTAGGATCCCACTGTTTGATTATAAATAGCTTGTTCTTCATTACAATAGGGTCACTTCGTATAATCTTATCTCTGTTAGAGGCATTAGAAAGGAGAAAGAGAAAGATTGAACCATCTGACTTAACCGTAATGTTACCTTTTAACTTCCATCTGCGTTTCAAGTGTTCTATCACATGAGTATATGACAGGGGCTTGTCAAGAAAGAAGCCTACCACATAGTCTTTCCATATAACTTCACCAACAGCTATTACAGAGGAAGGAGGCACCATAGCTTCTCCATCAAAAGTTAGATCCAAATGAACAGGTATGTACTTTTCAACATTTCGAGGAAGGTGCTTAAAAAGAGAAGTCCATACTTGTTCAGATGATGAAGGAGGAGCAGAAGGTAGAACAACAGATACATGGGAGCTAGAAAGGTGAGTTGAGGAAGAGGGAAGATTGGGTGATAGAATAAGAGATGGTAGGACAGGGTCAGATTGGAGAGAGGGAGGAAGTAAGGATGGGCCAGGAGGACAAGAAGGAGGAGATGGAGGAGGTATAGTTAACGGAGGGATGGTGTAAGAAGAGGGAAGAGTGTACGAAATGGGAAAGGACAGGGCGGGAATGGGATCATTTGCCATTAAATTGAAAAAGAGGAAAAAATGTTTTTTTGAATGTTATAAAATATATTTTGTTTGACAAAAAGGGTATATTCAACTTGAATCAATTATTATCTAACAATTTACATTAACTAGGTCTAGATTAAAAGAAAGGGATCATATTCATATAGGTTATAATCGCTGTTAAGTTCACAATCTAAATAAATAGTGTTTCCAATTCAATTTAAAATAATTCTGAATAAAATATGGTATAATAAAATTAGTTACATGTAAATCATCTTACTAATCATGAACCCACTCACCTCTTAAAAGCTACCCCTATTTGATTTGCACAGAATCATCCCTGCTTGGTGTAGACCTTCTCTTGATTTGCTTTGTTTTAATAGCTTCCTTCATTTCTCTAATTTAATTTATTTGGTTTGAATCGATTTGAAGAGTAATGAAATTTCGATAGAGGTTGGACATAATGCTTTTGATTAGTGAATTAGGGTTTTGGCCTAGGGTTATATTTATAGTGGTAGAAACTAACCTCAACCTTTAGATTTATTATTATAAGATCTAGGACGTTTGATCGCTCAAAACCTTACCTATTATCGTCGACTGATCGACCACATAGCTTGTAGTGGTCGACTGCTAGGGATCGACCGGTCAAGGCCACAGTGTCGATTGATGAAACTTTTTAAGTTTCTTATTTCTTTCCTTATTCATTCATTTAATTAATTTCGATTTTGCAATTTAAAATGTTAATAACTTCTTCATATTAACTCCGATTTCATAATAATATATATGAAAATTGTCAAGAAAATTTCTCGAACACAATGGTGAAAGTTTCGTAACCAAATTCAGATGTATGTGAAAGTTCTACTTTTACCCTTGTTATGTTTAAATTTAATTCTTTTATTCAAATTTCCAATTAAATTTTTAGGCTGCTACAGAGGTTATCCATCATTATCTCAAAAATAAGATGGTTCAATACCGATCCATTTTATTTTACACTTAGCCAAATGGCAATGTATTTTCAACTACATGCCACATTCTTGCTCGAAGTTGCTATCACCCAAGCCCAAGGTCCATGCCACGCTATCTCGGAATGATCCTCTCTACCCTTCGCTTCAATATCCAACACCCAATCTAGGTCGATACCGATCAAAATGGATTAGTGCCAATCCATATACTTAGGTGAATTATTGCACTTTTCTATATCAAACCAACTCCTTTGCAACTCCAGCACTTTTCCATACACTTATTTCATCAATTTGAGTCTCCATTATTTGTGCATTCATCAATATGAATGAAAATCCATCTCATGGAATATCCTAAACACTAAATCGTTGATCAATTGGTGTTTCATCTAATACAACTATATATACATACATACAACTAAGCAAAACAACACATACATCATATACAAGTTACAACACATACATATGATCGAATTTTGATTCAACACTAAATTACACTAAATCTGGCCTATTATATAATATGGTACATCCATATGAACATATGCATAGAACAAGTTGAAATAAGTTCTAAAACATTTGAAATTCGTTTTCGAAACATGGATAAGTTTAGATCCTTTAAAATCACACTTTTGGCTATGAAAATATTTAAAAAAAATCATTCATAACTATATAATCAAGGATAATTAAGTGAGAAGCATAAAGCACTCACCCAAGAACCAAAATGCACAAAAATTAAGGTGAATCAAACCTAACCAGCCAGGATAAGTTTTCCAAGGTACTAATTTCGAAATCTAAGATGCTCCCTTACTAATTCCTATCGTAATTACCCCTTAATCCCTTGACTTGACTAATTAAATAATGATATTTCTTGCTTTTGGCTAAGAAGATGATTAATGGAGGTTTAGAATAGTTTTTGGGAAGTGGGATAATGATTATGGGTTGTCCCATTATCTCCTGTTAGCTCAAATCTCAAAATGGGTTAGTGGGTAAGTATGGGTTTAGTCTAATGACCCACTAATATGCCCAAAAACTGTATAACTTTAAATGACATATCTCCCAAACTATAAGACCAAATTCTATTACGACCATTTTACAGAAATAGAAACTAACTTGTCTTTTATTTGGAAGTGGTTTCAAACTGTAATTCTACAACTATCAAAATTTATAGCTCTTACAAGTATTCAGGGTCAAAACCATCCAATAAAATTTTCATGGGTCAAAGATGTCAACACTCAACATTTCCAAAAGTTATAGCCACATAAGACCCAATTTGGATTAAAAAATATATTTTGTGATCCTGCAATACATAAAATACGGGTCATTATAGTAATTTATTGGACTTTTTTTTATTTTTCTTTACCATACAAAACAAATGCAAAATCCTTTAATTTATCTATACTTAACTCAAATTAAATTGTTTAATTTATTAAAAACATATATAATTAACTTTTATATTATTTTACTTATTGGGTGTTTTAACTTAATATTTGTTTAATTATTGAGTGATTTAACCAAATCTATAATTTAATTATATATTTGTTTGATCTAGCTTATATTTTGTAAATTTTTTAAAACAAAACGTAATATATATATATATGTGTGTGTGTTTAATTTGTTTATGAAAAATGTATAATTGAACTTAATTCTATATTTTCTCAATTTATTAAGTAATTTAACTTGTACTTTGTTTGACTTAATTACATTTTTTCCTCAAACCCACTTTATTTTAAAATTGCCAATTTATAATATATACTAGAAAATGAGGATTAAGTTTAAGTAATTTACTAAGCATGCATATAAATTTCATATATATACAAATGGTTATTGGGATTTATAACCAACATGTACATATATAAAGTATACTATGCATACATACGTATATTGTTTTGTATACGTATATACTTAATATCATATGTATATAATGAATGTTTAATATATTAATTTTGGAATATTACCGTGGTTGGGCTTACAATCTGCCTTTATGGAAATAGCTTGTAATAACCCGCATATTTTGCGATTGTATATTTAAATGTTGAAATTTAAATATGGCATCGTTAGTCGAATTAAAGTCTGAAATGTTACTTTTTGTAAACAGTCGAATTCAGAATCGAGACCACTTCCATTAATTTCAAAACGACGTTTACAACTTTTTTGAGTATAAACATCGATATGTTTGGAGTTGAGTAGAATTTTTCTACTTTTCTATTTGGGCTTTGGGTTTGGGTTTCAGCCCACTAACCCAACATAATACCCTAACTCCTCCTCCAACTCATCTTCATTCATTTTCATTTCCTAATACTTTCAAGCTAAAAGAAAAAATGGGGGAAAGAAAGGGAAATTAGAATTCCTAAACCCTAAATTACTAGGAAATTCTAAATTCAAGCTCCAAAATCAAAGAGAAGCTTAGGTAAGCATCCTCTTCATCTTCTCCATCTCAATCTCTCTTCAATTTTCAGAAATTCCTAAACCCTAACTTAGGAAATATTTTCTTATGAGCTTAGATTGGAGCTTCTTGAGTTGAAGTTGAAGAGAAATTGGCCTTTCCTTTGTTTTAGAGCTTCTCATTCGTGTTTTTGGGTTTAAAGGTGAGTTCTTGAACTCACATCTATGTCTATACCTTTGATAGTTGTTAGGTATGAATTCCTAACATCTATTTCTTATCCATTTGCTTTTGAATTGAATTGGTTTGACGAATTTTCCAATTTTTGGTATTTTGAAGTCAAAATATATGAAAATCCTTATATGGATGTTTGGACATGTTATTTGGAGGTATTGATGTGTTTATAGGGTTGGGTTGTCGCTTGACATCGATCTCTAGCCATCGTCGCTCATTTGTTTGTTTCGAATTGATTTGGCCATCAATGGCCTTGGCAAAAATTGCCCTGAGCTTCAGCTTAGACGTCTGATGCTACGGGAATAAAATTCTAGTCTTTCAGCTCAGACGTTTGAGCTTACTTCCCTGACGTCTGGGCGATCTAGAAGAAAATTCCAGAGCTTTAGCTCAGACGTCTGGGATAACCACCAAATGTCTGGAGTTGTTTATTTTAGCCAACTTACCTGTTTTGAATGGATTTCCAATTTAATCAATTTTTTTGTTGATCCGATTAGTTGTTGTCATTTATTATTGACTTTGATGACTTCTTTTCTAGATTTTTGGAGTATCCATTTGATATCAATTTCTATGGTTTTAATTCACGTCATCGAATGTGAATTTTTGGTGATTGATTGTTTTTACAATCATTTCTATGATTTGTCACTTTAAAATACAAAGGTTTCTAGACTAGTAGTAAATACTCAAACTCTTTCACAAAAATGATTTCAACACTACTTTTAAATACAAAGCTCGTTTTAAAACCGTTTTCCAATCTATTAGTATATACAAACTTTTACCTCATTCGTATGAGAAATCCAATTAAACGACTTAGCAAAACAAGTGGTATGAATTACTTGCGTTTACTTCGTCGGTTAATTCTTAGACTTGTTCAATTGAAATCTTGTGATAATTTTCGAGTGGAAATCTACAATTTGTTCGTAAATATTTAAGTTAAGCCAGTGGTTATGGGACATGAAGCTAAACTCATTTATTTACGAGCTTAGTGTAATCTACACTTTTTATTGATCAATGGTGATCATTTTATGGTTTAGACTAGCGATATGCGATATGTCGTCATCCATGTGGGGCACTATACCTCGTTTTATGGAGCTTCGTCTCTTTTTTTATAGGCTAGCAACCTATGGTTTTATGGAGTTCGGTTCACCGGGCGTACCATTATTGCACTACGCCGTTGTTCGAGCTTATCAGGTTCATTGGGCATACCGTTATTGCACTACGTCGTTGTTCCAGCTTATCAGGTTCATCGGGCGTACCGTTATTGCACTATGTCATTGTTCCAGCTTATCAGGTTCATTGGGCGTACCGTTATTGCGCTACGTCGTTGTTCTGAATTACTTGAGTTTCAGGTTCATCGGGCGTACCGTTATTGCACTACGTCGTTGTTCCGGCTCATTTGAGTTTCAAGTTCCTCGAGCGTACCGTTATTGCACTACGCTGTTGTACCGGCTCTATGGTTAGCGACCATGGGATAGCGACATGTTTGTGATACACGTGTTGGTGAGTTTTCATGCTCCCGTTTGTTATAGGCCTCCCCCTTTGTGTTTTATGGATCTCTAATTGATGATTTCTGGAATTTGTGTTTCACCAATTTTTTGTGATTGGCATTGATATGTTTTGTCAATATTTGAGGTTTGGTGAATAAGCTAAAGAATGTGATATTCTTTTTGGATATTTGAGATGATTTGAGATATTGTATGATTTTTGTTGTTATCAAATGTATGCTTGTCAAAGTATGGCATTATTGTTATCATATAGGTTTGTTGTATCTCTTATCCTATCTCATCTTACATGATATTTATAGCTAGACTGATCCGTTTATTATTTTTCTTCTTAAATAATACTCGGTTCAGACCGTGGTGTTTCAGGTGCTTCTACTTGACTTATTATCTAGGACTAGCTTCTGACTTTGGGCTAACTGCTTTAGCTTAGTAATTTTTGTTTTTATACATTCGAGATAGAGAATCCTTGATGTATACATATTCTTTTGTCTTGCACTTGTACCTATTCTTTTGTGATGTAGTGGATCTTATATGACCACTACTTTGATGTACACTTCTATGTGTTATATTCATATCTGTTTCCGCCTTGGTGATATGAATATCTGTGACTGATTTGTGTTATGCTTATTTCTATATTTGTTTCCGAAGGGCACATAGCCACTGTGTGGTAGCTTTGAGTTTGTATTTGATATGTCGGATTTCCTCTTGAAATAAAATGCATGTCATACTATCTGACATATCGGTACTTGCACAAAGCAATTGCACATATGATCGCTCCTCAACAGCCTTATTTTTCACGCTAGTCGACGGCATTACCCCGTAGTGTCCTTGGCTAGTGTGAGTGTAGAGGTGGGGTGGAACAGCTTGGTATCAGAGCCAAACTTCGGAACAATGTAGAATAATCTAGCATGGATCATTGTCCTAAGTCTTTCTTAGGAGTCGTGCCTTAGGATTTAATTCGAGTCATTGGACCCGTACTATCCTATTTTCTTTTGTAATCCCTTGTTTTATCAATCAAGTTTGTTTGATATTCATTCTGAGAATAACCTTTTTCCTCTTCTTTCTTTCTTTCTTAAAGAAGAGAAATGGTTAGACCTGGCCGTCCTAGCGCCGGTCAATCCAGTGCTACTCCTCAGGATGGAGTATTCATGTCTGCTCAATAACTTTTAGATCTTGTAAAGAATGCCCAAGCTGTCGGACCCGTTCTAGAGCCTACTCATCCTAAATCTGGGTTTGTACGCTTGTGCAGTGATACACCAATTTGGGTGGAAGGCCATTCAAGGGTTCCGAAAGCGTTATAGAAGTCCAAGCTTGGCTTAGAACATGCGATCGCATTTTTTCTCGCATGAACCTTGTGGATCTATATCAAGTCCAAGTGTCTTCTAGCATGCTCATGGAGAGAGCATTAGATTGGTACAAGCTTCTGATCACGGAAATTATTGAAGCGGATCGTACTTGGGACCAATTTTGGGAAAGGTTCGAGTTAAAGTTTGTGCCAGAAGCTGAAAAATTAACTTTAGCTCGGCGCTTTATTGACCTTGTTCAAGGTGAATCTTCTGTGACGAATTACGTCGCATCTTTTGAATCTCTCTCTAAATAAGGGGTCGAGTATATTAATACCCCATTGAAGAAAAATCAGAGGTTTGTCTATGGGTTGAATTTTTTTTTTTTTGAGAAAAATGTGCGATCCTCTATAAATAGAGGAGAGCACACATGCAAATATATATATCACAATAGTAAGGCGCTGCCAACATGCCTGGCAGGTAGCAAAACTAAATACAAGTATCAAAGAAAACTCAGGTACCCCTAAGATAAGTTCCGGCAAGGCCACCACCTATCACACCCCGATATCGAGTTCCGGCATAGCCACCACCCGATATTAAGGTGTTAGAAGTACCTTAAAAACTAAAAAAAACCCAAAAATACTGGATGTTGTCACAAACTAAGAAGGAAGCTCCATGCATTTGGAACTGGAGGAATGGATAAGCAACTACTCTGAAGTGGAACTGAATGTGATGCTGTATGGAAGATCCACTCTGAAGACTCTATATAAAGAAGTGCCAAGCAGAAAAGTAGATCCTCCTGAAAATAGTACGCCGCAATGGAGATGAAAGTGTCTAGTCTCTATGGTGGAACATCTAATGATCCTGAGAGGAAAACTCCGCTCTGATGACCTCTCCACAATCCGAAATCTTGCAATCTGAAGACAAGAGTACCTGCAAAGTGAACTTGACACCCTATCACCCATACCTGTGTCTGAAGGATGACTAAGGAAAAAGTTAGAATAATACATATATATGTATATTTATATAATTTATATACATATATATATGTATTAAGGAGGTAAGAAATAAAAAAACTAAATAAGATTAACTGGACCAATACTAAAGAATTAAATTACTTGTAAACTAGTACCAACAATGACAAGTACACTAAATGAAACAGATCTTTTTAAAAAAATTCTTATGAGCCTTTGATCATAAGTAAGTTATGATGAACTGTGAAATCATCATATAAATTTGAGAAAATATTAATACTACTATTGTGAATGTTAAATATATTATTGTTGTGTTTAAAAAATTAATATTATAACTAACCTTATTAAGATACCCTTTAAATAGATTATTTTTAGCTAATTTATATTTGGGATTAGAAATCCAATTAAAACAAAATGAAGAAATGATAAAAATCAATTTGTTAAAATGACTACTATTATTACTAAAAATTCTTTGATTTCTTTCAAACCAAATATACCAACAAATAATAATGAATAATGTGTCAAGTAAGAATCTAATATTCTTTTTGAACCTAAATCTAAAATTATTCCAGTAGAAGTCACAATCCAAAATTTTTGTTATTATATTAAAGTTAAAATTTTTAAGGGTATTATTTAGAATGTAATAAGAATCCATGCAATCATAGTATATATGTTTAATATCTTCAAGATGCAAATTACAAAAATAACATTTATTATCATTCTGAATGTTTTTTCTCTTTAAAAATTCTATTGTATTAAGTTTTCCAAGTAGTATTAACCACATGTGAATTTTAGATTTAGGAGGAGCATTAGATTTCCAAATAAATTTAAAAGAGTTGTTTATTGTACCCGAAAATTAATAAATCTGTAAAAAGAATTAGAAGTATATTTCCTACTCTTATCCTATTCCCAACTAATAATATCATTATCATTATCAATATTATAAAGATTTAGTCTAGCATAAAGCAAAGAAAGTTGCCTAAGGGTTGAACCTACTAAAATTCTATTAAAACTAAAATTCCAAGGAGAATCATTTTCAGGAGAATAAACTTCATTAATTAAAGCAAACTTAAAATTACAGATTTCATAAAGCTCTTTAAATTCCAACTTAAGAGGTAAGACCGAAATCCAACGGTCGTGCCAGAAAGAAGTACAATTGCCAGAATGAACTATTGTACTTATTCCTAAGTTAAAAATCTCTTGACATTTTAAAATATTTTTCCAAAAATTAGATATATTTTGAGTGACTAGAGAAGCAATTTGATATAAATTGCTATTTCCATTATAGTAATATTTAGAAATGATCTCTTTCCAAATAGCGTTATCATTTATATCCTTAAATTTCCATAACCATTTACCAAGTAAGGACAAATTCATATTACGCAAGTTAATAACTCCTAAACCACCTTCCTTTTTGGCTTTACAAACTGTTTCCCAATTTACTAGACATTTTATATTATTATTAGGATTTTCCCCACTCCATAAGAAATCTCTTCTAATTTTATCAATAACCCAGTCTGGAAATAGATGCATGGACATCCAATAAATCGGAAGGGCTGATAAAACCGAATTTATTAAGACTAATCTACCTACTCTAGATAAAAATCTCCCATTCCAATTAGAGATCTTATTTTTGATTTTATCAATGATTATAATCCAATCGTCATGTTTGGGTTTGGTAGGTCTAATCACAAAACCTAGATAGTCAAAAGGAAAGTTCATAGTTTTGCAATTTAGAGTATTAGCAACTAAGCTTTCAACTTTTTCAAAATCATTTAAAACTAAAACAGAACTTTTGTTAAAATTTATTTTTAAACCAAATAAAAGTTCAAAACTGTATAAGATAAACTTAAGGGTAATAATGTGTCTAGGAAGATGGGAAGAAAAAAGTAAGGTATCATCGGCAAATTGGAGAACCGATATACCATTACGCGATATGTCATTGCCTACACATCGTAGAGATCCATTATCCACTGCTTTTTTAATAATCTTAGCAAAAACATCAGCAGCTAAGTTAAATAATAAAGGCGATAAAGGATCCCCTTTCCTTAAACCTCTCTTAGATTGAATTTTGTTACCTAGTATACCATTAACCATGATACTAGAGTTACCAGTTCTAAGCAAAGTCATAATCCAACTGATCCATCTATGACCAAAACCCCTAGCATGGAAAATATCAACAAGAAAATCCCAATCCACCGAATCAAAAGCTTTTGCAAAATCCAGTTTTAAAATCGTAGAGGTTATGTTATTCTTACAACAGTGATTAATATATTCTTAACAACTGCCACTCCATCAGTGATATTTCTCCCTTTGATAAAAGCCGATTGTGAACAATATATTAAATCGTTCATTATTGTACTAAGTCTATTAGCTAGAACTTTAGAAATGATTTTAACTGAACAGTTAATCAAAGATATAGGTCTATGGGTTGAATAAGAACCTCAAAAAGCCTTTACTCCTGAAACTGGAAGTTTCTTTTGATCAGCTTGTTGATATCGCTCTTCGACTAGAAGAGGCCGATAAAGGAAGTGATAGTGATGTTGGTGGTTCCAAAAAGAGCCCCAATAACAACAAGAAGGGGCATATTAAGTTCAAAAGCCCTAATCCCAACAAGAAAGGGAAGCAGACAACTTCGGTAGCAAAGACTCCAATCCCTAATCGTGGAGTATGCTACAATTGTAGTTCTAAGGACCACTATGCAAATAAGTGTCCGAAGGCTCTTACTTGTCGCTATTGCAAAGGTTTGGGTAATCTTTTATCTTCATGTCCCAAACTTCAATGTAGGAGAGAGGGAAAACTGAATGTTGTGCAAGCCCCTAATAACACTTCTCTTGGTCAAGGTATTTCTCATTCAGTCCTTGATGGCATTATTTTATTTCATGATCTTCCTATTCGAATTTCTTTTGATTCGGGTGCATCTCACTCTTTTATATCAAAAGAACTTGTTGTTACTTTTTCTTTAAATATTATTGGCTTGATGACTTCATTGAGAATTGCGAATCCGGTTGGTGGATCCGCAACACTCAGTTTACTTTGTGGAGATGTCGAGATTATTTTATGTGATTATGCTTTCCGATCCGATTTGCATGTTATGCGCTACTTAGGTTTCAGAATGGTTTTTGGGAATGGATTGGCTTAATCGATATGAAGCCCATATCCTATGTCTCATGAGGACTATCCACCTTCAACATTCTCAATCTGTTAAGCAGGTTTTTAGTTTTGCTTAATGATTTCGATTCCAACTCGGTGGCATCATTTTATTCTTTAAACCCACATGATGAGGAAAATGTTATTTCTCTCATTCAAGTAGTTTGTGAATTTTCCGGTATTTTTGAGCTTGTCTTAGGATTACCACCTAAGCGATCTATTGAGTGGTGCTAAGGTCTTTTCAGCTCGACCTTACCACCGGTTTTCATCAGCTACGAGTTGCGGAGGGTAGTATTCCACTTACCGCATTCCGCACTCGTTATGATTCTTATGAGTGACTCGTGATGTCATTCGATTTGTCCAGCTTATTTCATTCATCTTATGAATCAAGTATTCTGTGAATATCTCGATGAGACCATCCTTGTATTCATTGATTATGGATGAAAACAACAATTTAAAATTTGCAAATCTTTTTAATAAGATAATTATAAGTATAATTGGATTTTGTTCTAAAAACGAGCAAAGAATATTCGTAAAATTTTTAAGAGACATGTTTATCATATAAAAGATGCTTTTGTGTTGTTTTGTCCATTGAGTGCTTTAAGAATTCTGGTCGATGCGCTTGATCAACGTTATCGATAGGAATCTCCTAAACGCTATGATGAGACAGTCGGACACAATAAATTGACTTGTAAAAAGTAAATTTTTCTAAAAAGACGATTACATAAAGTTCATTATAATTTTGAATGTCTTAGCTTTTCGGGAAAGATGGACATTTAAAAGAACTCCTTTCCGATGCTCCTATTCTTGTGATTCCCGAAGGAAACCAAGACTTTATTGTTTATACCGATGCTAGTCGTGTTGGTTTGGGAGCCGTTCTCATGCAAAGGGAACGTGTTATCGCTTATGCTTTTAGGCAATTAAAGCCTGCCGAGACTAGATATGCCACTCATGATTTAGAGCTCGCGGCTATTGTTTCGCCCTTAGAATTTGGCGTCATTATCTTTTGGGAGAGAAATTTGTTCTCTACACCGATCATAAATCTTTGAAGTATTTGTTCTCTCAAAAGGAACTTAATTTGCGTCAACAACGTTGGATCGAGTTCCTTGCATCTTATGATCTTGGTATTCTCTATACTCCCGAAAAGGGCAATCGTGTTGCCGATGCCCTTAGTCATAAGCAACAAGCGGTTGTTTCCATGATGATATCCGAATGGAATGATCTCGAGACTTTGTCCACTTGTGAGATTCGAGATCGTGAATCCAATTTATGTTCATCTCTTGTTTTATGTAGCCTTGAGGCTCATCCTTCTCTTTTAGACCGCATCCTTGAAGCTCAAAAGCAAGATCCCAAATTGGCTCTTCTTAGCCAAATTTGTAGGGATCAAAATAAGGTTGATGGTTTGAAAGATTTTGAAATCGACGCTCGTGGTGGCGTTCGAAAATTTGGTAGACTTATGGTGCCAAACATTTGTGATCTTCATAAAGACATTTTAGAATATTCTCATCATACTAAATTTACCATTCATCCCAGTAGTAGTAAAATGTACACGGACATGAAGTGACTTTATTATTGGGATGGAATGGAATCAGATATTGCTAACTTTATTAAGCGTTGCATGACTTGCCAACTCATTAAGGCCGAGCATCAAAGGCCCGGTGGGTTATTGCAACCTTTAGACATTCCAATTTGGAAGTGGAATCAAGTCTCTATGGACTTTATTGACGGTCTTCCCCGTTCTCGTTCGGGTCATGATAGTCTATGGGTGATAGTAGATAGACTTACAAAATCCACCCATTTTCTTCCCGTTCGGTCCAATCGGACCGTACCTCTTTTGGCTAAACTCTATGTCAAAGAAATTGTTAAATTGCAGGGAGTACCAACTTCTATTGTTAGTGATCATGATCCATTATTTACTAGTGGATTTTGGAAGGGTCTTCAAAAAGCTTTGGGAACAAAGCTTGATTTTAGCATCGCTTATCATCCTCAGTCCGATGGACAAACCGAGCGTGTGAATCAAACTCTTGAAGATCTCCTTCATGCTTGTGTTCTTGATTTTGGTGGAAGTTGGGAAGATCATATTTCTCTTGTTGAGTTTTCCTATAACAATAGCTTCCAATCTAGTATTGGTATAGAACCTTTCGAGGCACTCTACGGAAGGCCATGCCGATCTCCTTCTTATTGGCTTGAGTCCGGTGAGAAGCTGGTTTTAGGTCCAGATTTTATTCGTGATGCCACAGATGAGATTGACCTTATTCATCATAGGATGAAAGAATCTCAAAGTAGACAAAAATTCTATGTCGATAATCGAAGAAGGAAATTAGAATTTTCTGTGGGAGAATTAGTGTTCATTCGTGTTTCACCTATGAAGGGTGTTGTGCATTTTAGTCGATCGGGAAAATTAGCACCTCGATATCGGTCCATTTCCCATCACCGAACGCATTGGTTCCGTGGCTTATCGCCTTTTATTACCGGCTCCATTTTCTGTTATTCACGACATATTCCACGTCTCTCAACTACGGAAATGCCTTAGAGATTCTGATTCTATTCTTGAGCCCGGTGTTATTGAAGAAATCGAAGTTTCGCCTAATTTGGCTTATGAGCAGCAACCTATTCGTATCATTGCTACGGAGGTTAAACGCCTTCGAAATAAAGATGTTCCTCTTGTGAAAGTTCAATGGTCCTCAAATTCTAAGGATTGCTCTTGGGAATCCAGAGAATTCATTGAGCGAACACATCCAGACTTACTTTCTCGTGCTCCTTAAGGTGAACTTCTCATTTCAAAATTTCTTCTTTGTGTTGTTATGCCTTAGTATGGTTGTTACTTTCTTAAGTATTGCGAGGACGCAATTTCTTTAAGGAGGGGAGTCTGTAACAACCCGCATATTTTACGATTGTATATTTAAATGTTGAAATTTAAATATGGCATCGTTAGTCGAATTAAAGTCTGAAATGTTACTTTTTGTAAATAGTCGAATCCGGAATCGAGACCACTTCCATTAAGTTCAAAACAATGTTTACAACTTTTTTGAGTATAAACATCGATATGTTTGGAGTTGAGTAGAATTTTGCTATTTTTCTATTTGGGCTTTGGGTTTGGGTTTCAGCCCACTAACCCAACATAACACCCTAACTCCTCCTCCAATTCCTCTTCATTCATTTTCATTTCCTAACACTTTCAAGCTAAAAGAAAAAATGGGGGAAAGAAAGGGAAATTAGAATTCCTAAACCCTAGATTACTAGGAAATTCTAAATTCAAGCTCCAAAATCAAAGAGAAGCTTAGGTAAGCATCCTCTTCATCTTCTCCATCTCAATCTCTCTTCAATTTTCAGAAATTTCTAAACCCTAACTTAGGAAATATTTGCTTATGAGCTTAGATTGGAGCTTCTTGAGTTGAAGTTGAAGAGAAATTGGCCTTTCCTTTGTTTTAGAGCTTCTCATTCTTGTTTTTGGGTTTAAAGGTGAGTTCTTGAACTCACATCTATGTCTATACCTTTGATAGTTGTTAGGTATGAATTCCTAACATCTATTTCTAGTCCATTTGCTTTTGAATTGAATTGGTTTGACGAATTTTCCAATTTTTGGTATTTTAAAGTCAAAATCTATTAAAATCCTTATATGGATGTTTGGACATGTTATTTTGAGTGTATTGATGTGTTTATAGGGTTGGGTTGTCGCTTGACATCGATCTCTAGCCATCGTCGCTCATTCGTTTGTTTTGAATTGATTTGGCCATCAATGGCCTTGGCAAAAATTGCCCTGAGCTTCAGCTCAGACTTCTGATGCTACGGGAATAAAATTCCAGTCTTTCAGCTCAAACGTCTGAGCTTACTTCCCTGACGTCTGGGCGATCTAGAAGAAAATTCCAGAGCTTTAGCTCAGACGTCTGGGATAACCACCAAATGTCTGGAGTTGTTTATTTCAGCCAACTTACCTGTTTTGAATGGATTTCCAATTTAATCAATTTTTTTGTTGATCCGATTAGTTTTTGTCATTTATTATCGACTTTGATGACTTCTTTTCTGGATTTTTGGAGTATCCATTTGATATCGATTTCTATGGTTTTGATTCATGTCATCGAATGTGAATTTTTGGTGATTGATTGTTTTTACAATCATTTCTATGATTTGTCACTTTAAAATACAAAGGTTTCTATACTAGTATTAAATACTCAAACTCTTTCACAAAAATGATTTCAACACTACTTTTACATACAAAGCTCGTTTTTAAAACCGATTTCCAATCTATTAGTATATATAAACCTTCGTATGAGAAATCCAATTAAACGACTTAGCAAAACAAGTGGTATGAATTACTTGCGTTTACTTCGTCGGTTAATTCTTAGACTTGTTCGATTGAAATCATGTGACAATTTTCAAGTGGAAATCTATAATTTGTTCGTAAATATTTAAGTTAAGCCGGTGGTTATGGGACATGAAGCTAAACTCATTTATTTACGAGCTTAGTGTAATCTACACTTTGTATTGATCAATGGTGATCATTTTATGATTTAGACTAGCGATATGCGATGTCTCTTTGTCCACGTGGGGGACTGTACCTCGTTTTATGGAGCTTCGTCTCATTTTTTATAGGCTAGCGACCTATGGTTTTATGGAGTTCGGTTCATCGGGCGTACCGTTATTACACTACGTCGTTGTTCGAGCTTATCAGGTTCATCGGGCGTACCGTTATTGCACTACGTCGTTGTTCCAGCTTATCAGGTTCATCGAGGGTACCGTTATTGCACTACGTCGTTGTTCCAGCTTATCAGGTTCATCGGGCGTACCGTTATTGCACTACGTCGTTGTTCCGAATTACTTGAGTTTCAGGTTCATCGGGCCTACCGTTATTGCACTACGTCGTTGGTCCAGCTCATTTGAGTTTCAGGTTCCTCGGGCGTACCGTTATTGCACTACGCTGTTGCACCGACTCAATGGTTTGCGACCATGGGATAGCGACCCGTTTGTGATATACATGTTGGTGAGTTTTCACGCTCCCGTTTGTGATAGGCCTCCCCCTTTGTGTTTTTTGGATTTCTAATTGATGATTTCTGGAATTTGTGTTTCACTAATTTTTTGCGATTGGCATTGATATGTTTTGTCAATATTTGAGGTTTGGTGAATAAGCTAAAGAATGTGATATTCTTTTTGGATATTTGAGATGATTTGAGATATTGTATGATTTTTGTTGTTATCAAATGTATGCTTGTCAAAGTATGGCATTATTGTTATCATATATTTTTGTTGTATCTCTCATCCTATCTCATCTTACATGATATTTATAGCTAGACTGATCTGTTTATTATTTTTCTTCTTAAATAATACTCGCGTCAGACCGAGGTGTTTCAGGTGCTTTCACTTGACTTATTATCTAGAACTAGCTTCTGACTTTTGGCTAACTGCTTTAGCTCAGTAATTTTTGTTTTTATACATTCGAGATAAAGACTCCTTGATGTATACATATTCTTTTGTCTTGCACTTGTACCTATTCTTTTGTGATGTAGTGGATCTTATATGACCACTACTTTGATGTACACTTCTATGTGTTATATTCATATCTGTTTCGCCTTAGTGATATGAATATTTGTGACTGATTTGTGTTATGCTTATTTCTATATTTGTTTCCGAAGGGCACATAGCCACTGTGTGGTAGCTTTTAGTTTGTATTTGATATGTCGGATTTTCCCTTGAAATGAAATGCATGTCATACTATCTGACATATCGGTACTCGCACAAAGCAATTACACAGATGGTCGCTCCTCAACAGCCTTATTCTTCGCGCTAGTCGACGGCATTACCCCGTAGTGTCCTTGGCTAGTGTGAGTATAGAGGTAGGGCGTCACATAGCTCTACCAATTATGTTGAATACTTCTTTATCCATTTCTCTTATTATCTCCATATTTGAAGCTCCTCAATCCTTGTCTAGTATTTCACCTATTTCACGCTTTATGTATTCATTAGAATTTTGTACAAGTATGTGTGTGTGTAAATATTTTATAGATGAAGTTTTATGGATAATTTTCTGCAAAGTCAGTGGAAGCATCATTTATCCAGCTATTAGTTGTGGACCTATCCGATGATTCAATTCTATGAGTCCTGCAGTAGACTTGTTATGAAGTAGGGCTGTTAATGGATCAGGTCAGGTTTGGGTCGGGTCAAGTCGGGTTTGGGTTGATTTTAAATGGGTCGGGTTAACCCGTTTACTAAACAGGTCAGAAATAGCTCAACCCGAACCTGGCCCGATTATAGACGGGTTGACCCAACCCGACCCGTGTAACCCAATTATAACCGGGTCGGGTCGGGTCATAAGCGGGTCGTAAACGGGTTGGGTCAACCCATATAAGGTATAAACGGGTCATAATCGGTTCATAAACGGGTCAAATTCGGGTTCATGGGTCGGATTGGGTTATAATCGGGTCGGGTCAACCCATATAAGTCTAAACGGGTTATAAACGGGTCAACTTCAGGTTCACGGGTCAACCCGAAATCCATCCGTTTATAAACAGGTCAAATTCGGGTTGACCCGAAAATGACCCGCCCACTTAAACGGGTCGGGTTAACCTGCTAATTTCCGTGTAATCTTTGAGTCGTGTTTCAGGTCGTGCTAGAAATTGACAGCCCTACTAAGAAGTAGGCTCACTATGCTTCTCTTCATACTAAAATTTGATGGAACACCCCTAATGTTGATTAATACTATTTAGAAAATTTAATTAGATAAATAAAATAAAATAATGTATTAAGATAAAGAGAATGATAATTAGATGTGGTGCCTTAAATAATCGGTTAATAAGATTAATTAAACAATAAGGAGAATGAAGAATAATATGAGGGGTAAAATAGGAATAATCACTTATTTCCTAACCATAACTCTTCCTCTCTCATTATCTTCATTCCATTTTACTTCATACAAAATAAAAAAACTTGAGGCGACCATTGTTAAGGAAAACAAGACGAGAGAAGCAAGGGAAATCAAAATTAATGCTAAGGGGAATTTAACCAGCACTTAACCTCAAATCTCTTTGTCCAATCAAGGTGAATAATAGTTATCCATCTCAATTTTGCTTGTTTGTTTTGGTTTTATCCTTAAACCTAAATTATATAGTGATATTATGCCAAGCTATGAATGATTGTTGGATTATATGTATGTTAGATAATTTATTGGTGTAGAATATGCTAGTATATGATTTTTGTTTGATGATAATAAACATATATATATTCATTATTGTACTATTTTATTTTTCACATAATTAAATAAATATTTATAGAATAAAATAAATAACACAGAATTTAAATTCAAACGAATATTTTATTCAAACAAATATTTTATTACAATTTTGAATAGCACAAATTTGAGCTAGCACTATATACACAATTTTAGTTACATTACAATTTCGATTACATCACAAATTTCAATTTACAATTTTGACCTCACTACATATCACTCAAACACTCGTATTTATCTCTAACACTATTCCAGTTTTGTATCCAGCATTTGAATTATCTACAAAATAAACACTAACGCAGTAAAATTGAAAAAGAAAATATTTTGCAGTGCAAATTAAAGTGTGTTTTAAAATATCGTTTGCCTTAATTATTTGGGTTGTTCGTCATCATTTTTGTTTGAATTCATCATACACGAACAACTTGTGACATGCACAGTGTATCACTGTACATGTCACAAGGCCATGCACAGCGATATGCACTTGCTTGTCAAAATTGCAGGGGCATGTGAGCACAAGGTCAAACCCGACCAAATGGTGGATTCAACTCAGGTGACTCGAAGAAACTACAACAACCCACACATACCAAAGACCCGAATTCAAGAGGACAAAACCAGATCGAGCTAGCAGTTTAGTGCAACAAGACTTCAAGATGATCCAGACTAGCATGCATGTGTGGACATGTACAAATATGCAGTGATAAACACAAAACAAATGTACACATGATTCAAGGCTGCAACAAGACTCAAGTGAAACCAAACCACACGGTGTGCCAGACCAGAGATCAATATGAAGTGCAGACTCAACCAAAGTAGACCATACATGAACCAAACTTAAAAAACAAGTACAAAGTAGACCACATGAATGTACAAACACAAGTCAAGTAAAACACTTTTGAGCAAGGGAGCAGCTAGCACAATGAACCAGAAACATCAAGTTTCCTCAACACAAAGGAACCACACAAACCAGACATCAAAATCAAGTTCAGCTAAAACTTGAACTTGAACATATAAAAACTGCCTAAGCAAATATAGATAACAAAAGTACACATGAACTCCAAAGCACAAGCATTCAAACAGAAACCAGAGGAATGCAGGTACAACACATATATACATACATACCTATGTATGTATGTATATACATGGTGACACACATACGAACACAAGTGGTTCTAGTCAAATGCAAAACTGAAGCATGTTCAAATGATGTGGTCAGAGCAGTGATAACATACATGTGAAGTTCTATGTGAATTGATACAAATGTTCAAACATCATAAAACAGTGAAGCACTTGCATGAGTCAAAGTCAACATGATGAACACAAATGCAAGAACAAGTAAGAGCATCAAACAGTGATGAACCAGACTACAATAACCAGAGGAAAGCAGGTCAACCAAACTTCAATGGAGTCAAGGCATGAAGCCACAACAAAGTGCTCACAACTCCAAATGAACTCAACAGAGACCGAAAATACAAGGAGAACATCTCCAGTTAAATAAAATGACAAATATACAAAGCTTAAATGGTTCGATTTACAAATCAGTGAAGCAGTAGTGTGAATATAGTCATAGAAAAAATCAAGTCAAGAGAAACGATTTGCAACAGTTTTAACAAAGTCAAGGCCGAGATAAAATTCAATCAGAGGTCATATGGAACAGTGAATGAAATATTAAACAAGTTGCTGGCAGTAAAAAACGGAAGAATTCAAATGTGTTTTTCCAAATATATCGGAAACATATTCAACCGGTGATAAAATGAACAAATCAGAAAAATATTCAACTATTGAACAAGTCAGTGCAATCATTATCATTTAAGCAAAATCGAACGGCCAAGCAAGGATTATGAAGAATTCAAACATATTTATATGAACGAAAATATAGGGTGTTCGATCCCTATAAAATCCCAATTATCATCATTGGCAGTAATCATTCGAGTTCAAATAAATCAGAGAGCAAGCATCATCCAGAACTCGAATCAAGTCGAGTATAAGTATAAATCGAAAAAGGAAAAAACGTACCAATTCAAAGCACGAATCGATTGCGACTTTGCAGCCACAAGAAATTGAATATCCCTGATAGAAAAAGCATCGAGTAGAAACGAAAGCATCAAAGAACTCGAGCTTCCAATTTACAAGCAGCGTCTTCAATCTCACAAAGACCTAGTTTTTGGAAGAGGAACGAGAAGAAACAAAGCGGCCGATAATAAAAAAGAAGAGGAGATATCTTTTGTTTTAAGTTTTAATTATTTTGGGCCGGCTTTCTATTATTTGGGCTTATTTTTTTTAGGGTTTTAATTGTTTTAGTTTTAGCTTTTATTTTGAATTCCTTTTAAAATTGTGTAATATTCTAGTCGTGTGACTAGGGACAAACTACGGGGCGTTATTTTGAGAATTTGCAACTCAATGGCTGAGTTGTGGCAGGGTTTTGAGCGTAGAGTTAGGTTAGTCGATAGCGGGTGTCACAACTTTACGTGTGTAAGTGTCTGACTACTTAATTTCTAGTAGAAACCTTGGGGGTAGCACGTAGGCAGGGTTTTGCCGAAGCTGGGTAAATCTATGTTGTTCTATTTCTACTTTTATTATTCTGCTATTATCTGTGCTGCAATTATTTTATATTTCTGCATTAATTTTTATTATTATTAATATCACCCTATTCACCACCCCTCTAGAGTGAAATCGATCCTAACAGTGGTAACAGAGCTAGGAACAAAAACCAATTTTTGTTTTAAAAATTTGATTTTTCATAAACCAATTTTTGTTTTAAAAATTTGATTTTTTAAATGGCTTCTTTTAATAATGCTTTTGTTGAGGGTCTGTTCATAGTTAGGCTACCCATATTCAATGGTGAATATGCATATTGGAAAAATAGAATGAATTTTTTTCTAAAATCCATAGATGCTTGAAATATTGTTGAAATAGGATATAGGACACCAACAATTATGGTAGATAATCAAGAAATAGAAAAACCTATGGATCAATAAACAATTTCTGAAATTAAACTACTAACTGCTAATACCAAGGCTATGAACTCTATTATTTGCTCATTAGACCAAATTGAATTTAATCATGTTTCACATTGTTTAACTTCGTAGGAAATCTGGCACACACTTGAAGTAGTTCATGAAGGAACCTCCTAAATCAAAGAATCACGTCTTGTCAAATTTAGTAAGGAATACAACGAAAAAGTAAATCAGTGCTTCTCAGGAGAAATAAATGACAGTGAAAGGGAAGAACCAAGCGAGGTGTGTTGGCAAGCTAAGGAACAACAAGAATGGTATCTAGATTCCGGTTACTCCAGGCACAAGACGAGCAACAAATCAAAGTTTCTTAGATTAGAAAAGCACAAAGGTAGGATAGTCACAATGGGCAACAACGATAAATGCAAAATTATCGGTAAAGGTAAAGTAGGTAATGGTACGTTTACCTTAAACGACGTATTATATGTTGAAAATCTACACCATAATCTAATCTCAATTAGCCAGATATGAGATAAGGGAATGAATGTTGATTTTGATTCTGACTTGTGCAAAATTGTTGACCGTTCATCACAAGAAACCTTATTTTCAGGTAAGTGGAAAGGTAATATATACTCTCTATCTTTTGATGATCTCACTCTTTCAAAATGTTTGGTAGCTAAGGATGTGGAAGTAAATTTATGGCATAGATGATTAGGACATGCTAGCATGAATCTGTTAAACAAATTAAAAAGAAAAGATTTGGTAAGAGGTTTTCCATCGCATGATTTCAAAACAGAAACTTTATGTAAAGCATGTACTATGGGAAAACTTAAAAAATCATTTTTCCATGCCAAGAACAATGTAAGCACTTCTACAGTCCTTGAACTAGTTCATACGGATTTGTTTGGACCTAACGATATTGCAAGTCTAGGTGGTAAGAAATATTGTTTCATTCTGGTTGATGATTACTCTAGATACACGTGGGTATACTTCTTAGCTAAAAAATCAGAAACTTTCTCTTACTTCACTAAATTCACAAAATTAGTTCAAAATGAAAAAGAAGTTTCTATTATTTCACTAAGAAGAGATCATGGTGGAGAATTTGAAAATTATGAATTTGAAAATTATTGTGATGAAAATGGATTTAAACATGAATTCCCTGCCCTACGTACTCCACAACAAAATAGAGTAGTCGAGAGAAAGAATCGAACCTTACAAGAGTTGGCTATATCTATGATAAACGAATATGAACTACCCTTGTCCTTTTGGGCAGAGGCAGTAAATAAAGCTTGTTATGTAATGAAAGAGTCATGATTAGGCCGATTCTTAAGAAAACACCAAACAAACTATGGTTCGACAAAAAGCCAAACATTGCATATTTCAAGGTTTTTGGTTGTCCGTGTTTTATTCTTAATACAGGTAATCAACTGGGAAAATTTGAGAAAAAAGCCGACGAAGGCATGTTCATGGGATACTCATCTAGAAGCAAAGCATATAGAGTATACAACAAAAGGACGAGAACAATCATGGAGTCAATCAATGTGAAATTTGATGAAGGTATTGATGATCAAAACAAGGAAACAAACAAAAGCAATGTGGAAGAGGAGAACGAAAAAGATGAAAATGAAAAACCAAAAGAAACTACTACCACGAAAGAAGTCCAAAGAAATCTGGATCCAGAGGGATTGAAATTCAAAGCAGATCATCCTCCAGAATTGGTAATAGGAAATCATATCGCAGTCATGCAGGAGAAGTTTGAAATGAGCTTGGTTGGAGAGTTAAAATTCTTTTTAGGATTTCAAATCAAACAAAGTGATAAAGGTACATTCATTTCGCAAATGAAATATATTAGAGAACTTGTCAACAAATTTGGATTGAAAGATGCTAAACCTGCAAAATCCCCCATGAGCACAACTATTAAATTTGACAAGGATGAAAAAGGTAAGGCAGTTAATCAAAAGAAATATCGAGGTATGATTGGATCACTTCTTTATCTTACTGCTTCTAGACCTGACATTATGTTTGATGTTTGTTTATGTGCATGGTTTCAATCAAATCCAAAAGAATCTCATTTAAAAGCTGTAAAAAGGATTTTTAGATATTTCTTGCACACCCCACGGTTTGGTCTATGGTATCCAACTAATGACAACTTTGAGTTAAAAGGATATTCAGATGCGGATTATGCTGGTAGTCTAGTTGATAGAAAAATTACTAGTGGAACGTGTTTTATGTTGGGACATTCATTAGTTGCTTGGGCAGGTCAAAAACAAAATTGTATTGCATTATCTACCACTGAGGCAGAGTAAATTGCTCTAAGTGGTTGCTCTGCTCAAATTTTATGGATGATACAAACTTTGCAAGACTATGGTATAAATTTTAAACGAGTCCCACTAATGTGTGATAGCAAAAGTGCAATCGATCTCACAAATAATCATGTACATCACTCACGGACAAAACATATAGATGTTAGACATCATTTCATTAGAGATCATATTTCCAAAGAAAATATATGCATAAATTTCATTTCAACTGATTCTCAATTGGCAGACATTTTTACAAACCCCTTCCAGAAAATAGTTTTTGTCGACTTCGTCTCAGTTTAGGCATTTTAGAAATTTGATTTTATATTTTTGATTTTGATCTTAAATGCCTATGTTAACTAATCCGACTCCCTAGTGATTATCAAAAGATAAGAAGTGACTGAAAAAGAAGGTGATGAGTGTTGATATTAATCATACACTATGACTTGAGACAGTATATGTAGGAAATTTCTTTAAAAATTTAAACAAAAATTTGCAATAACTTTGATTGGTAAAAATTACATGACCATCTCTTTCTATCATATTTCTAACGACCATCATTCATCAAAATCCAATATAGTATGTTAAAATAAGGTATTTTAAACGGGAAATTATTCGTTTTTATTTTATTTTTTAGCAATAAAAACATCCAAATTATTCACTCCCATTTAAAAGTCCTCACGATTATGCATGGGTGAATTACTTGGAATACTTGATTATGTGCTTTCATGGTCATTTAAAAGTCCTCACGGTTATGCATGTATGGAACACATATCATAATTGGTTATTAAATAGACGAGTTGATTCTAATCCCATTTAAAAGTCCTCATGGTTAGAAGATGCTTGAAATTCATATTTTTATAAAATTTGAAGAATACTACTAGTCTCATTTAAAATTCCTAACGGTTATGCACAGTTAGTAAGTATTCAAATTCCTGTTATAAATATACCACAAATAGACATAACTATATGCTTTTATATGCCGACATCACCCCTATCACTCTAAAGTGGAATATGCGCCTAACAGAGTATTTATGATTTTTGTTTGATTTTTTATTGAAATTTAATATTTATACTCGACTGAGTATTAATGTTGTATTAATGTCTATCACTTTATCTCTATTTTTCTAACACAATTACTCTTTTGCTGATAACAAAAAGGAGAGAGAGAAGTTAAGATTTTGGAAAATAAGTCAAGTCATATTTTTTAATTTGCATATTCCCATCTAGGTTCATCTGCATATTTTTTATTTTTTATTTATTTTCATGCATATATGAAGGGGGAGCTTTGATGTAGATGGAGCATTCAAATAGGTGGAGAAAATGGAATTCATCAAGGTCAAATACATTTAATAGAGTCAAAATCTTAATATATGTTTGTTATCATCAAAAGAGGGAGATTGTAGAATATGCAAGTATATGATTTTTGTTTGATGATAATAAACACACACACACACACACACATATATATATATATATTCATTATTGTACTATTTTATTTTTCACATAATTGAATAAAAATTTGTAGAATATAATAAATAAAACAGAATTTAAATTCAAACAAATATTTTATTACAATTTTGAATAGTACAAATTTGAGCTCTCACTATATATACACAATTTTAGTTACATTACAATTTCGATTACATCACAAATTTCAATTTACAATTTTGACCTTACTACATATCGCTCAAACACCCGTATTTATCTTCAACTCTATTTCAGTTTTGTATCCAACATCTGAATTATCTGCAAAATAAAGACCGACGCAGTAAAATTGAAAAAGAAAATATTTTACAATGCAAATTAAAGTGTGTGTGTTTTAAAATATCATTTGCCTTGGTTATTTGGGTTGTTCGTCATCATTTTTGTTTGAATTCATCATACACGAACAAATTGTGACATGCACAGTGTATCACTTTACATGTCACAAGGCCCTGCACACCGATATGCACTTGCTTGTCAAAATTGCAAGGGCATGTGAGCACAAGGTCAAACCCGGCCAAATGGTGGATTCAACTCAGGTGACTCGAAGAAACTGCAACAACCCACACATACCAAAGACCAGAATTCAAGAGGACAAAACTAGATCGAGCTAGCAGTTTAGTGCAACAAGACTTCAAGATGATCCAAACCAGCATGCATGTGTGGACAAGTACAACTATGCAGTGATAACCATAAAACAAATGTACACATTACTCAAGGCTGCAACAAGACTCAAGTGAAACCAAACCACACAGTGCACCAGACCGGAGATCAATATGAAGTGCAGACTCAACCAAAGCAGACCACACATGAACCTAACATAAAAAACAAGTACAAAGCAGACCACATGAATGTACAGACACAAGTCAAGTAAAACAATTTCGAGCAATGGAGTAGCTAGCACAATGAACCAGAAACATCAAGTCTGCCTCAACACAAAGGAACCACACAAACCAGACTTCAAAATCAAGTTCAGCTAAAACTTGAACTTGAACATATACAAACCGCCCAAGCAAATATAGATAACAAAAGTACACATGAACTCCAAAACACAAGCATTCAAACAGAGACCAGAGGAATGCAGGTACAACACATATATACATACATACCTATGTATGTATGTATGTATATACATGGTGACACACATACGAACACAAGTGGTTCCAGTCAAATGCAAAACTGAAGCATGTTCAAATTATGTGGTCAGAGCAGTGATAGCATACATGTGAAGTTCTATGTGAATTGATACAAATGTTCAAATATCATAAAACAGTGAAGTAGTTGCATGAGTCAAAATTCAACATGATGAACACAAATGCAAGAACAAGTAAGTGCATCAAACAGTGATGAACTAGACTACAATAACCAAAGGAAAGCAAGTCAACCAAACTTTAATGGAGTCAAGCCATGAAGCCACAACAAAGTGCTCACAACTCCAAATGAACTCAACCGAGACCGACAATACAAGGAGAACATCTCCATTTAAATAAAATGACAAATATACAAAGGTTGACTGGTTCATTTTACAAATCAGTGAAGCAGCAGTCTGAATATAGTCACAGAAAAAACCAAGTCAAGAGAAACGATCTTCAATAGTTTTAACAAAGTCAAGGCCGAGATAAAATTCAATCATAGGTCATATGGAACAACGAATGAAATATTAAAGAAGTTGCTGGCAGTAAAGAATGAAAGAATTCAAATGTGTTTTTCCAAATATATCGAAAACATATTCAACCGGTGATAAAATGGACAAATCAAAAAAATATTTAACTATTGAACAAGTTAGTGCAATCATTATCAGTTAAGCAAAATCGAATGGCCAAGCAAGAATTATGAAGAATTCAAACATATTTATATGAATGAAAATATAAGGTGTTCAATCCGTATAAAATCCCAATTATCATCATCGGCAGTAATCATTTGAGTTCAAATAAATCAGAGAGCAAGCATCGTCCAGAACTCGAATCAAGTCGAGTATAAGTATAAATCAAAAAAGGGAAAAACGTACCTATTCAAAGCACGAATCGATCTCGACTTTGCAGCCGCAAGCAATTGAATATCACTGATAAAAGAAGCAGCGAAGTAGAAACGAAAGCATCAAAGAACTCGAACTTCCAATTTACAAGCGACGTCTTCAATTTCATAAAGCCCTAGTTTTTGGAAGAGGAACTAGAAGAAACAAAGCGGCCGATAATAAAAAAGAAGAGGAGATATCTTTTGTTTTAAGTTTTAATTATTTTGGGCCGGCTTTCTATTATTTGGGCTTATTTTTTTTAGGGTTTTAATTGTTTTAGTTTTAGCTTTTATTTTGAATTCCTTTTAAAATTGTGTAATATTCTAGTCATGTGACTAGGGACAAACTACGGGGCGTAGTTTGAGAATTCGCAACTCAGTGGCTGAGTTGTGGTAGGTTTTGAGCGTAGAGTTAGGTTAGTCGATAGAGGGTGTCACAATTTTACGTGTGTAAGCGTCTAACTACTTAATTTCTGGTAGAAACCTTGGGGGCAGCACGTAGGTAGGGTTTTGCCGAAGCTGGGTAAATCTGTGTTGTTCTATTTCTGCTTTTATTATTCTGCTATTATCCGTGCTGCAATTATTTTATATTTCCACATTAATTTTTATTATTATTAGTATCACCCTATTCACCCCCCTCTAGGGTGAAATCGATCCTACAATTGGATTATTTATGAAATTATTTAATAGATTTTAAGTGTAGAAACCTAGTTTATGACCTACAATCGACTTGAAATTTGGATATGATATTTCAAACATTAATTTGGAGATGGGTTTTTAATTTCATAATTTTCCAAGCTTGTATAAGTATTTTATGAATTTCCTAAGTAAGGAAAAGGATTTATTTTGAGTTTTAATTATTAAAAACAATTGAATAATTATTTTGGCTCCCAAATTTTTGTATATGAAAGAATATGTTAATTCCGACCTTTGGTGATTTTTAGGGATTTTTCCCACGTGATTATAAATTTCTATGAATTTATTATGCTATAGAAGGCATTGGCTCGAGTCTGGAAACAGCCTATTCGCAATGCGAGGGAAAGGCTGCGTACATTATCGACCTTCCCAGAGCCCGCTGTCGTGCGGGAGTCTCGTGCACTGGGTTCCACCTTTATTATGCTAGACAAGCATTTAAATTAACATTAGTTAAGGAGATTAATTAATTAAGTTGTTAAATGTGTTTGGAAAGATAAAACTGACATCTTTTGTCCTTTTGTCTTGAAACCCATATCACACGGTATTGATGCCGTAAGTGTTTAAATTTCAAACAAATGTCTTAAAGTTTTTAATGCTGCATGTCTTTATTTCCAACAACCTTCAAGTAGCGGCATAGTCACCGCAGTTTTATGAAGACGATATCAAATGTTTTAAGGTTTAATGTTGCAAGTCATCATTTTTTATGTCAACTGTTTTGTGGCAATGATGCCGCAAGCCTTATTTCTAGTATGAATTATTTTGAGGCAGTGATGTTGCAAGTTATCATTTCCGATATCAACTATTTTGCGGCATAATAGGCGAAGTACCATATTTTCGATATCACAGTTTTTAAAGTATTGATGTCGTAAGAAATTGATTACGACTTGAGTAATTGATGTCGTAGCTTGTCAGCTCTGACATCACATGTTTTCCCTATTTTCGGCAACCAGGTTATGCGGCTTTTATGCCCTAACCCTTTTATTTCAAAATTAATGCTTTGTGGGCCAAGAAGCCTTGATACTACGCAAATCTAATAACAAGTTCCATAGATCTAACAACCTATATACTTCTATTATATGGCAAAAATGATTTCGGCCATATGGCCTTAACTTTTATAAATCAGAGCACTTTATCATAACTTCGATATTGAAAGGGGACAACCACCTATATCGACCGCATCAATGCCGCATTTTATCAATTTAAATAGCTTTATTTGATGGCTCGATAGCCTATGGTTTTAGAGGTGCGACAATCTCATATTGATTTCGAAATTAATGAAAGCTATTTCAAAAGACATATTTTAGCATAGTACTTTGACAACTAAAAGGACTATATTTTCCATGTTTTAAATATGATTTCAAGGGATAAATCATTTATAAAGACTTACATTTTCAAGGAAATAAAAATGGTATTTTAGCCCAAGATTTTACATGAGAATTATTTTTAACACCGTTAGATAAATTGTGCTAGGACATCTTGGCTCAAGTATTAAAGATTAGAAAACCAGATAATAGGATTGGTTTAGGATCTCACCTTATGCTTAAACTATTAGCCCCTAGTTGATATTGGTCCACATTTGCAGTGCATAGGGCTTTGTTAAGGGTAAAGAATAAAAGTTGGTTTACGCATAGAAGAGAATCTATAACCTAGGTAGGTTATTGGTTGGCCTGCAAAACCATTAGGTTCATAGTGAGATTAGCAAAGTATGAGATAGACGGATAGTCAGGTTTGCACAAAGAAGATTATGTTTGGACAGATTGTCCAATTTCCTCCTAACGGTAACTTGGAGAATTTGATATATCTGGTAGGCCCAAGTCAGCCATATAGGTTAGTAGTAACCCTGGAAAAACTATGAAGAAGGAACATATAGTCTATTAATTTAGACATACTGGTTAGATTTTCCCACGTGGCATGCATGCATATGATTATTTTATGTTTGTTTAACCATTTTGATTTTAGGAGCATGATTTTGATTGACATATTTTTAGAAGATACTAGTGAAGGGAAAACCCATTCCACTCAGCGACATTGTCTCACTAGATATCTAATTTCAAGATGGCATATTACTATTCATATTAGACTTTTTGTCTGACTCAAAGTTTTTGTTTTTCTCTTTAACTCTCTGGTGCTCATTTAAGTTGCTCGAGAGTCAAGTTTACAGGCTTTTAGGTTGATGAATAAAGCTTTTGAAGAAGAGCAGGAGGCAAGTTAGCTATGTTAAGGAGATATTTTTTCTGTTGTATAATCGTTTTATTTTGTCTAAATGTATGTAATGGCAGAATATGTATCTGTCAAGTAGTAAACTCTGGTCAACCAAAGGGCATTTTTAAATTTTGCTCTTGGAGTATTTTATGATAATTATATTTTATCTAAACCTGGGCAACGTTTGGAATTATTTAATGAATAAGGAAATTATTAATGAAATGTGTTTTGAAAATTTTCATATTCCCATGCTTCTGATGTTATTGATATGATTAACATGACCGCATTTTATCACCGGAATTAAAACTATGGATGACTGTAGCATCCGTACCACTTAGTTTCAGGCCTCGGAATGAGGGATGTTACAACTTGGTATCAGACCAAAGGTTTATGTAAAAAATAAAAGAATTTTGAACTTAAAAAGTGTTTTGAAAACATAATCCGAATGAATCAGTGAATAAGATTAGGGTATGGGATAACGGTATAGTAACGTACTTGTACTTTCTATATATAAGTATATATCCTATCTCTATTCTCCCTCTCTCTTAGACCATTCTTCCATATCTTACTAAGGTTTGAATGCAGATTTAAGAAAAGTAAGATATGTTGGTAGGAAATGGAAGGGTAAATCTCGATGGAGGAAGCACCACAAAAAATGGAAATGTCAGGCCCAACATTAGAAAGAATCTGGTTCAACAGGCAACTGAAAATGTGGGTGCTGGAACGCCACCAATGTATATTGGAGCTGTGTATCAGTTCTTTGTTAATATGATGCAAGCTGGACCAGTAGTTGGATGAAATGCTACTAATGTAGGGGGAGCAAATCCTAAAGTTCATATTATCAATAACTATGCCGTGTTGAGTCGGGATTATGCTAGACTCGGAAGAAAGCCATTTATTAGGACCGAAGGTGCTATCGAAGTAGAGAACTAGCTATTTCATTGTGAAAGGATTTTTGTAGACTTAGGCTTGAATGATGAGCAGAAGAGAAGATTGGCATCTAGGCAATTGCAAGGAGTTGCATTGTATTTGTGGAACAATGTAACTGATGGAATATCAGAAGAGAATTTGACTTGGGCTGTGTTCAAAAGGAGATTTAAAGAGGGATTTATGTCTGAAATAGCCAAG
Organism: Allium fistulosum; assembly: GCA_030737815.1. Taxonomy (NCBI): domain Eukaryota; kingdom Viridiplantae; phylum Streptophyta; class Magnoliopsida; order Asparagales; family Amaryllidaceae; genus Allium; species Allium fistulosum. The sequence goes on along the minus strand of CM060907.1, from coordinate 680,587,216 downwards.
TTAACTTTGCTCAGAAAGTTTGCTAAATTGGATCAAGGAGATATGTCGGTGCTTGAGTATGTGACTATATTTGAAGACCTATCTAGGTATGGATATGCCACTGTGGACATGGTGATAAAGAGGAACAAGAAGTTTATTACAGGGTTGAAATCGAAGCTTGTCAAGGCAACACTGACGCATCTTAGAGACCCATATGATGTAGTAATGGAGATGACATTGAGGAATGAAGAAATGCTTGTGCTATTTGGCAGTAACAAACAGGCAGAGATTCAGAGCGGTCAAAGTCAAAAAAGAAAGTTCTTTCAAAAGAAGGGAGGTTAGAAGTGTGGAGCTGCTAAGAAAGTAAAAGCTAATGTTGTTTGTTTCAAATGTGACAAGAAGGGGCACTTTTCCAACAATTATCATTCTGGAGATGGAAAGAAGGTCATTGGAAGGAAGACGTCAGATGTTTTAACTATGACAAGATAGGGCATTACAAGAACTAGTGTTGAGAACTCGCTAAGGCTGAAAAAGGAAAAATGTATGCTTTGGAACAATTTACTTCGAGACCAATAGCAGAAGTGAAGGGAAATGCTATGATGGAAAGTACGCTTTTGATTCATGGCATACCTGTTAGAGTACTGTTTGATACTGGTGCATCACATTCTTTTATCTCTCATTGTTTGGTAGATAAGCTAAGTTTAGAACAATCATACCTTGTTAATTCCTTAAGAGTTGCGAATCCAATAGGAGGATATGCAACTCTTGGAATGAGATGTGACCATTTAGAGTTTGAGTTATTAGGTCGTATATTTGCCTGTAGTTTGTGTGTGTTTAATTTTATGGGCTTTTGGATTATTTTAGGTATGGGCTGGTTAAGAAAATATGATGTTAGGATATTCTGCCAAGATAGGAAAATATCACTAAGACACCCTAATATAGCCATCGAATTATATACTCGGTAGAGAACTCAAATTTTGATGTTTGTGCTTTACTGGGTGGAATAGAGGAGGAAGACAAGGTATATCGAGTTTTCATTGTAAGATAATTCGCTGATGTTTTTGAACCAGTTATGGGATTACCTCCGAAAATAGCTATCGAGTTCAGAATAGATCTTGTACCTGGAGCTGAACCCGTTAGTAGACCACCTAGCAGGATGACACTTACCGAGATGAAGGAGTTAAAGGTGTGGCTAGTGGACTTAGAAGAGAAGAGTTTTATCATACCAAGGAGATCGCTTTAGGGAGCATCCACGATATTCGTAAAGAAACCGAATGGGTCATTAAAGATATGTATCGATTAACGTAAGTTGAATGAAAATACGATAAAGAATCGATATCCTTTGCTGAGAATAGATGTAACGCATGACTTTTCGACCCTTGAGTGTCGACACTAATACATCCACGTATTAGTATGTCGAGCACCCAAGTGCTGAAAAGATAGAAAGTTAGGGTACAATAAAAGAAAACGAATAGAACAAGAAAAGAAGAACATAATATTAGAATCTTATAAAGGAACGATAATATATAATACCAAAGGAATAGTACAAAGGGTTACTTTAAATATAAAATTATCGAAGTTAGTAAACCTAAGTATTATTATCAGCCTGGACAGTTATAACAACATGTTCTCACATATGTTGAAGTATACAATAAAGAAATGCAGTAGAAATACGAATACTATGGAAGGTAATCATCCAGCTCTTCTCCATAAGCTCCAAAGCATCCGTAGCTAAAACTAGAAACATACATGGGACTGACCTGAGCACTATAAGAGAATAACACCTGCATCAGTCTGGTAAACCAGCATGAGAAACTAAAGAAATATGAAACAAGTATTAGTAACCATTGAAACCATATAGATTGCCATAACGGTTTTCCCTTCAAAGAAACCAACCATTCGTTAAGTTTAACGTATAGTGATATGATAAATAATGTCTAGAGTGTAGCACATAAATCATACCAAATAACTGCTATGTGAACGCCACAACAATAATAGGTATACAATCAATACCGCTAAGGCGCATTCGCATAGTAGATTTTCCATGGAGATATCCTCGGATATAGTGAATCCAAACTCCTGCACAAGGATCAGAGATATCCTTCCAAGCAATGTACATCTCTAGGGAATGTACTATAGGAAATGCATAAATGGCCCGCACTTAAAACACTAGTTGTTCCGAATGCATCGCTCCTACATGCATGTCCGTAAGTAACATTAGATGGAGTCGCATACAACCTTGGGATTGCTAAAATGCTACGTTCCCTTTGGCTATGCATCCTATCTCTAGTTTTAGTCATTTCCAATGTCGATGCTATGTTCGACATCTCTCACTTGAGTCTTCATCGCTAGAACAGAACACGAGTCACCAAATGGATTCTCATATCTCAAATAGATCGCGAATCTCTACATGGATTCGTGCATCTCAAACAGACTTGAACCTCCACATAGATTCCCTGCATAAGTCCTTTGATGAATGCTAACGATGTCCTCTCTCTTGGAATACTCCTCAAGATAGACGGTCCTATACTGTAGCATCGTTTGAAATGTTAACACCGACCTCTCCCTTGGACTTTACCATAGGATTGACAATTCAACTCTATAACATTTCACTTCACAACCGCTTCCAAAACATAGAACTCGTATACTAGTTTTGATATGGTATTCGATAAGTAAAACAATTATCATAACACGAATCGGTATAAATAGTATACTCTCAAGAATCTTCTTCCCCTTCTTAGATGGAGAAATAGCAAAATCCCTAGGCTACTCCCCACTCTTGAGCAGAGGACAATCTCTAACAAAATGGCTAGGCTAATCGCAACCGTAACAACCTTTTGGTGCAAATTGTGCCTCAAGCTTCGGAAACTTCTCAATCGGTGCTTTCACTATCTACGCTCTAGCCACTCGCCCTTCTTTTGCTGATTTACAACTCCAAGAAAAGTGACCCTTCTACCTAAACTTATGACAAACCACACTAGAAATATCTCTTGGAGGCTGAAACGTCACCTTGTTGTCCCTAGCTGGTGTAGAAATATACGGCTTCGGAGTTAAGCTCTCAAACCTAAAACCGAACCAACGAAAGATCCCATGATGTGATTATTCATATCCTGCTGGAACTCAGAGCCCATACCCTCAATGAACATCTCATTCTTCTTCAGCCGCGTATCAACCAATCCTAAATCGAACCGAGACAATGCAATGAATTGGTTTTCATACCCTGCAACAACCATGGCCCTATGCTTTAGATCCAAGAAGCTCATAAATAACAAATTATTTTCGGATTTTGGAAAAAACTTCATCTCAAACTCATCTTTAAATTGGGCCCAAGAGAAGTCGTTCTCTTGGACATCTGCAGTTATTGAACTCTACCAATCCATGGCTGCATCCGTCAGATGTCACGACGCCAATCTATGCTACATTGCATCATCTAGCTCCATTTCCCCAAATATCCGATTGCATAGTCCGAACTAAGACTGGACTTCTATAATAGTCTCCATGACACTAAAAATATTACCCCCCCGGCCTCTCATAATCATGGCAAAGCGAAGAAAAACTCATCTAAGGTCTGATCTGCATGACCTCCCCTACGACATTTTTCGTCGGTTCCTCAATTGGAGTAAAATTCCTTGGTGCTCGATCTTCGCCATTAATGATAAGACTACCCCGACCACCTCTAGCATTTGCAGCTCTAGTACGCATGGTTCTTACTACCTAATCAAAGCAAAACAACTTTAGAAAACTAAAGGACATGGTTACTCTTGGTTACGAACAAAGAGATATTCCTACGGAATAATTTAAAAGTCTAATTTTGCAGAGTACAAATACGCTCTCATATGTATAATACACTCGACTCATTCTAGGGTGTCGCTTACCTATTTCTAATGAGCCATATCCAACCAAAGCCATGGTGTTCGCTTAACTTTGAGCTTTGATACCAAATATAATGACTTGACTTTTCGACCCTCGAATGTCGACACTAATTCATCCACGACATTCGTCTATCGAGCACTCAAGTGCCAAAAGACATAAAGTTATGGTAAAAGAAAAGAAAACGAATAGAACAAGAAAAGAAGAACAAAATATCAAAATCTTACAACGGAATGATAATATATAATATCAAAGGAACAATATAAAATGTTACTCTTAATACAAAAAATCAAAGTTACTAAAACCTAAGTACTATCATCAGCCTAGATAGTTATAACAACCCGTTCTCACATATGTTGATGTATACAATACATAAATGAAGCAAAAATACTAATACTATGAAAGGTAATCCTCCATCTCTTCTCTATAAGCTCCAAAGCATCCATAGCTAAATTTGGAAACATACACGGGGCTGACCTGAGCATTATAAGAAAATAACACCCGGATCAGTCTAGGACACTAGCGTGAGAACCTCAAGAAATATACAACAAGTAATAGTAACCATTGAGACCGTGTAGATTCCCATAACGGTATTTCCTCCAAAGAAACAACCATTTATTAAGTTTAACATATAGTGATATGATAGATAATGTCTAGAGTGTAGCACATAAATCATATCAAATAGCTGCAGTGTGAATGCCACAACAATAATAGGTATACAATCAGTAGTGCTAAGGCGCGTTTGCATAGTGAATTTTCCATAGGGATCTCCTCGGATCTAGCCGAATCCGAACACTACATGAGGATCAGAGATATCCTTCCGAGCAACGTATATCTCTAGGGAATGTACTATAGAAAATGCATAACTGGCCCATGCCCAAAACACTCATGGTTCCAAATGCATAGCTCCTGCATGCATGTCCGTAAGCAATACTAGATGGAGTCGCCTGCACCCTTGGGATTGCTAAAATGCTATGTTCCCTATGGCTATGCATCCTATCTTTGATTTTAGTCATTTCTGATGTCGGGGCTATGTTCGGCAGCTCTCACTCGATTCTTCATCACTCGAATAGAACACGAATCCCCAAATGGATTTCCATACCTTGAACAGATCACGAATCTACATGGATTCGAGCATCTCGAAAAGATCTCGAACCTCCACATAGATTCCCCGCATAAGTCCCTCGACGAATGCTAACGCTGTCCTCTATCTTGGAATACTCCTCAAGATAGACAGTCCTACATGATAGCATCATTTGAAATGTTAACATTGACCTCTCCCTTGGACTTTATCTTAGGATTAACAATTCAACTCTATAACAATTCACTTCACCATCGCTTCCAAAACATAGAACTCAGATACAAGTTCTGAAGTGGCATTCTTTAAGTAAAACACTTACCGATACTTGTCTCTTCAAAACTAATTCGATGGATTTCCGACTAACTCACTTCCAGTTCTTTCAAAAGTAAGCGAAAGCTAGAGACATTTCATACCAATGCTCCTTCCTCGGGGTTCTCATTGATATGAAATTGCGAAGCCTTTCGATAATTTTTTAAGTCATGTTTGGTCAAGGTCAACAATCGAATAACTGATTATCTAGTCAAAACAATTGTTTATACAAATCATGATTCGTATGCTTAACTCATTTTCGACATTCCAACTTAACTATTCCTCGTTCAAGAGTGAAGCTAGGCAAGTTGTAGCACTGGTTGCGTCAAAGCCTTTCCTAGACACTTCATTCTTGAATCTCACAAATAGATAAGTCTACATTGTCGCCTTTTAGTGCTAAGTATAGTATTAATGATTTCCATCAACAACAAGAAATCAATATGATTAACACGTTTCCGACATTTTCCAACTTACTATTTCTCGGTCAAGAGGGAAGCTTGGTAGGTTGGAGCTCTATTGCACCGTTCCTACTCAACATTAATCTTAACTCTCACAAATAGATAAGCCTTACTTCGTCGGCTTTTAGTGTTAAGTATAGTTAATTCCTTTTCAAATAAGTAATTAAACAATCAACCATTTGGCCATTTAGAAATTCTAACCCTTTTAGAAAACATTTGTATATACTTTTATAATACTTGAAAATACTTATAATAGGCTTTAAAACATTTGTCCAAAATATTTCTTGAAAATAACAACTTTACAATTTTCCTTAAAAATTTGAAAACGACATGATTTGAACAAAATATCTCTTCTTTAAAAATTCCCAACTAGTTCTTAAAAATTCATAAATACCTCAAACCACTTTTGAAATACTCTATTGAGTTAGTAAACACTTGTAAAAAGAATGAAATAAAATACTTAAATTTAAATACCTTTTCAAACCTTTTAAAGTTCAAATCAAGGCTAAAGGGGGCTGTTTTGCATAGTGGAAATTAGCCACAAGGGCCTCTTTAGCAAGTGCAATTAGTTTCTAGGACACACAACTGAAATAATTACTTTTAAGGACAAAATGCAAAATAATTAGTTTCTAAGGCCTAAAAACCTATGAAATTATGTCCTTGAAAGTAACTGGACTGCTGACTTTGTCCTTAAAAGTATTATTCTACTGACATTGGCCTTGAAATTAATTTTTGTGGATGTGTGTCCTAGAAACTAATTGGACTACAAAGTTTGTCCTTCTAGTTAAATGCCCTTTTTGCATAAGTGCAGTTTTGGCCATTTTTCGAGATGTTACTTGACTTTTCACTATTCAAGCTTTTAATAGCAATAAACATATATATATATATATAAGACATTATAAATATTGCAAGAAATTCCTAAGGATCTCTCTACAAAGTTCCATAGCAATCTATAAAAACAAGACAGTTCATAACTGCATCTATAGCGACTATCACTATATAAGTGCACTTCCAAATCTGTGTCCAACCTAAACCAAATTCCATCTATAACCTATGTCTTTGTTCAAGGTCTTGTCAAAAGTCACATATAAGTCCATTCAAGTCCATTCTAAGTTCATTTGAGTCCTTACACATGGATCACACGTGTCACTTACTTTCAAAGCAAGAATTCAAACCAATGTTTTAACATAAGTTAACAGCAATTCAAACAACTTAAGCATAATCAACACAACATATGTATGTGTTATATTTTCATTCGAAGTAAGGTGTTAACTCACCTTTAACCCAACAACTACCAAGATCCAAGCTAACAAAGTCCAAACCCAAGCTAGCAACCTCCTTTCCTTCCTTCCTTTCTTCCTCTTCTTCTTGCTTTTTGCCTTCCCAAAATCCTCCTTGCTCACGACCTTCCTATGCTTGGGGAGTATGGCATTACTTCTTCAATTTATGGCTTGGTGGAAGATGTTTTGATATTGTACTAAATCTTATGGAAAAGTTTAAAGTGATTTGGAGTTGATTTGCAACTATTTTATTTAACATAATAGGATAAGAAGATGAAGAAGCCATTGATTTTTCAACTCAAAGTTTTGTGAATTTGTAAATGAATACTAAGGGCATGCCCCACCTTATATAGGCGAAGAATGGTGCTCTGGTTTCCTTCACCCCTTCATGCAATGGAAGACTCACCTCCTATCAGTTCTCCTTTAAGTCACTTCTCCTTTCTGCTAATAACCATTTTACCCCTCTCATGATAATATCTCTTATCCTATTAGAAGCTTCTATAAGATTCCAAGCTTTATAAAGAGATATGCATGTGTTAATTAGTTGTTAATTTGTTTATTTGATCATTAGACAAGTGCATAAGAGTTCTGACAACCTATATCGATCGAAAAGTTGTTTACCAATAAACAGATTTTCAGTCACATTATAGATTTTTCTTCAAAGAATATTTTTTATAAACAAATTTCGAAAACAAGTTTCTTATCATTTTCATTAATTAAATGATGTCTAATAATGTTATAAAATCATATTTATAACACATAATTATATTTCAAAACGTTTAGGTATTCGAAGATGAAGTGTTCGAATTTTTGGGTCGCTACAATAGATGATTTGTTCGAGTAGTTAAGTGGAGCCAAAGTATTTTCTCAGTTGGATTTGGATACAGGGTTCCATCAAGTGAGGATAGAGGAGGACAGTATTCCATTGATGGTGTTTCGAACGAGGTATGGTTCCAAAGAGTGGTTGGTCATGCCATTCGGGTTGACTAATGCACCTGCTTTCTTTGTGGATTTGATGAATTAGATTTCTAGAGAGCACTTGGATTAGTTCGTATTAGTATTTATTAATGAAATTCTGATATACTTTAGGAATGAGCAAGATCATGTGACCTATCTTAGATTAGTGCTTGAGATGTTGAGGCAGCATCAACTGGAAACCATGTTTCTGAAGTGTCACTTTTAGAAGAGAGAAGTGAAGTTTCTTGGTCATGTAGTTTTGGAGAATGGGTTATCAGTAGATCCGGCTAAGGTCGAAGCTGTTAATAATTGGAAGAGACCCGAGACTATGACTGAGATAAAAAGTTTTCTTGGATTAACTAGCTATTACCGAAGATTCATCAAGGATTTCTCTCATATAGCAGCACCGATGACTAAACTAACAAGGAATGAAATAAAGTATATTTGGACCGATAAATATGAGGAGGCATTCCTGAAACCGAAACATTTATTGATTAATGCGCTCATGTTAGTTGTTCCAGATGGGAATCAAGATTTGGTGATGTATACTGAAGCATGCAGAACAAGATTAGGAGCTATGTTGATGCAAAGAGGTAAAGTGATTGCCTACGCTTATCGACAGCTTGGATGCATGAAATTAGATATTCTACTCATGATTTGGAGTTGGCAGCTGTAATCTTTGCATTAAAGTTGTGAAGACACTATCTTTAGGAGAAAGATTCGAGTTGTTTACAGATCACAATTCTTTGAGATATTTATTCTCTAAGAAGGAGTTGAATATGAGACAACATCGATGGTTAGAGTTCATAGCAGCTTATGATTTTGAAATTTAGTATACGTCAAAGGAAATAATGTTGCAAAAGCACTTAGCAGGAAACATCACAATGTGACGTTAGCAATGTTAACAAAATGGAAAGATTTGGAAGCATTAACTACTTGTGGTGTGCAGTTAAGATCGATGGTTAGTTATAGTCTAGAAACTGCCATGTTGTCATGTTTGGAATTTCGACAAATAATGATCGAAAGGACTACTTCTAAGAAGAGAGATGATCCATTACTAGCTGAATGGATTAGAAGACTTGAAAGTGGAGCTGAGAGTTATGATTTGAAAGGTTTTATCTTGACTAAAATGGATGGTTAAGAAATAAGGGACAATTATGTGTTCCAGAGGTTGGAGACTTAAGGAAAGAAGTTCTTAGGGAGTGTCGTTTATCAAAGTTTAGTATTCATCCTAGAGGAACTAAAATGTATCAGGATATGAAGAGAAGTTTCTTCCAAGAAGGTATAAAAAGGGATGTAGGCTTATGGGTGAAGCAATGTTTAAATTGCAAACAAGTGAAAGTCGAGCATCAGAAGCCAAGTGGATTGCTTCAGCCTTTGGATATACCAGTGTGGAAATATGATTCTATATCTCTGGATTTCGTTGATGAGTTGCCATGATCGAATAGAAGAAATAAAAGTATTTGGATTATAATGGACAGATTAACCAGTAGTGCACATTTCATTCCCATTAGTCGGTATGAATGACACCTATATTGGCTAAGTTGTTTATGAAGTACATTGTTAGACTGATTGGGATTCCTAGTAGCATAGTCCTCAACATAGATACTTTGTTTACTAGTGAATTCTGGAAGAGTCTACAGGAAGTGTTCGGTACCAAGCTTAAGATGAGTACCATTATCAGCCATAAACAAATGGATAGACAAAGAGAGTCAATAAGGCACTTGAAGATTTGTTGAGAGCTTGTGTACTAGATTTTGGTGGGTCATGGGAAGACCATTTGCACTTAGTTGAGTTTTTCTATAATAATAGTTATCAAACTAGTATATGAATAAGATCGCTTGAAGCTTTGTATGGAAGGTCGTGCAAATCACTAGCATGTTAGTTAGAGACCAAAGATAGATTGGTTCTTGGTCCATATATGAGAAACCACAAGAAAGACTAAATTAACCTAGATGAGGATGAAGGAAGCTCAGACAAGGAAGAAAAATTATGCAAATAAAAGGCGTAAGGACATAGAGTTCTCAATTAAAGACCTTGTGTTTGTCAAAGTATCATTGATAAAGGGTGTAATTTGGTTTGGGAAGTCAGAAAAATTGACACCTAGATATGTTGGACCATTCCCTATTATAGAAAGTATCGGGAAACTCGTTTACATGATAGAGTTGCTGAACAGTTTGGTAGGAGTCCATAATGTTTTTCATATATCTCGTCTTAGGAAGTGTGTTCATGATCCAAAGACTACTATCACTCCGACTGCATTGGAAGATTTAGTATTGGGACCAGATATGACTATGGTTAGACATCCAATTCGTATTGTACCTAGGGATGAGAAGAAGTTAAGAACAAGATAGTCACATTAGTAATGGTCCAGTAGAGTGACAATGAAAAAGACTGTACTTGGGGGACAGAGGACAAGATTAAAGACGCCCATCCTAATTTCTTTTCATAGTATGTTTTATATCTGTGTTATATGTTTGTTATGTACCTTATCGTAATTTTGAGGACGAAATTCTTTAAGGCTGGGAGTCTTTAACACCCCTAATTTTGATTAACATTATTTAGGAAATTTAAATAAATAAATAAAATAAAATAATGTATTGAGAAAACGAGAATGAGATTTGATAAGTAGATTTGGTCATGCCTTAAATAATTGGTTGATAAGATTAATTAAATCATAAGGAGGAATAATGTGAGGAGTAAAATAAGAATAATCAATTATTTCCTAACCATACCTCTTCCTCTCTCATTATCCTCATTCCATTTCCCCTCATACAAACTAAAACAAACTTGAGGTCAGACATTATTAAGGAAAACAAGAGGAGAAAAGCAAGGGAAATCAAAATTAAAACTAAGGGAAATTTAACCAGCACTTAAACTCAAATCTCTTTATCTAATCAAGGTGAATAATAGTTATCCATCTCACTTTTGCTTGTTTGTTTTGGTTTTATGCTTAAACCTGAATTATATGATGACATTATGCTAATTTATGAATGATTGTTGGATTATATGCCTATTTGATAATTTATAGGATTATTTGATAGGTTTTAGGTGTAGAAACCTAGTTATGACCTCTTATCGACTTAAAGTTTGGGTATGATGTTTAAAACATTGATTTGGAGATGATTTTTTAATTTCATAATTTTTCAAGCTTGTATAAATATTTTATGAATTTCCTAATTAATAAAAAGGATTTATTTTGGGTTTTAATTATTAAAAATAATTAAATTATTATCTTAGCCTTAAAAATTTTATATATGAAAGAATATTTTTAGCGATTTTTGGAGATTTTCCCCAAGTGATTATGAATTTATGTGACTTTATTATGCAAGAAAAGCATTTAAATTAATATTTAATTAATTAAGTTGACAAATGTTTTTGGAAAGATAAAACCGACTTGCGGTAGCTTTCTGGAAAGAAATTGGTGAAGTTTATTTTTAACCAACAAAAAGTTAACAAGGGATTTGAGTTGGTGAAAAGAAATTCCGTTATACAGAAATAAAATAGTTTTCATATTAATTACAATATTGCCATGTTCTGTTCATTCCGACATCAGTGATTTTGTAACTCACCAGAACCATTTTGACATCCCTTATCCTCTTGTTTTGAAACCCATATCACACGACATTGATGCCGTAAGTTTCAACTTTGAAATCTATTCTTTAAAGGTTTTATTGCCTCATGTCTTTATTTCCGACAACCTTCAAGTAGCGACATAGTCACCGCAGTTTCATGAAGCCAATATCAAATGTTTTAAGGTTTTAATGTCATAAGTCATTATTTTTTATATCAACGGTTTTGTGGCAATGATGCCGCAAGTCTTATTTCCGATATGAATTATTTTAAGGCAATGATGCCGCAGGTCATCATTTCCGATATGAATTATTTTAAGGCAATGATGCCGCAGGTCATCATTTCCGATGTCAACTGTTTTACGGCACAATAGCCTAAGTACCTTATTTTCAACATCATAGTTTTTAAAGTATTTGATCGATGATTTTTGATGTGAAAAAATACCGCGATTTTATTTTACCGCAAGCGCACGGCATCTGTTGTAGTGTTGTGCGAATACAGGTCGAATCCACAGGGAGTTATTAATTACTAATGCTTATCTAATTTCTAGGCGAGTTAGATGATTTGAGAAGTTAAATCTGCTAAATTTCAAATAGAAAATTGCAAGAAAGGAAAGGAAAACACTCTAACAAAAATAAGAACTTACCTTAATTTAATAGATCGTGTAGAGAACTTGAAAAGATGAAATCTGTTGATCTCTTGGCAAATTAATAGATCTGAAATAGGATAAAAACTATGAATCAAAAACTAAATAAAAATTGAAAGAGAATAAAATAGAATAAGAACAAGTAACAAGTAACTTTGATTAATTTATTTATTAAATAGAAAAGTTCAAAGAGATTACAAGAGTTGGAAGTCCTAAAAATAAAACCCTAGAAATAGAATTGAAAGTAATTGCCAAGATCATCTAAAATATTTCTAAGTGAATGTATTTATAGAGATATATATTAGGAGGAACTAGAGATATATATTAACTCTTTGCGTGATACATACGTTTAAGAGACGATACATTCTGTATGGCTTCAGTGGACCGACTTGAGCTACTGACAACGTGTTATACGGGGTGTGCTCATTATCCAAATAGTATGGATATGTAGTGATTAAGTAGATAATCTATGATACCATGGGAGAGTTGCACGACTTGCATACAAGATTTCAGAGCATCTTCAAAGAGAGATGGCGATGGCTATCTAGAATAGATCATATATTCACCCATGCTTGTAGTAGAGGTCGAGGTGAGATCTATATGAGTATATTACATTGTGATGCGACTCAAAGTCTATGGTATATATATGTATATGATTTATTTTGGTTTATTCTCCAACGGGTAGTTAATGGAAGATCGATTATTTCAGGGGTTCAAAGGGCTCCACCTGCCACTGATTGGCTAGTATATTGTGTTATTGACGATTAATAGTTTATCGTATAGGAGACGATCGGTAGTATATTATAACACTACAACAAAAATACCCTATTACAACGTCATTTTCACAACTGTCCTTCAATTCCCGTTGTAATAGAAACCTATTACAACGGTTTTTTCAGGCCCATTGTAATAAATACCATTTTTCAACAACTCTTTTCACTTGCACGTTGTAATAGACACCTATTACAATGTTTTTAATTTGCCCATTGTAATATATGCCTATTACAACTGTTTTCTGCCCGTTGTAATATATATCAGTTTTCATCCATATTTGCCCAGTGTACTAGATGCCTATTACAACTGTTTTCTACCCGTTGTAATATATACCAATTTTTATCCCTATTTTCCTATTGTAATAGATGCCTATTACAACCATTTTCTTTTGCTCGTTGTAATAGATGTCAATTTCATAACGGTCATAAAATGCCCGTTGTAATAAATGCGCATTGTCATTTTTCGATAATAAATAATTAATAATTGCAATGCTATCTTCAAAAATAATAATAATTATTATTTATTAATATTTAATAATTAATTATTAATAATATTAATATTAATCGAAGGTTAATTTTTTGAGGAAACGTTCGCTATAAGAGAAGACCGATTTACATTAATTTTTTAAATATATTTACTATTGCTATAAATATTATAATAATTAATAATTTGTAGTTTGCAATTAATAACCAATAATATTTACTTAATAATTTATAAATGGTAATTTATAAATAATAATTATAAATGTCAACTTATATATGACATTATTTATAATTTATAATAATTAATGATTATTAATAAATAATTCATAATTACTAATTATTATATATATAGTCAAAAATTACTTTTTTTACATTTAATAACTTATTATAGTTAATTATTAATAATTGGTAAACTACATTTAATATTTATTAATTACGTTAAATAATTAATAAATATAATTAGTAATTAATATTAAATATTACTATTAAATAATTAATCATTAATAATTAAATTTTAATAATTAATATTTAATAATCAATGTTTAATATTTAATATTTATTTAATTTATAATTTTAATTATTATTATTTATTAATTTATTATAGTTTAATAATTAATAATTAATAATTATTGATTAATTTACTATTTAGTAATTAATAATTAATCATGTTAAAATAATTAATTTACTATTTAGTTTAATCGGTATTCCAACAGACTTAATTCTACTTTCCAGTTATTTGTAACTATATACAAAGCCTTCAAAATAAAATACAACGATAATGTTTTAACGATTAATCATGTTAAAAACTAACATATTTGGAAAAAAATTCAAAATCGAGAAACTCGTGTTTTGTTAAGAAAATAATTTAAAACTAATAATTACCATTACATATAATTAATAATTAATAATTAAGACTATTATTTAATATTAATAATTAATAATTATAAAACAATATTTATTGTTTAGTATGAAATAATTATAATTGATAATTATATTTAATATTTAAAAAAATTTAAATTTTAAATTTTCTAAAATAAAACTAAACATTTACATAGAACTTTAAAAGTAAATTTTGAAATTTTGATGAAGTCTAAAAATTAAAATTTAAAAAGTTTGAAAATGTTAAAAAAATTTCATTGTGTATAATAAAAGTAACTTTCTTATTTGACATTTCCAGGTTCTCTTTTGGCTCCACACTAAAAAGTTTGGCTCCAAAATGCAAAGTTTTGGCTCCAAATTTCAATTTTCAACTGGCACCTCTTATTCCCTTCTGCCTTCGTTTAATTAAATCCAAATACAAATGTCTTTCTATTCCTTGGTTCCCCTCTCCTATCGTTCTTCACATTTTTCCTCTCCTTTTTCACAAAATAAATTAAAAATGCAAACATCTTCTTCTTCGCATCGTCTTCTTCTTCGTCGTCACTGGACGTTCCTGATCCTCTCAACTTCAATAGATCTATGCAAGATCTGGTTTATTACCAATTTTAGTGTTGTTCCTTCTCTTTAAAGATTTGTTTTCCCTTTTCTTTTATAATAACAAGTGTGTAATTCCTTTATAGGATGATGTGAGTGCTAGCGGGCAGAAAAAGGATGCTGAGATTGCGTGGAAATCACGGGTTTGTTACTTAATATTATTATTATGATAATTAGAAGTTTTTTGTGCTGTTTAGTTAATTTTTTGTTCTATTAATTAGTAGATCTGATACCAATCAAAGTTAGTATGTAATTTGGGATCTGGTACCAATCGAATTTTTTGTTTTGTTTGTTGAATATGCAAGTATATGATTTTTGTTTGATGATAATAAACATATATATATATATATTCATTTAAATGTATTTGTTAACGTACTATTTTATTTTTCACATAATTAAATAAATATTTGCTGAATAAATAAATAACACAGAATTTAAATTCAAACAAATATTTTATTCAAACAAATATCTATTACAATTTTTGAATAGTACAAATTTGAGCTCTCACTATATATACACAATTTCAATTACAATACAAATTTGATTACATCACAATTTTTACTTTACTTACATTTGCACCTCACTACATATCACTCATTCACTTGTATTTGATCTTTAACTCTATTCAGATTGAATCCAGCATCTGAGCAATCTGCAAAATAAACACTGAAGCAGTAAAATTGAAAAAGAAATAATTTTTGCAGTGTAAATGAAAATTAAATTTGTATTTTTGAAAATATTATTTGCCTCGGTTATTTGGGTTGTACGTCATCATTTAAATTTAAATTCATCATACACGAACAGCTTGTGACATGCACAGTGTATCACTGTACATGCCACAAGGCCTTGTACACCGATATACACTTGATAAAATTGCAGAGACAGGTGAGCACAAGGTCAAACCCAATCAAAAGCTGGATTCAACTCAGATGAAATTTCAAAAATCAAGATGAAGTTCAAGTGAAATCAAAATGAAAAGTGACGTGCACAAGAAAACAATGTAGCTAGTCAGATATGGAACCAGAGCTAAAGTTTCAAGTCCACAACAACCTCAACCAAGGTCAGACTGCACAGTCAAATGTTAGCATATGAATACAAACTCAGACTGTAAATACAAAGTTCAGTAGCATGGCACAAAGGCACACAACATAGTCTTGACCAAAACATGACGTACTTGTCAACAGAACAAAATAATGGAGCATATACGTGAACCAGATCAGAAAATCAAAGCAAGCCTGGCAACATGGAAGCAAGTGCAGCAGCCTCAACAAGTATAAGCATGGATGTGATAAGCTGAAGTGACACAAAATGCAACAGAGAATAACCAGACTACATAATGAATACAAGCTACAGAGTTCAAGTTTCAAACACAAACCAGAGCTCAATGCAACCAAGACACAGTGCAGACTTGAACGAACAATGATAAGAAGCTCAACCAACATTTCAGGAATGAAACAGTATGCACATAAACAAGTCTGGCAACAAAGATATCAGGAACCAGTTCAAAATGCAAGCTAGTAGTTCATTGTGCTCACAAGTTCAAGACATAGAGCTGACTCGAATATCAATGTCACCAGTGAAACAAAAGGAACACAATATCATATATACGTATGTACTCGAGGTAACCAGACAATATGCAAACAAAGTGTGCAGTGACAATAGTAGTGCAGCCTCAACATGCACTATAAGAAAATTAGCTTTTGGTTGCATTAATTAGTGGCGTGTGACATCTAAGTGCAACTAAAAATACTTTACCCTATATTATTAACGCAACAAAAGTTGCCGCCCATCCCACCTAAATAAAAAAAATTCAGGAAACTTTTCATTTTTATTGTCACATTACCCTTCATCTTCGTTACTTTGAAAATTTTGTTCTTCCGTTTCCATTTCGCTTCAGCAAAATCCACCTCGCCCTCCAGCAGAATCCACCTCACTTCATTATCATCGTCGCGAGTGCCCTCCTTCATTCTACTCCGCTCAACATCGTCGCGTAGCCCTTCAGTCAACGTGTTCTCCTCGCGGTACCCTTATCAGGTATATTTAGGTATGAATTTTATAAACTGATTTTGTGATTCTATATGGATTTTATATGATTCTATATGCGTATTCTATTCGAATTCTGCATAAATCCTAATTGGAATAGTTGATTTACGCCTAATTGGAATAAACCCTAACTGGAATAGTTGATTTTATATGGTTTGTACAAGACAAGAGATTTTATATGGTTTGTCGACAGCTAAAGAGAGCAATAAGCTACTTATTCAAATTTGGGATTAGGACCTTTGGCTGTAGAATTTGCTTTATACAAACGGTAACATAAAGAATAGGAATAACGATCCCGGATTATGTATTTAAATTGATAATTAATTGAATTTTTGAATTAAAATTGTAAAATTAATTGATAAATTGATGTGAGTTTCCCCGTATTCAAATAAATTCTGTATAAATCATTTAAATTTAAAATATTGTATATATATGTATATATGTGAATATATATGTATATGGGCATATATGAGTAAATTTGAAATTATATATATATACATATTTGATTTGAATTTAAATCTTAAATAAATGGTTTAAATATAAAAACTAAAAATTATAGACTTTGACACAAGAAAGAAAATAAATAAATAATTTAAATTTAGAATTGATGGTTAATATATAAAATAAATACAAGACAATAAATAAAAGTAATAATAAATATTTGAGCTAGAAATAAAAATAGAAATAGAAATAAATAAACGACAAGTTAAAAAGGAAATGTGAATCTCTTGGACCTTGCAAATAAAGTAAACAACTTACATTCAAATATGTAAAAAGATAAGTATGAAGACAAACCAAAGATAACATTATATATTTACAAGTATGAAACCAGACTTGAAGACAAAAGAAAATATAAAATCTTGAGTTTGCCAAAGAAGATATGTACTCAAATGTATAATATAAAAATAAATAACAATAAAGACATCAGCCACCAAAAGATGAAACAATCTCTGGTATTTGTACAAAACAAATATCACCTGCATAATATAAAGTAAAGAAACATATACATGTATAAAAAGCTTGTAAAGGAAGCCACAACAATTATCTCATATATTTGTAACAGCCGAAATGAAGAAAAAGAAAAAAAATATGAATATAAATATGGTACAATGTAATAAATGCAGCCTCCAATTGAAAAATATCCCTGTTCAATTTTTGTACAAAATATAAACACTTGTACAACATTTCATTTCAGTTGAAAAACAATACTTATCATTTTCAACAATATCACTTCTCGTTCCAGTATTCATCCACCATTATAACTGAGAAAAATCTGAAGTATTGTCATCTTATAATTAAACAAACATCAAATTATAACATCTCAATAAAAGATCAAAACAACCCATGCAAATCTGAGATCAAGTGAAGTTCCAGTTAGCAATTTCAAACCAGATTTCAACTTCAACTTAAAAGACTTCAACTTTCAAACTGAAAACTTCTGGAATCAGAATGTTTAAGGTGAGTGACACTCAACCATTTAATCTTGAGTATATATATATATATTGAAGAATGCTCTGTGTATATGCATATATCAATGATATCTCTTCTCTGTTACATTACAGAGTACCAAACAACAAGAAAATTTAATTTTTTGCTTTCTAATCCATATCAGGCTTTGGTTTCCAAACAAAATAGTTGTGTTTAAGCATGAGTTACGATTTAAAAATGGTTCCATGAAGTATAAATGTGTATAGATGGAAAAAATCAAATTTTTACAGTGGTAACTTCATTTTCTGGAAATTTCGAACCTCACGAAACATTGATTTAAGAATATAACTTGAATCCTTATTGAAAGTTATGATTTTTAAGCTTGGTTTGATGATTTTTAAGCGACTGGTTCGAGAACAGTTTGTTTTTGTTTAAAAATTGGATTTCGACCAATTACCGGTGATCGACTGAGTCGTGTTGGTCGGGGCTTTGACTGGAGATGGAGGGGCCTACTGTGGTTCCAGGAAAAATGAGGTGATGGCGTGTAATCGATCATGGCGGCGGCGGGAAGCTTTCAAAATCTGGTGACCTAGTTTTGTCGAGGCCGTGTAAGTGGGTTCGTTCATCGTCGCCAGGCCATCGAGTTCGACGTACTTTGGGAAGATGGTGAAAGAAGTGTTGAGGAGTGGGTGGCCGGAATTTCACGTGTTCTCGTGGTCGGAGCCATGAGAGCGAGGCGTTGACAGGTTTTGAGGTGGTGTTTGCGCGTGTGTTCCAGTTTTTGAACTCGAACTCAAATTCGAATTTTGAAGTGATGGGGTGGTTCGAACGACCGGAGTTCATTGTCGACGAGTTCGTCGTCAGGTCGAGATCGTCGAAGTTGGTTGGATTTCGCCAGAGGGAATGTGCACGTGCACGAGTACTTTGTGCCTGGGTATTTTGTTTTGCCTGGGAAGAACAAATGTTTCTCGCGTCGTACTCGAGTAATTCGAGTTATTTACTCGAAGCAAGAAACAAAGAGTCTCGGATCAAGTTGTTCCAGGTTTTTCAACTTGAACCTGATCCTAATTCCTGAAATTTAAAACCAAATTTAAACTTATAAATCAAGGTTTTGAATTGAGTTGTAAATCAAAATATAAACATAATTCAAATTTGAATTGAAATTTAGTTTGAACATAAATAAAGTTTAAAATTCAAATTGTTTAAATAACTCAAAAGCAACTAAATGTTTGAAGAAATTTGAATTTAAAATAGATCTGTAATTTTTAAATGAAAAATTTACACCAGTTAAAATTTAAAAATTTAAACATGTAGTTAATTCCAAATCAGATTTTAAATTTTTGAAATTTAATTAAGTTTTATAACTTTAGTGTTTAAAATAAGTTAAATAAATTGAAATTTAAGAGAAAAAATAATAATTTTAAACTCTTTAAGATTTCCTTTATGACCAATTGTTATTTTAACATGTAAATTTAAAGTGTTAAGAAAATTTGCTTTAAACTTTATTAAAAGTAATTAAAGGAATGGCTTAATGTCGTTAATTAAGAAGGGAATTAAAGGGGAAATTACTAAATGTGATTTATTTAATGATAATTACTAAATGGAAGTAATTAAGGAATTAATTATTCAGTGTAATTAATTAAGTTAATTGAATTTGTTCAAGTTAATTACTTAAGTTAATTAATTCAGAATAATCACTTGAAAATTTTGGAAATATAATTACTTAGGAAAGTAATTAATAGATAATTACTAGATGTAATTAATTGAATGATAATCAGTAATTTGAATATAATTATTTGTTATTAACCAAGGGGTAAATTAAATTTGTTAACTAAGGATTAATTAAGAATGGTGATTTATTAAGATTTATTTAAATAATTAAAGGTTAATTAAAGATTAACTAATCAATGATGAAAGGGAAATTTATTTCGGATAATTGGTGATTAACTTATGATAATTAACCCGGATCTGATAATTTGTTCATAAGTAATACATCTGATTTAAATTAATCAGTCGATTAATAAAAATTTACATGTAAATGTTTTGGACTTGACTGAATGGTTGAATTGTTTGATATCCCTGATATGTGATGCTTTGTGATATATTCTGATTTGTGTGTGACCTGTAGTGTAGTTATTTATCTGGGATGAATGTAATTTATTATCTGTAATATATATATATATATATATCTGTGATCTTTGATCTGTAAATGAAAGATAAGCGTTATAGTTTATACCGCTTATCAACTATATTTCTGTATTTTGATCTATGATGATTGAATGATGTTGCACTACTATATGAAATCCCTGGACTACACCATACACACACAAATATGGATTTCACGAGGAAATCAGTTAAGTCACAGATGATTTAAATTTAATGTTTTTGAAATTGAAATTTCAATTTCAATTGATTTTGGAAATGGATTTGGGTTAAATGTTAAAGCTTTGGAAAGGAGTTTTTAAGATAAAAGTTATTTTGAATAACTTGGTAAAGTTTCCAATTTAAATAATTGGGAATTGAATTCCATGTTTGAAAATTTTGGTTAGGATGTTATAAATGTGTTTATATGAATTTAAACCATTTTAAAAGTATTGGTTTGGGTGTTTGAATTTAACCCATGGGTTTAACTTGTATAAATGAATCGGATTTTTCTGAAATAAAAACTATTTATTTCAAAGGATAAAAGCTTTCATATTTGAAATGAAATTCCAATTTAAATTAAAGGAATTTCAAGGTTGAATTGAAAATGGTTTTCCAAGTTACGAATAAATCTTTGGAATTGTTTTGAAAGCTATAAGTTAATTCTTTGATTTAAAGATTGGACGAGTTAAATCCAAATTGAAATGGAAATCGATTTGAAAATCGATGAATGAACCTTTGTGAAACTAGGTGAATTTTGTGAATTGAATCTTTTTGTGTAAAAGATTAAAATGGTAATTTGTTTAAACCATTTGAAGGAGAAGTTTTGGGTAATAAGTTGTGACTTAATTGAAATTCCATTATCCATATGTTTTCAAATATTGCGCTCACTATTCGGTTTAGCCGGGAGAGGACTTTGTGTTATATAACCCATTCCGAATGAAGATACGTCGTGTATGGATAGCATTTGAAGACCGGTGGTGAAGACCGAGTATTTGTGAGAATGATAGGATGACCTATCGATTGTCTCTACACTGAGTCGCGCCGGTATAGAGATTCCTTAAGTGATGGGAAGTTCGATCGGGATTGTGAATACCCGGATTGCAAGGGCTTCTTTGGAAGTGCCTTCGGTTCTATTCGAACCTGGAACGGACTTGTATGGTTGTATGTCTGACATTACACTTTGAGATATAAAGCTGATTTCTTTCAAATACATTTCTGTTTGGTGGCGGAGAATTTATTCTCTTAGCTTAACACCCTTCTCTGAGATGTACGAGCTCAGAGGTTATGTAGTTGAAGGTTATCAGTGATATATTCCCAATTTGGTAGTGTGGCATGCTGAGTGCTGCTGTGTGTTGCTGATCATTTGTTGATCAAAGCATGGCTTTGTGAAAAAGCGTAGCTTTGTGGACGAGACCTCATCGAGCCTCACAAACCGGAAATGGTCGAAACAGGAAAGATGCAGCAAGGTTTCAGGCGTAGCTCCCCTAGGGTATGTCCATTCCTTCTGGAAAAAGGTGGTATCATGGTATGGAGCCTAGATATTTACCTGTGTGGTTGCTCCAATCTCATTTACTGTGTGATTGTTGCTGTGTGATCGAGGCGCCTCGGATAAAGGTCGCAAACGACCGGGGGTGGCATATCTCAGGTTTACTACCCGGGAAGGGGGTAACCGGCCTTGTGTTGGTAGAGAACCGAATAGGTTCTTGGGGCGTCCCTCCAAAGGTGTTCCCATGTGGCATAGGAAGTTCCTTAGCCTGACCATTTGTTGGAAAATCCAAAGAAACAATACGAGCCCTTTACGATTGCAATTTGTATAACATGTCTCCTCAGGCGGCAGCTATAGCAGGCATAATATAATGGTACCTATGCTGGCTAAGATTAATATTGTATTTTCGAAATGATTTTGTACACTATGCACTAATAATAATATCAAAAGAATTTTGCGTAGTAAGCATATTTGACTATCATAAGAAGAAATCTCCTCCAAGTCTGCGATTGCATTGTGTGTGTGGTGGGAGGTCTTATGGTAGTTTCATTTTCCAAAAAGCGTTGCGGGTTTCAATGTTTAAAATTCTTTTGTGTTTGTTTTAAAGATAAACTGTTTTTGTTACTCACACCAGTCCCATGACTGACTCGGAGTTTATTGTTCCCTTCCTAAACTCTGGGTGCCCACAATTTTCCACATGGGCCGTCTAGAGTTGGGTTACTTTTCAGATAGTCAGGTTTAGTAGATTATCTGGGGCTAGTTCAACTTTTGGAGTTCACGCCGACTATTGCCCTTGCTTATCTTTGTGGTTCGTGAAGATGGTTTGAGCTGATGTTGGAGTTGTTGGACTCATTCTCTTTTGAGGATCATTTGGAGTTATCACTTCTGTTTTCCGCTGTATCTTTATTTATCTCTGATATTGTTGTATCATATTGATATCATTATTGTATATCATTCTGGATATTGTATTCATTGGAGTTGTATATGATATCATCTATTTCTTTATTCTGCTGTGTTGTTATACTTAATGGTGTTATAAGCTCCGGTGAGCTAGATTCGGCGTTTGAATCTGCGGCATTTTGGGTACAAGTGAAGTACGGGTGCCGATTTTCGAAGGCCGAGTTCAGGATCATCACAATTGGTATCGAAGCTAAGGTTGAACTTTAGCTCAGGTGTATAACACATTAAGTAGCTCATTAGAGATAGGGTGAAGTATACCCTAGAATGAGTAATCCCTAAGATATCTGTCTGTATACCTCAGTAAATTCTCTTGCTATCCACTGATAGTAAGTATGAGTGTAAGAAGAGGATGAGATAGAGGACAGGGGAATACGACTTTAAATGGTCAATATCCTATAACAACGAGGAAGCAATCTTTTCTCTATTAATCTCTTTTGTTCAACATTTTTTTTCAATTCTTCGATGGTTTCTGGTAGATCTAAGAAGAAGATTTGATATATTTGTGCGGGACATAAACTCCAAATAGACCAGAATTGTTTGTTTGAATGAATTGGTTGCTTTGGTTGCTAGGTATACTTTAGTTCTGAACTGAAAGTTTTGGAATCGTATCCATATATCTATCTATTCTTTGGGTCCGGATATGTTCTACGAATGGTTAGTTATCCCTTCGAACTAACCAATGCCACTGCACATTTCGTAGATCTGGATAACCCGAGTATCGTGTGAAAAATTCAAAAGATTCGTTCTTGTATCTATTATTGATATTCTGATTTGGTAAGCCAAATGCAGAATAAATATTCAGTTTGATTTGATAAAATATTCTTCATCTATCTTTGTGTCTCCCTGGCAAATTTCGAGGACGAAATTCTTTTAAGGGGGGAAGGTTGTAACGATCCCGGATTTTATATGTATTTAAATTAATAATTAATTGAATTTTTGAATTAAAATTGTAAAATTAATTGATAAATTGATGCGAGTTTCCCCGTATTCAAATAAATTCTGTATAAATCATTTAAATTTAAAATATTGTGTATATATGTATATATGTGAATATATATATGTATATGGGCATTTATGAGTAAATTTGAAATTATATATATATACATATTTGATTTGAATTTAAATCTTAAATAACTGGTTTAAATATAAAATCTAAAAATTATAGACTTTGACACAAGAAAGAAAATAAATAAATAATTTAAATTTAGAATTGATGGTTAATATATAAAATAAATACAAGACAATAAATAAAAGTAATAATAAATATTTGAGCTAGAAATAAAAATAGAAATAGAAATAAATAAAAGACAAGTTAAAAAGGTAATGTGAATCTCTTGGACCTTGCAAATGAAGAAAACAACTTACATTCAAATATGTAAAAAGATAAGTATGAAGACAAAACAAAGATAACATTATATATTTACAAGTATGAAACCAGACTTGAAGACAAAAGAAAATATAAAATCTTGAGTTTGCCAGAGAAGATATGTACTCAACTGTATAATATAAAAAGAAATGACAATAAAGACATCAGCCACCAAAAGATGAAACAATCTCTAGTATTTGTACAAAACAAATTATAACACCTACACAATATAAAGTAAAGAAACATATACATGTATAAAAAGCTTGTAAAGGAAGCCACAACAATTATCTCATATATTTGTAACAGCCGAAATGAAGGAAAAGAAAAAAAATATATGAATATAAATATGGTACAAGGTAATAAATGCAGCCTCCAATTGAAAAATATCCCTGTTCAATTTTTGTACAAAATATAAACACTTGTACAACATTTCATTTCAGCTGAAAAACAATACTTATCATTTTCAACAATATCACTTCTCGTTCCAGTATTCATCCACCATTATAACTGAGAAAAATCTGAAGTATTGTCATCTTATAATTAAACAAACATCAAATTATAACATCTCAATAAAAGATCAAAACAACCCATGCAAATCTGAGATCAAGTGAAGTTCCAATTAGCAATTTCAAACCAGATTTCAACTTCAACTTAAAAGACTTCAACTTTCAAACTGAAAACTTCTGGAATCAGAATGTTTAAGGTGAGTGACACTCAACCATTTAATCTTGAGTATATATATTGAAGAATGCTTTGTGTATATGCATATATCAGTGATATCTCTTCTCTGTTACATTACAGAGTACCAAACAACAAGAAAATTTAATTTTTTGCTTTCTAATCCATATCAGGCTTTGGTTTCCAAACAAAATAGTTGTGTTTAAGCATGAGTTACGATTTAAAAATGGTTTCGTGAAGTATAAATGTGTATAGATGGAAAAAATCAAATTTTTACAGTGGTAACTTCATTTTTTGGAAATTTCGAACCTCACGAAACATTGATTCAAGAATATAACTTGAATCCTTATTGAAAGTTATGATTTTTAAGCTTGGTTTGATGATTTTTAAGTGACTGGTTCGAGAACAGTTTGTTTTTGTTCAAAAATTGGATTCGACCAATTACTGGTGATCCACTGAGTCGTGTTGGTCGGGGTTTTGGCTGGAGATGGAGGGTCCTACGGTGGTTCCAGGAAAAATGAGGTGATGGCGTGTAATCGATCATGGCGGCGGCGGGAAGCTTTCAAAATCTGGTGACCTAGTTTTGTCGAGGCCGTGTAAGTGGGTTTGTTCATCGTCGCCAGGCGATCGAGTTCGACGTACTTTGGGGAGATGGTGGAGGAAGTGTTGAGGTATGGGTGGTCGGAGTTTCACGTGTTCTCGTGGTTGGAGCCATGAGAGCGAGGCGTTGACAGGTTTTGAGGTGGTGTTTGTGCGTGTGTTCCAGGTTTTGAACTCGAACTCAAATTCGAATTTTGAAGTGATGGGGTGGTTCGAACGACCGGAGTTCATTGTCGACGAGTTCGTCGTCAGGTCGAGATCGTCGAAGTTGGTCGGAGTTCGCCAGAGGGAATGTGCACGTGCACAAGTACTTTGTGCTTGGGTATTTTATTTTTCCTGGGAAGAACAAATGTTTCTCGTGTCGTACTCGAGTAATTCGAGTTATTTACTCGAAGCAAGAAACAAAGAGTCTCGGATCAAGTTGTTCCAGGTTTTTCAACTTGAAACTGATCCTAATTCCTGAAATTTAAACCAAATTTAAACTTATAAATCAAGGTTATGAATTGGGTTGTAAATCAAAATATAAACATAATTCAAATTTGAATTGAAATTTAGTTTGAACATAAATAAAGTTTAAAATTCAAATTGTTTAAATAACTCAAAAGCAACTAAATGTTTGAAGAAATTTGAATTTAAAATAGATCTGTAATTTGCAAATGAAAAATTTAAACAAGTTAAAATTTAAAATTTTAAACCTGGAATTAATTCCATATCAGATTTTAAATTTTTGAAATTTAATTAAGTTTTATAACTTTAGTATTTAAAATAAGTTGAATAAATTGAAATTTAAGAGAAAAAAATAATAATTTTATACTCTTTAAGATTTCCTTTATGACCAATTGTTATTTTAACATGTAAATTTAAAGTGTTAAGAAAATTTGCTTTAAACTTTATTAAAAGTAATTAAAGGAATGGCTTAATGTTGTTAATTAAGAAGGGAATTAAATGGGAAATTACTAAATGTGATTTATTTAATGATAATTACTAAATGGAAGTAATTAAGGAATTAATTATTCAGTGTAATTAATTGAGTTAATTGAATTTGTTCAAGTTAATTACTTAAGTTAATTAATTCAGAATAATCACTTGAAAATTTTGGAAATATAATTACTTAGGAAAGTAATTAATAGATAATTACTAGATGTAATTAATTGAATGATAATCAGTAATTTGAATATAATTATTTGTTATTAACCTAGGGGTAAATTAAATTTGTTAACTAAGGATTAATTAAGAATGGTGATTTATTAATATTTATTTAAATAATTAAAGGTTAATTAAAGATTAACTAATCAATGATGAAAGGGAAATTTATTTCGGATAATTGGTGATTAACTTATGATAATTAACCCGGATCTGATAATTCGTTCATAAGTAATACATCTGATTAAAATTAATCAGTCGATTAATAAAAATTTACTTGTAAATGTTTTGGACTTGACTGAATGGTTGAATTGTTTGATATCCCTGATATGTGATGCTTTGTGATATATTCTGATTTGTGTGTGACCTGTAGTGTAGTTATTTATCTGGGTTGAATGTAATTTATTATCTGTAATATATATATATATATATATATATATTACAGATAATAAATTACATTATCTGTGATCTGTAAATGAAAGATAAGCGTTATAGTTTATACCGCTTATCAACTATATTTCTGTATTTTGATCTATGATGATTGAATGATGTTGCACTACTGTGTGAAACCTCTGGACTACACCATACACACACAAATATGGATTTCACGAGGAAATCAGTTAAGTCACAGATGATTTAAATTTAATGTTTTTGAAATTGAAATTTCAATTTTAATTGATTTTGGAAATGGATTTTGGTTAAATGTTAAAGCTTTGGATAGGAGTTTTTAAGAAAAAAGTTATTTTGAATAACTTGGCAAAGTTTCCAATTTAAATAATTTGGAATTGAATTCCATGTTTGAAAATTTTGGTTAAGATGTTATAAATGTGTTTATATGAATTTAAACCATTTTAAAAGTATTGGTTTGGGTGTTTGAATTTAACCCAAGGGGTTTAACTTGTATAAATGAATCCGATTTTTCTGAAATAAAAACTATTTGTTTCAAAGGATAAAAGCTTTCATATTAGAAATGAAATTCCAATTTAAATTAAAGGAATTTCAAGGTTGAATTGAAAATGGTTTTCCAAGTTACGAATAAATCTTTGGAATTGTTTTGAAAGCTATAAGTTAAATCTTTGATTTAAAGATTGGACGAGTTAAATCCAAATTGAATTGGAAATCGATTTGAAAATCGATGAATGAACCTTTGTGAAACTAGGTGAATTTTTTGAATTGAATCTTTTTGTGTAAAAGATTAAAATGGTAATTTGTTTAAACCATTTGAAGGAGAAGTTTTGGGTAATAAGTTGTGACTTAATTGAAATTCCATTATCCATATGTTTTCAAATATTGCGCTCACTATTCGGTTTAGCCGGGAGAGGACTTTGTGTCATATAACCCATTCCGAATGAAGATACGTCGTGTATGGATAGCATTTGAAGACCGGTGGTGAAGACCGAGTATTTGTGAGAATGATAGGATGACCTATCGATTGTCTCTGCACTGAGTCGCGCCGGTATAGAGATTCCTTAAGTGATGGGAAGTTCGATCGGGATTGTGAATACCCGGATTGCAAGGGCTTCTTTGGAAGTGCCTTCGGTTCTATTCGAACCTGGAACGGACTTGTATGGTTGTATGTCTGACATTACACTTTGAGATATAAAGCTGATTTCTTTCAAATACATTTCTGTTTGGTGGCGGAGAATTTATTCTCTTAGCTTAACACCCTTCTCTGAGACGTACGAGCTCAGAGGTTATGTAGTTGAAGGTTATCAGTGATATATTCCCAATTTGGTAGTGTGGCATGCTGAGTGCTGCAGTGTGTTGCTGATCATTTGTTTATCAAAGCTTGGCTTTGTGAAAAAGCGTAGCTTTGTGGACGAGACCTCATTGAGCCTCACAAACCGAAAATGGTCGAAACAGGAAAGATGCGGCAAGGTTTCTGGGGTAGCTCCCCTAGGGTATGTCCATTCCTTCTGGAAAAAGGTGGTATCATGGTATGGAGCCCATATATTTACCTATGTGGTTGCTCCAATCTCATTTACTGTGTGATTGTTTCTGTGTGATCGAGGCGCCTCGGATAAAGGTCGCAAACGACCGGGGATGGCATATCTCAGGTTTACTACCCGGGAAGGGGGTAACCGGCCTTGTGTTGGCAGAGATCCGGGTAGGTTCTCTGTAACGACCCGCTATTTTGGACCATTCAAATCGACAATAATCCACACGTGTCGGACTTGAATAATTCAAAATACCGAATTGTTAATTTAAATTTGGCAAAACTCAGCATATACAGTAAATAAATCAATCACAGATCACAGACACAGAGTAATACAATAATGCGCAGCGGAATAGATAAAATAGTAGTTCATGAAGCTACTATATAAACATCAGAGTTAAAATAAAATACAACAGAATATCTCAAATGTAGTGAAGTCTCCAGTACGAATAGATGACTTCTCCGAACAAATCAACTAGAAGAGCTGAAAGCTGAGGCGATAGTTGGATCTCCAAAGGAAGCTCCAAACTCCAAGGGTGAGTCTCAAATGCTGTATCACTCGGTCTGACCCGAGCGTAAAGCAAAACACAAAACACTCGAGTCAGGATTAACATTCTTATATCAATAAATCCAACTCAAGTGAAATACCAACTGAAATACAAGTAACTTAAAGGATGTTTGGGATAACCATCCTCTAAGGATCTTCAGAACTATCTACGAGGTGGAAATATACACTATAACACCGTGGTCATCCAAATTAATTTATACTTCAAAACCAAAATATCATTTCATTTCAAATATATCTATTTTCCAAATTAGTATATATATAGGTTAAATAATTTAAAATCAAAGTATTTAATTTCCTCAAGTCTGGCAAATCGATTCAAATCAACTTCAAATTCCAAATTCAAATTTATTCAAAGCTCAATTCATCAATTTAATTCAGTTCTAAATATACCATTTATTTTTCAATATATTTCAAAGCTTTAATACTCAACATTTTCCAAAGTTAGATTTAACAGTTTCATATAGCTCTTGATTTAACTTCATTATTATTTAATCAGGGAATATTCACTTAATAAACTCAATATCATCTAACTAGCCTTACATTTCATTTTTACTAAATATTTTCTTAAATTAATTTAAACAAGAATTATTCATTAAATTATTTAAATAAAACCCAAGGTATAAATCATATCCTAAATCACAAATTTCAATAAGTTTCACATTTGTTTAATTAATAAATTATTTTTCCAACCTTAACTTATTCAAATTATTACCAGAATCTATTTTAAAAATATAATTTTTTTTTTACTTAAACATCTCATAAGTATTAAATCCATCCTAATTTAAATTAAATAATTTAAGGCTCAACATTTATTAAAACCATATATTTCTTTCCAAAACCATAAAATTCATTTACAAAATATTTTATATATGGACCAACGGTGTCTGTATATATACATCATATGGTTAAGTGATACAGATATTTATCATTTCAATCCGAAATTTAAATATATACGGGTAGATATCATTTCGACCCGTAATCCCAATTTCAATTCAAGTGAAAATCGCTTGGGTTTATCATTTCAACCCATAACGAAATTCTCCTATTCTAAAGTCCGTTCGGGTATGTATCATTTCAACCCATAGTGAATTCTAAACTACAGGGAACTTGCAGAGTGATAACAGATACAAAAAATATATAACAGCAGGCATATATCATCAGTATAAATAACAGATACGGGTGTCAGATGTCACAGGTGAACAGATATAAATAATAGTAATAACAGGCATATATAACAATGTAAATAACTACAACAGCATATTTCAATTGCTATGTCAAATGAAATCGAATTTAAATAATAAAAGAACGTTAATCGTGAGTGATTGCTCACCTTTCGAGGCTAGAGATGAACGAGAATGAGGTGGATTACGAATCCAAACACGAATTCCAAAGTAAAGCTAGATTGGATACAGATTCGACGGATAAGCTGGTAGATAAGGAATTTACAAAAATCAAATCAGAACCGGATCGATGGTGATCAATAGTGGAAGTGGATTTATATATATAAACTATAAATAACTATGTATATACCAAAATCATATTTTAAATACAAACACATTTTTTTTTAAAATATATATATATAAACAAAACAAAAATGCAGACAACTATTCAAACATATATGCACAACATTCATACAAAAACAAGTATATACATTTTTTTTCTGAGATAGACAAACAGTTCTTGTTCCCTATAGTAGTTATATAAACTTACATATATACACGTTAAATTATTCAACATCAGATATGCAGACTATCAACACATGTAAGTATATGCGAAATCAAATCATCCACAACTATATGTCCCTGCAAACAAACACTTCCAGGTTCCTTAAACATAAACACATGCCGACCATTTGTGCAACAAATTTACTTTAAGATAAAATCATATATGTACCGAAACTATGTATATATTATATTCTATAAACATCATAAATAAACTAATATATATATATTATATAAAACTTACGTGTATGAATATGATGTATATTGTATACTTCCCACAACAGCAAGTGAGGCTAGTTTTAAAAGTACATAACAAAACTTTAACAGACAGCTACCCAAAGTATATAGCTACATAAACTTTTTTTTTTATATGAACTAATATATATATAGATGAATATACAAACCTATAGACAATCAAACATATGCATATCTATTTTCTTCCCTTCCAATCTATACACTGGAACCATATAACAGTATATACACGAAACAGCTAAAACTATCCCAACATGCAATATAAGCTCTGTAAGCTATTACCTTTTTAAAAACTATAAACATATATATACACCGACTGTAACACTTTGTATAACTTTGCATTATAACTATCAAATCAATTATAACAATAAATATACAACTAATGTATACCTTATAATCTAGTAACAAACTGACTTATATATAAATCTTTCAAATATATATTTAAATGTACACGACATCATTATCGAAATCAACAAGCCAATGTATATATATATACAAGCAATACGATAAAATATTTATGTAAATATACTTTTATATAAAAAAAATCACACATATAATACTCTACCTATATATAGATCTATATATATACAACTGATACAGATCCGAAATACAAAACTTACGGCAGTGGGCGAAGCTATGGGCTCGACCTGGGTTAGGCTGACGCGCGGATGGAGGACGACGAGGCCGGGGAAGACAAGGTGGTGCGGAGGTGCATGGGCGTTGGCTGTTAGGCAGCTTGGAGGCGGCTTCTCGTTTGTGGTGGCGGAGGCCGGTGGGAAGAAGGAGAAAAGGTAGAGCGAGGTGGTGAGGGGTCAGTACGTTGATTTGAGGAAAAGGAGAAGAGGGCGGGTTTGATTTGTGGGAAAGGCTTTGGAGGAACGAAGGGAAGATGGCTTGGATCTGGGTGGAAAAGAATATGCAAATTTTGAAAGAGAAGAATGAATCAGCAGAGCAAGTTTATAATTAGAGATTAAAATAAATAACGTAACTAATATCAAAAGTCACGCGAATGACAGAAGGGAATGGAAAGGAAAAAGTCACGCGTGATTTCAGGAATTGCTAAAAGCAAGTGACCGTTTGATCCAACGAAACAAGGAGACCAAAGGTTAAAACGTGTACCGGTACGGATAACGGTTCCACTGATTTCATCACGTACCAGATTTCCGAAATACACAAATAAATATACCGTTGAGGTCAGCACGGCGAGATGATTAAAACGGTATACAAATATCAATGGTACGATCATTCGATCAAAAGTCGATAATCGGTACCTAACATGCTGCTATTTTACCAGAGTTAAGATAAATGAAGCAACAGAAGTCCAAATTTAGAAAAACGAATTTCGCAGTCTGATTCAGAATGATCTGAATAAATTTTCTCCTGTTGACATATTTTGGTTTCGGAAAACTTTTAAATTCACTGTTATTAACCGGTTTGATTTGAAATGAAATTTCACAGGAAAATAAACTTCAATATTATCAGATGAAAATTTACCAGTTGCTATATTAAAATAGACGTATTTCAAATAATAAATTTTTAATTTCAAATTTTATTGTTTAAAATTTCACAAATTTCCAGTTTAAAATACTTTTAAAACCATTAAATTTTGCGGGTCGTTACACTCTCCCCCACTCAAAACTTTTCGTCCCCGAAAAGGAAGGAGGTAGAAGAATAGAAACAACCAGACAGAAAAGATAGATTGAAAATCAAGATTAAACAATTAATTTAAACTATATAAATTTTACTTAAAATTTGAAAACTTCATTTGCAATTCAATTATCATATATACTTTAAAACCTTTCAAAAATCCATTTGTAAAATTTCTTGCTTCCCTTTATAAATACTATTTATATGTTTAAATGACACCTTTATAAATATATGAAAACCATTTGAAAACAATTATTTACATTATTACTTATATTTACAAAGAAGCTATTAAATCCACAATTCATAAATTTATTAATTCTATCTAAAATACTTTTCAAATATTATTAATAAATCAATAATCATTCCTTTAAATCTGTTTTATTTAATTAATAACTTCTAAAATATTTATACACTAAAAAAAAAATTTCTATTAAACCATATAATATATAAATAAACAATATTTTAAAAGAATATAGTCAACAAGGAAAGAAGGAGGATTTGGGAAAGCAGAATATAGGTGAATAAATAAAGCTGAACAGATAAGGTAGATTCAAGGAATAGTATCGGGCATGAATAGTTAATTTAGAACCATAAGGGTTTTGATTCCAAATATTGATACAAAATTTCTTTGTTGGAAATACTTTTATAATAAAATACCTTTATAGTCGAAACAAATTTCCTTTCGAAAATACTTTTATAACTCGATGTCTTAACAAGTTTATCCTCGTTCCTACAGACTCTGGCAGTGCGTTGATCAGGCGCAAAACTAGAATTCTCCAGATACTTAGTAGACTTGTTTCAACACCCAGTGAAAATACTGGAAAAACTTTTAAGAACAGATATGGAAAGTACAATCCAATCAAAAACGAATCAAATCATGGATCGCAGATACACAATGGTTACGCCTGGGTCCCCCAGGAAACATCCGTACCCTTTAAGCATTCACTGCCTTGCGAATTTCGCCATGCAACAAAACGGTGGACCGCAGGATACATAAAAATGGTTACGCCTGGATCCCCCAGGAAACATCCATACCCCGTAAGCAATCTCTGCCTTGCGGATTACGCCACTAACACGACCATAGATCGCAGATACACAATGGTTACGCCTGGATCCCCCAGGAAACATCCGTACCCTTTAAGCAATCACTGCCTTACGAATTACGCTATGCAGTCGAGTTCGTAAGACCATGGGTAACGCCATGGAATTCGAAGGACACTCGAGTATCATATCCGGAAAACCAAATCAGAGAGAATAATATCGATAGAATGAATCCAAGATGTGGCCACAAATCGGATATCAAGCAGAAGGCACTTTCCATATCTTTACTTCGAAAATATGTATCATATAGTACCTTTTCAAATCACTTTCAAATATCGTACTTATATAAAATCCATTATATATAAGATTAAATTTTTAAATCAAATACTTTCCAAAATCAATAGTATATCAAATCATACTTATATAGACTTCAATTATATAAGATTTCACTTTCAAATTGAGTACCCTTTCAAATCTATAGTTTTCGAATCAATTTCATACTCATACAAATCAATTTTATATAAGTTCGACAACTCCCAAATCAAGTATTTAGTAACACAAGGTTCTCAAATTTCAATTTGTTTCAATATCAGTTCAATTTCAAAATCATATACAATTTCACCAAATTATTTCTTCTCAAATTAAATATCTTTAGTTTCAACGTTCCAGAATAATAGATTTAGAAAATAAATCCAAATTTCCAAGTCAATAATTTAAGTCAACCAATTCATTTCCAAAATCAAATGTTTTCAAAATCATC
The DNA here is from genome assembly GCA_030737815.1 of Allium fistulosum. Classification (NCBI taxonomy): domain Eukaryota; kingdom Viridiplantae; phylum Streptophyta; class Magnoliopsida; order Asparagales; family Amaryllidaceae; genus Allium; species Allium fistulosum. Next base: position 680,552,560 of record CM060907.1, on the reverse strand, counting down.
TTATACTTACGTAAGGTCTATCTTATATAAGGTTCAAATTTTCAAAATAAATTTCGCTGTATGAAGAGCCATATGGGATTGAATATCTTTGCTTTTATGGGTTATATATATCTTTGTAATTTAAATTGGAAATTTTCTTTTAGTAAGCAAAGATATTCTAACTCGACAGCTTTCAATTTCAGCGTCAAAATATATCAATGATATTAGAATATAAGATGTACATACGTCATTATTTCGCAGAATCACATTTGATCGCTCGCTCGATCACACAAGTTCGCTTTCGAACTAGTATTGTCCATTCGACTTCCCTAATGCGGACTTCGATATGGTTTCTCGACTAGAAGCCATCAGTCTCCTTGCATAGCCATATACTATAATAGAGAATTCTAGAATCAAGCCCAAAATCCATATCAAATATTCGCCATCAAGAATCGAATGAAAAATCCTAACACGAAATGGTGTAATCCACCTCGAACTTGTGTACTCAAACTTGGATCAAATTAATTATGCGAATAAAACAGCATATGTACAACTTATATATTTATCCCAACTTGTTGAATATATAGTTTCATAAAGATGTTACTAAGTTAAAACATTTAAACTAAATTTTATTCCAAATATTTTGAAGACCAAATTCTTTTCAAAACATTTCAAATCTAAATTCCATATTTAAAAAAAATTCAAAATAGCCTTATTCATTTACTTAACAAAACAGTTTCAACTTATTTAAATCATATTACTACATACTTTAAACATACAAAACAAACTTATATACTTTTCAAAATTTCTTAGCTTTGAAAAGTTAACCTTGATTTGGAAGTACTCGAACTTCAAAATAGTTGAAGAAATCATTTTCAAATTCAAGAGTTGGAAATCAGCAATAAATCAGTAAATCAATTTTTAATAGATAGAGTTATATCAAATCCAAAACTCGAGGAATGAACACCGGTTTACTTCAAATCATTTCAAATATATATACATATATATACTTTGAATATCAAATCTTACTTCGGAATTTGGAATCAAAATTGGTTTCGCAAAATCACTCGCATAGCAAAGCTATTGAAGTGGCCTATCCCCCACTTTGAAACTCGAAAATCAATGTCGATGATGCGTGCACTCATCACCGAAATTATTTTCCAGCGACATAAGTGAGTTCTGGACTTCTATTTTCTCAAACTTCTTTTGGAATTTCTTCAAAATCATTCGAAACTCATTAAAATTTATTGGAAACATTTCTTATTGGGAAAATACTTTTAAATCATACTATTATTATATATTTCAAAATCTTAAAAACCAATTTCAAAATACCGGAGTTCAATTCTCGAATTTCAAATTTAAAATCCTTCAGTTATAAATCAATTTTTTTTTTTTTAGATAAATCAACTTTCTTATTTAATTTTTTTTTTCAAAATTGCAAATCCTTCCTAAACCTCAAATTCTCATTTTTTTTAAAAAGGGTATATAATCTTTATCGAAAACATTTTACTTTTATATTTGGGATATAATCATACTTATAAAGATAATAATTTCGATATATAAAACACTTTCTAAAATACAAACAAACCCGATTTCAAAGGATGATTCCAGAATGAATCTCGGAACGTGATAGAAGTTGAAGTCAAATTCAAAAGGGATCCTACTTAATGAGAATCCTAACCAAGATTCCGAGGTAAATTAACCTATGTCAATTCAAAGGAATTTATTCCATTAGCGAAAGAGAAAAAACAACAAATTCTCATCAAACGAAATGGTAAAGCATCATTAAAAATCTTAAGTTCGACACATCGACTTTTACTAGGCAAAGGATATAACAGAGTTTACTTAATACGACTTAACTTAAACCACTAATACAAAGAGATTTCACTGATCCATACTTCTACAAGAATAATGCATCGGTATTAATCCTACCGGGTGGTGCTTCAACGGGTCCAGTACACTCCACATCAAGGTGCCCCCAACTATGACATTTCTTGCATGAGTACACTATTCTCCCATCTTCCCTAGTGAACTTTGGGAAGGCAGCAGCTCGAGCAGGACGTAACACAGCTTGCCTTCCGCGCTGTCTCTCGGAACAATCTCTGGCTAAATGTCCAGTCTGTCTACAGTGGTAGCAAATGGTTGACTGGTCGGTAGATGCCGTGAGTGCCGATTTCACTTTCTTCACTTCCAGGCAGCGACTTGGGAAGTGTCCCTTCTTACGACACTTAAAACAGAAAATCTCGGATCGAAAGCGCTTGCCCTCCTTCTTTTTCCCTTTCCATCTCTTTCCGCACATGGCTGCATAATGCCCCTTTTCCTGACACCGATAACAAATGACATGTTCATAAGGACCCGGTTCTGCCCTTTCTCTCCACAGCCTCTCTTGTTCCTCAATTGCTTCCTCCCGTTCCTTACGGGCCAGTGCTCTTCGTGCCCGACGGGCTGCTTTCTGCTCTTCAGATTTTGCCATTTACCAATATATTTTCCTATCATTCAATGAGTCCAAAATCAACAAGATAGAAGTTCAAAAATTTACGGGGAAATTTAAATCAAAGGAAATTTCAAAATAAAAAGGAAAGGACTCGCACCAAGATGAGATAATTAATATTCAAAAAGAAGACGGATACTCATATAAGAATATAAATAGGGAGAGGCCAAGACGAATTTCAGAACAAAGATAGCAATTCAAATTATAGGAACTCAAATCAACAAGAATTCTGATTCGAAGATAGGCCCGAACGAAAGTGATTCTGTAAATAAATTTACAATATATGCTAAGTTTCGCCTAGAACCTGGCTCTGATACCAACTGTAACGACCCGCTATTTTGGACCATTCAAATCGACAATAATCCACACGTGTCGGACTTGAATAATTCAAAATACCGAATTGTTAATTTAAATTTGGCAAAACTCAGCATATACAGTAAATAAATCAATCACAGATCACAGACACAGAGTAATACAATAATGCGCAGCGGAATAGATAAAATAGTAGTTCATGAAGCTACTATATAAACATCAGAGTTAAAATAAAATACAACAGAATATCTCAAATGTAGTGAAGTCTCCAGTACGAATAGATGACTTCTCCGAACAAATCAACTAGAAGAGCTGAAAGCTGAGGCGATAGTTGGATCTCCAAAGGAAGCTCCAAACTCCAAGGGTGAGTCTCAAATGCTGTATCACTCGGTCTGACCCGAGCGTAAAGCAAAACACAAAACACTCGAGTCAGGATTAACATTCTTATATCAATAAATCCAACTCAAGTGAAATACCAACTGAAATACAAGTAACTTAAAGGATGTTTGGGATAACCATCCTCTAAGGATCTTCAGAACTATCTACGAGGTGGAAATATACACTATAACACCGTGGTCATCCAAATTAATTTATACTTCAAAACCAAAATATCATTTCATTTCAAATATATCTATTTTCCAAATTAGTATATATATAGGTTAAATAATTTAAAATCAAAGTATTTAATTTCCTCAAGTCTGGCAAATCGATTCAAATCAACTTCAAATTCCAAATTCAAATTTATTCAAAGCTCAATTCATCAATTTAATTCAGTTCTAAATATACCATTTATTTTTCAATATATTTCAAAGCTTTAATACTCAACATTTTCCAAAGTTAGATTTAACAGTTTCATATAGCTCTTGATTTAACTTCATTATTATTTAATCAGGGAATATTCACTTAATAAACTCAATATCATCTAACTAGCCTTACATTTCATTTTTACTAAATATTTTCTTAAATTAATTTAAACAAGAATTATTCATTAAATTATTTAAATAAAACCCAAGGTATAAATCATATCCTAAATCTCAAATTTCAATAAGTTTCACATTTGTTTAATTAATAAATTATTTTTCCAACCTTAACTTATTCAAATTATTACCAGAATCTATTTTAAAAATATAATTTTTTTTTTACTTAAACATCTCATAAGTATTAAATCCATCCTAATTTAAATTAAATAATTTAAGGCTCAACATTTATTAAAACCATATATTTCTTTCCAAAACCATAAAATTCATTTACAAAATATTTTATATATGGACCAACGGTGTCTGTATATATACATCATATGGTTAAGTGATACAGATATTTATCATTTCAATCCGAAATTTAAATATATACGGGTAGATATCATTTCGACCCGTAATCCCAATTTCAATTCAAGTGAAAATCGCTTGGGTTTATCATTTCAACCCATAACGAAATTCTCCTATTCTAAAGTCCGTTCGGGTATGTATCATTTCAACCCATAGTGAATTCTAAACTACAGGGAACTTGCAGAGTGATAACAGATACAAAAAATATATAACAGCAGGCATATATCATCAGTATAAATAACAGATACGGGTGTCAGATGTCACAGGTGAACAGATATAAATAATAGTAATAACAGGCATATATAACAATGTAAATAACTACAACAGCATATTTCAATTGCTATGTCAAATGAAATCGAATTTAAATAATAAAAGAACGTTAATCGTGAGTGATTGCTCACCTTTCGAGGCTAGAGATGAACGAGAATGAGGTGGATTACGAATCCAAACACGAATTCCAAAGTAAAGCTAGATTGGATACAGATTCGACGGATAAGCTGGTAGATAAGGAATTTACAAAAATCAAATCAGAACCGGATCGATGGTGATCAATAGTGGAAGTGGATTTATATATATATAAACTATAAATAACTATGTATATACCAAAATCATATTTTAAATACAAACACATTTTTTTTTAAAATATATATATATAAACAAAACAAAAATGCAGACAACTATTCAAACATATATGCACAACATTCATACAAAAACAAGTATATACATTTTTTTTCTGAGATAGACAAACAGTTCTTGTTCCCTATAGTAGTTATATAAACTTACATATATACACGTTAAATTATTCAACATCAGATATGCAGACTATCAACACATGTAAGTATATGCGAAATCAAATCATCCACAACTATATGTCCCTGCAAACAAACACTTCCAGGTTCCTTAAACATAAACACATGCCGACCATTTGTGCAACAAATTTACTTTAAGATAAAATCATATATGTACCGAAACTATGTATATATTATATTCTATAAACATCATAAATAAACTAATATATATATATTATATAAAACTTACGTGTATGAATATGATGTATATTGTATACTTCCCACAACAGCAAGTGAGGCTAGTTTTAAAAGTACATAACAAAACTTTAACAGACAGCTACCCAAAGTATATAGCTACATAAACTTTTTTTTTTATATGAACTAATATATATATAGATGAATATACAAACCTATAGACAATCAAACATATGCATATCTATTTTCTTCCCTTCCAATCTATACACTGGAACCATATAACAGTATATACACGAAACAGCTAAAACTATCCCAACATGCAATATAAGCTCTGTAAGCTATTACCTTTTTAAAAACTATAAACATATATATACACCGACTGTAACACTTTGTATAACTTTGCATTATAACTATCAAATCAATTATAACAATAAATATACAACTAATGTATACCTTATAATCTAGTAACAAACTGACTTATATATAAATCTTTCAAATATATATTTAAATGTACACGACATCATTATCGAAATCAACAAGCCAATGTATATATATATACAAGCAATACGATAAAATATTTATGTAAATATACTTTTATATAAAAAAAAATCACACATATAATACTCTACCTATATATAGATCTATATATATACAACTGATACAGATCCGAAATACAAAACTTACGGCAGTGGGCGAAGCTATGGGCTCGACCTGGGTTAGGCTGACGCGCGGATGGAGGACGACGAGGCCGGGGAAGACAAGGTGGTGCGGAGGTGCATGGGCGTTGGCTGTTAGGCAGCTTGGAGGCGGCTTCTCGTTTGTGGTGGCGGAGGCCGGTGGGAAGAAGGAGAAAAGGTAGAGCGAGGTGGTGAGGGGTCAGTACGTTGATTTGAGGAAAAGGAGAAGAGGGCGGGTTTGATTTGTGGGAAAGGCTTTGGAGGAACGAAGGGAAGATGGCTTGGATCTGGGTGGAAAAGAATATGCAAATTTTGAAAGAGAAGAATGAATCAGCAGAGCAAGTTTATAATTAGAGATTAAAATAAATAACGTAACTAATATCAAAAGTCACGCGAATGACAGAAGGGAATGGAAAGGAAAAAGTCACGCGTGATTTCAGGAATTGCTAAAAGCAAGTGACCGTTTGATCCAACGAAACAAGGAGACCAAAGGTTAAAACGTGTACCGGTACGGATAACGGTTCCACTGATTTCATCACGTACCAGATTTCCGAAATACACAAATAAATATACCGTTGAGGTCAGCACGGCGAGATGATTAAAACGGTATACAAATATCAATGGTACGATCATTCGATCAAAAGTCGATAATCGGTACCTAACATGCTGCTATTTTACCAGAGTTAAGATAAATGAAGCAACAGAAGTCCAAATTTAGAAAAACGAATTTCGCAGTCTGATTCAGAATGATCTGAATAAATTTTCTCCTGTTGACATATTTTGGTTTCGGAAAACTTTTAAATTCACTGTTATTAACCGGTTTGATTTGAAATGAAATTTCACAGGAAAATAAACTTCAATATTATCAGATGAAAATTTACCAGTTGCTATATTAAAATAGACGTATTTCAAATAATAAATTTTTAATTTCAAATTTTATTGTTTAAAATTTCACAAATTTCCAGTTTAAAATACTTTTAAAACCATTAAATTTTGCGGGTCGTTACACTCTCGGGGTGTCCCTCCAGAGGCGTTCCCATGTGGCATAGGAAGTTCCTTAGCCTGACCATTTGTTGGAAAATCCAAAGAAACAATACGAGCCCTTTACGATTGCAATTTGTATAACCTGTCTCCTCAGGCTGCAGCTATAGCAAGCATAATATAATGGTACCTATGCTGGCTAAGATTAATATTGTATTTTCGAAATGATTTTGTACACTATGCACTAATAATAATATCAAAAGAATTTTGCGTAGTAAGCATATTTGACTATCATAAGAAGAAATCTCCTCTAAGTCTGCGATTGCATTGTGTGTGTGGTGGGAGGTCTTATGGTAGTTTCATTTTCCAAAAAGCATTGCGGGTTTCAATGTTTAAAATTCTTTTGTGTTTGTTTTAAAGATAAACTGTTTTTGTTACTCACACCAGTCCCATGACTGACTCGGAGTTTATTGTTCCCTTCCTAATCTCTGGGTGCCCACAATTTTCCACACGGGCAGTCTAGAGTTGGGTTTCTTTTCAGATAGTCAGAGTTAGTAGATTATCTGGAGCTAGTTCAGTTTTTGGAGTTCACGCCGACTACTGTCCTTGCTTATCTTTGTGGATCGTGAAGATGGTTTGAGCTAATGTTGGAGTTGTTGGACTCATTCTCTTTTGAGGATCATTTGGAGTTATCACTTCTGTTTTCCGCTGTATCATTATTTATCTCTGATATTGTTGTATCATTTTGATATCATTGTTGTATATCATTCTGGATATTGTATTCATTGGAGTTGTATATGATATCATCTATTTCTTTATTCCGCTGTGTTGTTATACTTAATGGTATTATAAGCTCCGGTGAGCCAGATTCGGCGTTTGAATCTGTGGCATTTTGGGTACAAGTGAAGTACGGGTGCCGATTTTCGAAGGCCGAGTTCAGGATCATCACAATAGGCATAAGTGCATGGGATGTGATTGTTGAAGTGTATTCTGAGTTTAGGGGTTGTGCATATAGGTAGGACTTTTTTTCCTTTTCTTTGAGGGGTTTTTGAATGATTTGTTGGATGGAGCAAGGGAAAAATATGTTTCTTGTTTTATAAAAAGAAAATATTATAATTTGTGCTCAAAAGCCTTTCTGAATTTACATTGTTAGAAGTATGTTTTTCTTATGTTCAATTATTCTTTTATTTCCAATGTTCAAGTCCATTGTGATAAATTTGATGTATTATATTGATCTCAAATGGAACATGTGGTTTTGCTGTTACTTTAATGTTTAAGACAGAATCATTTCTACTGATAAATTTGCATCAAACTCTTTTGAAAATTCATGAAATTAATAGATTTTTCGTAAAGAAAGTTCAGTTTTTTCTAGTTAGAAGGTTGCTCCATAGAAATTTTAAATATTTAATATATATATATATATATATATATATATATTTCTTTATTAATTAGTTATCCAACTTTTTTGTACTCTAATATTTATAGGCCACAATTGGTAGTTGTAGAAATCCAAATTTTATCTTAGCATGTGTTCTTCGTTTGCTTTGAATAAAATTTGTTGATGCATTAGTTTCATACCTTATCTTAATTACATGAACTACAGTTATACATTTCTATTTTGTTTCTAAGCTGTTTCCTACTGCATTATTAAATAGGTTATTTTGATTTGTCGTTAACCCAAATTAAGTTGATTTAGTTGAGTTTCTTGAATTGCTGACTTAGTTAAGGATACTTTAACCATTGTGGTTGCTCACATTTCTGGAATAAGAGATCTCTAGTCCAGTAATAAGAGTTTTCTTGTTGCCAAAGAGTGGATAAAGGTTAACTTTCAACAATTTGAAATTTTCGTAGCAAAGAAGAGAAGTTAATTGACTACCTTTCTGCCTACTAACCTTCCTATATTGATTGCTTAAGTATAACTTTTTCTAAGAAACATGATTAATAAATTGATAACTAACTGATTACACCTGATATTTACATATCAAGCAAATGCAGGTGTAATTAAGGATTGTGATGTTGCATTCTCCTTATTTTTCAGCTATTTACAACTTGTAACAACTTTATTTGCAACTGATGTTGAGTGCTTGTTGTTTCTTAAGCTTGTTTCCCTTCAATTGATGATATAGGTAGCTAAGAAGTCATTTTCTCTAAGCTGCCTGCTAATGTTTTCTTATCAAACTAGCAGCAAATATCTTCCTCATAAATATTTGTAATCATATTTATCTGTTTTGTGTTATTGTTAAATCTAATACTGTGTTATTGTTATCTGGAGAACTGTGGACTGATGGTATTCTGTCTGTTTTGTACAGTTATTTTGAATAAATTCCTTAGAAAAAATGTTTGTAGATTATCTTTCATTTTTATTTTATGTATACCTTTTTTTTATATAGTATAACAACACTTAAGCAGAGCTCCATGATCAACTGTATATTCAGTTTAAGAACAACTGTCGACTTCTTATGATCTAATATTTATATTTTATAGTTTGTTGATGACTAAAAATTCTTGTAAGCACACACACATATACATAAATATATATAGTATTTTTTTTATATTTGTTATGTTTGCATCGATAAAATACTTAGGTAGCATTTGATTTAAAAGCATGTTTTGTGTTTTGCATTTTCAATGTATACTTTTGTAATTCACCTGACAGACAGAACCCGCGGTCCATACTCTTGTACAATGTTAAAATTGGACAAACTTAGATATATTTTGTGAACTTTTACTAAGTTTTTCTCTCTCTTTCTATATAATCATACCATGATTTTGCAAACTACATACCTGATGATTTCTACAAATTTTCTTGTGGTATGAGTCATATGACAATCATATATATTATAATGGGTTAAGTTAAAAGTATATGAGATAGTGGGTGCCAAGTGTTTGATTCAAGTTGTACAAAAGTAACTTAAATGTTAAATTATCCTGCCAAAACAGAAAATGTGTCCTTATAATAATGTTTTACTACCAAAATACTATTAATATTATAAGTATTGGAGTGTATTAATCAACCACTTCTCCTTTTCTTCTAGTTGCACAAATCTTGAACTTAAGGCAATGAACCAAACTTGAAAGGAAATAAGACTAATTTGTTAAGAATGTTGGCAATGAATTAAGTTTTAGTTTTTGGGCTCTCAGTAGGTAGATATCATTTTAATAATATTAGGTGATCCCACATTCCCACTATCTGCATTGTTCTGAAACAAGTAGTTAGAGACTTCGAAACTTGAAGTATAAAGCATGCATGCAAATCAAACTCCACATTGAATCATACAAGTAAAGATGAATACTTCATCTTAGTTTCTGTAGTTCATAATATTAGATTGGGTGTAACTATTTGGGTTTTCAATAGTTCTTTGTTTGATTATAACAGCTAATCAATTTCCATGTCAAAGTTTGGAAACTTATTTGCCTTCTTATATCGATGATGGAAAAAGATTGGGTTTTTTTAAACAGATGACAATACAATTCTTAACTTAACATGTATTTTGAGAATCAAAACATGTATTCTAATATAAAAACTCAAACATTTTTGTTTTTATTTTTTGTCATAGAACTAGTATAGAGTACCAACAAGGAGCATTGAATTTCGTGCATGCTACAAAGAGGAAGATAAGAAATGTAGAAAAAAATTTATGTCCTTGCACAAATTGTCGGAATCTTAGCCATCATGATGACCACATCATCGTTGAACATTTAATTATGAAAGGAATGGATCCTAGATACAAGAGCAGTATATGGTATAACCATGGCGAAGAGATAAATGAAGAGAAGAAAGCAAAGCCGTTTGACGTATATGACCTATTTAAGATTATTCACTATGAAGATGAAGATTTTTCGAATCATGAATTTTTTGATGATGATAAAGATAATGATGATTTTCAGAGAAGGGAGGATGAGTTACTTAAGAATTTAAAAGATGCAGAAACTCCATTATATCCTAGTTGCACAGATCACACAAAATTATCTGCAATCACCGTCTTGTATAATCTTAAATGTGAGACTGGCTTGTCCGATAGTAGGTTTGATAAGCTTTTAACTGTGCAACATTTATTTTTTTCCGAAGGATAATGTGCTTCCCAAAACTTTATATGACGTAAAGAATTTTCTTAAAGCATTTGATATGGGTTTTGAAAAGATACATGCTTGTGAGAATAACTGTTGCATTTTCAGAAAAGAATACAAAGATTTAGATACTTGTCCAAAATGGGGTTCTTCGAGATGGAAGAAAAATCAAGACACCAAAGAGATTATACATGGTATTCTAGTTAAAGTGTTGAGATATTTTCCAATAATACCAAGATTTAAAAGAATGTATAGATCTCAAAAGATGGCAGAAGATTTAAGATGTCATTTTAATAATAGAAGCAATGATGGAAAAATGCGTCATCCCATGGATTCCATGGCATGGAAAATGGTGAATGAAAGGTGGAAATCTTTTTCATCCGATCCACGCAATCTTAGACTTGGTCTTGTTGCAGATGGATTTAATCCATTTTCCATGTTGAGTTCAAAATATAGTTGTTAGCCAGTAATGCTTGTGACATACAATTTCTTGCCTATGTTGTGTATGAAGAAGGAAAATATTATGTTAACTTTACTTATTCCGGGCCCAAAGCAACCCAGGAATGATATTGATGTATATTTGGCGCCTTTGGTGGAAGACTTGCATCATTTGTGGTGTAATGGAGTTGATGCTTATGATGCATTTAGTAAAACATTGTTTAAACTAAATGCAATTTTACTATGGATGATTAATGATTTTCCGGCTTATGGAAATCTTGCTGGATGTCGTGTGAAAGGGGAAAAAGCTTGCCCATTATGTGGTGTCAATACCCATAGTCGTTGGTTGAATCAAAGTCGAAAGAACATCTACATGGGCCATAGAAGATTTCTACCTATTACAGATTCACGGAGGAAACAAAAGGCTTGGTTTGATAACACCATAGAGAAAGGTAGTTCTCCTAGAATTCTAACTGGGAGAAACATTTATGCATTGTTGAAGGATTTTCCAAATGATTTTGGAAAAGGAAATGAAAAGAAAGAGAGGGAAAAGAAAAGTAAGAAGAGGAAGTGTGCTCATGATACAGAAGATGAATATGATATGGCAAACGATCCTACAAAAATGGAGTTATCAAGATGGAAAAAGAACAATTTTCTTTGATTTGCCATATTGGGAGGTTAGTGGTAAATTTATTTACTTTTCATTATTTTAACAGAATAAAAATATATTAACGCGTTATAGTTTTGATTTTCGTAGGAACTTCCCTCACAATTTAGATGTGATGCATGTGGAGAAAAATATTGGTGAAAGCATATTGGGCACGATGTTGCATGGTAATAAATCAAAAGATGGAATCAACTCTAGAAAGGATTTAGAGGATTGGGGAATTCGAAATGAGCTTCATGCACAACCTCATGGGAATAAAACATATCTTCCACCAGCTCCATATCTATTGTCAAATTTCGAGAAAAAGTTATTTTGTAAAAGATTGTACGATTTCAAAGGGCCTGATGGCTATTGTTCGAATTTGAAGAATCAGATTTCGTTGCAGGATTGCAAAATTAATGGATTGAAGTCACATGATTACCATGTATTAATGCAACACTTATTGCCAATAGCAACAAGAGGATTAATAGCAAAGAAGGCGAGAAAAGCAATAATTCGCTTATGTTCTTTTTTCAACAAATTATGTCAACGTCTTCCTGATAGAGAGAAGTTGGAACAAATCAATATTGAGATTATTGAAGTTTTATTTGAGCTTGAAAATTTTTTCCCACCATCTTTTTTTGATATAATGGTACATTTGTCGATTCATCTTGGAAAAGAAGCACTAATGTGTGGACCAGTTCATTTTCGTTGGATGTACCCATTTGAAAGATATATGAAGACACTTAAAGATTATGTAAGAAACTATGCACGACCAGAAGAATGCATTGCAGAATCCAATCTTGCAGAAGAATGCATGAGGTTTTTCGATGAATTTTGGAAAAAATCAGGACAAATTGAGGAGAAAGAAGCTCGGAATGAAGATTATGAAAGCAATGTAATACTCGAGGGACTTCCGATTTCAATGTCCAAGACAGTTACATTGTCAGTTAATGAGAAAGAAATTGCTCATTTAGCCGTGTTAATGAATATGGTTGTGGTGGAACCATTTATAGAGTAAGTTTATTTTACATTATTTTAATGTGATTGTAATGCTAAATATAACTTATAATCACTTGTTCTATACTAGTTTGCATTTGGAGGAATTAGAAAATTCAAACGAGCACATGAGAAAAAATGCGACCTTACTTTGGGAAACACATACAAAAAAATTTGCCGATTGGATTAAAAGTAAGGTTAGTTGTCTTTACTACGTAATAATAACCTAAAGATATATGATATTCTAAATACCAAGATGAAACGGTAATTTAGTAAATTATTTATGAAGAAAATAAACATTTGAAAAGACCAATCTAAAATTTAGACAATAGACAAAAACAAAATTAGCACACATGCTTTTATATTTGGAGCCATCCATCGTTTAGAACAATTGAATATGGGGAGTTTAACTTTTCCATATCAATATTTTTTAATAATTGCATATATTGATGATACAAATGGTATTTTGTTAATTTTTTTGAAAAGTGAACTGTGATTTCAGGCAGAAATTTTAGTAAATCTCGGGAAATTTTTTGTAAATCCTGAATTTTTGTTGCCATTTGATTGATGAAACTCTGATTTTCAGTTGTTAAATTTTCTGGTGAAGAATCAGTGCATTTTGAATCAGTTTCAGCATCTTCAACTGGGACAAATTCACGTGTGTTTGATGTTTGTACTTTTTCAGGATGAACTGACACATAATTTAATAGCCTGAATATGATTTGGTTACTTGAAATAGAAATTGATTGCAGTGTTGTTTCAAAATTTAGTGATCCTAAAACATATAGTTTCCGTGTTTATAAATTTTGATATATAGCTGTTGTGTTTATAAATCCTAACATATATGGTTGCTGTGTTTTATAAATGCTGAAACATATGGCAGCCATGTGCCTGTGTAAGTAAATAGTATGTGTGTGTCTTTAGGTGTGTGTACAAAGTGAATGTTCTGGCATGTGTATTTTTAAGTTTGAAGACCCTATAACACATGGACTGTATCCTGATATTGGAAATTTCTTTAACTCATAGTTTAACAAAGGCAGGCTAGTCTTGACATATATGCAATTGATTGTGGAGTCGATATTCTAAACATATTTGAAGTTGTTTTGATTGAAATAATTTCAAGTTTCGTATAATTATCTAATACATCTGTAATGTTGAAGTTTATAAATGATAACAAAAGTTATTAACCTTGGGTTGATATTGCTGTCATATTTCATTGCACTAAATATTTGATCCGGCGAGGACATATGTGAGCTTGAATTTAATTAACTATTGAAGTTTATCAATCGAAACAAAGTAGAAGGTAGATGTAGAGTTTATAGTAGGAATGAAAATGAATGCACTTGGGAAACAATTTGTATGGTTATTGATGCTAGAAAAGTGTTGTAAATTATATTTTGGTAGATATGTAATACATAGATGGAATGTTATTTACAAAAAAAATTACACAGAGCTAGAGGTGCATTTGTTAAAGACTTTTAAATACACAACATTTAACATTGCAAGAATAAATGTTGTCGTCGATAACATTGCTGAACCGAAGACATATATATACATACTATGTATGTACATTTCTCTTTCACAACTTACACAGGGGTTTTTTAGGTAGGAAAGTTATAAGATTTTCAGAATAAGTTGATTGGAACTATTTGAATTATCACCTTATACAAATTTAGATAACCATGCAAGCCATTTTGTTCCACATATATATTTAGGTGAATTAAAGTAAGTTGTTACATACCTTTACCTAAAAGATTTTCATAGACAGAAAATATTTGTGTATTTTTCACATCAAAAAGTTTGAAGTTCTTATTATACAAGTAGTGCTATTATTATGATATAAGGGGAAAAGGTACCGAGCTCGACATTATGGCATATAATAGTGAAAGTGATAAATAAATGCCTGGAGTGAACTGAGACTGTTTTGAGGGAAGAACCCCTATAGCTTTTGCATTGTATTTGAATGAGTGTGTTCTGGTCTTGCCTTACCATGTACACAAGTCCCTTTACAAAAATATTCCTGATACTCTGAGTGTATACCTTAAGCAGCATGTTTCTTGCCTGCTTTAAATATATTTTATTGAATTTTGCAGATGAATCTTTGGACTTGCACAAAGTTAAGTCTGGTCCTTTTTGCAGTGGTTGTACATTTCTAATAAGGTAGCTAAGAACACTAGAAATTATGGTTATACCTTTTTTATTCCAATATTCAAGTTTTAGATCCTCATTGTTGATTATTACTTGTCTACAGGTGGATGAACTTCTTCGAAGAAATTATCAGTTGCTTATGGTATTTGCTTAGCTAGTTGTTTATGGTATTTGCTTAGCTAGTCATCTACGTATGGATTTTATGGTAGTTCAGTTGTTTATTTCATTTTGTTTCTGGTATTTCAGTTGTATAAACTTCTCTACGTATGGATTTTATGTTAACTTTTGTCTTGAAACTACTGTATTTATGTACTGGTTGTGTGACTATGTACGGTTATGTACTACTTCTGTATATATGTATGGTAATGTACTACTTGTGTTTATGGTAGTTCATTTGTTCATGTATTTTTTGTTTATTATTGAACTATTTATTATTACTGTTTAATATAAATTATGACTAAAGTGAATTGGAGAGTGAACGAGCTAGCAGAATGTGAGAAATAGACATAGAAAAGCAAAAATATTTAGTGGCGTTTATCAAACGGTACGGAAAAAATATAATGGCAGAAAAAAAACGCAACAAAAAAAATATTGCTGCAGTGAAATATACAGCCTTTAAAATGATCAATCTATAACAGTGTCTATTTAGTGGCGTTTAGAAAACGCTACGGAAAAAATATGTTGAAAAAAATCGCTGCCAAAAAATATGGTGGCAGAAAAAAAACGCAACGAAAAAAAATATTGTTGCAGCGAAATATATATTGTGGCATATAATAAACGCAGCTATAAGGTTTGGGTTTAAGTTGTAACCCAAACATCACTTTTGGTGGCGTTTCAACATGCTACAAAAAGAGATTTACGGTGGCGTTTTTTTGCCGCCGTAATAAGGCACATTATAACGGCGTTTACAAAAACGCAACCAAAAATATTGGTTTTTTAGTTGCATGTCGTATGGCGGCGTTCTCTAAAACGCCACCATAAGTTATGGTTGCGTTTTTTATGCGCCACCAAAAGCACTTTTCAAAGTCAAGCAACAGACTACAAGTACACAAAACTTCACAATATCTATGCGATAGTATAGACAATCAGAGAAGTTCTAAATGCATATGAACTCATGTGGACAGTGCAACCAAAGAATGTAACAGCAGAACACAAATGAAGCCGTTAATGAACAAGTCAGAGAGTCAAGCACTTTTCAAAGTCAAATGCCAACAAGTCGCAGAGAAAAATTCAAATGGCCGAGAATAAAAATTGAATAAATCAAAACCGTGGTGGCCAATGATTCGAACCGGTCAAATATCACAAATTTCAAATGGCCGAAGTCAATTCCCAAAGCAATTCAAAGCCGTGATGAGCAAGCTATTGTAAAATATATGAATTGAAAAAGTGTAAACAAATCGTATACACTCAAGCAAAATCGAACGATAAGTAAATTATCAAACGAATTTAATCGAATGGAAATCAAGGGAATTGAACTCTATTTAAAACCAAATCATCATCGGCATGAAAAAGTATTCGAGTTAAGAAAAACAGAGAAGAATAAATCATTCAACTCGAATCAAAGTCGAGTATAGTATAAATCGAAAAAGGAACGAATGTACCAATTTACGCAACAATTGAACTCGACTTGATTGAAGCAGCCGTGTACAAATCAACAAAGCAGCAACATGAAAACATCATTCGATCAATCAACTAAAGTCGGCGGCTTCAACAAATTTGAGCCCTAATTTTCGAGCAAAGGAAAAGAAGAACGAAGCAGCCATAATTGCAAACAAAAGAAAAGGAACGGGCCGAAGAAACAAAGAAAAGGGGGTTTCCTTTTTAATTTTTATTTGGGTTGGTTTTTTCTCTATTTTAGGCTATAGTTTAAAAATTTGGGTTTTGTGTTATTTTTAAATTGTCTTATTTGTAATTTACTTTTAAACATTTGTAATTTCTAGTCGTGTGACTAGGGGAGGAATTACGGTGGTGTAGTTCGAGAATTCGCCCTCAGTGGCTGAGTTATGGCAGGGTTTTGAGCGTAAAGTTAGGTTAGTCGATAGCGGGTGTCGTGAGTTTACGTGTGTAAGCGTCTGACTACTTAATTTCTAGTAGAAACCTTGGGGGCAGCACGTAGGCAGGGTTTTGCCGAAGCTGGGTAAATCTGTGTTGTTCTATTTCTGCATTTATTATTCTGCTATTATTTGTGCTGCTATTATTCTACTATATCTGTGTTGAAATTATTTCATATACTTCCGCATTAAACTTTTATAATTGATAGTATCACCCTATTCACCCCCTCTAGGGTGAAATCGATCCTACATTGTTAATTTCAACTACACCTAAATCATATCGTATCTCATTCTCCAGTAATAGAAACTTGAACTCTACTACTATATATTCAAATCAAATCAATCAACGATGAATAATTTCTCGGTTCAAGCATGTTTCAATATTAATTGCTCAGATAATCCATGTAATTAGTCGACATCACCTTACTCTCACCAATAGCATACAGATTTTCAGGCTTTATTAAGTTTGGCATTTCATCAAGTGCATTTTGGGCATCATGAAGTTAGAGGAGCTGCTGCAAATGGGGATCCAGGTGATGCTAATGCCTTTTTGATGCGGGTGTGGGCGTGATTTGATGGTAATGGGGCGGTGAGGAACAGATGGTGATAGTGGTTGGATTATGGGAGGGTGACGTGAGTACGGGTTGTGATGCAGGTTGCTTATGTGATAGGTACTTTGAAAGTAATCGCTCCTTCAA
This sequence comes from Allium fistulosum, assembly GCA_030737815.1. Classification (NCBI taxonomy): domain Eukaryota; kingdom Viridiplantae; phylum Streptophyta; class Magnoliopsida; order Asparagales; family Amaryllidaceae; genus Allium; species Allium fistulosum. The sequence goes on along the minus strand of CM060907.1, from coordinate 680,534,764 downwards.
CAAGTGTTGATTCAAGTTCAAATACATGTTAATACATTATGAATAGGTACTGCAACTTTCCATATACTTGTTTAAGCTTATTATCTAGTTATGTGTTTGACTTCATACAGTCCTTAAAAAAAATAGTCTGCCAGTCCTGTATTCTGTTTGCATATTTTAACAACTCAAAGTAGCATATTTAACCAGAAAAACAAAGCAAAGTATATCTGAGGTTCAGACCACATTTAGGTAAGGTACATGAATTATATGTTACATAACTAAGCAAAAAATAAAATATAATAAATTTATTTTCTTCACATCATGGCAAAACTAATGATTTGATGAAAATATCAAAAGCATTATGAATATTAATTTCGATCAAGTTGATTCTTTCTCGATGGAATAGTTGCTGCACAAAATGTATCTTATCAAGCAAGCATTAAAATGTATTATTAAGCTGGATAAGTTATTTATGGATACATAAACAGATGACTTGATTGACGATAGTAAAACTAGGATGATAATGAAAATTAATAAGGTACACGTGTTGATAAGACATATTGTTGAGTTGAGAAGGTGAATTTCATTGTGGGAGAAACTGATGTTGGTTGGTAAATCTTTGTTTAGTGAGTGATTGATGTTGTTTAGGAAGTCGATATGTTCAATGTTTTGATGTTGAGATGGTTACTGTTGTGATGAAACCTTTAGATGTTTGTCATGAAGAAAAATTCACAAGCAACCCTCTATTTTTTTACCTTGCCTTCATGTATGTCTTTTATACTAAAAAATAGACCTCATCTTTGGCGTGATATAAAAGTAATAACTAAACAACAATTATGTTGATTCACAACAAGGGAACACCGTCTTGTGACTATAATATAGTATGTCATTGCATTTCAAATTAAATTATACTAAACTTTTTGTAGCTAATCTTTACATATGGTGATTCATGTTTGGTTAAGAAAGATCATCAAATCTTTAATGTTTTTTAGTCTTTCATTAGTGATGTTTGATCCTTGGTCTAGGGACCAACCTGACTTATTTTTTTATTGTTTTCTCCAAGGTCATACGTGTGGCATCTTCATAGGTGGAAACTTCAGAATGTAGCACTGGTTACATTAACAAATTTTCTCAAACTTATGCATTGCATGCAATGGCAATGGATATCCGTAGCTTATAATGGAACAATATCACCGGTCTAAAAATCAAGGTGCTAAAGCGGTAACAAAGCTCACAATTGTATGAAGTTGACTTGAAGCTTAAATCAAGATGATGAATGAACTATGGTTGCAGTTTGATATTCGTCGATGCCTATTGTGATGTATTCAATGAATACAGAGTTGATGTAAACTTAGTAGCATAGAACATGATCAGATTTGTATAATTGCTGAATGTAAATGAAAATTTGGTGTAGTATTTTTTTGGCTTGAACAACAATGATTTGTAATTATATTATGATTTTATAAATGATGTGAATGTATAATTTGTTTTGGATGTTTAGTAATTATGAGTATGATCTGTATACATGCTACATCAAACCATTAATTTTTTTTGAAGTTTGCATTTTTTTAAACGGGCACAAAAAGTTGTAAAAGACTTCTATTACAATGAGCAAAGCTGTTGTAAATGATCTTATTGCAATGGTTGTGGACCGTTGTAAAAAATATTTACTACAATGGCTTTTATAATGGTTTTAAAATGTTGTAAAATCTTTTGGGTCTAATAAAACATCGCATACCCAGGTCCGTTGCGAAACCCCTATTACAACGAGTATTGCCCGTTGTAAAAAGGGTATTTTGTTGTAGTGTAATTAAGGTGATTTATGATGTACAATTTGAGTAGATGATTAGTGATAGATTGTGTATGGTATAGTTCATTCATGAAGTTCCCGTATGCTTAAATTATTTACTTGCCAGAGGCAGACCTAGATTAGGATGTCTATATCACCACTGATCTCGAGAGAGTGTAGTTTTGACCTTAGACTCATATATTAAGAAGTAACCTACATTTTACTGTTGTGAATACTAGTTTATAGTCATAGCATTTAATTTATGATGGACTCACCATAGAGATACAGGCAGAGAGTAGGGTAAGGTATAATTCTCTATCCTTTGGGATGAGTTTACTTTATTTATTTATGGCCAATCCGGATTACTCTTGAGCCACGTTTGTTGAGAGGACCAATTATGCTTTAGTAGTTTCCAATTAAATATATATGTAGTTGTGATATATAGTATTTTGAGATAGTTCACCTCATACCAGGCTTTATGTCTGACCCGTGTTTTGTCTTTGTCTGTTTATGTCATGATAACTCTTAGGTACTCGATTGAGTAATTGGGGAGTCAGTTCTTTGGGGATAGGCTTGTAGGATAGCTGGAGCATTATGGAGACGTAAAGTCGATATATTGGACATGTATACTTATTGTTCATGTAGTATATGATAGACATGCTATTTTATATATAAGACTTGTGATTTTAGATATTGTATTCGGACTTTCTTTATTGATATTTATTTATAAGTTGCTTCCGCTAGTACAATTTCTTGTATATTGTTTATCATGTTTTGTTCTTGTATATTTAGTACTCACATTGTGAGATTGCATCAATGACCCATTTATGATTTTTAGTTTTAAAATCTACACTCATGGACCATCTTTTTGGTATTCAGGAGGCAGACATTGTCATTCGACGTTGATTCGGGGTATTATGAAGGGCGGGTTGTCACATATGTGATAGAAATTTTGTAGGTATGCGATAACTCTTCAGAAATTGGACAAACGATAGCACTGCCTTTAGTCATGCGATAACTCCTTTATTGAAGAAGTGCAATAGCTCATTCTTCTTTATAAATGTGATAACTCATTTGTCTTTAGAAGTGCGATAGCTTATTCTTTTTACAAGTGTGATAGCACATGCTTCTTTATAAATGTATAGCTCATTTGTCTTTAGAAATGCGATATTTCTTTCTTGTTTATAAGTATGATAGCTCATAACCTTTATAAATGTGATAGCTCTATCTTTATACATGCATTAGCTTTTCTTTAGACTTGTAATAGTTCTATCTTTATATATGCGATAACTTTATCTTTATACTTGTGCTTACTTTTTTTATACTACGATAGCCCTACTTTTATACTTGTAATAGGTTGTCCTCTATACTTACGATAGCTTCTCTTTATTATTGTTATAGCTTCTCTTTTATACTTGTGATAGCTTCTCTTCTATAATTGTGATAGCGTCTGTTCCTTGCGATAGCTTCTCTTTTATACTTCTAATAACTCTTCTTTTATTGGAATCTTCATTTTTGAATTAGAAATTTTGGGTATAACATTTGTCTCCCACGAGAAGTTTTCCTATGCTTTAGCTTAAGGAAACTCTTTGCTTTACTACATTGCATTGGTTTAGTTTTCCCTTGTTTCTTGATTATAATAAATTTCTTCCTTCAATGTTGCCTTTCCTTTTGGTTTATGTCCCTACTCATCCTATAAATTAAGAAAATAACTTTATTAGAATTCAATTTTCATATAGAATTATTATTTCTCAACTTGTATCCTCTTGCTTTTGTCTAATTTTGGTTGATATAGTCATTTTACAGTTTGCGAAAGCTTGAGAAATTTTAAAGGCAGTTTATTTCATTAAGAGAAGTGAGGAACAAGAGGAAGAACGATGATATATTTTAAAGTGGTAGATAATCCAAATCATAGATTTAAAATAAGAAAATTAGAATCAAACCATTCATGATTGTGATGATGAGAATTGCGAAAGCTTGTTCTTTCTTGAAAATCAAACCATTTTATATTAGAAAAGGGAAAGCCATGTTGGAAGCCGACAAACAATAGGAAACACATGATTTCAACATTAAATGATCCGATTTGATAGTTATAACCATTTGTTATGTAAATAATCGACGCAAAAACCAAAACCATCTCTTTTGAAAAGAAAATAATTTTTAGGAAAGGGAGGAATGTATTGCATCTTATTTTCTGAGAGTCAATTTTGTCTTTTTTATAGTGAAATAATATAAGTAAATCATTTCCTAACCCTATAACAAGCTAAAAGAGGTGTTTTTCTCTTATTGTCCATGTGCCAAATGGATAAATATACTTTAGGTACAAATATAAACTTAGTTGAGTATATTACAACATTTAAATGATCATTGACAGTAAGGTATAAATACCAAAATAATATTGTTTACTTTGTGTATTCTATGTTGTGTTGACTGTGTTAAATCAAGTAAATGTTCCAAACACTGAGAGCCAAAAGTTTTAACAACCATAAAGTTTTATTTACTGAAAGTTGTAGGTACTTAGCTAAACACCAAAGAAGTCAACTAGCAATCAATGGCAAACCAACCCAATCTCCAGATACATGTAATAACAATGCTATGATACAAGGAAATCACCACAATAAAAGACGTTAGGTGCATGCATCACATATATCTTCTTGAAAAAGCTATAAGTATCAACAAACTACATGTTATCAATTTACATTAGCAAGAGAACATGTAACACCCCTAATTTCTAATAACATCATTAAGGAGATTTAATTAGATAAATTAAATAGAATAATGCTGAGACTAGAGTGATAAAGGAATTGAGATTTAAAAATTAATTACGGTCGTGCCTTAATTAAATGGATTTATAAAATGGCTCATAAGTAAATTCATAAGAATGGTTTATAAGATGAAAACTAAGTTAAGTAAGGCAAGGGTAATATGGGAAATAGCCATATATCATAACCCCATAACCCCTAATCCCTTACCTCATTTTCATTCATACGTTCACAAAATAAAAAAATAAACAAAAGAAGATCAAGAATGGCCATAACCTTAAGGGAAAGGGAGATCAAAATCAATTAGAAGCTAAGGATTCAAGCAAGGAAGAATTAAGCAAGAAAAAATCTCACGTTCCTTATCCAAACAAGGTGAATAATAATCTAAACCATCTCATATATGTTTTATTAAACAATTTAATTTCAGTTTAAGTTTTTAAAACCATTTGGATAGATTGAATAATATGCTTTGATTATATGCCATGTTGATTTAAACAAGTATTTTATGTAAAGGTATGATTCGATATTAAGGCTAAAATCATATAAAATGGGTTTCGAATGCCATGATGGTTGAATATGTTATGTAAAACATTATTTTGGAGATGGGTTTAAATTTTCATAGTATTTCAAGCTATGGATAATTTATTATGAATTTTGAATGGAAAAAATGGATAATTTGGGTTTAAAATTAATCGCGACGGTTATATAAAGGACTTCGGATCTGAAATTTATATATGTTAGAAAACATATTAAAATTTAATTATGATGATTTTTGGGGATTTTTCCTAAGTGTTTTAATATGGTTATTAAATTATTTAAGTTAAAGGACTTGAATGTTTAAATGTTTTATGGAAGGGGACGACCTATTTGTAAAAACAATTTCAATCATAAATTATTGAATTCGGCAGCTTTTTTAGAAAAAGGATTTTGGATAAAGAAATGGCAACCAATTATATTTTTACAAATTGGCAAGTTAGATGAACAGAAGGTACTTTGTAAGGCATAAAATCAGTTGTGACACAATTTACCACTTCGCCACTTCCAATTGCTACCTTTCGTCACCATACTTCTGCTTATAAACCCATTTGAAACCAATACACATAGTATCAAGCCATTGATAGGTAGTGGATTGGAGAAAGACGGACGGGACTATGTCGAAGGCAAACTTTCGAAGAGGTAGAGGTCATTTTTATAAGCTTTCGAATATATTACTTGCCTTTGCTTTTAAAAAGATGCTTTCGAAAGGGTTGAAGTTACTTGTAAAGCTTTCGGATGGATTTCCGCTTGCCTTTGTTTTAAAAGAAACTTTTGAACCAGTTGCCGCATATTTGGTTTTAAAAAGGAGCTTTCGAATGGGTAGCCGCTTGTGAATCTATTCGAAACCTAGCTACCGCATTCATGCCTTTCGAATTAGTTAAAGGCCACTTTCTTTATAACTTTAAACCAATGCTTTCGAAAGGGAAGCTTTCGCCCTTGTAAAATTTGAAGTCGCCTTCCTTATACTTTCGAAAGGGTTCTTATAGCCGCTTTTATCAATGCTTTCGAAAGGTTGGTTTCAAAGCTATCCTTTTCCCTAATTCTTTTATTTGAAGATCAATACTTTCAAAAGCATTACTTTTTCTTTTTTTTTCTTTGACCCAGAAGTTATATATAATGTTAAACCCAATGGTTTTAAAAGGGATACTTTCAAACGGGTTCGAAGCTATGCTTCCAATAATTTTCTTTGAACTATGTGTCTTCTAAAGGTAAGCTTTAATACTTTCAAGAGGTATATCTTTAATGGTTTTGAAAGGAAGGTTTCAATGCTTTCGAAAGGAAAGTTTTGAGTGTTGTGAAAGGTATATATTTAAGTGTTTTGAAAGGAAGGTTTGAATACTTTCGAAATATGTGTTTTAATGGTTTCGAAAGAGATGGCCTAAGGTTTCGAAAGCCTAAATTTTCGAACAAGAGACCCCATCTCATTTTTTAATAGTAAACCCATGGCAGCATGAAAGACTTTTGAAATGGCATTTAACTTTGGTGTTTTTGAAGAAGCTTTCCTCCTTAAAGATAGTAGGTTAAAGCCATTAACCATGTTTCAATTTGAAAAATGATTACAAGGAAATTAAACCATAGATGTTTATATTATTATGTTATGATCAGTTATCATGTGTGCTTCTTCTGTAAACATATTCACTTTATAATAAACTCATAATAGCGTTTTAGGGTATTAAGAGCAGAATAACCAGCTAGGCTGACCCACTAGTGAATATACATTGAGTTAACTTCTGTCTAAGTAAAATTGCATTCAGGAGGTCAGACAGACTAGAATATAGGATGCCCGAAGACTAATCAAAGGATTAGTGATTTAGATAGGTTCTTCATAAGCCCATGAAAAGTATATATATGGAAATAGTTATTGGCAGGGGCCAATAGGATCTTAGTAATCCCATGAAAACTATGTCTGGACAAGTTATTGAAAAAGGTCAATAGGTTCATAGTAATCCCATGAAACCTATGACATGTGAGAAGTTATTGAAGAGATCAATAGGTTCATAGTGATTCCAAGAAAACTAGGACATGAGAGAAGTTATTGGAGAACCCAATAGTTCATAATAAGCCCATGAAAACTATGATTGGAGAAAGTTATTGGTAGATACCAATAGCTTCATAGAGATCCCATGAAATGATTGGATGATTGTATTGGTAGAAACCAATAGGTTCATAGTGACCCCATGAAAACTATGAAAGTGGGTAGGAATTCCATAAAGAATTAATAGATTATTAGTCAACCCATGAAAACTAATAGGTTAATAGTGATTCTAGAAACTATAATTTGAGACAGATAGTCAGATAAAAGGGGAGGGGAAATCTAGGACATATTGCATGTTTGCATATCATCATAATATCTTTTATTATGTTATGTTTTAACCATTGTGGATGCAGGTGCACATTATATGGTTATTATAAATTGAGTTAAGATACTAGTGAGGGGAAACCCGTTCCGCTAAGCGGTGTGGTCTCACTAGACATCTATATGGTTCGAGATGGTCGGTTACCAGACTTTTTGTCTGATTCAAAGTTTATATATTCACCTTAAACTCTTGGGTACTCAATTAATTTTGAGTAGTTTCATAGTTAAGGTTTTCACGTTCTCCTTTAGACGAATAAGCTTCCAAAGACATGCAGGAGCCAAGCATCTATTAGGAGTTCTTTCTATTTGATTCTATTGTATTTTGGTTGTATGGCAAAGTTGTTTAATTGCCTATGTTTAGACTTTGATGGTCTAAGAGGACATCTTCATATGTCGCTCTTGGCGTATTTTGTAATAATTATATTTCTCTGAACGTGATTTACGAAATGAGGATTATCTAATGAATTTGAAATATGGTTTGAAATGGAATGAAAATTTTGTTTTATGAGTTTAAATTTTTTCATATTCTTGTGTTTCTATTATATAAAGTATCTAACATTACCACATTATTTGGTCACCAAGAATTAATAATTATGGATGACTGCAGCATCTATAGCCGTTAGTTTAGGGCCTTTAAGTGAAGGATGACACAAGTTGGTATCAGAGCACAGGTTTATGCAAATTTAAAAGAAATTTAAACCTATTTTTTTTTCAAAACATCATCCAATGAATCAGAAATTGAGATCGGAGTTTGGGTTAACGCTATAGTAACGTACTTGTATTTGTTATGTATATATCTATAAGTATGTGCTCCCCTCTCTCTTAGACCGTTCTTCTGTATCTTACTAAGGCTCTTATGCAGATTTACAAGAAAGGAAGATATGGAGGCAGGAAACGGAAGAGGAAATGTAGGTGGAGGAAGCACCATAACTGACGTAAATGCTTGACCCGACACCAGGAGCAGTCCGGGTCGACAAACAAATGCTAATCCATATGCAAATGCCAACATAGGTGCTGGAACCCTGCTAGTAGATATAGGGATGATGTATCAGTTCTTTCTCAATTTGATGCAAGCTGGAGCAGCTGTAGGAGTAGCTAGAGGTAATGCTGTGAAATGTTGGAGGAGCTAATCCCATGGCCTATTTGGCAATAACTATGCTAAGCTGAGCAAGGATTATACCAGTCTTGGTGGGAAGCCGTTTTTGGGAACAAAGGATGTCGTTGAAGTAGAAAACTGGTTGTTGCATTGTGAAAGGATCTTTGCTGACTTAGGATTAAACGATGAGTAGAAGAGGAGACTTGCCTCTAGACAGTTTCAGGGAACAACACTTCATTGGTGGAATACTATTACCATTGGAGTTCCCGAGGAAAAGTGACTTACGCAGAGTTTTGAAGGAGATTCGAAGAGAGGTTTTTGTCTGAAATTGCTAAGTCAGTATTGTTGAGAAATTTCATGGACTTAGTACAGGGTGAGATCTCGGCGATTGTGTATGCTATGAAGTTTGATGAGTTATCTAGATACAAATATGCTACCTTTAACACCGTCATTAAAAGAAATGAGGAGTTCATTCGAGGGTTAAGACCTGAGATTGATATAGTGACTATGCCACATATCCGTGATCCAAGTACAGTTGTAGTAGAGATGGCAATCCAGAATAAAGAGATGCTTTTTACTTATGGGAAGGAGAAGAAGGTTGAAATCTAGGGTTTTCCGAGCAAGAAGAGGAAATTCTTTAAGAAGAAAGGAACCCAAAAGAGAGAAGCTGCCAAGAATGCGAAGGCTAATCTAGTTTGCTTTATGTGTGATAAGAAGGGACATTATGCTCATGAATGTCGAACTTGGAAAGGAAAGAAGGTTGCATATAAGAAGGGAGTGAAGTGCTTCAACTATGACCAGATTGGACATTATAAGAATTAGTGTCCAGAATCGGTCAAAGCGGACAAGGGAAAGGTCTTTGCTTTAGGACCATCATCTGCTAGGCCAAACTCTTCTGAGAAGGGAAAGACTATGATGGAAGGTACGCTTTTGATTCATAGTATACCAGTTAAGGTACTATTTAATATCGGTGCATCATTTTCATTATTATCTTAGTGTTTGGTAGATAGGTTATATTTAGAACCCTCATGCCTTGTTACTTCCTTAAGGGCTGCGAATCCGATAGGAGGGTATGAAACTCTGGGGATACGATGTGACTGGTTAGAACTTGATTTGTCAGGTCATAGGTTTACATGCAGTTTGTATGTTTTTGATTTCATAGGCTTCGGGACCATTCTAGTTATGAACTAGTTAGAAAGATAGGATGATAAGATATTTTGCCAAGATAGGGAAATACCTCTAAGGCACCCAAATAGTCATAACCGAATTATATACTCAAGGGAGAAATTAAACTCAAGTGCTTATGCGTTGTTGAATGCATTGGAAGTAGGAGAAGAGTTGAATCAGGTTTTGGTAGCAAGAGAGTTTGCAAATGTTTTTAAGCCAGTCACCGATCTACCATCGAAGCGAGCCATTGAGTTTCAGATAGATCTTGTACCAGGAGCAGAACCTGTGAGTAGACCATCTAGTAGGATGACACCGACCAAGATGAACGAATTGAAGGTGCAGCTAGTGGATTTAGAAGGGAATTTTTTATTAGACCAAGCAGTTCACCTTAGGGAGCGGCCATGATGTTCATGAAGAAACTGGATGGGTCGTTAACGATGTGTATCGACTATCGTAAGTTGAACGAGAAGATGATCAAGAATAGGTATCCTTTGCCGAGAATCAATGATTTATTTGATCGGTTGAGTGGAGCCAGAGTATTTTCCCAATTGGATTTGGCGACAGGTTTCCATTATCTAAGAGTGGCAGAGGACAGTATTCCATTTACGACATTTTGAAGTAGGCATCGTTCGTACGAATGGTTACTATGCTATTCGGGTTAACGAATACGCCAACTTTCTTTGTGGATTTGATGAACCGAATTTTCTAAGAGCACTTGGATAGGTTCATATTGGTAGTCATAGATGACATTTTAATATACTATAAGGATGAAACAGAGCATGAAGTTCACCTTAGAGTAGTGCTTGATACGCTAAGGCAGCATCTACTGAAAATGAAGTTTTCGAAGTGCCATTTCTGGAAGAAAGAGGTTAAGTTTCTTGGTCACGTGATCTCAGAGAAGGGTTTGTCAGTTGATCCAGATAAGAACTTGAAGAGACCAAAGACGGTGACCGAGGTCAGAAGTTTTCTTGGACTTGCTAGTTATTACCAGAGATTCATTAAGGATTTCTCGCGGATAGCAGCACCTTTGACTAAGCTAACCAAGAAGGACATGAAGTTTATTTGGTCTGACAAATGTGAGGAAGCATTCCTTAAGTTAAAGCATTTGTTGACCAACGCGCTTGTATTAGTAATTCCAGATGGGAATCAAAGGTTAGTGGTGTATACATATGCATATGGAACCAGGTTAGGAGCTATGTTAATGCAGAAAGGTAATGTTATTGCCTACGCTTCACGACAGCCTAGACCACATGAAGTGGGATATCCTACTCATGATCTAGAGTTGGCGGCGGTGATCTTCACACTAAAAGTACGGAGACATTATCTCTTAGGAGAGAGATTTGAGTTATACACAGATCATAAATCCTTAAGGTATTTATTCTCTCGGAAGGAGTTGAATATGAGACATCAAAGGTGGCTGAAGTTTTTAGCAGCTTATGATTTTGGTATAGAGTATACACCTGGAAAAGGAAATAAAGTAGCGGATGCTCTTAGCAGAAAACATCAGAATGTGGTGTTAGCTATGTTAACGGAATGGAAGGATCTAGAGGCTTTGACTACTTCTAGTGTGAAGTTAAGGTCGACTGCTAGTTCTAATCAGAGCACTGCCATGTTGTCCTGCTTGGAAGTTCGACCGGTTTTGATCGAAAGGATTACCTCTAAGAAGAAGGAGGACCTATTGTTAGCCAAGAAGATTAGAAGGCTTGAGGTTGGGTCAGAGATTAATGATCTAAAATATTTTAATCTTGACCGGAAGGGATGGTTGAGAAAGAAGGGACGGTTGTGTGTTCTGAATGTTGAGGACATAAGGAGAGAAGTTCTTAAGGAATGTCATCGATCCAAATTTACGATTCATCCTGGGGAATCAAGATATATCTGGACATGAAGAGGAGTTTTTACTGGGAAGGTATGAAGAGGGATGTTGGCTTATGGGTAAGGAAGTGTGCGAACTGTCAACAAGTAAAGGCCGAACATTAGAAGCCGAGCGGGTTACTTCAACCTTTGGAGATATCAGTTTGGAAATAGGATTCGATATCCATGGATTTTATAGACGGGTTTCCAAGGTCGAATCGAGGAAATGAAAGTATATGGGTCATAGTGGACAGGTTGACCAAGAGTGCCCATTTCATTCCAGTTAAGTTAACCATGACAGCACCTATTCTAGCTAAATTATTTATGAAGAACATAGTTAAACTGAATGGAATTCCTAGTAGTATAGTAAGTGATAGAGATACTTTGTTTACTAGCGAATTCTGGAAAAGTCTATAGGACGTGTTAGGTACCAAGCTCAAAATGAGTACTGCGTATCACCATTAGACGGATGGGTAGATAAATAGAGTCAATAAGGTACTTGAGGATTTATTAAGAGCTTATGTGCTAGATTTTGGTGGATCTTTGGAAGATCACCTACATTTAGTCGAGTTTTCCTATAATAATAGTTATCAGACTAATATAGGAATGGCACCTTTCAAAGCTTTGTATGGGAGGCTATGTAAATCACTAGCATGTTGGTTGGAAACTGGAGACAGATTAGTATTAGGTCCAGATTTGGTAAGCGAGGCAACATAAAAGATGGAGTTGCTCCGAGGAAGGATGAAGGAAGATCAGTCTAGACAAAAGAGTTACGCAGATAAGTGGCATAAAGATCTAGAGTTCTCAATTAGAGAGAGGGTTTTCATTAAGGTATCACCGATGAAGGGTGTGGTACGATTCACAAAGTCAGGGAAACTGGCACCAAGATATATTGGACCATTCCCAGTTATAGAGAGGATCGGACAAAGTTATTGGTATATACCAAGAGGTTCATAGAGATCCCATGAAAACAATGATTGGATGATAGTATTGGTAGAAACCAATAGGTTCATAGTGACCCTATGAAAACTATGAAAGTGGATAGGAATTCCATAAAGAATTAACATGTTATTAGTCAGCCCATGAAAACTAATATGTTAATAATGACCCTAAAAACTATAATTTGAGACAGATAGTCAGATAAAGGGAAGGGGAAATCCAGGACATATTGCATGTTTGCATATCATCATAATATCTTTTATTATGTTATGTTTTAACGATTGTGGATGCAGGTGCACAATATATGGTTATTATAAATTGAGGTAAGATACAAGTGAAAGGAAAACTCATTCCGCTAAGCAGCATGGTCTCACTAGATATCCATATGGTTCAAGATGGTAGGTTATTATTCATACCGGACTTTTTGTCTGACTTGAAGTGTATGTTTGTCCCTTAAACTCTCAGGTGCTCAATTAATTTTGAGTAGTTTGAGAGTTAAGGTGTTCAGGTTCTCCTTTAGAGGAATAAGCTTCCAGAGACGTGCAGGAGGCAAGCTAGCTATTAGCAGTTCTTTCTGTTTGATTTCGCTGTATTCTGGTTGTAATGGCAAAGTTGTTTAATTGCCTATGTTTAGACTCTGATCACCCAAGGGGTATCTTCATATATTGCTCTTGGCGTATTTTGTAATAATTATATTTCTCTGAACATGGTTTACGAAATGGGGATTATGTAATGAATTTGAAATATGGTTTGAAGTGGAATGAGAAATTTGTTTTATGAGTTTAATTTTTTTTTTCATATTCATGTGTTTCTGTTATATCAATGTATCTAACATTACAACATTTGGTCACCGAGAATTAATAACTATGGATGACTGTAACATCCATAGCCATTAGTTTTAGGCCCCTAAGTGGGGATGTTACAGAACATATGCTAGATGAAAAGCAGTCTAACTGCCAGCTCCCACCTGGTATGTGACATCATCGATCCACATTTATTCAAAATCCATATAAATAGGCATGGATCCCATAACCAAACAATAAATCAATACTATAATACAAACAAATTGTACTTTAATATACTAGAAGTCTAGTAGAAACTCATTAATGGCTTCTAGCCTTAAGTTGTAATCCTTAGAAATAGTGTTAAAGAAGTAAAATACCAAAGTAAATTTTTGGTTTTGTCCCAAATGACATTAAATTATGGCCTCACCTGTCCCTACGTTTATTCAACTTTCTACCATTTACTACCATCCAACACATAACTTCCTCGGTGTTACTCCAAAACCCAAAGCTCTTTTACCAAAGCCCATCATTCGATCAGTAATTATTGTTGTAGCAAGCGAATACTCCAACAACAATTGTTTGGGTTTCAATGATGCAGCTATGGTTTTGAATTAAAAATGAAAAATACATTTAATTTTTAATTACAAACATCATGAATTTAAGTTTTCTCTAACTCACTTATAAAAAATAATGCAGGACCATACAACTTGAATATGAAATTTAAAATAACATGCATTTAATTCGAAACTAATTTTATGTCGAACTAGAATGATTTTTCTTGATATCAAAGTATTTAGGGTTTTAACCTAAGAAACTAAACAATCTTTTAGTATAATAAAGAGGTAGGATTTTACTTTTGTTGATCTAAAAGATAGAAAATCAATTCATTTCTTAGGGGTGCATTCGGAAAATTTTCGTATTATCATAAACGATTCCTTCAGCCCATTGATGGAGTGATGCAATTTATTATGAGTTTTATTATGTCAACACAAGGATTCTGTTTGATGGAAGTCAAAAAACTTAGAATAGAACACATAATTTCATCTTTTAGATTGTAGAATTTATATATAGAATATGCATTAAATTACCTATTACCTATTTTATTAAGAGGATCATAAATGGATACCCATTATACGTTATTAAAATTTTGAAATTACAGATGAAAATTTGGAATTTTTGAAATTTCAAATGTTGAATACTGAAAGTTTTACTTTCGAAAACTTGAAAAATCGAAATTTTGTACCCCGGCAGCTAGGTAGAAGTAGCCATATTTTTTGCTCAAACTGCAATAAGATCTTCATACTAATTCAGAATTAGATGAGACTTTGATCTATGAACTTGCATTTGCATTATGAATAGTATGAAGCTTGCATACTTCATATTCACATTGTATGTTCTAATTCTACATAGTCAAAAACAGCTGTACTTAGTAAATAACAAGCTACATTTTCACATCTAAACTCAGATCAATTCATTCATTTCAAAATCACTAGATAATTTTGTGGAAATTCACTTATTACAATTTTATATTTTATATTTTTTTACTCGAATGATAATGTAGAAGTCGCTATTTTTTTTCAAACTTCAATAACTCCTTTATATTGACTCAGGATTAGGCAAGACATTGAACTTGCAATTACATAATGGATAATATGGAATACTCAAAATGTACGTTGTGGTTCTCTATGATGTCTAACAGTTGTACTTCATAAGTAATAGGCTACACCACCACATCTAAACTCTGACATGAATGATACTTCAACAACTCATTTATCTCTAAATCACTAGATAGTCATATGGAAATTTACCAACAATATGAGGTTTGAAAATTTGATTTGAGTTTATATTTGGGGATAATGGCAACAGTAAAACCGTTCGTTCCTTTCCCATCTCCTTCCTCAAGAACCTTCATTCTCGAATTTCCCTATGTTTCCTTCTCTCTTGCCTCTTCAAGGTTTCTCATTCCTAATTCATACAGAATGAAAATTCGATATTATGCACAAGTGGTGAAAGAATCGAAGGGCACGTTTCCTCGAACCTTCTACCAAAAGTCTGCATTCAAAAATTGGATCGATGCCAAAAAGAAAAAGCTCGTATGTTTTAGATGCGGGGATAACTCACATTTTGCCAGATATTATCGCGATCCAATTCGATGTTTTAGTTGTGGATTTTTCGGTCATAAGATAGACAGATGTTTGAGGAAATTTAGAAATACAGATACAAATATAAAAAAGAAATTAAGTATTATCGATCATGGTTTTTACTTCGTATTGAAATGTATGAAGTTGAAATGTATTTTATTAGAATAGTTTGTTGGAAGTTTACTTAAATAGAAAATAGATTTGATTTTAGAAGAAGATAGATAAGAGGTTGGAGAAGGAAAAAACTGAATTTTTTTTCATATAAAGAGAAAAACATTTTTTACTAAGCTTTATTACAAAAGTTCATTTTTTTACATTTCTCTTTTCTCTTTTCTTCTTACATCTAAGATGAGTGAATCCACCTCTCTTTATAGGAGTTTACATCTCAAACAAACGGTGAAGATTCACTTAATCTAATGGTTCTACATAAATATCTCCTAAATATTCTCTCATAAAATTTCAAATTTATTATTCCATAAATATCTCCTAAGTATTCTCTTATATAATTTCAAATATATTGTTCTGTATATTCTAGATTCTAGATATTTCCTATGTGGAAAAATCTAGATTAAGAAAATCAAGTTTATTTCCAATACGCCCCTGTAAACTTGCTTTTGTAACACCAAGTAATGCTTGAAATCTTTGTATTTCACGTGCTTTTGTAGAAATAGAGATATTATCCAAACTTTCTTCATTGCTTGGACCTTCTTACCAAACGCCAAGATCTTCAATGCAAGTTCACGGATTCTTGTTTTACTTCTTTCATTTTGTCCTTCTTCATCACAATAAAATTTTCCATAAAGTAAGTGTTCTAACAGCCCCCTTGTTTCGGTACCATAAATTTTGAATTGGTCATATTTTTTATCTTTACATTCTTTCATAATTTCGCTCTTGTAGTTTTTGACCAATCCAATTTCTATGTATGTTTTCCAAATTTCACTTTTACATGTCATTTTAGTAAACATTACTAGAAAAATAGGGTTTTCAAAATTATATAAGCTTTGCTCATCTCTTTATTTTCATGATGATGAAATTCATCGCTTGTAACTTTGGCTTCCTCTTTGACCATTTCTATCTCTATTTCTATTTCTTTAACATTATCCATTTTCATTTCTTCAGATTTTTGCTCATATTTCAAATCTCTTCCAAACTCTTGAATTTCATCTCCTTGATTTATGTCTTCTTCGTTTTCAACTCGGTTGCTTTCATACTCTTCATCATTGATGTCATCTTCGCTTACTTTATTTTCTTCGTCTTCTTCTTTTTCACCCTCTACGCGTTTTTCTTCTTCATTCAATTGTTCCTTCTCAAATTTCAACAACTTTTCTGCATCTTTCACCTTTCCTCTGTACATTTTTTCCTCTTTGTCATCAATCGGATTGTCTTCTTCTATTATTGTTGTGTCTTTATTTACTTATGCTTCTTTCAACAAATTCTAGACTCTTTTGCGAAACTTTCTTCAAGAATATGATCATACGTTACTTCATCGACGTTTTCACTCATCACAACACGAGCACGATGATCATTCCATCATAATTTCACAAACGCTTTCTTGTCAATTTGCGACATGCTCTCCAAATCATTCGGCCATTCATAACCAATTTCGACAATCTTCGATAATCCACTGGAGATTAACTCCACTTTTTTTCCTTGTAAGCCAGCAGTAAAGTACCATCTTCTTGAGTTTTTTCTTCAATGTTATTGGATTTCTCTTCAACTTTATTATTGCTAGGAGCTATACATACAGAAGCATAATGTCCAAATTTTTTACAATTGTAGCATTTGACGCGTGATTCGTCATACCTTGATTTTGAATTTCCTCTTCGACGATCTTTTATTGATCTTTCTCCTCTTTGATTGTTTTTGTCATTGTTGTTGTCGTTATTAGGTCTCCAACCTCGTCCATGTCCATATCGACGATCTCTTCCTCGTTCTTGATCATAACCTCATCTTTGTTGGCTTCGATTGCTTTCTTCCTTTTTTGAATCAATTCGTGTCTTGAGTACTTGCTCCACAATCTCTTCCTTTTTATTTTTCTTTTCTTCATAAGCTTGTAATGAATCGAGAAGTTCCTCTATTGCCATAGCCTCCAAGTTTTTTGTCTCTTCGATAATGGCAACAATATGTTCGAACTTTGGATCTAACAATCTAAGAATTGTCTCCATAATTCTTACGTCATTTAACTTCTTACCGTTTCTTTTTAGGTTATTAGTAACCATTCAAACTCTTGTGAAGTAATCAGAGACAAGTTCACCTTCTTTCATATGCAAAGTTTCAAACTCTCATCTTAATGTTTGAAGACGTTCCTTTTTGACTTGATCGGCTCCTTTATAAGATGCTCGAAGCATTTCCCATGCTTCTTTGGCTGACTTTGATCCCGAAACCTTCTCAAAGTTATCGTCGTCCAATGCTTGATATATTAGATAGAGAGCATTATTGTCTATCATCCTTGAATCCCTCAAACTATTCCTTTGAGTTTGAGATAGATCTCTTGTTCGGTGTAGCCTTTATTGACTATCTCTCATACATCGTGTGCTCCAAGGAGATTCATCATCCTTATACTCCAATTGTCATAGTTGACCTTGTTGAGCATTGGGACTTACAAGAGAACGCTGTTATTCTCTATCTTTTTAAAAGGATTTTCAAGCTTTGATGCCACTTTGTTGGAAGTTTTCTTCAATAGCAAATAGATTTAATTTTAGAAGAAGATAGATAAGAGGTTGGAGAAGGGAAAAATGACTTTTTTCATATAAGAAGAAATTTTTTATTACTAAACTTTATTACAAAAGTTTATTTTTTTTACATTTCTCTTTTCTTCTTACATCCAAGATGAGTGAATCGACATCTCTTTATAGGAGTTTACATCTCAAATAAATGGTGAAGATTCACTTAATCAAATGGTTTTACATAAATATCTCTTAAATATTCTCTCACACAATTTCAAATATATTATTCCATAAATATCTGCTAAGTATTCTCTCATACAATTTCAAATGTATTATTCAATATATTCTAGATTTTAGATATTTCCTATATGGAAAAATCTAGATTAACACAATCAAGTTTATTTCCAACACATTTGTGGATACAAAGAAATCATGGTATTGAACTCTTGGAGGATTTGTTCAAGCATTTTGATGTTATAAATGCAGTTCATATTGGTAGGAATTTAAGGAAAAATTCGGCGATCTGGATAGTGATTTTGATGATGGCAATTTAAGGGTGAAAAGATTTCAAAAAATGGGTTGAATATTGATGTTTTGGGTCGGACTGATGATGTTAATGTCGAAGCTATGGGGAATAATTCCTATGTTTCTACATTTTTTGATTCATTACTATATGATCTAGTAGTAATGAGTTATATGATAAAGTATCCGTTGCATGATGATGATATTGTGATAGCTTCGGTTAGGGATAGTAATCTACAGGTGGATGATCAAGAAATGGTTAGTGAAGTAGATAAGTCTGATTACATCAAGAATAGAAAGCATATTGCAAAAGCCTGTAGAATTTTGAGTTTTGAGATTGCTATTTCAAATAGATTCGATGGCTTAGTTTGCTTTGATAATATGGATATGGATTCAGAGATGTGTCAAGAAGCGAATGCACAGTCAAGGAAACTAACAAGGCTAATGATGTGGTGGAAAAGATGACTAGTGGGAAAGGTGATATTCACAAAGAAAAACGTGCACAGAGATATAAAAATTATGCATACACCCAGTTCAGAAAAGATCATAAGTCTATTGATGAAAGTGTGCTGGTCCCTGTTGATTTCAACTTGTCTGTACCAATTAAAAGAGGAGAGAAGTTTTGCTCAGGGGCCTATAATGAGTTTATCTTGCACAGTTGAAGGTAGTGAGGAAAATAAGGTCCAAAAATTTGAAAGGCAGTGTAAAATGCGACTACATTAAAGGGTACGGCGGTATGCATGGGTAATGTTGATGAAATGACAGGGTGGGACCAGAATTTAATTTTTTTTAAATAAGCATCTTATTATATTCACAGATATTAAAGAATGGTTGAAATGTATAGCTAATTGTCTAGAAGGTTTGAGTATGATAATTCGAATGATTTTGGTAGAGATAATGAGATGGAATTTGGTGAAAGTGAAATGGGTATGGGTACGAGTAATATACAGGGTGTTGGTTTCCAGTATGGGAATGTTGTGAACTGGATAAAGGTTATGTGCAGCATACGGGTCCCACAAATTCTATATATTATGGTAGACAATTAGATGTGTGTTCAAGCATACTGATGAAGAGGAGTGAGTGTTTTAGTAAAGTGGTCTCTAGAATGTCCAAAGCTCCTAGATTAGGGCATAGAGCAGCTGATTCTACAATGCATAGAAAGTTTGAATTTAGTCCAAGTGCGTCCATATCAGTGAGGAGGGGTGTTCGTCTTCATAGAGTGACCAATAGAGCTTCTAATAGCTCTAGGTCAGGTACAAACTTTCTTTTGGATAATACATATAGTCTAAGTGCTTTGAGTACGTAGTTTGTCTACTAGTGACATGCAATATTTAGCTAAAAATTCTGGATTTATTATTGATGATATTCAACTAGACACTGATTATATTAAATAAGGAATTAGAACGGGTTAGAACTCTAGGATTTTGAGATATATTAGTTGGAATGTAGGAGGTTTACATGATTTAAGTAAGTGTAGTAAAATTAAATATATTTTATAGATAATAACATCGATATAGTATTTGACGCAGCGGATTAAACACAACAATCTTCAATCGGTGAAAGTAGTAATCGATGGATTGAAAGATACTGGAATGCCCAAATTCGTTGATCCGAAGATACCGAATTCTAGCTATACCGAACTCGTTGATCGCGCACGATACCGGGTTCAAAGATCTTCAATTCTTCAAGCGTTGATCAAGCGCACTTGATTCCGCGAATCAGCTTCTACAATCGTTGAATCGAGCGCACTCGATTATCCGAAAGAGGAGATAGGAGATTACACTCAACTACCAATTTAGATGAAAGCACACAGCAATCAAAGAGAATTTTATTCAAAAATCAACAACCCTTACAAATGAAACCACTTGCCTATTTATAGGCTACAACTCACGCATTACAAAATATTCCCAACTCCTAAGTCGGCTCCGACTTATAACCCTTTCCGACTTACGACTTAAGATTCCTTCCGACCTATGACTCAGAAGCACACGACTTACAAGCGGCAGACGACTTAAAACAAAGGCGACTCCACATACATGTATATTACAAATGACTCACGACTTATAAAAGTTGCGACCTAACAACAAAACAGTTACAACACATTAACTTGATATGACTTACGACTCAACAAATAACGGCAGGGATTAACTCGGCAGAAGAATCAACGGCAACAGCATCAGCGACTTAAAAACATGCGGCATCCCAGACTAGCGATGGAGATTAACTCGGCAGAAGAATTAACGGTCTTCAGGCTTTGCCGACATAAGATGGTACGACTTAACTGAGTCGTAACTCGGTGCTGACTTATCATCTGCCTTAAGTCGTATCTGACTTAACACTTGTGCATTCTTCATTCGAGCTGTTCCTCCTGTATCCTTCTTCTTGAGTCGTTGAAGACTTATCTCCTCGCCTTCGTTAAGTCGTAGACGACTCGTGCGACTCATGTCTGTTTCCTTAAGTCGGTCACGACTTAGGCCTTCTCCCCAGTTGAGTCGGTCCCGACTCATGCCTGTTTCTATAAGTCGGTTACGACTTATATTTCCCTCGTTAGCTTTAACTCGTGGACGACTCACAACATTGCCCTTAAGTCGTATACGACTTATATCTTCTGTGTTAGCTTTAGCTCGTGGACGACTTAGGACTTCATCTCTGGGCTTAGCTGCATCATCCTTCCCAGGTTGAGAAAAATTCGTCCTCGAATTTGTAAATTCTTCCTCATTAGTTCGTTCATCCCCATGATATGGTACAAGATGTTTAACATTGAATACATCCGATGTATACACATCATCTGGTAACTTCAATTTATAAGCATTTTCATTGATTCTCTTTAAAATTTCCACTGGACCAATCTTTCGTGCTTTCAATTTATTGTACATTCCCACCGGAAAGCGATCTTTTGTTAACACTGCATAAACCAAATCACCTTCATGAAATTCAACATTCCTTCGTTTCGAGTCTGCAGCTCGTTTGTACTTCTCATTCGCTTTCTCCAATCGTTCCTGAACGATTTTATGACATTCCATCAACCCGTCAACAAAATCAGCAGCTTTCTTAACTGTCCCCCTTGAATGTGGCATTTCCGTTAAGTCCAACGGTCCTTTTGGCATACTAGAATATAAAATCTGGAATGGACTGAACCCAGTACTTCGATTTACAGCATGATTATGGGCAAACTCTGCCTGGCTTAACTTCACATCCCAACTCTTCAGATTATCTTGTACAAGACACCTCAGCAAATTCCCCAATGATCTTTTCACAACCTCGGTCTGTCCATCCGTTTGCGGATGATAAGCACTACTAAACTTCAGCTTCGTTCCCACCATTTTCCACAAACTCAACCAAAAGTGACTCAGAAATCGAGTATCTCTATCCGACACAATAGATTCTGGCAATCCATGAAGTCGATAGATCTCCTTGAAAAACAACTGAGCAACATGAACAACATCCGCCGTCTTCTTACAAGCAATAAAATGTGCCATCTTCAAAAATCTGTCCACCACAACGAATATAGAATCATTTCCCCTCTGAGTTCTAGGCAAACCCAAAACAAAATCCATACTGATATCCACCCATGGTTTTACAAGCACGAGTAACGGCGTATATAAACCAGCATTAGTCGCAGTTCCTTTCGAAACCTGACAAATATGACAACGCTCCACAAACCTCTCCACCTCTTTCCTCATCGATGGCCAAAAGTAAGACCGTGAAATCAACTGTAATGTACGGTCTCTCCCAACATGTCCTTCTTCATGTAGTTCTTTTACGATCTTCATTCTCAAACCACCCTCCGGTATGCACAATCGATTTCCTTTGAACAGAAAACCATCTATCATTATAAACTCATTCGTCTCCCCATCCTTGACTTTATCAACAAACTTTGCAAAATAAGGATCATTGTCAAATAATTCTGGTAACATGTCAAACCCTGTCACTTCAACCTTCATTGTTGTCAACAAATGATTCCTCCTACTCAAAGCATCAGCCACACGATTTGTCACCCCTGACTTGTGTTTAACAACAAAAGTAAATTGTTGCAGATATGCAATCCACGATGCATGTCTCGCTGAAATCTTGTCTTGCCCTTGTAAATGCTTCAAGGCCTCGTGATCAGTGTAGAGAACAAACTCTTTCTGAAATAGATAATGTCTCCAGTGTTTGATAGCTTGCACAACAGCATAAAACTCCATATCATATGTACTATATCTCATCTTCGCTCCTGACAACTTCTCACTAAAGTATGCAATTGGTCTCCCTCTCTGACTCAACACCCCTCCAATTCCAACCTTCGACGCATCAGTATGTAATTCAAACAACAACTGAAAATCAGGTAATGCTAGAATTGGTGCTGTCGCCAACAACTCCTTGACTCGTTCAAAAGCAACTCCTGCTTCCTCCGTCCATGAAAACTGTTTACCCTTCATACAATCAGTAACAGGCGCCATCACACTACTAAAGTGTGGAATAAACCTTCGATAGAATGAAGCCAACCCGTGAAAACTACGAACTTCTGTTATCGTCTTGGGTTGCGGCCAATCTCTAATCGCTTCGACTTTACTTTGGTCAACCTGTATTCCTTCTTCCGACACAACATACCCCAGAAATAAAACACTGTGTGTCATGAACACGCATTTCTTCGTTGCAGCATAAAATTGTTCTTGTCGCAGTACCATTAGCACTTCTCTCAGATGATTCAAATGTTCCTCCGGACTTCCACTATATATCAGAATATCATCGAAGTACACCACCACAAACTTCCCAATGAATGGTCGAAAAATTTGATTCATCACCCTCATGAAAGTACTCGGTGCATTTGATAAGCCAAATGGCATAACCAACCATTCGTATAGACCTTCCCTCGTCTTGAATGATGTCTTCCATTCGTCCCATGGTCTAATGCGAATCTGATGATAACCGCTCTTCAAGTCAATCTTAGAAAAGATTACGGACCCACTGATCTGATCCAATAAATCATCAAGCCTCGGCATCGGAAATCTATATCTCACAGTAATCTTATTCAATGCTCGACTGTCAGTGCACATCCTCCACGTTCCATCCTTTTTGGGTACCAATAAAGCTGGTACAGCACAAGGACTTAAACTCTCCTGCACACGCCCCTGTTCAAGCAATTCTTCTACCTGCCTCCGCAACTCTTCATGTTCCTTCGGACTCATTCGATAATGTGGTCTGTGTGGCAACACAGCACCTGGAACAAGATCTATCTGATGTTGAATATCCCTCAACGGTGGCAATTCCGTTGGTAACTCCTTTGGAAATACATCGTCAAATTCTTTCAAAACTGGCTTTGCTTCTTCCGGAATTTCAACCTCTTCTTTGCTCTCACGCCCAATCAATAAAAATACTTCAGGCTCCTCCTCTACTTCCTTCACAAACTCCTTCAAAGATAACAAAGTTTTGAGCTCTTCAATCTCCTCCAACTTGTTTTCCTCCTGTTGTCGCTTCTTTGGAACTAGAGTAATCTTTGTGCCTTCAAACATGAAACTGTAACTGTTGGTACGCCCATCATGTTGTACTGCTCTATCATACTGCCACGGTCTTCCCAGCAACAAATTACAGACATCCATATCTACCACATCGCACCAGATTTCATCTTTGTATTTCTTTCCAATTGAAAAATTCACACGAGCCCTTCGTCCAACCTTCACCTCCCCGCCTTTCCTTAACCAAGCTAGCTTGTATGGCTTCGGATGTTTCTCAGTCTTCAATGCCAACTTCCTCACAGCCTCGGAAGAAATTATATTATCACAGCTTCCAGCATCAATAACAAATTTACAAACTTTCCCCAGAATAGTACATGTTGACTGAAAAATATTGCTCCTCAACCAACTACAATCCTCCTCTTGCTTTGGTGTTAAACAGGACCTCTTCATCATGAGATTATAACCTTCCTCTCCCGACACTTCTTCTTCCTCCTCATCAGGTGGTGAATTGGAACATTCAGCTTCTCCATCCTCATCCTCAACCTCCGCTATCATAGCTCTCTTCTTCGGCTTTGGACATTCGCTACTTTTGTGACCAAATTCCTGAAAATTGTAACATTTGAAACTGTTGTTAACCTTTGTCTTCTCAGCCTCCTTCGCTACTGGCCTACTGATAGGTTTAGAAACATTAGAATTCCCACCAACACCCTTCACTTGATTGTTAGAATTAGTAAACACACCACTTCCTCGTCGTCCCTGTTTCTCCCAAGCCAACGCTTTCTGATGTACTTCCGCTACAGATCTAGGATCAAACATGTTAACCATATCCTGAATCTGCATTCGCAACCCCCCAACAAATCTGGCTGTCAATTGTTCTTCTGTCTCCATAATATCATTCCTGGCAATCAGTTGATAAAATTCGTCAACATAGTCATTCACAGATTTCGTCCCTTGTCTCAAGTTCTGCAAACGTTGATACATCAAAGATTGATAATTGTAAGGTAAGAACGTTGCTTTCATCAATTTCTTCATCTTCTCCCAAGATTCAACTTTTGACTTTCCCATTCGTTCACGTGTAAGTTTGGTTTGCTGCCACCATGCTAAAGCTCTACCCCGCAAACTTGTAGCAACCAACTTCACTCTACGATGTTCTGGAACTTCTTTGAAGTCAAAAATCTCTTCAACAATAGCTACCCAATCTAGAAACTCCTCTGCTTGCATACCACCTTTGAATTCAGGAATTTCAGTCTTCATCCTCGACTCCCACTTGTGATCAAACTCAGAGTGATTTCTTCCTTGTCCTCGTCCTTGTCCTCGAACACTACCACCATCATACTCCTCTTCAAAATCAGATGTATATCGTTGTCTATCTCGTCCACCCACATCTCTACTACCTTCTCGTCTACCACCATCATCCCTTCTATCTACATTCCTCCGTTCACGATCATTCACGTTCCTCCCACGCCCTTGATCATTTTCAACACTTCTGTCTCGATTGGAATGTGGTGAGACTTTACTACCCCCATGGTTAGATTCAGGTGAAATCCTTCTTCGATTTTGATTCATCTCCGTCATAAGCTTCTCTAACCGGCCAATTCCTTCGTTAAGCTTTTCACTAAAGTTTTCATTGATTCTTTGCTCCATCTCATCAGCTTCTTCTCTTCGATACAAAGCTTCTACGTTTTGGTGGCGATTAGCTCTTCTTGGCGGCATACTTGAAATCTTTACAAACACTTCAACACTTCAACACTTCAAAATTCAAACACTTTTCGGACTTTGATCCAAAATGAAACGGATCGAAAACTTCCACTTTGTTGCAAATCGCGATGAACACGATGGACAAAGTTTCGGCCTCCCACTCAAATCCGATCAAACAACTTCAATACAAAGTCGAACACTTCAACTTGATCACGGCTCAACACCTCAAGCTCTCGGCTATCACTTCAACTTCAAAATGAATAGGCTCCAAGTCTCGATTTAGCTATGATTGGCTAAAACAAGCTCTGATACCAAAACTGACGCAGCGGATTAAACACAACAATCTTCAATCGGTGAAAGTAGTAATCGATGGATTGAAAGATACTGGAATGCCCAAATTCGTTGATCCGAAGATATCGAATTCTAGCTATACCTAACTCGTTGATCGCGCACGATACCGGGTTCAAAGATCTTCAATTCTTCAAGCGTTGATCAAGCGCACTTGATTCCGCGAATCGGCTTCTACAATCATTGAATCGAGCGCACTCGATTATCCGAAAGAGGAGATAGGAGATTACACTCAACTACCAATTTAGATGAAAGCACACAACAATCAAAGAGAATTTTATTCAAAAATCAACAACCCTTACAAATGAAACCACTTGCCTATTTATAGGCTACAACTCACGCATTAAAAAATATTCCCAACTCCTAAGTCGGCTCCGACTTATAACCCTTTCCGACTTACGACTTAAGATTCCTTCCGACCTATGACTCAGAAGCTCACGACTTACAAGCGGCAGACGACTTAAAACAAAGGCGACTCCACATACATGTATATTACAAATGACTCACGACTTATAAAAGTTGCGACCTAACAACAAAACAGTTACAATACATTAACTTGATATGACTTACGACTCAACAAATAACGGCAGGGATTAACTCGGCAGAAGAATCAACGGCAACAGCATCAGCGACTTAAAAACATGCGACATCCCAGACTAGCGATGGAGATTAACTCGGCAGAAGAATTAACGGTCTTCAGGCTTCGCCGACATAAGATGGTACGACTTAACTGAGTCGTAACTCGGTGCCGACTTATCATCTGCCTTAAGTCGTATCTGACTTAACACTTGTGCATTCTTCATTCGAGCTGTTCCTCCTGTATCCTTCTTCTTGAGTCGTTGAAGACTTATCTCCTCGCCTTCGTTAAGTCGTAGACGACTCGTGCGACTCATGTCTGTTTCCTTAAGTCGGTCACGACTTAGGCCTTCTCCCCAGTTGAGTCGGTCCCGACTCATGCCTGTTTCTATAAGTCGGTTACGACTTATATTTCCCTCGTTAGCTTTAACTCGTGGACGACTCACAACATTGCCCTTAAGTCGTATACGACTTATATCTTCTGTGTTAGCTTTAGCTCGTGGATGACTTAGGACTTCATCTCTGGGCTTAGCTGCATCAGTATTATTACAAGAAACAAAAATAGAACATCCTGATTATCGTATTTATAGGGGTTTAGGGGGTCTTTATATAAATCATTGGTCTTATCTTCTAGCTAGGGGTAGTGTAGGTGGATTAATGATGCAGCGGATTACACAAAACAATGTAGATTGATGAAAGTAGCAATCGATGGATTGATGAATACTGAAATGCCCAAATTCGTTGATCCGAAGATACCGAATTCTAGCTATCTCTGACACGTTGATCGCGCACGATACCGTGAAAAGAGATCTTCAATTCTTCGAGCGTTGATCAAGCGCACTTGATTCCGCGAATCGGCTTCAACAATCGAAGATTCGAGCGCACTCGAATGTCGAAGGTGGAGATAGGAGATTACACTCGACTACCAATTTGGATGAAAGCACAAAGCTAACAAAACGAAATTTTATTCAAATCAACTAAACTTTCAAATGTAAAACTCACGCCTATTTATAGCAATTTACAAAACAGACCCTTAAGTCGTATACGACTTACGACTCAACTTAGGTCGGTAACGACTCAACACACCACGACTCAAGCACTTGTATTACAACCCACACAACATCACAAATTTACAACACTTAGGTCGCCTACGACCTACAGACACACGACTTACGACTTAAGTACAAACGACTCAACTCATATATACAACAAAGTCCAGTAAAACACCCATGACATACGCCTTATCAATCCTCACGAGTTAAACAGGTGTCGCGACTCAACATCAGACGACTTATCGTTGCCACGAGTTAAAAATGAATGGCATCTGGAGCGAGCGACCTAAAATGAACGGCATCCCCATGAGTGATCTAAAAGAAGCGGCTTCAGAGAACTTCGCGACCTAAGTCTTCACGACTTAACGCCTCGCGACTTATAATGAACGACTTATCTCCCCAGAACTTCCCACGACCTAGCATAGGTCGTAACACGTTAAGTCGTTCGAGCGCCTTTCCCTTTAGATTGTTAACTCTTGGTTCACTAGGTCATTCACAACTTATGGCTTTAAGTCGGTCACGACTTAGCACTTTTAGCTTGTTAACTCGTAGTTCTCCACTAGGTCGGTCACGACTCATAGCTTCTTTAAGTCGGTCACGACTTAGCACTTCTTCGCGAATTTCCTTGTTAGCTCCCATGGTCTTAGGTCGTAGACGACTCAACTTTTCTGAACGACTTAAGATTTTGTTAGGTCGGTCACGACCTAACACTTGGCCTGCATCATCCTCTCCTGGCTGAGAGAAATTCGTCCTCGAATTTTTATCTTCCTCCTCCGCAGCACACTCATCCCCATGATTTGGAACTAAGTGTTTGACGTTAAACACATCAGAAGTACGAACATTATCCAGCAATTCCAATTGATACGCGTTCTCATTGATTTTCTTCAAGATTTTTACTGGACCAATCTTCCACGCTTTCAATTTATTGTACGTTCCCACCGGAAAACGATCCTTTGTTAACACTGCATAAACCAAATCTCCTTCCTTAAACTTCACGCTTCTTCGCTTCAGATCTGCAGAGCGTTTATACTTCTCATTTGCCTTTTCCAATCGTTCCTGAACAATTTTATGACATTCAGTCAACCCATCAACAAATTCAATGGCTCATTTAACCGTCCCCTTTGGTTGTGGTAATACCGTTAAGTCCAACAGTCCTTTTGGCATACTAGAATACACAATCTGAAATGGACTGAATCCCGTACTACGATTTACTGCATGATTATGAGCAAACTCTGCCTGACATAACTTCATGTCCCAACTCTTCAGATTATCTTTCACCAGACATCGCAATAAATTCCCCAGCGATCTGTTAACCACCTCCGTTTGTCCATCAGTTTGCGGATGGTAAGCGCTAGTAAACTTCAGCTTCGTTCTGACCATCTTCCACAAACTTAGCCAAAAATGACTCAGAAAACGAGTATCCCTATCCGACATAATAGATTCGGGCAATCCATGAAGTCGATAGATTTCTTTGAAAAATAACTGAGCAACATGCACAGCATCCGCCGTCTTCTTACAAGCAATAAAATGTGTCATTTTCGAAAATCGATCAACCACCACATAAATGGAATCGTTTCCCCTTTGAGTTCGCGGTAACCCCAGAAAAAAATCCATACTCACATCAACCCAAGGCTTACTTGGTACAGGTAACGACATATATAATCCAGCATTGGTCGCAGTTCCTTTCGAAACCTGACAGATACGACATCGCTCCACAAACCTTTCCACTTCTTTCCTCATTGATGGCCAAAAATAAGATTGAGAAATCAAATACAATGTACGATCACGGCCCACATGACCTTCCTCGTGTAACTCCTTGATAATCTTCATTCTCAAACTGCTCTCTGGAATACATAGTCGATTTCCCTTAAATAGAAAACCATCTACCATCATAAATTCATCAGCATTCCCTTCCTTAACCTTTTCAACAAATTTCATAAAATAAGGATCTTCTTCAATTAGTTCTGGCAATAATTCAAAACCTGTCACCTCAACTCTCATTGTTGTTAATAAATGACTCCTTCTGCTCAACGCATCCGCAACACGATTCGTCACTCCCGATTTGTGTTTCACAACAAACGTAAATTGTTGCAGATATGCAATCCACGATGCATGTCTCGCTAAAATCTTGTCTTGCCCTTGTAAATGCTTTAACGCCTCATGATCAGTGTAAAGAACAAACTCTTTCTGAAATAGATAATGTCTCCAGTGTTTAATAGCTTGTACAACAGCATAAAATTCCACATCATACGTACTATATCTCATCTTCGCTCCTGATAACTTCTCACTGAAATATGCAATCGGACGTCCCCTCTGACTCAACACTCCTCCAATCCCAACCTTGGATGCATCAGTATGTAGTTCAAACACTAACTGAAAATCTGATAGCACTAGAATTGGTGCTGACGTCAAGAGTTCTTTGATTCGTTCAAAAGCAACCCCTGCTTCCTCCGTCCATGCAAACTGTCTGCCCTTCATACAATCTGTAACCGGTGCCATCACACTACTAAAGTGTGGAATGAACCTTCGATAGAATGAAGCCAACCTGTGAAAACTATGAACTTCCGTTATCGTCTTGGGTTGCGGCCAATCTCTGATAGCTTCAACTTTACTTTGGTCCACCTGTATTCCTTCTTTCGATACAACATACCCCAGAAATAAAACACTCCTTGCCATAAAAACACACTTCTTCGTAGCAGCGTAGAATTGTTCTTCACGAAGGATAATTAACACTTTCCTCAAATGCTGAACATGCTCTTCAGTACTAGCACTGTAGATCAGAATATCATCAAAGTAAACCACCACAAATTTCCCAATGTACGGCCTGAAAATTTGGTTCATCGCCCTCATGAATATACTTGGTGCATTCGATAGACCAAACGGCATTACCAGCCATTCATACAATCCTTCCCTCGTCTTCAATGCTGTCTTCCATTCGTCCCCTGGTCTAATGCGAATATGATGATAACCGCTCTTCAAGTCAATCTTAGAAAAGATCACAGACCCACTAATTTGATCTAACAGATCATCAAGCATCGGGATCAGAAATCTGTATCTAACCATTATCTTATTCAGTGCCCTGCTATCCGTACACATTCTCCATGATCCATCCTTCTTCGGTACGAGTAATGCTGGTACAACACACGGACTCAAACTCTCCTGTATTCGTCCCTGTTCAAGCAATTCCTCTACCTGCCTTCGCAACTCTTCATGTTCTTTCGGACTCATTCGATAATGGGGTTTATGTGGCAACACCGCACCTGGAACAAGATCTATCTAGTGTTGTATATCCCTCAACGGTGGCAATTCCGTTGGCAGCTCTCCAGGAAATACATCATTGAATTCTTCAAGTACTGGTTTAACTTCTTCAGGTATCTCAACCTCTTCATTTCTCTCTCGCCCAATCAACAAAAATACCTCAGGCTCCTCTTCAACTTCTTTAACAAACTCCTTTAAGGATAATAAAGTTTTCAGCTCTTCAATCTCCTCCAGTTTGTTTTCTTCCTGTTGTCGCTTCTTTGGAACTAGAGTAATCTTCGTGCCTTCAAACATAAAGCTATAACTGTTGGTACGTCCATCATGTTGCACCGTCCTATCATACTGCCATGGTCTCCCCAGCAACAAATGACAGACATCCATATCTACCACATCGCACTAGATTTCATCCTTGTATTTCTTTCCAATTGAAAAATTCACACAAGCCCTTCGTCCAACCTTCACCTCCCCACCTTTTCTCAACCAAGCCAACTTGTACAGTTTCAGATGTTTCTCAGTCTTCAATGCCAACTTCCTCACAGCTTCTGAAGAAATTATATTATCACAGCTTCCAGCATCAATAACAAATTTGCAAACTTTTCCCAGAATAGTACATGTCGACTGAAAAATATTGCTCCTCAACCAACTACAATCCTCCTCTTGCTTGGGTGTCAAACAAGACCTCCTCATCATCAGATTATAACCTTCGTCTCCCGTCACTTCTTCTTCCTCCTCATCAGGTGGTGAATTGGAACATTCAGCTTCTTCATCCTCAACCTCCGCTAACATAGCTCTCTTCTTCGGCTTTGGACATTCATTACTTTTGTGGCCCATTTCTTGTCAATTGTAGCACTTGAAACTGTTATTGACTTTCGCCTTCCCAACCTCATTCACAACTGGTTTTGCAACAGCTTTTGGAACATTAGAACTTCCACTAACACCCTTCACTGGATTGTTGGAATTTGTAAACACACCACCACCTCGTCTTCCCTGTTTCTCCCAAGCCAACGCTTTCTGGTGTGCTTCCCTACAGATCTGGGATCAAACATGTTAACCATATCCTGTATCTGCATTCGCAACCCCCCAACAAATCTAGCTGTCAATTGTTCTTCTGTCTCCATAATATCATTCCTTGCAATTAGTTGATAAAATTCGTCAGCATAGTCATTCACAGATTTCGTCCCCTGTCTCAAATTTTGCAACCTCTGATACATAAGCGACTGATAGTTATAAGGTAAGAATGTGGCCTTCATCATTTTCCTCATCTTTTCCCATGATTCAACCTTTGACTTCCCCATCCGTTCACGTGTAAGTTTGGTTTGCTGCCACCATGCCAAAGCTCTACCCTCAACCTTGTAGCAACCAACTTTACTCTACGATGTTCTGGAACTTCTTTGAAGTCAAAAATCTCTTCAACATTAGACAACCAGTCCAGAAACTCTTCATCTTGCATACCACCCTTGAACTCAGGTATTTCAGTCTTCATCCCAGACTCCCACTTGTGATCATACTCCGATTGATTTCTTCCTTGTCCACGTCCTTGTCCATGAACACTTCCCCCATCAAACTCCTCTTCAAAATCGGATGTATATCGATGTCGATCCTGACCACCAACATCTCTACTACCATCACGTCTTCCACCAACATCCCTTCTATCTACATTCCTCCATTCACAATCATTTACATTCCTATCACGCCTTCGATTATCATCATTTCTATAACAATCTCGACTCGCACTTCGATGATCATTATCAATACTTCTCTCCCGATTGGAATGTGGTGAGACTCTACTTCCCCCATGGTTAGATTCAGGTGAAACCCTTCTCCGGTTTTGATTCATCTCTAACATCATCTTCTCTAATCGTCCAATCGCTTCATTAAGTTTCTCACTAAAGTTTTCATTAATTCTTTGCTCCATCTCATTAGCTTCTTCTCTTCTATACAAAGCTTCTATATTTTGATGACGATTAGCTCTCCTTGGTGGCATGATTCAAAACTTTCTCAAACACTTCAACAAATTCACACTTCAAGTTTCAAACACCTTTCGAACTTAGATCCAAAATGATATGGATCGAAACTCCCACTTTGTTGCAAAAAATATGATGAACACGATGAACACAACTTCAAAACTTCAAACTAAATTGCACGGCTCAACACTTCAAGCTCGGCTAACACTTCAACTTCGAAATTCTCGGCTCCAAGGCTCGATTTAGCTATGATTGGCTAAAAAAGCTATGATACCAAACTAACGCAGCGGATTACACAAAACAATGTAGATTGATGAAAGTAGCAATCGATGGATTGATGAATACTGAAATGCCCAAATTCGTTGATCCGAAGATACCGAATTCTAGCTATCTCTAACACGTTGATCGCGCACGATACCGTGAAAAGAGATCTTCAATTCTTCGAGCGTTGATCAAGCGCACTTGATTCCGCGAATCGGCTTCAATAATCGAAGATTCGAGCGCACTCGAATGTCGAAGGTGGAGATAGGAGATTACACTCGACTACCAATTTGGATGAAAGCACAAAGCTAACAAAACGAAATTTTATTCAAATCAACTAAACTTTCAAATGTACAACTCACGCCTATTTATAGCAATTTACAAAACAGACCCTTAAGTCGTATACGACTTACGACTCAACTTAGGTCGGTAACGACTCAACACACCACGACTCAAGCACTTGTATTACAACCCACACAACATCACAAATTTACAACACTTAGGTCGCCTACGACCTACAGACACACGACCTATGACTTAAGTACAAACGACTCAACTCATATATACAACAAAGTCCAGTAAAAGACCCACGACATACGCCTTATCAATCCTCACGAGTTAAACAGGTGTCGCGACTCAACACCAGACGACTTATCGTTGCCACGAGTTAAAAATGAACGGCATCTGGAGCGAGCGACCTAAAATGAACGGCATCCCCATGAGCGATCTAAAAGAAGCGGCTTCAGAGAACTTCGCGACCTAAGTCTTCACGACTTAACGCCTCACGACTTATAATGAACGACTTATCTCCCCAGAACTTCCCACGACCTAGCATAGGTCGTAACACGTTAAGTCGTTCGAGCGCCTTTCCCTTTAGATTGTTAACTCTCGGTTCACTAGGTCGTTCACGACTTATGGGTTTAAGTCAGTCACGACTTAGCACTTTTAGCTTGTTAACTCGCAGTTCTCCACTAGGTCGGTCATGACTCATAGCTTCTTTAAGTCGGTCACGACTTAGCACTTCTTCGCGAATTTCCTTGTTAGCTCCCATGGTCTTAGGTCGTAGATGACTCAACTTTTCTGAACGACTTAAGATTTTGTTAGGTCGGTCACGACCTAACACTTGGCCTGCATCAATTAATGATGGGCTGGAAAGGTCATTGCGTTTGGCTTTTACAATTTACTGTTAAGGATCTTTCGATGCATTTGATATTTTCTGACCTTATCGATGGTTCTGTACTAAATATAACAAATGTTTATAGGCCAAACTATAAGATAGATCATAGGGTTCTATGGAAAGAGTACCTTGAGTTTAGATCACTTGCTTTAGGTCCATGTGTGATAGGTTGAGATTTCTGTGTCATTAGATTTTAGGAGAAAGATCACCAAGGGAAGGAGATTTTGTTGTCATGGAGGAGTTTGATCAGTTTAATGTTGATTGGAACTTAATAGAGATAAAATTAATTAATAGACAGTTTACTTGATCAAATGGTAGAGAAGACTCATCGATGGCACTTTTAGATAAAAAAATTATTAATGATGAAATAGAAGACAAATTTCCTTCTTGTAGGGTTGTTGGTCTACTGAATATTTATTCGGATCATTGTCCAATTATTCTATCATGTCTAATCTTATATTAGGAATAAAATATTAAGATTTGAAAAGATGTGGTTGTTAGAAAATAATTTTAAAAATCTATTTAAAAAATGGTTTTCTATGAATAATTATAATTATTGATTTCCAGGAAACATAGCTAAAGTGTTGGTTGCTAGGCTTAGAGGTCTAAGAGTTTTTCTTAGGAAATGGAATAAAGATCTTTTTGGTAACATTAGGATTAAAAAGGAAAAATTAATAAATGAAATCTTAAAATTAAATTAAATTAAATTAAATTAAAGAATCTAGAATTTTGAATACTTCGGAAAAAATATGCTTTCAAAATTAACAGAAGAATTAAATAAAATTATTTTACAAGAAGAAGTAATGTGGAAACAAAGATCTAGGGTCCAATGGATGGACAAGAGAGACATGAGTATTAATTTTTTTTTATAAAGTTAACTAATGGTATAAAATTTAATAATATCATTATTCCCTTTTAATCAACAATATATTTAGATTTTGGACCAAGATGAACTAAACAACGAGTTTACAAAATATTATAAAGAAATTTTTGGAACTAAGAAAGGGCATAAAATTAGGGCTAAATGAGTTGTGCTATACATGGAAGACATTAATATCGATTTAGTAGGGATGGATGTTCCATCTATGGATAAAGAGATTTTGATGGCTATTAAGGATATGTCTAATGATAAATCTCCGGATCAGGATGGATTTTCCATTTTATTCTATGAAACTTTTTGGCATGTTTTAAAAAAAGATATAATATGAATGTTTAATGAATTTTATAATGGTTCATTACAATTAGGCAGCTTTAATTTTGCAAACTTAATCTTAATACGCAAGAGAGTAGGTGCTAATGAATTGAAAGATTTCAAACCTAATTTGTTATTAAACTGTTCTTTTAAAATCATTTCTAAGGTTTTAGCTAATAGAATAAATACTAAAATGAATGATTTAATTGATAACACCGAAACAACATTTATTAAGGGTAGAAATATCATAGATGGAGTAGTTATAGTTCAAGAATTTATTAATTACTGTTGTAAAAATAGTATCGTTTATGCACTTTTAAAACTTGACTTTTCTAAAGCTTTTAATTCAATTGATTGGATTTTTCTTAAGGATTTATTAATAGCAAGGGATTTTTGTAAAAAAAACCCTAATTTTAAACATTATTTACGATATTTAATTGGATAAATAAAATAAAATAATGTAAGTGGATAAGGAGATTGGGATTTGATAATTAGAATGGGTCGAGCCTTAACTAATGAACTAATGAGATTAATTAAAACATTAATAAGAATGAGGAATGCATACAAGGGGTAAAATAGGAAAAGGAGTTTATTCCCTAATACTCACCCTTCCATCCTCTTTTCTCATTATCACTTCATTCAAAGAAAATGAAAATAGACTAAGACCGTCTATTAATAAGGGTTTCAAAGGGAAGATAAGCTAGGAAAATAGGATTAAAGCTAGGGGAATCAAATCAAAATACAAATCTCAACCTTCTTAATGCATTCAAGATGAATAATAGTTATGCATCTCGGGTTTTGAATGTTGTTTTCGGTTTTAAGTTCAAACCCAAATCGTTTGCCTATATTATGCTATGCTATGGTAGTTTGAATGATTATATGCTTATTAGTGAATTTATTTAATTTATTTATGAAATTATTTGATAAATTTGAGTTAGAAACCCAAATGACTTGAGATATTGATATGATCTTAGAAACATTATTTTGGAAGTGGATTTTTAATTTCATAATTTTCGGATTCAACTAGAATATCCGGTGAATTTCCTAAGGTTGGAAAATGGTTTATTTTGTGTTTTAATTATTAAAAATAATTAAACACAATATTATTTTGACAAATATAAGGGGTTAGTGAAAAGAAATTACTTTTATTAATAAGAAATCAGTTTTAAAGTAATTATGGTTTTGCCAGGCCAAAGCTCATGATGCTGCATTTCATCATGCTGCCCCTATGGTCTTTGACGTCGACAGGTGTAATGCATAGGATATCAACTTCGGTTGCTATGGAATGTATATGCTTAGTCGAAGTGGGAAACCAAGCATCAGGGTCGATGTCGTGAATTTCGAAGTGGACTAGACCACTTTTCTTAATACATTGTTGCTGCACTTTTAACTATGCAACCTATTTTCAACAATGTCGCCGACCCCATGGTTTCGAAGTGATCTATAGCGGTGGTAGTGATGCCGCATGTTTTTAATATACTGACTTCAACTTTATAAGCCTATGC
The DNA here is from genome assembly GCA_030737815.1 of Allium fistulosum. Classification (NCBI taxonomy): domain Eukaryota; kingdom Viridiplantae; phylum Streptophyta; class Magnoliopsida; order Asparagales; family Amaryllidaceae; genus Allium; species Allium fistulosum. The sequence continues at coordinate 680,497,705 of CM060907.1, read as the reverse complement.
CGCTATTATTGACTTTGGAAATATATGATGTCGCGTTTTACAACTTCAACCTTAATGATTGTCGACTTAAATCATTACCGCCTATTATCACTTTGACCCTATTGATGCCGCTTATTTTCCTTGAAGCAGTAATGCCGAAGTTTATCTATGTCGACTATATTCTTATAAGACTTTGAGTATGCAAACCAAGATTTACATTTTATAACCTCGACACTCTATGGAGTGCGATGAATATGTTATCAACTCTATGGACTTACGTTTTATAAGTTAAAGGTTTTAACACTTTTATTGAAGCGGGGAGACGACACCAATGGCAATAATGACACCGAGCTCTATCAGTATATTGAGTTTGATTATCCTAACTGCATGGTCTATGTTTTGAAGGGTGAAGACCCTCGTCGACTATATCTTGCCGAGTTTTATCAATATATTGACTTTGTATTGTTTTGGCTTTTAGCCTATGGTTTTGAGAGGTGATGACCTCAAATGATTTCGAACTTCGTCAATATGATTTTATATAAGCATATATCATGGCATAATTATTTTGGATAAAGTAAAAAGCTCTTTAATTTCCTTGTTTTGAAAGTATGCTTTCAAGGGTTAAGTCATTTATAAAGATAGTGTTTTCAAGGAAATAGAAAATGGTATTTAGCCTAGAATTTTACAAAAAGAATGTATTGTTCTTATCACTTTTAGATAGAATGTGATAAGATGAATTGACTCGGAGATTAGTAGACTAGAAAGGACTGGTGTAGGGTAGCATCCTATGTTTCAGTTGTTAGCCCCTATCTGATATTATTCCAAAATTCCAATGTGTAGGGCTTTGTCAAGGGTAAGACAAAAAGTAGGTTTACACACAGAAATGAATACATAATGATAAGATAGGTTATAGGTTGGCCTGCAAAACCTTTAGGTTCATAGTAAGCCTAGCAAAATTATGATATTGACAGATAGTCAGGTAAATACTAGAAAAGTGTATTTGGACAGACCGTCTAGTTTTCTTCTAATATCTGGTAGGCCCGAGTCAACTATGTAGGTTGGTATTTACCCTATGAAAACTAAACATTGGGACAGGTAGTCTACTGATATGGTGGATAGTCATGTTTACCTAAGTAGCATGCATGCACATTATTGTTATATATCTTTATTTAACCAGTTTGGTTGGTGGAATTTATTTGCGAAAGATATATTTTAAAAAGAGATATTAGTAAGTGGAAAACTTGTTCCACATAGCGGCGTGGTCTTACTTAATATCTATAAACTGAGATGATATATTATTATTCGCACCAGGCTTTTTGTCTGACTCGAAGTTTATGTTTCCCTTTAAACTCTCAGGTGCTTAACATTTAATTTAAGTAGATTGAGAGTAAGGGTTTACAGGTTTAGTAGGTTTGGCGAATAAAGCTTTCGAAGACAAGTAGGAGGGCTAGCTATTTAGGAGACTACCTATTAATTATTTCCACTATGTTATGACATTTTGTTGTATAGTATTGGCAGAAGTTATATCTGTCTATTTAGTAACTCTTATCAACCAAAAGGGCATCTTCATATGTCGCTCTTAGAGTATTTTTTAATAATTATATTTTATCTCAACCTGGGCAACATTTGGGATTATGTACTAAATATGAAATTATGACTTTGAAATGAAATGTGGAAGTTTGCTTTAAAATTATGTTAAAAATTATTTCATATTCTTATGCTTTTGATATTTTGGATACCATTAATATGACCACATTTTGTCATCGAAAATTAATACTATAGATGACTGCACCATCTATAACGCATAGTTTTGGGCCTCAAGATGGGGGACGTTACAACTTGGTACCAGAGCATAGGTTTATGTAAAAACTAAAGGATTTTGAACTTTAAAAAGAGTTTTTGAAAACATAATCCTAATGAATCAGAGAATATGATTGGGGTATTGGATAACGCTATAGTAACGTACTTGTATTTTCTATATGTAAATATGCGCTTTACTTTATTCTCCCTCTCTCTTAAACCGTTCTTCCGTATCTTACTATGGTTCAAATGCAGATTTAAGGGAGAAGATATGAGGCAGGAAATGGAAGAGTGAATCTCGATGGACGAAGCACTACTACTAATGGAAATGTCAGGCCCAATACTAGAAGGAATCCCATCGACAAAGAGCTGCTAACGTAGGTGCTGGAACACCACCGATTGATATGGGAACAATGTATCAGTTCTTTGTCAACATGATGCAAGCAGGAGCTACTGCTGGGTTAGTTGGTGGAAATGATGGAGGAACTAATCCGGAAGTTCTAGTTGTCAACAATTATGCTGTGTTGAGTAGAGACTATGCAAGACTTGGAGGGAAACCATTTATTGGAATGGAGGATGCAATTGAAGTGGAATTGGTTGCTTCATTGTGAAATGATTTTCGCTCATGTTGGTTTAAATGATGATTTGAAGAGGAGATTAGCATCCAGGCAATTGCAAGGAGCCGCATTGTACTAGTGAAATAGTGTGACATCGGGGTAGCAGAGGAGACTTTTACTTGAGCTGAATTCAGATGGAGGTTTGAAGAAAGATTCATATTTGAGATCGCTAAGTCAAATCTGTTAAGGAAGTTCGCTAAGTTGGTGCAAGGTGATATGATAATGCTCGAGTACGCAACCAGATTTTAGAAGTTGTCAAGATATGGGTATGCTGCCGATGACACATTTATCAAAAGGAATGAGAAGTTCATTCATAGACTAAGACCTCAGCTTGCTATGGCAACTTTACCGCACCTCAGGGATCCATGTGATGTAGTCGTGGAGATGGCTTTGAGAAATAAAGAGATGCTTGCTTTCTCAGTAATAACAAGCAAGTAGAGAGTCGGAGTGGACAGAATCAGAAGAGAAAGTTTTACCCGAAGAAGGGAGCTCAGAAGGTTGGAGCTTCCAAGAAAGGAAAGTCTGAGGTTGTGTGTTACAAGTGTGACAAGAAGGGACATTATGCTCATGAGTGCCGAACTAGAAAGGGTTAGGAAGTCATTGAAAAGAAGAACATAAGTGCTTTAACAACGACCATGTGGGACATTACAAGAACAAATGTCTGGAAGTGGCTAAGGTAGAAAAAGGAAAAGTATTTGCTTTGAAACCGGCTACCTCGAGACCAACAGCTGCTTAGAAAGGGAAAGTTGTGATGAGTGGTACGCTTCTGAGTCATGGTATACCCGTTGGAGTATCATTTAATACCGGTGCATCACATTCTTTTATATCTCATTGTTTGGTAGATAAGCTTAACCTAGAACCCTCATACCTAATTACTTCCTTAAGGGTTGCAAATCCGATAGGAGGGTATACAACTCTAGGGATGAGATGTGACCATTTAGAGTTTGCATTATTAGGTCACGTATTTGCCTGCAGCATGCATAATTTCGTGGGCTTTGGGATTATTTTGGGTGTGGACTAGTTAAGTAGATACGATGCTAGGATATTTTCCTATGATAGGAAAATATCATTTAGACGCCATAATAGTAACGACCGAATTATATACTAAGTAGAGAATCCAAGTTTTGATGTCCGTGCTTTACTTGGTGTAATAGAGGAAGAAGATGAGTTGAATCGGTTTTCATAGTTAGAGAATTTGCAGATGTTTTTAAGGCTATTACAGGACTACCGCCGAAACGAGCTATTGAGTTTCGAATAGATCTTGTATCTGGAGCTGAACTCGTAAGTAGACCACCTAGCAGGATGACACCTACCGAGATGAAAGAGTTAAAGGCGCAGCTAGTGGTCTTAGAAGAAAAGAGTCTTATTAGATCAAGTAGTTCGCCTTAGGAAGCGGCCACCATATTCGTAGAGAAACCAGATGGGTCGTTAAGATTGTGCATCGATTATCGTAAGTTGAATGAAAAGACGATAAAGAGCCAATATCCCCTGTTGAGAAAAGACGATTTATTTGATCAGTTGAGTAGAGCCAAATTGTTTCCCAATAGGATTTGGCGATAGGGTTCTATCAACGAAGGGTGGCAGAAGACAGTGTTCCATTAACGGCATTCAGAACAAGATATGGTTGGTTAGTAATGCCATTCGGATTGATTAATGCGCCTTCTTTCTTCGCAGACTTAATAAACTAAATTTTCCGAGAGCACTTGGACAGATTTGTATTGGTTTTCATAGAGGACATTTAGATATATTCCAAGGATGAAGGAGATCACAAAATTCATCTTAGAATAGTGCTTGAGACGCTGAGGCCTCATCATCTAAAAGTGAAGTTTCGAAGTGTCATTTCTAGAATAAAGAAGTGAGATTTCTTGGTTATGTAGTTTCTGAGAAAGAGTTGTTAGTCGATCCAACTAAGATTGAAGCTGTTAACAACTGGAAGAGACCCAAGATTGAAACTTTTATGGTTTAAATTAATTTATATGGGTTAAATATATGTGATTAGATATATTAAGTAGAATAAATTTAACAGTAATTTGGAATAAAGAAGAATTCAAAAATTGTTGAAGAAAATATGATTATAATAAAAGACTATTCAAATTTATGGTTTTAAAAATTGTAAATTTAAGAAAATGGGATAATAAGATAATGAATTTAGAAATAGTTGAGATTGATTTTAGTGAAATCAAATGGATTAAATCAATTATTGAATATCAATTAATTTAAATTTGAATTTATATGGTTTAAATTAATTATTATTTTGTATTTCAAATCTGTTTTCTTTCTGGTTGTTTCTATTCTCCTACCTCGTTTCTTTTCGGGGACGAAAAGTTTTGAGTGGGGGAGAGTGTAACGACCCGTAAATTTTAACTATTTTAATAACGTAATTAGTTAAAATTTTGCGAAGTTTTAAACGATAAAATTTTGAAATAAAAAATTTAATATTTGGAATACGTCTAGTTAAACACAGCGACTGGTAAATTTTCGTCCGAAAGTATGAAAGTTTATTTCGCGCGTAAATTCACTTCAATTTAATCAGTTAAAAAGCGATGAAAATAAAATGTTTTCGAAACCTAAATATTTTTACATAGAAAAATTCTAAACCATCTTTTGAGCAAGATGTCAGTTTGTCGTTTTTCCAAATTCGGACATCTTTGGCTCCGTCGATCTTATTTTTCAGTGTTTTTCTTGCATTTTCCGTAGTAGAAAAATTCAAATTTTTATAATTAAATCGTACCACTGATATCTGTATACCGCTTTGATCGTCCCGTTGTGATGATCTTTACGGTATATTCAGTTGTCGGTTTCGAAGTACCGGTACGCGGTGATATCTATGTAACGGTTAGCCGTATCGGTGTCCGTTTGGAGCCTTTGTCTCTTTGTGTCCTTTCAAATTTCAACGGCTAAATAAATTTACAACAACTGTCATTTACTATTTGCAGAATCTAGCCGGCTATTACATTTTTCATCATCCCACTTTATTATTCTCTTCGGTTCCATCATATTTCCTTTTTGTTTCGCTGTCATTTGCATTTATAACTAAAGCATATACGTTCCAGTAAGCTAGCTGTCATTATAACATTTATTTCATTATTTATTTTATTTCAGCCGTTGCCAAATTCTAAACATATAAACGAATAGACGTTTCTTCATTGAATTCAAATGGCTATTTGAAGTCATATTTATAGCTCCTCGTTTGTTGCACTGCCTCTTCCTTTTGTTGCTCTTAGTTTTCTTCCTTCCTCAGCATTCTCTCTCTTCTCTGTTTAATAAAATTTTTTTTTTGCAACTTGAATTCATGAATGGCTTGAACCCCGACCTCCAAACCCATTCACAACAACCTCTTTTCTCACACCTCTCTTCCCTTACCGGAGCTACCGCCCACGTTACCATCTCAAATCGCGATTCACCCACTGCTCCACCATTTCACAACCATTAGCATCCCCTCCGACCTACCACGTCCTCCCTCTCTCTCGCCTCTGCATCGTCTTTACCGCCTGCAACCATTTCCAAACCTTCAGCCTAACTCAGTGCGAAACCGAGCCTCCGACCACCATCGTTCCTCCACGGCTCCACTTCGCCGCACTTGCACTCACTCGCATGCCCAAACCCTCGGCCACTAATAGCCAACCAAACCCACTTCCCTTCGCAAATCTCCGCCACGTCCGCGTCTACGGCAACCGCATCTTCTTTCTCCTATACTCGGTCGAGCGAACTCGTATCTCTCCTCTGCCTACTTTCCGTGCTTGAGGGGTTGAAGGGTAAGTTCGCTTACATGGTAAATTATCTGCTATAAAACAAACTAGCTGAGATATATATTTGTTTATATAAATATTTTATTGTATAAGAAGTATTATACATATATGTGTGATTTGCAACCTGCTTCTAATATTAAATAAAAAAAGTAGTCATATTGGAATTGTTTGCTGCGTACGTAGGTAAGTACGTTGCATGAATATGTTATATAAGGGTGTATAAACTATTTTATAAGTTATACAGTCTGTGTTTTGGTAAAGCCTTTATAAACTGGAGTGATGATGTATTGCTCATTTAAATATTTTCAAATAGCTACATACATACGCGTGAATTTATATTTCCACCTTGGGTTTTACAGTAAAATAAATGTAAAGGATATATGATGATACGTGAAGAACTGGTATATTGTGGACCATTTGCTTTATATTTTACTGATTTTCAGTCCAACGGTTTTATGAAATATACATATAGAATAGATGTGTTGGTTGTTATATTTTACGTATTCGATTCTATCAGCTTAACCTTGGTCTGGCTGCAACATTTTGGTAGTTATATATACTAGTAAATATGCGGTTGCATTTCAAAATAGGGCGTTATTTGTGTAAAAGTAATATATTATATTATATCTATATTTTTGTTATCTAAACTTTGGTGTATCTGAAGCTAACGTATAAATCACACTTTGTATGGTTCCTTGTTTCATAGTTATGAGTTGTAAGTTTACCTTAGTATAAATATAAGTTGAATTTGTTGAAGCCTGTATATAAGTGTCTCTATATATTATATTATAAAGCAGTTTTATATAATAGTGTACATTAGTATAGATTGAGTTTATAAAGTTTATATGTGATTTATATTATCTGTTGAGTATAGGTAAGTTATAAAAAGTATATGTTAGGTAATAATTGTTGTGTCTATTATATTTATAATGTAATTTAATAATGTTAAGAAATGTGAACGTCTACCATAGTAACTCATATGTTCAAGTATTCATTCATTGTGTTTAAATATTTTCAAAATTTTATTAATATTTTGTATTTAATTTGTGATAAATATATATAACATGCGTTATGTTAAAATTTAAATTTTTGGAATATAATATGGATTTGAAATATATGTTTTGAAATTTATTTTTAGAAAACAAACAATGTATATATGTAATATAATAACTATATATATATATACCTTGCAGTTTATATCAAAACTAATTCAATTTGTTTTTCGTCGATTTCTATCTATCAGCTTGTCCGTCGAGTCCGTATCCATCTAGCTTTGATTTGGAATTTGTGCTTGGATTCGTAACTCACTTCTTCGTCAAATTCTCTAGCCTCGAAAGGTGAGCACTCACTCACGATTATCGTTCTTTTATTTATTAGATTTGATTTCAATTGAAACGACAATTGAAATATGCTGCTGTTAGTTAATTACACTGTTTTATATGCTATTACCCTGTATCAGTTCACCTGTGACATCTGACACCATTATCTGTTAATTATTTATGCGATGATAATACAGTTTGGCTGATAATTGATTGATTGTTGATGTTTATATTGGATGTTAAATTGTTAATGTTAAAATGATAAATAGTATGCAATTGAAATTGATATAGAATAGTTAAATGTTAAATTTGATTAAATGACATTTGTATAATATGACCCATTTAACTGTCAAAATTTATTGACACATAGGATTTGTTTAATTACATCTTGAACCACTGAATGTAAGTTGTTAAATTGATGATGGATGAAATTGTAATAGACGACAAGTGGAAAACCGTTATGTAATAATCTTTAATCTACATGAAATGATAGTGTAGATTCTAGAAATAATTATATTAATTCGTACAAATAACAATGCGAATTAATACGGTTATTTCGGGATTATTTGAATTGATTATTGGATTGTTATTGTTTGTTGTTATTGCTTGTTTATTTACTTTGACACCATCCCAGTTATCACACTGCAAGTTCCCTTTGCTATGTTTGATTTTGAATTGAATTGGAATCGGGTTGAAATGATAAATACCCAAATTGAACTTTGACCTAGGATAGAGAATTAAATAAAACCCGATTGGTCAATAATTTGATTTAAAAATAAAATGAAGATTTTATTTGAATAAATAATACGGTTTTGAAATGAAGTTGAAATTTAAATTTTAATGAAAGGAAAATGTTAATATTTAATAATCTGAAACAAAATATTAACAATGTAATTGATAAAAGAATGTTGGTTAATTTGAGAAATGATATAATTAAGTTTGAAATTATTAAACTTTGAAATGATTTAATAATAAAGTTTGAAATTATAATTAAGTTTGAAATTATTAAACTTTGAAATTATTTAATAATTAGGTTTTGAATTATTTAATAATTAAATAAGATTGAATGATTTAATGATCAAATTGAATTGAATTCTTTAATAAGAGAAATTGAACTTTTGAATAAGTGAATTTTACTTCGTAAATAATTGAAATTGAGTTTCTTTATTAATTAAGTTTTGGAAAATTATTTAAGGAAGTAAATAAGTGAAATGGAATTTCTTTAACAAGAAATGAAAATGTGATATTTTTGGAATTAATGTAAGACTTGTAATTGAAAGAATTGATTTGACGAATTTGATTTAATTCAAAATTGTAAGTTTTGTTTTAATGAAGTTGAATTTGAATAATGGATTTAATGAATTGGAAATTTAATGGAAATTGTTTTGAATGGTAAGTTTACTTAATGAATATTGAATGAAATCGATAAATGAATTTAAATTTATTTAAATGTCAAATTAAATTTATTTAAATGATTTGGAATGAAACGTATATACGAACTTGAATCAATATTTGAATTGTTTTAAATAGAAATTGAAATTGAATTATAAGATTTTGAAATGATAATTTGGAAGTTTTGAAACGTAAATTATTGGAAATTGGTTTTGAAAGACAAATGAAATGTTGATTTACGAATTCTAATTGAATTGAAATTGATTTGGTTTTTGAAATAAATAAACGACCAATCGGTGAAATAATTTCGAAGGTTATTAAAGAAACCGGAATTCGGTTATGGATATACTCTCTGTCTAAACTGAAAACCACTTTAATAACTATGCGCGGAGTGGTGATCCAGAATGAAGTGGTTGGAATGATGTACGTGATGACTGAAGAAAGAGAACGATAATGGATAGCCTTGACACTTGTGTCAAATTGGAAATGACTAAAACAGGAGCTGTGCCGGGCCAATGGAGAATTAGCTACCTCAAGTGGACACACTTCTTCGAACTACTTATACTTGTTGTCGATTGGTGCACCCTTGATTTTGGGAGTGTTGATTCACGGTGTTGCGGGCGCTGCGGCGTTGCGTTCTCACCAGTCCAGATCAGGCGAACGGTAGTATCACTACCTTGGGTATTGCCTCATGTGCCTTGTCATACTTGTATTCCATTTATGCGCGACTACTACGATTTTGATTTGTACCTTGAGTATATGGATTGCCCTCTGGTGACTTCCGGTTTTGGGGAAACTACGGTCTTGTATATGCTTTTGGGAATAAAAATGTGTTAAGGGTGGAATGGGCCATGACTTAACGCTATTTTGATATCTTCTTATATTACTGATAGACATTATCTACTTATCGTACACTACTACATAGTAGATAGTTTAACGGATCCTTAAAGGATGGTTATTCCAAACATCCTTTGAGTTACTTGTATTTCAATTGCTATTTCACTTGAGTTGGATTTATTAATATAAGAATGTTAATCCTGACTCGAGTGTTTTGTATTTTGCTTTACGCTCGGGTCAGACTGAGTGATCCAGTATTCGAGACTCACCTTTGAAGTTGGAGCTTTGCTTGAAGATCCAGCCATCTATTCTGCTTTCAGTATTCGATGATTCCAGTGATGTATTCTGATTTTATCTGATGTATCGTATTACTCTTCTGTTGTAAACTCTGATGTATTTTATATATTTATATAGTAGCTTCATGAACTACTATCTCTTTTATTTTCGCTGCACTTATTACTCTGTGTCTGTGATCTGTGATTATTTATTTACTGTATATGTTCAGTTTTGCCAAATTTAAATTAACAATGCGGTATTTTGAGCAATTCAACTCCGGCATGAGTGTCTACCTATACACTTATAATGGATGCGAATGGTCCAAAATGGCGGGTCGTTACATATAGTTTTGAACTACTATTTGGATTAGAGATTAATTTTGAAAAAAGCTCAGTACTAGTATTAAATGACATGGATAACATAGAAAATCAAATTGCATGTACATTAAAATATAAAACGATTAAATTCCCTATAAAATATTTAGGATTTTTAATTGGACCATAAAAACTTGAACACGATAACTATAATAGATTAAATTAACAAAAGAATATCCAAATGGAATGGCAAATATTTATCAAGGGAGTGTTGGATGGTTCTCATTAATTCAATTTTATCTGCATTACCTATACATTGGATGTCGTTTTATTTTTTCAAAATAGGTAACTGATAAAATAGATAAAATTAGAAGAGACTTTTATGGAGTGGGGATAATCCAAATAGTAGTTCTAAGTGTCTTGTTAAGTGGGAATTGGTTTGTAAATCTAAAAATGAAGGGAGGTTAGGAATTTTAAATTAGATAACTTAAATATATCTTTATTAGGAAAATGGTTATGGAAATTTAGTGATAATAATGAAAATTTGCTATTGAAAGAATTAATATCGAATCAATGGTATGGTGGTATATTTAATCTATATACCACAATACTAATAATAATATGAATAATATTTCTCACTTTTGGAAATCAATAATAATAAATTTTGATACTTACAAATTAGGAATTAATAATGTAGTCCATTCAGGAAATAACACTTCATTTTGGCATGACTGTTGGATATTAGTTATTTTATTTAAAGTGGAACTTCGAGATCTATATGAAATATGTACCTTCAAAAATGTAAAAATTTCAGAAATTTATAAGTCAGATTTAAGCTTTCAATGGGTTTTAGTTTTAATCGTGCATTAGTGGAAAATACTCTCTCATAATTTGCATTATTATGTGCTAAATTAGAGTTTTACAACATTGATAATGAAAATGACATTAAAACATGGTGTTGGGATAAGAGTAATAATTATACATCTCATAAATTTTATAAATTTTTTGAAAGAAAAATCAAACATAATTAAGTACCTTTGGAAAAGTAAAGTTCCACATAAAGCAAAGGTGTATATGTGGTTAATTTTACATGGGAAATTGAATAATATAGAACCTTTGAAGAAGAAAAATATATTTAGTGATAAAAATTATTATCTCTGTAATAATACAATGGAAACTATTATACATTCATATTTTGCATGTAATATAACTAGATTTATTCTTTTAAAAATTCTCGATATGTTTTATTTTAATGTAAATATTAGAGATATTAAGTGTGAGTTGTATTTGTATAGTCTTAGATTTGTATCGGTATATTAGGTTTGAAAGAAATCAACGAGTGTTTAATAATATCAATATCGATTTGGAAAATTTAATATATGTAATTTCTTTATTTATTTTTAATTGGATTTCAAATCTTAGTAATAAATTAAATAAAAACTAAAATTTTAAAGAGTTTAAAAAAAAATTATATTCTCGTATTGAATTTTTAAAGAATAAAATCATTTTAAACAATAGAAGAAAATAGTAATAAATTAAATTTAGCTTCCTTGGACATCATTACTACAAACACATTTGATACTTTGCCATTACTAGGATATTAGCATTGAATTAGAATTCTTGTTAATTTGTTTTTCTATGTAATACTTTTGTGTTATGCCCTTTGTTGTTCCTTACTCAATTTTAATCATAATATTGCTTGTTCTATTTTTTGTTAGATTAGTACATTTTTATTTTGTATATATATGTATATAAATTTGCATATCTAGATATACACACACACATACACATATGTATTGGTCTTACACTTTTGGTATAGTGTTCTAAGCAACTTTAGATATGCTTGTTGGACTAGATGGATTCAGCTAATTTTGATGATATGATTACACATCTTATTTAATGGTTTATAGTGTTGTATTATTTTATTAAAGACCTTAGCTCTCTAGGATTGGGGTTTTTATATTTTTATTTCACATTGTATGGGGTGGGTATTGCTACCTATCATACATGTTGATATCTCCGTTTTTAAGTGTAGAATAAAATACATGAGTGCTTTTCTCTAATAGAGGATCACTCATTTTTCTCAAAAAATATTTATATTTGGAAATTACTTCATAATTTTTCATTTTTAGGTTGAATTCAAAATTTAGTAAACTTGAAATCGAAAACATGATTAATTTAGTTGTTTGCACGAAAAGTGGGCAAACGCTTCTGATCGGTTTGTTGTAGAGCTGCGAATATGAAGTGCACAACACAGCTATTATATTAGTATTATGATTGATTTTCAGACAGAAGACCACATAAAGATTATGCAAAATAAATTGCAGTAAGGTAAGAACACATAGATTTATAGCGGTTCGACAAGAATGTTCCTACATCTACTGTCTGTTTCCATTATCCTTCATATAATTCTTTGGTACAATGCTTGGGGTACATAATATGATGATATGTTACTCTATAAAAAGTAAGATATAGACCCAAGGAAATTGATTCGGCAACTCCTGTTCATTTATCCCTTTTCGCATATCCCTGTTAGGTTGTTCTTGTTAGGCTATTCGTGTTAGGTTATCCCAGTTAGGCAATCCATGTTAGACTGTTGCTACTAGGAAATTCCTATTAGGTTATACCTATTAGGTTGTCCCTGTTAGGCAGTTCCTGTTTGGTTGTTCCTGCTTGGCAATTCCTGTTAGGCTGTTCCTGCATGGCAGTTCCTGCTAGGTTGCTCCTGCTAGGTTGTCCCTATTAGGTTGTTCATGCTTGCCTATTCCTAGCTTTCTCCGACTTGTCCGTGATTGTTGTTGTAAGTTTAAGTCTCAAGAATTCTCCTCTATTGTTGTTGGATGCTTTGCTATATTTAGGAGTGATGATATGGGGAGGCTAGGCTGATAAAATAGGTCGTTTCCCTGTATAACATGCTCGGTTTGGTACTTTCCATATATATGTCTGAGGTTTCCTATTTTAGCTTGCTCGGCATCCTTGGTTTAGCGTCCTGGTTTTGGTGCTCCTTGGTCTGGAAGTGTCACGGTCTGGCGATGTTCGACGGTTCCTCGGATTTCTTTATTTATTTATAGTTGGATTTCAAATCCTAGCAATAAATTAAATAAGGGGCATTTCACCAGAAGGACAAACTTTGCAGTCCAATTAATTTCTAGGACACACATCTGAAATAATTACTTTCAAGGCCAAAGTCAACAGAATAATTACTTTCAAGGATAAAGTTAGTTATCCAATTACTTTCAAGGACATAATTTCATAAGGTTTTTAGGCCTAGAAACTAATTATTTTGTGTATTGTCCTTAAAAGTAATTATTTTAGTTGTGTGTCCTAGAAATTAATTTCACTTTCTAAAGAGGCCCTTGTGGCTAATTCCCACATTAAATAAAAACTAAAGTTTTAAAAAGTTTTAAAGAATATTAAATTCTCGTATTGAATTTTAAAGAACAAAATCATTCTAAATAATAGAAGAAAATAGTAATGAATTAAATTTAGCTTCCTTGGACATCATTACTAAGAACACATTTGATACTTCTATTATTAGGATATTAGCATTGAATTAAAATTCTCGTTAATTTTTTTTTCTTATGTAATACTTTTTATTATGCCCTTTATTGTTCCTTACTCAAGTTTAATCATAATATTGCTTGCTCTATTTTTTATTAGATTAGTACATTTTTATTTCGCTTATATATGTATATAAATATGTATATCTAGATACACACACACGTATATATGTATTGGTCTTACACTTTTGGTATAGTGTTCTAAGCAGCTTCAGATATGCTTGTTGGACTAGATGGATTCAGCTGATTTTGAGGATATGATTACACATCTTATTTAGTGGTTTATAGTGTTGTATTATTTTATTAAGGACCTTGCTCTATAGGATTTGGGTTTTTTATATTTTTATTTCACATTGTACAAAAGTGGGTATCGCTACCTATCATACATGTTGATAGCTCTTTTTTTAAGTGTAGAATAAAATACATGAGTGCTTTCCTCTAATAGAGGATCACTCATTTTTCCCAAAAAAATATTTATATTTGGAAATTAAGTTTCATAATTTTTCATTTTAGGTTGAATTCAAAATTTTATAAACTTGAAATAAAAAACATGAATAATTTAGTTGTTTGCACGAAAAGTGGGCAAATGCCTCTGATCGATTTGTTGTAGAGCTGTGAATATGGAGTGTCCAACACAACTGTTATATTTTTATCATGATTGATTTTCAGAGAGATGATCACTTACAGATTATGTAGAATAAATTTCACTAAGGTAAGAACACAAAGATTTATAGTGGTTCGGCTAGAATGTGCCTACATCTACTGTCTATTTTCATTATCCTTTATATAGTTCTTAGTTACAATGCTTAGGGTACATAATATGATGATATGTTACTCTATAAAAAGTAAGATATAGACCCAAGGAAGTTGGTTCAGCAACTCTTGTTCATCTATCCTAGTTTGCGTATCCCTGTTAGGTTGTTCTTATTAGGCCATTCCTATTAGGTTATCCCTGTTAGGCAATCCCAATTAGACTGTTGTTGCTAGGCAGTTTGTTAGGTTATACCTATTAGGCTGTCCATGTCAGGAAATTCCTATTATGCTATTCCTGCTTGGTAGTTCATGTTAGGCTGTTCTTGCTTGGTAGTTCCTGTTAGGTTGTTCCTGCTAGGTTGTCCCTATTAGGCTGTTCCTGCTAGCCTACTCCTTGCTTCTCTGACTTGTCCGCGATTGCTGTTATAAGTTTGACCCTCAAGAATTCTCCACCATTATTGTTGGATTCTTTGCTATATTTAAGAGTGAAGGTATGGGGAGACTAGGCCAATAAAATAGGCAGTTTCCCTGTATAACATGCTCGGTTTAGTACTTTCCATGTATATGTTTGGAGTTTCCTATGTTAGCTTGCTCGGCATCCTTGGTTTAGCATCCTGGTTTCAGTGCTACTTGGTCTGGCAGTGCCACGGTCTGGCAATGTTCGACGGTTCCTCGGCCTATTCTCTCTGTTCGGCGACTCCTCAGTCTAGCGGTGCCTTTGTCTGGTGGCCTCTCTGTCCGGCGTTCTCTCTGTCTGATGGTGCCCTCGATCCGGCGGTGCCTCAGTCTGGTGGTCTCTATGATAGGCAATGTCTCTGTCCGATGATGCCTATAACATCTCCCACTTGGAGGCCCAAAAATAACGGCTACGGATGCTGCAGTCATCCATAGTCATTAATTCTCGGTGTCCAAATGCGATAATGTAAGATGCATTGATATAACAGAAACATATGAATATGGAAAAAATTTAAAATCATAAAATAAATTTCTCATTCAACTTCAAATCATATTTCAGATTCATTTCATAATCCTAAATCACAAACCACGTTAAAAGAAATATAATTATTACAAAATACGCCAAGAGCGACATGTGAAGATGCCCCATTGGATGATTCGAGTCTAAACATAGGCAATTAAACAACTTTTCCATTACAACCAAAATACAGCGGAATCTAACAGAAAGAACTCCTAATAGCTAGCTTGCCTCTTACATGTCTCCAGAAGCTTATTCGTCTATAGGAGAACCTTAAAACCTTAACTCTCAAACTACTCAAAATTAATTGAGCACTCGAGAGTTTAAGGGGAAAACATAATCTTCGAGTCAGAAAAAAGTCTGGTATGAATAATAACCTACCATCTCGAACCATATAGATATCTAGTGTGACCACGCCGCTTAGCGGAATGGGTTTTCCCCTCACTAGTACCTTAACCAAAATTTATAATAACCATATACTGTGCACCTGCATCCACAATGGTTATATCATAACATAATAAAATATACCATGATGATATGCAAACATGCAATATATTCTGAATTTCCAATCCCCATTCATTTGACTATCTATCTCGGTTATAGTTTCTAGGGTCATTATTAATCTATTAGTTTTTATGGGCTGACTAATAACCTGTTCAAAGCTTATGGACTATCTGTCTGGTTTCATAGTTTTCATGGGATCACTAAGAACCTATTGGTGTCTACTAATAACTTCATCCAATTATAGTTTTCATGGGCTCACTATGAACCTATTGGGTTCTCCAATAACTTCTCTCATGTCATAGTTTTCATGGGTTGACTATGAAACTATTGATCATTGTCAATTAATCCGGATATAGTTTTCATGGGATCACTAAGAACCTATTGTCCCCTGCCAATAACAGTTTCCAATCATAGTTTTCATGGGTTTACTATGAACCTGTCTAAACTGACAACTCTTTGATCGATCTTTGGGCATCCTATGTTTTGGTCTACCAGACCTCTTGGATGCAACTCAACTCATACAGGAGTTACTTAATATATATTCACTACTGGGTTAACCTAGCTAGTTATTCTACCCTTAACACCCCAAAATACTATTATGGGTTAATTATAAAGTGAATATATTTATAGAGGAAGCACACATGATAACTAATCATAACATGATAACACAACCATCCATGATTTAATATCCTCATAATCATTTTCAAATGAAACATGGTTAATACCTTTAACCTATTATCTTTAGCAAGGAAAGCTTCTTTAAAAACTCCAAAGTGAAATGCCATTTCAAAACTCTTTTATATTGCCATGGATTTATATTTAAAAATTAAGATTTTGTTCTTTGTTTTAAAAACTAAGGCTTTCGAAACCATAAACTCTCTTTTTCAAAACCATTAAAACATACCTTTCGAAAGTATTCAAACCTTCTTTTCAAAACACTTAAATATATGCCTTTCGAAACATTCAAAATATCCCTTTCGAAAGCATCAAAACCTTCCTTTCGAAACTATTAAAACATTCTTTTCGAAAGTATTAAAGCTTATCTTTCAATACCACTTAGTTCAAGTAGGATTTATAGAAGCATAGCTTCGAAACCATATGAAAGTATCTCTTTCAAAATCATTGGGTCAAAGTGATAGATGGCTTCGAAAGGAAAGCTTTTGTTTTATTAATATTGAAGCATCTTCGAAACCACCTTCCGAAAACAGTAATCTTTCAGTAAAATTGTTATGAAAAGGATAGCTTCAAAACGACCTTCCGAAACAATTGCCTTCAAAACCTTTGATATAAGTAACTACAGGGACCCTTTCGAAAGCATTGGGAAGAGGCTTGAATATTAATAAAACAAAAGCTTTCCTTTCGAGCTCATTGTTATAAGGATATAAAAAAAGCGGCCTTTAACCAATTTTATAGGTATGAAGACGGCAGCAAAGTTTCGACTAGGTTCAAAAGCAACTACCCTTGCGAAAGCTCCTTTTCAAAACTGAATATGCGGTAACTCAATCAAAAGCTACTTTTAAAGCAAAGGTAAGCGACAACTCTTCCAAAAGCAAATCAAAGGCCAGTGGGTTGATTCGAAAGTTATTTTAAAATGGCATCAACCCCTTCGAAAACAAGGTTTCGACATGGTCCTTCTGTCTTTCTCCAATGCGCTACGTACCAACTGATTGATACCATGTGCATTGCTTTCGAATGAGTTTGGTAGAGGTATGGTGTCGAAAGGTTGCAGATGCAAGTGGTGAAGTAGTAAATTTAAGCAAAACCGATTCATAGCCTTTTTAAAGTAATTTCTTTTCAACAACTTACCTTAGTTGTCAAAATACAATTGGTTGCCACTTCTTTATCAAAAATCTTTTTCTAAAAGTGCTACCGAATTCATCAATTAATTATTAGAAATATTTTAGCAAAGAAGCCATTCCCTTTAACAAAACAATTTAGACATTTAAGTCCCCAAAATTAATTAATTTAATTTCTATAGTAAATCTCTTAGGAAAAATCCCCAAAAATCATCTTAATTCACTTTTAATATATTTTCTAACATATATAAATTTCGGACCCAAAATACTTTATATAATTGCCGTAATTAATTTTAAACCCAAATTATCTATTTCTTCCATTAAAAATTCATAACAAATTATCCATAGCTTGGATTATTATGATAATTCAAACCAAGGTTTTAAATCTCGGATTTCGGTCACGTTTCGTCTCGGAGATTTTAGAGACTCGATCTCGTACCGGGGGGATCTCGGACGAGATGAGTCCATCTCGGTCATCCATATCGGATTTACATCTTGGTTCCTAAAATTTATTTCCGAGTAATCTCGTAGTATATGTCATGCCTAAAATTAGTCTTCATACACCGAAACTTATAAATATTTGTCACTACCTAAATGAAAACTTTACACATTTACTTTGAATTTATAACATGCTTATCATTGGTAATTTACTCATATTAATGCAAATAAATAATGAGAATTTGTGAATAATGTTCAATATAATATTATATATGAAAATATACATGAAACAAACCATCACAGAGCGAGTTACATCTTTTTTTAGGGGAAAAATGATTAGATGTAAAAATGAAAAAATCAACAAACAATATACATGCAAAAAAGACACATGTATAAGACCATGATACTTGGTTAAAACAAGACCAAGTTTGCCACAAGTGATAATTTAGACTTTTAATTACAAAATCATCTAGACAAGTCGAAGCTAAAGTTATACTTTACATACAAAAGCCTCTAAAAGAGTAGAAATCATAATTATATCATAGTTACAAATGCTTCTAAATAAGTGGAAGTCAAAGTTATATTTTAGCTAAAATTCTAAAATCGGCCGATATCTCGTAATCAAATCTCGTTCGAGATGTCGCGCGAGATACCATAATATCAGCCGAGATATACATCAGGCGAGATTACAACGAAACAACTAGTTTCGAACCGCTCAGGCTCGAAAACGAGATCTCAGCCGAGATCTCGGTCGAGACGAGCGAGATTTAAAACCTTGATTCAAACTCATCTCCAAAATAATGTCTTACATAACACATTAAATCCTCATGCAATCAAAAACCATTTTATACGATTTTAACCTTAAAATCGAATCAAACCTTTTACAAACATACTTGTTAAATCAAACATGGCACATAAACAAAGCATTTCATCATTCAAATCATCCAAACGGTTTTAGACTTTAAACCCGAAATTAAAATGTTCATGAAGACATAGATGAGATGATTTAGATTATTATTCACCTTGTTTTGGATAAGGAACTTGAGATTTGATCTTTCTTAATTCTTCCTTGCTTGAATACTTAGCTTTTAGTTGATTTTGATCCTCTTTTCTCCTAGTGTCGGGCTGGTCTTGAAGCTCTTTTGTTTCTGTTTTTATATTTTGAAAATGTGAATGAGAATGAGGTAAGGGTTTAGGGTTTATGAGATTATGGTACACGGCTATTTCCCATAATACCCTTGTCTTATTCTCTTAAGTAGTTAACTTATAAAACCATTTTATAAACCCATTCTTATGATTGCATTTAGTTAAGGAACGACCTCTATTTAGTTTTCAAATCTCAATCCCTTTATCTCTCTAGTGTTTACATTATTCTATTTAATTTATCTTATTAAATCTCCTTGATAATGTTATTTAAAATTAGTGTTACAATGCCTCTGTCTAGTAGTCTCTCTGTCCGATGTTTCTCGGTCTGGCGGTGCCTTGGTCTAGTAGTCTCAATGTCCGACGGTGTCTCAGTCTGATAGTGCCTAGATCTGACAGTTCCTCTGTCTGGCGGCATCTCTTGCCGATGGTGTCTCTATCCAACGGTGCCCTGGTATTTCAGCCTCTCTATTTGCTTGAGATATTCGGTTAGGAAAGATTCTATTAGGCAGAGATTTGGTTAGGTGGTTTTTATTTGGTAGGTAGTAGAGATTAGATAGTAAACGGTTAGGTTTCATACCGGATCGTTTCTCCTATTCCATAAACATAATGTTCTCGCTAGGGATCAAACTCCTGACCTCTCCATTGAAAGCATGACGCTCAACCACTTAATCTACACATGTTTTTGTGTTATAACTCCTTTATTTTAAGTCAGAATTGAATGAAACTTGGATCGATAGCGTTGTATCGTTGAGTAGAGTATTATAATGACTCTGAATGTTCCACTTGCTTGAAGCAGGTAGTAGCTCTCCAAGGTGGGGTCCGAGTCAGGAAGGTGGTGGACAAATTTTAAGATGACCATATCTTCTAATCCATAGTCAGATTGAGATGCGATTTCGACTTAGGTGTGTTTCCTAACCTTTGGAACATTTTACAAGTGCTTTGAGAATATTTTTAGACTTTGCCAAATTTTCCCCAAATACTTCACCTTGCCCTTGTGATTACATGATGGCGCATTTATTATGCACCTTCGGACCACTTCTATGCTTCTTGACGTCTTTTCATATTCACCATACTATGGGAAAAAATGCCCACAAAACTTGCCCCCCAAAGCATAGTTTAGTAGAATACAAAGTATGCTTTGTTTCATCCAAAATCATCTTTCTTTCTCATGTGATGGTTATCTTAAGCTTCAAATATCTATATCCTCATTCCCATCCTTCTTGTAATTTTTCCGTTGCCGACATGTTACAAAGCCTTTTTCTGGATAAACTTGTTGATTGTTCCAAGACGTACTTTATCAGTATGACGTTGTCAGCTTATTCTTTCTTGGTAGTGTAATCCTAGCATGATTTCCTATTGATTCTCGTCTCTATTCGGTAGGCTTTTCCCCCACTGGTTCAATCTCCTTACCCCCGGGTCCTAAGGACCACACGTTGTCTTATGAATGTTATAAGATTATCGATATGCCCTAAGGAACATGATACACAATAGTCCCATGGTATATGGACTTGATGATGTGTATTTTGTGGCGCTGACTATAATTTAGCTAATTAAGACAAGTGATTTTAATGTATTTTTCCGACATGATCACCAAGTTATTCCATTACAAACTTCTTCATCACTAGCATGCATATTTGTATAGGTCAATCACCAAAATGCTTGGTTAGGTTAGTGTTTTTTGCTGAAGTTTTGATTATGAGTTAGTCACGCGCTTGTGTTGTGAAGCAAATCTTTTTTGATGTTTACACATTGTTGCGTTTGATATTTAATCTTATCCATATTATCCTTTTCCTAACTAGTACTCATGATATGTTTTTTTCTACATAATTTCTAGGTTTTCTTGTTCTGTTAGCAACCTTTCTCGTCACTATCATGCATACTTATATGGGATCAATCACCAATAAGTCCAGTAGGGTAAGCAGTTTCTATGACTGATGCTTCCTTTGGCCCATACTTTATATTTTCTATATGAACACTATCTCAAGCGCATATGTATCTTATAGAAATTCTACACAAAATTATCATACCTGATCAGGATGAGTTGTTACATTTGTGTTTGTATAGTATCCTTACTTAGTCATTGGCTTGTTAGTAATTTTTTCATCTACCTTTGTAATGACCGGCAAATTCATCACTTTAATAAATTGAGAATTATTTTTGAAATATTCAAACATAAGAATTTATAACCTCAATAATGATGTTTTGAACCATAAATAAAAATGACAAACCTGTTTAAAATATATTAACAAAGATTCAATTGATTTATGACATCATTAGTAATGCCAGTATATATAATAATTAATTAATGATTTCAAATTAAGATTTAATGATTTGATGATTATAATAAATTCAAATAATTGCATTAAAATGATAATAATTCATTTATAATAGTAATAAAGTGATAATAAATTAAATGTGATAGTTTTATAAATTTATAAATAAGATTTGAAATTATAAGGAAAATCGATATCGGTTTATCGATATAATAACAGGTTTTGTAAACAATCATTTAATATTGATTTATATGGTTTTATAACTCATATAGGTCATCTTAATTCAGGAATAATAATAAGAAAATATTTTTCAAAGTTTGTTTACAAATATGCATACAATAATTAATAAATTAAAATATGATCGAAATCGAAATCCGAATTTGTAACGATTTGACGTATATAAGTTATGTTATTCAAATGACTTATACAGCATTGTGACATGCACACACATTATCATATACATATACACAAGATAAGAGTAGAAAGTAAATATATATTTACATAAGGTAATAAAATAAATATCTAAAGTAATAATTATTTTAAAAGGCAAACATCAAATCAATCTTACACCACATCACATCACTGTTAGGAACTGGAGATAGTGGTTTTGATGACAACAACCTTTGTAACTTATTTTATTATAACTTATATACTAACACTATTATCTAGATATATATATATATGAATGTTATTATGTAGGATATATAAGGCAGGTACTGATTATTGAAGACCGTACAGTATAAAGATCATGGATGAAGAAATCAAGTTTGAAGACTCATGAGTATCAAGATCAAGATTTCAAGATAAGTGTCTAGTTTATTGTTAAAACTTCATAATAGCACGGAAATTTTCATTTCATATTTCATTTGGGATGGAACCCATTTCTATCTTCTTAGTGGCTTACAAACCCACGACAAGTAGCTTATAAACCTACGACAAGTGGCTTACAAACCCACGAACATCCTGGTTTTGTACAAGTTCTCGAGTCCTGATGTGATGAGATATTCTGCAGGAAGAAGCTTGCAAAACTACTTCAAAATGGTTTTTTCAAATGATTTTCAAAACTGCTTTTCAAAATGTTTTAGCCTTTAAATATTCCTTGTCTTTTTTTTTAAATAAACTCTTGTTTTAAACTTCGTTTGTTTTTAAAACTATCTTACGATTTTTAAATATTCTTGAGATTTAAAATCAAATTTATATATACATTCTAAAAATATATTTTTCTACTCTTCTTTATTTTAAAACATAGGAAAATTAGTTTATTTTACTCCAGAATAATTTCATCTTGTTTTCCTTTCAATACCATTTTCAAAACAAATTTTACATTGTTTTTAACTAAGGGATGTCGACATCATGGGATACCCCATGTCGACATGGTGGCTGTTAAATTCAAAAGTTTCAAATTTCAAAAGAAGTGTCTATTCGTTTAAATCTCTTCACGAATGGTTATGACCGTTACTGGTCTATAAATAACCTTCACAAACGAATTTTTTAACTAACTATTTTCATATTTTCTTCACTCCTTCTTATCCACAAATCCATATTCTAAAATATTCATATTTTTAAGATCGTACCGAAATTCTATCGAATTCTCAAGTGAATCAAATTAGAATCTCATTCTTATTTGATTCTCTGCCCTCTCTCGAAGATCAAACTGCTATTCAGAGTTATAGGATCAATTTTTAATCAAAAGTTTATCGAGTCTCTCTATAAGGTGTGGTTTTGCTTGGAAATAAATTGGGTAATCTTGTGGCTCGTAAATCAAGAGAGTTTGCACCGGACTCGTGAGACAGGAGGGTACCTCAAGGCCTTTAGAAACCGAGGATTGTAATCTCGACTTTGGTATAATAAAAATATGTATGAGGTGTTCTGCCTTGGTACAGGACTAGATGTAGGGTAACTCCGAACCAGTATAAAATCTGGTGTGTTCTTTCCTTTTACTGCTTTTTATTTACTTTCTGCATCTGTGTTTGATTCTGTGATTGTTCTGTGACTAAATTCTGCATTTGTTTGTGTCATAATTTTAATTTAGTCCATATAAGTCTTAGAATCCATTAAACACAATTCACCCCTCCTCTAGTGTTAAATTAGCCTTAAGATCCTTAATCTGCACTCCTTTTCAATTGGTATCAGAGCATAGGTTTTCATAGTTTTCATAATATGAAACTTGAAAAGTTGAAAATGGCATTTTTAGGAAATTTTGTTAATACTAGTTCGAATTTATGCATTTCATCAAAGTATCATAGGTCTGCATATAGTTTTTATGAAAAATCAAGTTATCTACCAAATTGGTTTGTTATGCGGGAACAGACATGTTACATGGCTTTTGAAGAATCAGCAACCAATGGACAAACTGTGCAAATTGAGAAAGATAAATGGATACTTGATAGTGGCTGTTCAAGGCATATGACTGGAAATCCCGAGATACTCAATGACATTATATATCAAGATGGTGGATTGGTCAACTTTGGAGACAACTCAAAAAATATGTGACTGGCATCGGCAATGTTAGTAATTCTAAAACTCCTCTTAGTTCTGATATTTTGCTAGTTAGGAATTTAAAACATAATCTGCTCAGTATAAGTCAACTATGTGATAAAGGATTTAAAATTAAATTTGGAAAAGATAAGTGTCACATCGAAGATAATAAGTCAAATATTATCTTTGAAGGAATTAGGAAGAAAAACATTTACATCCTTAGTATGAAAGTTTCTAATGATAAGTTATGTCTTTTGGCTAATACAAGTGACCCTTGGATTTGGCATAAAAGATTTGGTCATTTAAATTTCAAACTGTTATCTAGGTTATCAAAACTTGACTTAGTTAGAGGTCTTCCCAAGTTAAACTTTAAAGTAGATAGTATATGTGATGCTTGCCAATTAGGAAAACTAAAAGTTCATTTAAATTAAAAGATATGATTTCTACTTCTAAACCTCTAGAATTACTTCATTTAGATTTATTTGGTCCATCTCAAGTTTAAACAATTAATCACAATAAATATGTTTTTGTAATTGTAGATGATTATTCTAGATATACTTGGACTATTTTTCTTAAACTTAAAAGTGATGCTTTTGAATTATTTAAGAATTTTTCTAAAAGAATTCAAAATCAATTTTCTTTAAAAATAAAAACTATTCGTAGTGATCACGGTGGAGAATTTGAAAATAAAAATTTTGAGAATTTCTGTAATAAAATAGGAATCACTCATAATTTTTCTTTTCAAAGAACTCCATAAAAAACGGAGTGGTAGAACGTAAGAATAGAATGATTCAAGAGTGTGCTGGAACAATACTTTCTGATAGTAACTTACCTAAAAACTTTTGGGCTGAAGCTGTCGCTACAGCTTGTTATATGTTAAATAGGATTTTAATTAGACCATTAACTAATAAAACACCATACGAATTACTTTACAATAAGAAACCCATAGTAGCTTATTTTAAAGTTTTTGGTAGTAAGTGTTTTATTCTTAATACAAAAGATAATTTAGATTAATTTGAACCTAAATCCGACAGAGGTATCTTTATCGGATATTCTAATAGAAGTAAAGCATTTAGAGTTTATAATTTAAGAACTAACACTATTGAAGAAACAATGCATGTATCTTTTGATAAAAATTTTAAAGATACTGTGCAAATAGAAGATGAAGAAGATTTTGTAACTTTAAATAATGAACCTAATGAAACTAATTGTGAAATCATTCAACCTAATAAAAGAATTAGACTATTAAAAGATCATCCAGTAGAAAATATACTAGGAAATATTGAATCTATAGTTAAAACAAGAAATCAACTAAATAGTATGAGTAATGTAGCTTTTATATCAACTATTGAACCTAAAAATCCAAAGGAAGCATCATCTGATGATTCATGGATTCTTGCTATGCAAGAAGAATTGAATCAGTTCACCATAAATGATGTTTGGGAACTTGTTCCTAGACCTGAGGATAAAAGTATAATTGGAACAAAATGGGTTTATAAAAATAAAATAACTGAACTTTGTGAGGTCGTGAGAAATAAAGCTCGTTTAGTCGTGCAAGGTTATTGTCAAGAAGAAGGGATTGATTATGACGAAACCTTTGCACCCGTAGCAAGACTAGAAGCTATCAAGATTCTACTTGCTTTCGCAAACTACAATAATTTCAAGTTATATCAAATGGATGTTAAAAGTGCTTTTCTAAATGGTTTTGTAAAAGAAGATGTTTATGTTGAACAACCTCCACTTTTTGAAAATAATGAATTTCCAAATCATGTATATAAACTAAAGAAAACTTTATATGGTCTGAAACAAGCTCCTAGAGCCTGGTATGAAAGACTAAGATCTTATTTACTACAATCTGGTTTTGAAATTGGTAAAATAGATACAACTCTTTTTATTAAAAGAAACAAAAATGTATTCAATTTGTACAAATATATGTAGATAATATAATATTTGGGTCAACTAATAACATAATGAATAAAGAATTTTCAGATATAATGACTAAAGAATTTGAAACGAGTCATATGGGAGAACTAAGCTTCTTCTTAGGACTACAAATCAAACAATTAGATAAAGGAATTTTCATTAGTCAAGAAAAATATGCTAAGGGTTTAATTAATAAATTTGGATGGACCACTTCTAGTGGGAAACCAACTCCAATGAAAACTAATGTAGCCTTAAGTAAAGAAGATAAATCAAAAGATGTTGATCAAAAATTATATAGGGGAATGATTGGTTCGCTGCTTTATATAACAGCAAGTCGTCCTGACATCATGCATAGTGTCTGTCTCTGTGCAAGATAACAATCTCAACCTAAAGAAACTCACTTAAAAGCTGTTAAAAGAATTTTAAGATATGTAAACATACTTTAGATTATGGTTTATTTTACCCTAAAAATGATGTATTTGATTTAATTTCATATTGTGATGCTGATTACGCTGGTTGTAAATGAGACCGAAAAAGTACAAGTGGAACTTGTCACTTTCTAGGACATTCTCTGGTTTCCTGGTTTAGTAAGAAGCAAAACACTGTATCCTTGTCAACAACTGAAGCAGAATATATATCTGCTGCTTTGGCTTGTTCTCAAGTTATATATATACAACAAACTTTAAAAGATTTTGGATTAACTATAACTAAATCACCAATTTATTGTGATAATACTAGTGCAATAAACTTATCTAAAAATCCAACTCATCATGCTAGAACAAAACATATTGATATTAGACATCATTTTCTTAGAGATAATATAACTAAAAAAGTCATAACTCTTGAATATATTAATACTGAAAAACAAATTGCTGATATATTAACCAAACCATTAAATGAACAAAACTTTAATAAATTTAGAAGAGAATTAGGTATATGTTCATTAACTTAAATATAAATTATAAATAATACAAGTATAGTTAATAATTAATATAAATAAAAATTCTTCAAAAATTGAACTATGCATGTCGACATGACCCATCCCCTTATGTCGACATACAGGCCGAGATTTTCAAATTTAATTTTCCCTCTAAAATTAGTTATTTGGTTATATGTTTATATATTTCGACTTTTACTCCTTTCCTCTGTTCTATTCTCTGTAATAAACTTCTAAAACAGTAAATTAATGGCTTCCTCTTCTAATAATGAACCTTCTTCACCCACTTCTCCTCATTCTAGTCCTTTTCAACATTCCACACACGTACGAGTCATCAAATTACAAGAGAAGATGAAAGATTTGCTTCGAATGATGACGGAAATTCCAGTGAGTCAACTGCGAATGGCTAGAAAACAAGATAGGCAAGGCAGAATTCTTAGGAATTTGCAAAAATTCCTTATGGATAACCATGCCAATCCCATTGTCATTGAAGAATCATCACAAGCCATGGATTCTAAAGAAGAAGAGTCTATGGAAGAACCACAAGAGGATTAAGAATAAAAACATCCTCTGCCAAATCCGGATGTTCATATGGATGAAGACGATGGTGTGATTTGCGTTGGAGAGGTCCTTTTTGATGCTAATGGGAACTTGGTCGAACAACATGGAAACTTTTCTCTCCATTATCCAAATTGTTCGGTCCATAAATCACCAATAGTTAAGGGTCCTCGTTAAGTGTTTTTCGTTTTTGTTTTTCTCTTTCTTGATTATATATTGGTTTGTTAATTTGTATATAAAGTGTTATCTTAATTAATGTTCTTCTAAAAACAATCTTTGATGTATAAAATCTTGAATTCCATTTAACTTAGGATGCTATATTTCACTCATACATAGTTATTATTCTTATATCATATGTTTGCTTATCTCATTTTCTATTAAGTTCAAGGTTTATAGGTTACTGTTTTGTTGATGACAAAGGGGGAGAAGTTATATAAAATAGTAGGCTTGGAGTAAGGGGGAGTTATGGTATGATCAAAGTGGTAAGTATATTTTATAAGGTTGTCATCATCAAAAGGGGGGAGATTGTTAGGAACTGGAGATAGTGGTTTTGATGACAAGAACCTTTGTAACTTAGTTTATTATAACTTATATACTAACACTATTGTCTAGATATATATGAATGTTATTATGCAGGATATATATAAGGCAAGTACTGATTATTGAAGACTGTACAGTATAAAGATCAAGGATGAAGAAATCAAGTTTGAAGACTCATGAGTATCAAGATCAAGATTTCAAGATAAGTGTCTAGTTTATTGTTAAAACTTCACAATAGCACGGAAATCTTCATTCCATATTTCATTTGGGATGGAACAAATTTCTATCTTCTTAGTGGCTTACAAACCCACGACAAGTAGCTTACAAACCTAGGACAAGTGGCTTACAAACCAACGAACATCCTGGTTTTGTACAAGTTCTCAAGTCCTAATGTGGTGAGATATTCTACAGGAAGAAGCTTGCAAAACTACTTCAAAATGGTTTTTTAAAATGATTTTCAAAACTGCTTTTCAAAATGTTTTAGCCTTTAAATATTCTTTGTCTTCGTTTTTAAACAAACTATTGTTTTAAACGTCGTTTGTTTTTAAAACTATCTTCTGATTTTTAAATATTCTTGAGATTTAAAATCAAATTTATATATACATTCTAAAAATATATTTTTCTACTCTTCTTTATTTTAAAACATAGGAAAATTAGTTTATTTTACTCCAGAATCATTTCATCTTGATTTCCTTTCAATACCATTTCAAAACAAATTTTACATTGTTTTTAACTAAGGGATGTCGACATCATGGGATACCCCATGTCGACATGGTGGCCGTTAAATTCAAAAGTTTCAAATTTCAAAAGAAGTGTCTATTCGTTTAAATCTCTTCACGAATGATTATGACCGACTGGTCTATAAATAGCATTCACAAACGAATTTTTTAACTAACTATTTTCATATTTTCTTCACTCCTTCTTCTCCACAAATCCATATTCTAAAATATTCATATTTTTAAGATCGTGCCGAAATTCTACCAAATTCTCAAGTGAATCAAATTAGAATCTCATTCTTGTTTGATTCTCTGCCCTCTCTCGAAGTGCTATTCAGAGTTATAGGATCAATTTGTAATCAAAAGTTTATCGAGTCTCTCTATAAGGTGTGGTTGTGCCTGGAAATCAATTGGGTAATCTTGTGGCCCGTAAATCAAGAGAATTTGCCCCAGACTCGTGAGACTGGAGGGTACCTCAAGGCCTTTAGAAACAGAGGATTGTAATCTCGACTTTGGTATAATAAAAATCTGTATGAGGTGTTCTGCCTTGGTACAGGACTATATGTAGGGTAACTCCGAACCAGTATAAAATCCAGAGTGTTCTTTCCTTTTACTACTTTTTATTTACTTTCTGCATCTGTGTTTGATTCTGTGATTGTTCTGTGATTAAGTTCTGCATTTGTTTATGTCATAATTTTAATTTAGTCTATATAAGTCTTATAATTCATTAAACACTATTCACCCCCCTCTAGTGTTAAATTATCCTTAAGATCCTTAATCCGCACTCCCTTTCAATTGGTATCAAAGCATAGGTTTTCATAGTTTTCATAATATGAAACTTGAAAAGTTGAAAATGTCATTTTTAGGAAATTTTGTTGAAAAATCAAGTTATCTACCGAATTGGTTTGTTATGAAGGAACGGACATGTTACATGGATTTTGAAGAATCAACAATCAATGGACAAACTGTGCAAATTGAGAAAGATAAATGGATACTTGATAGTGGATGTTCAATGCATATGACTGGAAATCCCAAGATACTCAATGACATTATATATCAAGATGGTGGATTGGTCAACTTTGGAGACAATTCAAAAGGATATGTGATTGGCATCGGCAATGTCGGTAATTCTAAAACTCCTCTTATTTCTGATATTTTGCTAGTTAGGAATTTAAAACATAATCTGCTTAGTATAAGTCAACTATATGATAAAGGATTTAAAATTAAATTTGGAAAAGATAAGTGTCACATCGAAGATAATAAGTCAAATATTATCTTTGAAGGAATTAGGAAGAAAAACATTACATCCTTAGTATGAAAGTTTCAAATGATAACTTATTTGGAAAAGAAAAGTGTCACATCGAAGGTAATAAGTCAAATATCAAGTATAATTTGAAATAATTTCTATGGATCTGTTTCATTCAAATATTAACCAATTTGTATTTACCATCTTAGATGACATGGTTTCAACTTATTAAAAAAGTTGTTTTTTTTAGAATTGAAAATCTTTGTTAAAATTTAAGTAAAATAATTTGGAATTATTCTATGTTTTAAAAAGAGTTTAATTAAACCGAAGAATTTAACAAAGAGAGTTTTAATGAATTCTATATATACTAAAAAGAAATGGTTTTCAAAAGATAAATATCTCTAGAATATATTTTGGATAAAATGATATTAATTGATGGAATATTAATTACCTATTTATTAACCATCGTTTTATCGATGATTGGTTTGAAGGAACCAAGGTCGGATCCGATTGCTTTGTGCTGCATGATAGAGTGTTCTCGCTTTGTGAACTGTGACGAAGCTAGACTCCCACCCCTACATGTCCCTAGTTTGAAAGGGTTGGTTGTTAGTCGCGAGGCTGGCCACAAAAGAAAATTCGAGTACCAGTGTGTGCCACGATGGTTGTGTCCACTGCTAATGGTTGGAAAGCCTAGGTTGGTGGGTGTAACCGCTGCTTGGATCTTAAAGCCCAAGTCCTCACATTTGTATCAGAGCTTTGGTTTAGCGAACACCAAAGCCAGACCAGGGTAAAGCCTCATCAGAGATAGGATTAGTAATATCCTAGGATGAGTAATTCATTAGAGATAGGGCTAGTAACACCCTCGAATGAGTTGAGAGTATTATATATATGAGCGTGTATTTGTTAATATATAAAAATGATTTTTAAAAATATGGTAAATGAAATAATTTTACCTAGGATTATATTTTTAATATAAAAGATATGTTTTAAAAAGATATATAGTAACTTGAATGATTGTTTAAAAACAAGTTAATAAAAAGATTTAAGCCTAAAACATCCTGTGATTAGAATTTCACAGTTTGACTATAAGATGTTCATTAAATAAGAGTAGTTAGGGGATGTATATAAAACCTAAGAATTTGGATAATGAGAACTTTTATCTAAAAGGGTTTTTGAAGAAAATTTCCAAAGGATTTTTGTATTGGTTTAGAAGTAAAAGAACCAAGTGCTTAGTAAATTATTTAACCATCATCTGAAATTATGATACTGAAAGGTTATAAAGTGAATAAT
This sequence comes from Allium fistulosum, assembly GCA_030737815.1. NCBI lineage: Eukaryota > Viridiplantae > Streptophyta > Magnoliopsida > Asparagales > Amaryllidaceae > Allium > Allium fistulosum. The sequence continues at coordinate 680,466,291 of CM060907.1, read as the reverse complement.
AGAAACTTTCATCTAGAATGTTTTTGAGAAAGAAGTTTTAAAGGATTTTGAAAGTTGATGATAATAATGTTTGGAAAACACTTTGCCAAGGATTTAACCAAATATCGATTGGCTTTCTAAAATTTGATCAAGTATGATTTTGAAAAAAATACCAAAGTACTTAGAGAATTATTACCCTTGACTGTCAAATGAATTTGTGATAGGATACATTTAAATTTAGACCTTGACATTATAATAAGTTAGTATCCATATCTAAGAAAACTTTGTATGCATTGGTAGAAACCATTCATGGAAAAGTATTCGAAGGGGGAGTCTTCAAAGAGAAAGGGTAATAATGATGATGAGGATGACGAGGAAGAAAATGATAGAGAGATATTTGATGTTGGTTATTGGAATGAATCAACTTTAGAATGATGGTAGTGTTTGGAAGTTGGTTGTCTATCTAGGGGCATTTATATTAGTATTAGCACGTATATGGGCTAGCAACTTGGTATAATGTTTAACGATGTACTAGTGTTTGTAGTATGAACCCCTGTAGGGTTAGAATTAGTTAAGAATGTTTTAGTATGTATGTTGAGATGGTTTGTATGGTGATGTAAGAAAGAAACTATCTATAAAATCTTTATGTCCTTTATTCATAACTTTGTTTATAGTGAATACACGAATCACTTAAGATAAATTTCATAAAACTTTTCGTAAAATACATAAGTAAGAATTTCCTTTGAAAAGGAATAAAACTATTTTTTTATGAAATGTTTAAACTTAAACCAAGATTTTCTAAAATATTTTGGAAAAATAAAGTATAAAAGTATTATATACTAAGCACAATTTGGCCTAAGAATTGATTGTAAGATTTTGATATCCGAAAGGATTTTATCGTTCGATGGTCAAAGGCAAACATTAATAAAGGTTTGTAGTCAGATTGCTTACATTTTCTATCATAGTTGAGGGCTATATAAGGAGAATAATAGCCTTTGAGCCTATTCAAGATCTGCACTAGAAAATCGGAGGATCAATACTAGTTCGGAAGCAAAATGATATATTTGAATTAAAGATCGAATAAGATAAGTGCATATGAATAATATGTAAGTACCACCCAACGATATATTTGAAATTTCAACTTTGGAATAAGTATCACCGACTTTGCGCTTAATTTTGAAGACGAAATTCTTTTAAGGAGGGGAGTCTATAATGACCCGCAAATTCATCACCTTAATAAATTAAGATGATTTTTGAAATATTCAAATATAAGGATTTATCACCCCAATAATGATGTTTTGAACCATAAATAAAAATGTTAAACCTATTTTAAAATATATTAACAAAGATTTAATTGATTTATGACATCGTTAGTAATCCTAGTATATATAATAATTAGTCAATGATTTTAAATTAAGATTTAATTATTTAATGATTATTATAAATATTCAAATAATAGTTTTAAAATGATAATAATTCATTTATAATAGTAATAAAGTGATAGTAATCAAATGCGATAGTTTTATAAATTTATAAATAAGATTTGAAATTATAAGGAAAATCGATATTGGTTTATCGATATAATAACACTTTTTGTAAACAATCATTTAATATTGATTTATATGGTTTTATAACTCATATAAGAAAATTATAATTGATGAACAATAATAAGAAAATAGTTTTCAAACTTTGTTTACGAATATACATACGTTAATTAATAAATGAAAATATGACAGAGGATCGGAATTCGAATTCATAACGGTTTGACATATATAAGTTATATGACGTTGTTCAAATTACTTGTACACCTTTGTGACATGCACACACACACATTATCATATACATATACACATGGTAAGAGTAGAAAGTAAATATATATTTACATAAGGTAATAAAATAAATATCTAAAGTAATAATTACTTTAAAAAGCAAACATCAATTCAATTTTACACCACATGGCATCACCACCTCCACCATCATCACAACCATCACCAACACCTCGTCCACATTGGGGCCTACCATGCGCCACAAGAGGTGGGAAGGGGAGACTTTTTCTAAGGAAGGTGGGGGTATGTTGGTAATTTTACTTCAAAGATATTTTCTCCTTTTTCCTATAAATACCACCCCTCCTTCTCACTTATTCTTCACATTCATTCTTCTTCCTCTTAATTCTTGAGCTTTCTTATGCTCTCTAATGGCTTCAAAAGAAGCCTCTTTTCTTTCTCAAAACTTGAGAAAAAGTAGCAAGGTTAAAAATAGTGGAAGTGCTTAAGCACTAATCCGTCGATTTACTCTCTAAATTTTTCAAAAGTGAAGCAAATCTTCTCTTATCTCTTCTAAAGCAAGTGAGAGAACATTGGGCCGAGAGCAAGATGGAATGGGAAGGGTGGATGAGCACTTGGAAAGCGAGGAGGAGTTGTTCAGTTAATGGTTTAGTGAAGTGTTGATTTGAATGAATGTTGGTAGGAAATTTGGATTTGGATTATGGTGAGAAACTCTATATCTATGTATTTATATATATTATATATATATATATTGGATGATATGATATGGTTTGATATGTGTGTTTAATGTGGTTGTTTATCATGTTTGGATGATGATGATGATATGATTGTTTGATTGTATTAACATGTCATGTTAAATACACGTCGATATTACACAAGAAAATCACTTTCAGAATCAAATTATAAAAGTAATATGGAATCATTAAAACTCTTTAAACAGTTTTAAAATAATTTTAAAACATTTTATAAATAGTAAAAATAAATTTGATGAAGTCTAAATAAGAAATGAAAAACGAGCCAAAACTAGGTGCGTCGCGTAACGGTAGTTTGCGATTTCGCGCCACAAATGTTAATTGGGTATATAAGGTGGAATATATCTCGGAATTCTTTATAATAAGAATTTTTTGAACTATTATATCCATATTTTTCAAACAAAGGAAGAAAATCAAGATTTCATCTTGAAGATTTTAAAATATAAGCAAACCAAGTTTTCGAAATATTCGCAATTTTGCAGTTCGAAATCCAAAAAAGGATTTCTTAAAATTTAATTTTTTAAATGTTTTATAATTATGGAAAAATCTTTACAAATCTTTTAAAATGTTCTAAAATAGATTTGAGTTGCATAAATAAATTTTCAAATGATAGAAAAGTCGTTTCGGTCAATATAAAAAACACTACTTGCAGCGCTTTTCAATAACTTTTGAAATATAACTTTAAACTTAACAATTCTTCCCAAATCTTTTATAAATATTTTCAAATGATTAATTAAGTGTTTTAAAGATGATTTGAAGATTTAATGATTTATTTAAAAGGATTTAAATAAAAAAATTAAAGAAAAGTTGTTATAAGCAATTGTTTTAATCTTGGCTCTAATAAGCCGACGAGTACACCTAATTTTCTGTTCGTGAGATCTAGTTGAGGTGCTTAAACTAAGGAGATGCTCAGAAGCAACCAGTGCCTTGACTCACCTGGCCTCACCTAGGCGAGGGATAGGTAAGGTCAAAATGTTGGAAACGAGTTAAGTATAAAAGATTAAATTTCTCAACTTTATACAACTTGGGTTGTATAAAGATAATCTTCTTATAATTGATAGTACTTGTTGAATATGGAAATTAAAATCAAGTATAATTTGAAAAAAAATTCTATGGGCGTTTCATTCAAATATTAACTAATTTGGATTTACCATCTTTGATAACATGGTTTCAACTTATTAAAAAGTTACGTTTTTAGAATTGAGAAATCTTTGTTAAAATTTAAGTAAAATGATTTGGAATTATTCTGAGTTTTAAAAGGAGTTTAATTAAACTGAAGAATTTAACAAAGAAAGTTTTAATGAATTCCATATATAGTATAAAGAAATGGTTTTCAAAAGATAAATATCTCTAGAAGATATTTTGGATAAAAAGATAATGATTAATGGAATAATAATCACTGTTAGCGCCAAAATTGGTCACTAACACCCAAATCCAAGTGAAAGCACCAAATACCAATCACAACTCACAAATAGGATATGTGTAGAGAGTAATAATGTGAACAACAGTAAAAATTCAAATGAAAGCAGTAAAGAACAACAGATTTTATAGTGGTTCGGCTATCTTCGGCCTACGTCCACTCCAGAAGTTTCCTTTTTATTACTGTATTGATTGATTATAGTTACAAGATGGCAGAGTAATCTCAGGCTTAGAAAATATAAAGCAAGAGAGAAGAAAGAAGGTCCTTTCATCTGGAGACCCACATGCTGTATTTATAGGCAAATCCTGAGTTGTTGGGCTTCTTGAATGATCCGGGCCCATCAAGGCCATAGCCGAGCCACCTAGAATGCCAAACCACATATGCCGAGCGAGAATGCCGAGCGAGTTCGCCATGCCGAATGGCACTCGTATTCCAAGCCACATGGCCATGCCGAACGACACTCGTATGCCGCGCAAGGGGATCATGCCGAACGACATTCGTATGCCGAACGAGGCTTGGTGTGCCGAGCGAGTCATCTATGCCGAACGAGGCTTTATGCCGAGCGATGTCCAATGCCAAGCGAGTCATTTATGCCGAATGAGGCTTTATGCCGAGCGACGTCCAATGCCGGGCAACGTCCAATGCCGAGCGAGGTACGATGCCGAGCGATGTCCAATGCCGAGCGACGTCCAATGCCGAGCGATGTCCAATGCCGAACGAGACTTTATGCCGAGCGACGTCCAATGTCGAGCGACGTCCAATGCAGAGCGAGGTACGCTGCCGAGCGAGGTACGATGCCGAGCAAGGTACGATGCCGAGCGAGGTACAATGCCGAGCGAGGTGTGATGGCGAGCGGGGTGTGATGCCGAGTTGGGTGTGATGCCGAGCGGTAATGTCTAGCCGCAACCAAACGACCTTCCTAAGCTTCCATACCTCGATCGGATCCATCATGTTCCTGCCTCGATAATCGTGAAGTCGACTTAGTTAAGTCCGCCTGCCTACAGCCTTGCCAAAAGGAGGGTTAACACTTTGCCCCCCAAAACATGCCTTGCAATCGGAAGGTGTGTTTTGAATAGGTTATATCCTGATATCCAAGGTCCATGCTATATTCGTTATCAAACGAATCCATCTGAATCTGATAGTTTATTCCGTGACCGTTCCAAGTCGTTATCCAATTCCGAATTCGCCTCTTGGAAGTTAGCAATCGAATCCTACGATCTTTCCAGACCGTTGACGGCCTCTCCGGACCCTTGTTAAGCTAGATCCAAACTTAATGATTGATTAGGTAGATCATGTCACGCTTCGACGAAGCAACCTATCCCTTGCGCTCCGGTTCAGCGTCCCTGAACATTAAGCGATGCCATGATCCTCCTGGACCAGTGTCAGCCTCTCCGGGCTCTTACAGGATCCCATCCTGTCACTCTCCGGTGAAGGGGAAACAACGTTGAGTAAGCCGATCCTGTCATTCTCTGGCGAAGCAACGTCACTCCCTGCACTCCGGTTCAGTGTCTCTGAACATTAAGCGATGTCTTGGCTTTTCTAGACCGATCATAGCCTCTCCGGGCTCTTGCTGGATCCCATCCTGTCACTCTTCGGTGAAGGGGAAACAGTGTCAAGTGAGCCGATCCTGTCGCTCTCCGGCGAAGCGGCAACACCCCCGCACTCCGGTTCAGTGTCTCTGAACATTAAGCAATGTCTTGGCCTTTCTAAACCGATCATAGCCTCTCCGGGCTCTTGCTGGATCCCATCTTGTCACTCTCCGGTGAAGGGGAAACAACGTCGAGTGAGCCGATCTTGTCGCTCTCCGGCAAAGCGGCAACACTCCCTGCACTCCGGTTCAGTGTCTCTGAACATTAAGCGATGTCTTGGCCTTTCTTGACCGATCATAGCCTCTTCGGGCTCTTGCTAGATCCCATCCTATCACTCTCCGGTGAAGGGGAAACAACGTCGAGTGAGCCGATCCTGTCGCTCTCCGGCGAAGTGGCAACACCCCCTGCACTCCGGTTCAGTGTCTCTGAACATTAAGTGATGTCTTGGCCTTTCTAGTCCAATCATAGCCTCTCCGCGCTCTCACTGGATCCCATCCTGTCACTCTCCAGTGAAGGGGAAACAGCGTCGAGTGAGCCGATCATGTCGCTCTCCGGCGAAGCGGCAACATCCCCTGCACTCCGATTCAGTGTCTCTGAACATTAAGCGATGTCTTGGCCTTTCTGGACCGATGTCAGCCTCTCCGGGCTCTTACTGGATCACATCCTGTCACTCTCCAATGAAGGGGAAACAACATTGAGTGAGCCGATCCTGTCGCTCTCCGGCGAAGCAGCGTCACTCCCTGCCCTACGGACCCCGTCTCTCCAGGTAGGGTCATAAAGCGATTAATTTCAAATTGACTTCCAATATTCATCCTTTAACTCTACTGTCAAAGGTTTATTTTATGAAATTCAAGTTCATTTATTAATTTAAATTTTCAAGTGTTCAATCACAAACAAAGGAAAAATCTAGATACTGCCACTCTGGGCAGAGCGGTCTATTACCATCTCAGAGCATGCCTGGGGATCTCTCCGGTTCCCTTACATGTGTAAGTGGAATAGCCGTTTTATTTTGAAATCAAACCAAAGAATTTTAGGTAATCGACCAAAGTTCAAGTCCTGAACTTGGCCCGTGCCATCACGATCAATTGATGACGAGTCGTGATCCCGATCCAGGATTAGTTCTATTGGGTGCAGGCGGTAGTTGCTCAGGTCCTACGGCCACTGTCCGATTTCTCATGTATTGTGGCAATTTACCACTTCTAACATGATCTTCCACCTCATCCTTAAGATGGCGACATTCATCGGTAGTATGCCCTTCCAGCTTATGGAATAGGCAGTACTTTCCACTTCTACATTCCCGCTCTGTGGGATCTCTCCTGGGTGGTTTTCGATAGGGGAGCTGCCCCCTAGTCTCCGTGTAAATCCGTTCCAGGCTTGCCGTCAAATCTGTGTATTGTTTGAATTTGGGTTCTCGGAATTTCTTCCGTTTATCAGGACCATCGTATCTGTTGTCCTGCTTTCACCTTCCTTTTTCCGCTTCGGATTGTTCTTTGGAGGTTCCTTCGCCTTGCACAGCGTTTGTTTCTCGCCTCTCGGCGCGTGAATCTTCTAGCCGAATGAATCTTTCAGCTTCATGATAAAATTCTCCAAGGTCTTGTGGGGGATCTCTTGCTAAAGAATCCTTGAACTTTATGCCTTCCGCAACTCCTGCTACCGCCGCCATCAAAATCATAGATGGATCCGAGCGATCTACTGAAGCCACAGTTGCATTGAATCGTAATAAAAAATCTTTTATGGACTCTCCGGTCCTCTGCTTTATCGAAGCCAGAGTCATCACACTCTTGGGTCGCGTCACGTGGACCCTAAACTGCCTCATGAAGCGTTCCACTAGCTCGCCCCACGTTCTAATTAATCCAGTCTCTAGCTGCCTGAACCAAAGCGCAGCCAAATCTGATAAGAATAAAGGGAAACATAGTGCCATCACTTCCTCAGATGCTCCCAGCACTTCCATATGTCTGATATATCTGGTAATATGCATGGTCGGGTCTGACTTTCCATCATAAGGATCCAGCATGGGTAATTTGAACTTTGGAGGATTCCTTACATTTCTGATATTCGGAGTAAACAGACTCTGACTAACTTCCTCTAGGCCTCCACTTGACAATCCTCCTCTCATAATTCGTCGTACTAGTCCAGCCATTCTTTCATCTCCGTCCAGGGGTTGCCCCCTTAGCATGCTTCTATCCTGCCCCCCAGGTCTCGAAGGATATTCTGGGTAATATTCTTTAGGTGGCTCATTAACGTTAGCGTTGGCTCTGGCCTGTTGAGCCCCATCTATGGGTCTTCCAGTGTCAGATCCTGTGGGTCTGCCCCCAGGTCCTTGTTGATTGCCTTCACGTTCTGCATTCAGGTCTTGAATCTGACCTCCAGTGGTTTCTCCAACTCTAGCTCCTTGTCCTGCATTTGCAGCCGCTGTAGTCGATCCAAGGTTCTGTGCTCCAACCGCTCTCATTTTCTCAAAGAAGCTTTGCATCATATCCTGTTGACTCTTCAATAACCTTTCATGTATTGAATCTGCCATAGCCTCCATCTCATCCCTGGTGATGTAGATCGAAGCTTGTCCTTCTCTAGCTCCAGAGGATGCCTCTTGACTTCCCTCCTGATGGCTTCTTTCTGTCACTTGCTTCCTTGTTGATGGCCTAGCCATTGTTTTCTAGAATCCAAGTTCCTAGCTCCAGAATTCCCGAGTGTTTGCCTTCTCAGTGAAAGCACCAAAATGTTAGCGCCAAAATTGGTCACTAACACCCAAATCCAAGTGAAAGCACCAAATACCAGTCACAACTCACAAATAGGATATGTGTAGAGAGTAATAATGTGAAGAACAATAAAAATTCAAATGAAAGCAGTAAAGAACAACAGATTTTATAGTGGTTCGGCTATCTCCGGCCTACGTCCACTCCAGAAGTTTCCATTTTATTGTTGTAATGATTGATTACAGTTACAAGATGGCAGAGTAATCTCAGCCTTAGAAAATATAAAGCAAGAGAGAAGAAAGAAGGTCCTTTCATCTGGTGACCCACATGTTGTATTTATAGGAAAATCCTGAGTTGTTGGGCTTCTTGAATGATCCGGGCCCATCAAGGCCATAGCCGAGCCACCTAGAATGCCGAACCACATATGCCGAGCGAGAATGCCGAGCGAGGTCGCCATGCCGAACGGAACTCGTATGCCGAGCCACATGACCATGCCGAACGACACTCGTATGCCGCGCAAGGGGTTCATGTCGAATGGCATTCGTATGTCAAACGAGGCTTGGTGTGCCGAGCGAGTCATTTATGCCGAACGAGGCTTTATGTAGAGAGATGTCCAATGCCGAGCGAGTCATCTATGCCGAACGAGGCTTTGTGCCGAGCGACGTCTAATGCCGAGCGAGGTACGATGCCGAGCGACGTCCAATGCCGAGCGACGTCCAATGCCGAGCGACGTCCAATGTCGAGCGACGTCCAATGCCGAACGAGGCTTTATGCCGAGCGACGTCCAATGCCGAGCGAGGTACGATGCCGAGCGAGGTACGATGCCGATACGATGCCGAGCGAGGTACGATGCCGAGCGAGGTGTGATGTCGAGCGGTAATGTCTAGCCGCAACCAAACGACCTTCCTGAGCTTCCATACCTCGACCGGATCCATCATATTCCTGCCTCGATAATCGTGAAGTCGACTTAGTTAAATCCGCCTGCCTACAGCCTTGCTAAAAGGTGGGTTAACAATCACCTATTCATAAACCATTTTTTTATCGATGATTGGCTTGAACGAACCGGGGTCGGATTTGGGTGAATCCTATCCGTAAACCACTTCAAACCAATTTACGCATTCGAAAACGAAGGTATATATTGAAGACCAAAATTTTGGAAGATAGAGGATCTTCATTTTGAAAGGACAAATTGTTGATAATCTCTGGGTAGCTCTGAGATAAAAAATAGCAGTGGTCCCTTCGTTTTGAAAATCTTCGAAACACAAGGACTATTCGGTACTAATCCTAGGGGCTATTCCCAATAGGATTTGGTAGGAAAGTACCTTCGGCTTGTCTTGTTCCTTGACAACTTGTATAGATGAATGTTTGACGTTGAATTTCTAGACCATATTGATTTATCTCTATGAACGTATCATCTGTTTGGTAGGGGAGAAGGCAACTTTACTTAACTTAACATACTTTCTTGAGACGTACGAGCTCAGAAGCTATACGTTTGTAGAAATCAGTTGTGTGATTTTGAAATGACAAATTGGCATTCAAAGTGGAAGATGTGCTATGTAAAAAAAGGTAATCGTTACCTCAAAGCCTCACACCCCGGAATGATGAAACAGGGGATACTTTAAGGCTAAGTGGCTCGCTACCAATCAGGGTACGAAATCACCTTCTTGATCTATAAAATTTCTACCCACTATAACGTAGACTTTAAATTAAGTGGTGTATGCTATGAGACGTCTTGGATAGGTCAATAACGGTCGGGTCATATAATAATTGGTGCTATTCATGTACTTTTCGAATAGGTCGGTCTTAATTTGTACGAGGACCAACATAGGGGCTTCAGGTGCATTCCTCTAGGAATGGACTATACGGGAGGTAGTCCCTTACTTCGCTATTTAGCTGGAAATCCAATCTCATTAAGTGCCTTCAGTTTTGTCTTGTTGAACCTTAAATGATTAGGTCTGGAATCTAATATGGTAATAATTTCGACTAAGATTCATAAGTTTACTTGCAAATGTTTTTAAAAGAATGCCATTAAAAATAGTATTACCAAATTTCCACGTAAAAATGTTTTGGTTATCATAAGGTAAAAACTCGTGTAACGACCCGCCAATTACCACTTCGATAAATTGTATTTATTATTAGATTTATGCAAACAAAAGGATAATATTGTTTTAAGTGATAGTAAATAATAGTAATCTTATTTTGAATAAAATTTTACAAAAATATTCTCCTCGGAATTTAAATTGATAAAATGGCTAAAAATCGTTTTGTCGAATACCAGCTCTATAATCATAAAGCGTTGCGCACAGAGCTAGATACATACACTTATTTTTTATATAATTAAACAAGAATATGAAATAAAATCAATTGATTTGTTTTTGAAAATAAAATGTGTTTTGACATTGTTAAGTAATACCCTTAATTATGATAATTGATTTATTTAATTTAAAATGAGATTTAATGATTTAATAATAATTTTATTTATTCAAATAATTATTTTAAATGATGATAATTCATTTTGAATAGTTATAAATTGATAATAAATCATTTATAATAATTCTATAAAGATATATTTTTGATTTGAAAATAAAAGGAAAAATCGATATCGCTTTATCGGTATAATAGCGATTTTTGTAAATAATTAATAATATTTATTTATATGGTTTTATAAATGAAATGTGATCATTTTAATTCATCTAAAATGATAAGAAAATGCTTTTCAAATTTTTTTACAAATATATGTACGTTAAAGTATAAGTGAAAATGTGACCGGGAATCGGTTCTTCGATTGGCAACGGTTTATCGAACGAAAGTTGTACGAAATCAATGCAACGTTGTTTATATGCCATTTACACCTATGTAACATACAGATGCATCCACTAACATGTACATGAACATATGCATACAACATATATACTTATACACTTAAAAATACTTAATAATACAAAATCTAAGATATTTTATGCAAGCTTCCTCCTTAAGCTTACATAAGTAAACTTATGCATACATGAAGTGAATGGAATTGATGGACACATGGAGGGGTGATAATGGGCGTGCCTAGGAAGGGGGGAGGTGTATTGGAGAAACCATGAAATAGTGACGTGATACTTTTACACTCTTCCTTTGGCTATAAATAGCCCACCCTCTCAACACATTTTTTTCACCTTCTTCACTTTAGCATAACTTCCTCGTATCTGAACGAAATGAGGAAAGTCATTTTTTGATACCATTCAAATTTTCAGTGGATACCACTTTCTAGTTGACCACTTCTTCTCATTCAATGCTTAGCAATGCTCAAAACACCATTCTTTTTAAAGCATTTTCGAGCCCAGTTTTAATGACCGAAAATACCTCTTTTTCATTCGAATATAACTCCTCCAAAAGGGATCTAAATGAAGTAATTCTTTTTTCAAACCATGTATAACTCCAGTGGCTTCAACTTTCATGTTTAGCACTTCTTCAAGTTTTGAGTCTAACTATGTCAAAATTTCACTTTTTTACAGTGCATTTTCGGGCTTCGTGTTTACGAATCCGAGAATACCTCTTATTCTCTTGGACATAACTTCCTCATAACTAATTCAAATTAGATGATTCTTTTTTGAAACCGTAGAGAAAATAATTTCCTACAAATTTTATATTGTCCACATTTCCAAATTCATAGAGTAGAATGTCCAAAAATCCAAGATAAAATGACTTATTTTTAGGTCTAGTTTTTAGTAAATTCAATAATAATCCAAAGTCCTACAGCTCATTTTCCATGCTTGGCCGAGCACCACTTTTGGCATGGGATGACCCAAGTACACTAGGAGGCAAGGTGTTGGTGTCCGTGTGCTCGGATCGCGAGTTATAGAAGCTATAGCCTTTTTCCAAAAGGAAATCAATGTGAGAACTCCTAAACTATTATACTATATTTTGATGATGATATGATGTTTGCAATGGATGTTTAATATGCTTTGATCATCAAGTTTGGTTGTTTAAATATGAATGTTGAATATATATGCAAGTCACGAAAATACACGTCGATAAGCACAAAGGAAATCAGTTTCCTTGATTTAATGAATTAGTGTATATGAAATGTTAAACCTCTTTAAAAATGGTTTAAAATGAGTTTTAAATGTTTTATAAACATATAAAAGTGTTTTGTTGAAGTTTGAATGAGAACTAAAAATTAAGTCAAAAATAGGGGCGTCGCATAACGGCATTTCGCGATTTCGCTCTATAAAAGTCAAACAAAGTGTAAAAGATGGAATATAGCTCGGAATTCTTCGAGATAAGAATTTTCCAAACTATTATATACATAGTTTTCCAATGAAGAAGGAAAATCGATATTTCGATAAGTTGATTTTGAAATAAGAGTAAAATAAGTTTTGGAAAAATCCCGATTTTGCAGTTCAGGATTCAAAACTGAATTTCTTAGAAAATGATGTTGAAAATTGTTTAAAAATGTGGAATAAATCTTATAAATCTTTAAAATATTTTAAAAGTGATTTGAGTATTAAAAATGAATTTTCAGATAATAAAAGATCGTTTTGATCAATATAGCTTAAAAGGGCACTTTCCGCAGCACTTATCCGCAGCACTTTTCTCTAACTTTTGAAATGTAGCTTTAAACTTAACAATTCTTTTCTAAATCTTTTATAAATGTTTTCAAAAGGATAATTAAGTATTTTAATGATGATTGGGATGTTTTATAGGTTGTTTTAAAAGAATTTAAATAAACAATTTAAAGAAAAGCTATTATAATTAAGTGGTTTAACCTTGGCTTTAAAAGCAGACGAGTAGACGGGATTTTTATATTTGTGAGATCTGAATGTGAGGTGCTTAAACTAAGGAGATATTCAAGAGAAACCAATGCCCTGGCTCACCTGGCCTCTTCCCTGGGCGAGGGATATATAAGGTCGAAATGTCGGAAACGAGTTAAGTATAAAAAGATTAAATTTTTCCAAATTTAAATTAAATATAACTTTGATTTTATAGAGATGATCTTCTTATATTCGATGTTAAAGCCCGAAGAGGGAACTTGTACCGTTCATGGAATTTAAAAGGTGATTTCGTCGTTATTCCGCCCATAGTATTTGTTGAATACGGGAATTGATATTGAGTAGAATTAGATGATTTATATAGATTCTGCTCATTTAATATTTACTGGTTTTGGGATTAACATCCTAGATAAAATGGTTTTAACTTAATCAAAATTATGAGTTCTAGGTTAATAAATCTTTGTTAAAGATTTAAATGAAATGATTTTGGAAATGTTTTCTTAATAAAGAAATTGAAATAATTTCGAATTATTCCTAGTTTAGAAAGGGTTATATGTAATCAAAGGATTTAATAAGAGAGGTTTAGTAATTCTGTATGTACCGGAGAAGATGTTTTTGAAATGTATATCTCTAAAAGAGATTTTGATAAAAATAACTTAATCAATTAAAGAATGATTCCCTGTTCACAGAACCTTTATTTATCGATGATTGGTTCCAAGGAATCGGGGTCGAATCTGGGGTAATTTCTATTCGAAAACCACTTCGAACCGATGTATGTGTTCAAGAAAAATGAAGACATGATAAAGAAAATGAAGGATGAAGACTGAGGATTTTCGGGATGAAAGGACTACTTGTTGATAATTCTGGTTAGCTCCCAAATACTAAAATAGTAGTGGTCCCTTCATTTTTGAAACTCTTTGGGTTGCAAGGACTTTTCACTACTAATCCTAGGGATAATTCCCGACAGGATATGGTAGGAGAGTGCCTTCGATTTTGTTCAATTCCAGAATGAACTTGTATGGATGGATGTCTGACATTGCATTCTTAAGATTTCATAGTTGACTTTTATAAACATACATTTGTTTAGTGGCGGAAAAGGCAACTTCTCTTAGCTTAACACCCTTCTCTAAGACGTACGAGCTCGGAGGTTGTATGTTTGTGAAAGTCAATAGGGATCGATGGAATGGCAATGTAGCATTCAAAGTGGAATGTGCAATGTGAAAGATAATCGCTACCTCATGCCTCACACCCGGAAATGGCCGAAACATGATAGATGCGGCAAGGCTAAGTGGTTCACAACCATTAGGGCATGATCATCCTCTTCTAGATATATTTCTACCCGCTATGACGTACGGGTGTAAATTAATATGGATGTATGCTACGAGGATCCTCGGATAGGTCGGTAATGACCGGGGTGATGACATATTCGGTACTATCTAGGAAGAGGGAGGGCGGTCTTGTGTTGGTAGAGGACCATCTGTTGGGCCTCGGTACATTCCTCTAGAGATGTACTACCGGAAGGTAGTCCCTTCACCTGGTCATTTGTATGGAAACCCATTCACCAATAAGAGCCCATAAGATTTTAGATGTAGAAAGCCTTGTATTACAAGGTGGTATGCTGGTACTTAATAATGTAACAATTTCGGCTAAGATTAATAAGTTACTTCCAAATGTTTTCAAAGATATGTCATTAAAAATAATATCAAGGGATTTTACGTAATAATGATTTGGTTATCATAAGGCAAAAACCCGTTCCCTGTTTATGTGCGGCGTGGTCTTATGAGATACCTTTTTGTTTTCAAAAAGCATATTTTGATTTCTCACACCAGTTCCATGACTGACCCGGAGTTTATTTTCCCTTTTCCTTAGACTCTGGGTGCCCTAATTTTCCTGGACAACCTAGTAGTCAGGTTTAGTTTAGAAGAAAGCTGGATGGAGCTCGAAGCATAGAGTCATAAGATTTTCTGAAGATTTTGATCTATTTCCACCACACTCTTATGTTATTGTATTCCGCATTTGTAAGGACAGAAATTTATAGCTGTCCATGTTTTAAACTCTGATAAATGTATTTTAATTTTCGCTGTAAAGTTTATATTGAAGTAATATATGTGAGATTCTGTTCTGTCTTTATTTTCTTTCTTACCCTTGAGAATCCGCTTCTCCGGCACTTGGATTTACGAAACTTGGATAACGAGGATGTATTAGTGTTGATTTTCGAGAGTCGAAGAAATGGGTCTTCACAACCCGTTCCGTGTTTATGTGCGCGTGGTCTTATGAGATACCTTTTGTTTTCAAACACTCGTATTTTGAGTTTCTCACACCAGTCCCATGACTAATCCGGAGTTTATTTCCTTTTCCTTAAACTTTAGGTGCCCTATTTTTCCGGCCAGCCTAGTACTCAGGTTTAGTTAGAAGAAATATGGAAGAGCTCAGAGCATGGATTTAGAAGATTCTTCAGTAGACTATTACCTCCTTTTCCCACCATACTTATGTACTATTTTATTCCCCATTTGTACGGACAGAGATTTATAACTGTCCACATTTAACTTTGATAAATGTATTTAAAATTTCATTGTAAAGATTTTATATATTGAAATAATATGTGTTATTCCATTTGTGTAAGATTCTGTTCTATGTCTATTTTTCCTTTTACCCTTAAGGAACCACCTCTCCGACACTTGGATTTGTGGAACGTGAACATTGAGGATGTATTTATGTCGATTTCCAAGGGTTCAAAGAAACGGGTTGTCGCAACCTTAGTACTTGTACAAGGTCAATCACTGACAAGTTCGGTGAAGTGAGCATACTAGTAAAGTGGTTCCTCATAATCCAATCCTATGTGTCCTTGTTTGGTTTTCATGCATATATTCCATATGCACTTTATAGAAGCTTGTCGTCGCATCAGTTAGTTGGTAGTTATTCTCTGCAATTCCAGTATTGATTGGTTAGATTAAAATGCCCAATTGGTATTTGTATTTTACTATGAGCAAGCTCGGTTATCCATTTCTAACATAAATCCAAAACCGAATGTCGGGGGTGAACCAACTAGGTGACAGTCATGTTTTAACTACTGATAACTCGGGTTGTCTATAGCCATTCCAAAAGCTTATAGCCGATCTTCAATGGTGGACATCTGGTTAGGTTCACTCTGATCCGCAATTGCCAGCAAGAAGTTTGAGCCGATTGTCAATAGAGGACACCCAATTAAGGGTCATTCCAGTCCATCATTGTCAGCAAGAACTTTGGGTCGATCGTCAATGATGAACACCCGGTTAGGGATCACCCTAGTCCATCACTACTGGCGAGAAGTTTGGGCCGATCGTCAATGATAAACACCCGGTTAGGGATCACTCTGGTCCATCACTACCGGCAAGAAGTTTGGGCTGATCGTCAATGATGGACAACCAGTTAAGGATCACTCTGGTCCATCACTATTGGAGAGAAGTTCGAGCCGATCGTTAATGATGGACACCCAGTTAAGGATCAATCTGGTTCATCACTAATAGTGAGAAGTTCAGGTCGATCGTCAACGATGGATACCCAGTTAGGGATCACTCTAGTCAATCACCACCGGCAAGAAGTTTGGGTCGACTATCGATGATGGACACCGGGTTAGGGATCACTTTGGTCCATTACTGTCGGCAAAAGGTTTGGTCCGATCGTCAACGATGGACACCTGGTTAGGATCACTTTGCTGCATCAATACCGGTGAGAAGTTTGGGATGATCGCTAATGATGGACACTCGGTTTGGGATCACTCTGCTCCATCACTACCGGTAAGGAGTCTCGATCATAAGTAAATTAAGTTCACGGTTATCAGCCAAAGATTTGTCCAAGCTTTCCATGATGTGCTAGAGTTGGGTGCCCCTCAGTATTCTATGGCCTTGCTTATATAGTCCTAGAAATCGGGGACTTTATTTGACATGGGATGGTTGTTCTTGTGGTGGTTTGGTAGCACTGATCATCTCTCACAGTTTCGTACACCCCATTCATGGGGTTCGGTAAGACCGTGATGATTTACTAATCCATGTAGTTATTATAGTTAGTGTGCAAAAACAAAGCAGAGGTTTTGAGAATTCCATGTTTTCCCAGCTACCGCTCCATCCATAATGAGAATGTAGGCTTAATACCATGTATCCTTGTTGATAAAATATAATCCTTCCCAGATGGGTCAGTTGCCCCAAACCAATGGGAAATTTGCTCCATGACTAGGTTTCCCTCCTTGAGTAGGTTATGCTCTATCCTAGAGTTGTATTATTTCACCGCTTTCTGCTACAGTGCTGCAGTTTTCAAAGCGGCATTGTCTCGCTTCTCCTTAATCAAATCCAAAATCATGTTTAGCAATTCCTCATTCTCCTCAAAGTCATAGTGGATTCTCCTATGAGATAATACAATAGTTTCGATGGGAAGCGTAACTTGTAATTCGTAGGTTAAAGCAAAAGGAGTGTGTCCTATTGTAATTTCGTGGGAAGTGCAATACACATAAAGTCCAATGGCAGCTCATCCATCCGGGCTCCCTTATCATTTGCCAAATGCTCCTTTTATGAGAGTTTTAAGAAACATCTTGATTTCTTTAACCTATCCATTGACCTACGGGTGAGGCACTGTAGAAAAGATTTTCCTAATTCTGTGAGGCTAATAGAAGTTGGTGGATTCCTAACTATCAAATTGCTATCCATTGTCCGAGATCATCAGGAGTGTAACTCCATTCTCGATAAAGTAATCTGCAACCACTATTGCATACTCAACTCCACCGGTAGCTATTAGAAATTATCCATTCAGATCGATGCCGATGAGATTTCCTTTTCTAGGGTCTGCCCCCAATGTGGTTTCCTCGACTACCTTGATGGATGTTACCTAATATTTCCTTAGCCTCTCTTACAGCCATGCACCTTTGCAGCAGGTTAGAGAAAACCATTCTGTATAAGATGCCATATTGTATGGTGCACCGAATTGCCTTGCGCATCATCTTTCTTGCTTCATTCTAGTTTAAGGGTGAGGATTTTACTAGGACCAATCCAAAAGTGATCCATTTCCTGAGCAAGCCAATTTTTCCAAATCGTCCGCATCTCGATTTTCCTCCCATGGGATGTGCTTAACCACATACATTAAGCAAAGCCTTCGACCCCATTTTCTTATTTAAGTATTATGCCAACTGTTATCTATTAACAAATTTCTTTATTAGCCCTGGAAATGTAAAGAATGAACAACTCTTGGTAAAGGATTGGCTAAGGAAGTCTTGTGTAAACTTCTTGGAAATGCATGTGTTCAATAGCTAAGCCCAAGTTACATTGAAATGTTCTATAGTGAAGCCACAGTTATATTGAAATGCCTAATAGTGAAGCCAAAGCCATTGTCAAAATCATATCTTAAGTCACAAAATCATGCCTCTTTATTGAATATGCTATGCGATTGTAAATGTACAAACCCTTATCTGCAAAAAAGGTTGCAAGATTACAATTAGCATTAAAATCTCCAAAATGATTTAGGGTTACAAAAATTAAAAAGTAAGAAATGTGAGAAGAATTAATTGTCCCTTCCTCCATGCCCCTAGCTTTGTATTTATAAGGGTTGCGAGGTGCGGCATGGTTGCCATGTGTCAATTCTGGCATGCTTGGTTTTTGGTATCATTAGCCATCTCGGTGGCATTCGGCTTCATGCCCTGTTTTGAAGGTTTTCGGTAATCCTTTGTGTATTGGTGGTTTACGACATCATCGTTCAGCAATTAGGATCTACATTCGACTTTATAGCTTTCGAAAAGACCCTAAGAAGTGAAGGCATGCGTCATACTTTATCGCACTGCTAAGCTACGAGAATAATTGAGGGTTCATGATGCACAACATTACTTGTATAGCATTCCTCCACTCATTGTCCCTTCTCAATGACTCCAATTATGCTATTGATATGCGGCATCATGTTGGGTTAATGATTGATGACACCCTCTATTGCTTCAATAACAAACAACAGCTCTTGTAAATACTGATGATCTTCAACATCAATGTCGCCTTGCGACATTCTTTGAAGGCTGATATCTTACGACATCAAAGGGAGGCGGCATCATCTAAAATTCGACATCAATCCTTGTCTTGATGAAGTGTAGCATTGGGTTCCTATGACATCATTCACTGGTGATATGAGATATAGATGAGATGTGACATCAATGATATACAACATCTTCGATCACGTTGATGACCTGCGATACACTCTCTTTCGACATCACCACTTCCCTGATGATATGTGAAACTGATGTTATGCAGCATTATTGTAGGATTTCGATGTCCTTTCACTTACTAGTCTTTGACATTGGCTTTCATATTGATGAGGTGCGACATCCTTCCTTTCATTGATTTAACATGTCCTTTATCTTTGGCGACGATATCCCTTAGTTTTGGCATTCTTGATGCCAGTCTGCCCTCATGCCTTTGGACTTATTAATGGTGGTAACATTTTCCCCTTAGTATGAAGGAAACATTGACTTTTCAAGTCATTGCCTCGATTTGGCGCTTGCCGCCTATTGGTATTCTTTTATATATCTAGCCTTTCATTTAAATCTGATCAAATGGTGACTGTACTTCTTCTTCTTCCCTATAAATATTCGGGCTTCTTCATCATTTCTTCTATTACCTTCAACTTAAAGCTCAAGAATTTTTTTTAAAATCCTCAAAATTATTCAAAAACCTTTAATTTTTCAGCGCCGAAGCTTAATCCAAGGTATGATCTTCATTTTAATTGATTAAGTCGATAAATTAAGTTAGGAAAATTTTCGTTTGAATTGTAGTTAAGATTTTACTTGAGGGTTCTTGATTTCAAATTGACGCTTAGGGTTTATCAATTAAATTTTATTATTAATCTTTGAATTATTAGTTTAATCATATACTTGTTATGCTTACAAACAATTTTAACTTCGAATTACCATGTTGCTGGGGGATTTAATCAGTTAACTAAGGTTGGGCGATATCGATTCAGAGGCTCGGGGGCTTCTAGTTTGTTTATGAAATGAATAGTCTATGGTGAAACCGAAACCTATTATTAACTTGTTTGATTTTGAAGATAATGCCCTATGAAATCGGTATGTTGTTTGACTTCAAATAATTTTACTTTTTCATTATTGTTTTAATTACTAGTTCAAAGCCTAGAAGTTATTATAGTGCGGAATTCCTACTATCTCGGTAAACAACCAATGGTGCGACAACTATTCATGTGTTCGACATCAATTTAAAATGGTTGTCATATGAATTCGATAACCTTACTATGTGTTATTATTCTTTTCCGACAACTAATTTCAATGTTAATGTTTAACTTTTATGCGACATCAGTAACATATGTTGTAGTTATCGTAGAAAATTCATGAACTACTTATATGTTTTCACAAAAATAATTTTTAGACCATTTCGACATCATTCATTAATTTCGATTATTTATTATTTCGACATTGGGTCATTATTACAAGATCACATTATAGTTTCTAATAGCGGCCACTGATATGACATTCTATAAATTCCATATCAATCTATTCAATCAACATGCAATATAAGATGTATTAAGGATGATTTTCCATTTAGATTTCTTTTGAATAACTCTAAACTTACTTTCCCTCCATGGGTTTAATAGTTGTTTTTCATAAATTTCCATGTGTTTCACAACCTTAACATCGATTATTTAATGGTTAAATTCTTATTATACGTATAATAGTTAACTTGGACTTTAACATTTTATTATTAATGCTTGGGTAATGTTTAGTTAGCTTACTACCTTTTGCTTTAGCATATAATTGTCCATTTTGTGTTTGTAAGCATTCCAAGTTTCATAAAATATTTAGTGCTTCCCTGACTTGATATAATATCACCTAGTAGGCAAATGGAAGGCAAGAAAGCAAGCAGGAGCTCTAGGCCATCTCCTTCCACAAAGAAAGGAGATTTCCATCTCAACCAGTCATGCATTACCATTCCAGAAGAAGTGGATACCATTCTCCAATAGTTTGGGATTGTGAACATAGAAGCTATGGCAGTCTGTTCTTCCAGCAGGATAGAAAACCCTGGGGTTCTTTTCTTTCACTCCAATCCATCCCGGGGTATCTGCCTTTTCCAAATTCTCTTTTGCGATTCCTAGAGCATTTGAACGCCACTCTGATTCAGCTGACCCCCAACTCATACACATATCCGAGCTACTTAGAAGTCCTCGCTAGAGAAGCTAAACTCCCTTCTTTGAATGCTAAAACTTTACATATCTTAACCAAACTTGCAGGGAAAAGTGAACAGCTAGATAGTCCAATATATCGCCTTCGTCCATTCTCGAAAAGCTTAATTACCTATCTAATTAACAAGACGAAGGAGTGGGAGAACCAATTATTCTACATTAGATGCTATTCCTATAAGATCAGGGATTTTGGTAAGTTTTTGTTTTCTGTTATTTATGTTAGACTTTTCATCCTCTTATGATGAATATTATCTTTTAGATCTTGCTTCTAAACAACCAAACCCTTCTATTGACGACGGTATTAAGTCCCTGACTCGGGCATCCAAGAGTATGGTCATAGAATTAAACTTTTAACGAAGAAAAATCTCTGTAGTTATTCTTTGATCCTAGACCACCATAGTATATTAGGAGAACCCCTGATGGTAAAGGGGAATGCTCAGAGAAAGCAACCATTGGTCAGTGGTAATCAAAAGGCTTTCTCTACCCATTCTCCTATTCAGCTTGAATCCCTTGGTAAATTTCATTATAACTAAAATAGAATTTCTTATGTTGTGATCTCATATAACTATTCCTTTTGATTTAGGCTTATCTTCACTCGATGTTGCTTCCAAGGAGAAGGAAACCAAAGATCACATTCCTGCTTTAACTAAGTTCACTAAATTAGCTCCTATCAAAGCATCTATTGCAGTGGCTGTTGACAGATTTAAAAGACATACGAGTACCTGTGCTCCAGCCGATATTTCAACTCTTCCTCCGAACAAAAATCCTAAGCATAGGGACGATCAGACTTCTATTGTTATTGTTGAGGAGTCAAACATGGATGTTGATTTAGAAGTTAAACCCTGATGCAATAATCCTCGATTCTCCAGGACGAACAGCTCAAAAGCAAACTAAGGAGTTTCATACTCCTAATTCCTTCCTCGGTATTACACTTCCTACTTCTTTATCACGTTTTCATCGTTTGTTTGAGGAGCTTGGTTTGATTCCCTGCCCTAATGAATCCCTCCCTTCGGAGGTTTCTGTTCAGCTCATACAAGTAGCTTTGAAGATCTCCTTCGTTTGGTTGCTCAATTCCAACCATGGCTTCTCTAATGTTGCCACAGTCTTCAACCTTCTTAAAAGATCACCTTTACATTATCCTTTAGCAGCTCTTACTAATATGATTTCTTTTCTGCTTGGTTAATGTAAATTTTTAACTTTATATATTTAGCTTATGTTTGTCGTGTGCTTCAGGTGGCCAAGCATATGTTTCTCCTTCAACGGGCTTCTCAAGAGCCTTCTAATCAAGTTGCTGAACTCAAGGAGCAGATTTCTTCACTCATAACTCAAATGACTGATATTATTGTGGAGAAGGACAATGCTATTCTTGAGAAGGAGAGACTCACCTCCTCCGTTGATAAGGAGAAGAAAGCTAAGTTGTTGCTTGAAGAGAAGATGAAAACAGAACTTAAACAAGACAATAAAGAAAAGAGCAAAATGGCTACTAAGATAAAATCTCTAGAAAACCAGCTAGAAAGTAAAGAGCTGCTTTGGTTCACGCTAATCATACTATAAAAGATGCTAAGGAAAAAGTAGCCTTCTTGCTCGATGAAGCTCTTGTTACTCTTACAAAAAAGTGCTATGAAGATGCTCATCTCATAACATATGGCGACAACATTGACAAATGCCCGGAGTTGGATTTTCCTTCTCTCCCGAAGCTAAATACTAGATTTAAGAGAAAGTTTGATCTTATATTGAAGAGAGATGAAGGGTCACTTTAGGATGAATTCCCTAAAGAAGAAGCTACTAACCCAGAAAAATTATTGTCCTTTGATGACCCCCTACTTGTGAGGGATAAAGATGCCAATGAAGGGGAAGATGGTGGTAATGATGTTGACGATGATGACGATGATGGAGATGACACTAATGATGATAATCATGGTGGGGATAGTGGCAACAAGGGCCTGGATAGATCAAAATATGGGGTGATAGATCGGGTAGTCATAATTTGGACTCGTCTGCTCCCGACGTGGATTTCCCTGCCTTTTCTGAGCTTCAAGATGCTTCATAGGAAATTATTGCTCCAAAAGACACTACTCCTTCTAGTCATCAACTGAAAGAAAAGACTCAAGTCCTAGCTCCTCAAGTTCTAATCATGCAGGTATGTGATTTATTATTCATTGTACTAAAATTATCTGCTTGCATTTAGTTAATAAATTTACTATCTTAGTTAAGGAAAAAGACCAAATACTTTACGAGACTATTTATGAAAAGAGTGTGAGGGAGGAGCACCGAATGAATAGGGAAATCAAAAGGCTAGCTAAAGAGTATAGTGACTTATCTAACAAATATAAGCGCCTCTCTACTAATGCCGTGCGGTTAAGGTTTTTTAAGGAAAAGCAGGTTGCCCCTCGTTTGAAGAGAGCTTGCCTTCATCGTGATAGAGTCATGAGAGAGAATGAAGAATTAATGACTCACTTTTAGATGTTCATTGATGAAGGGGAGGCAATAGTAGAGTTTCTCTACAAAATTTATTCTAGGAATCTCCTTACCGGCTTTTCTTTCTTAGGGGAAAAAAGTGGGGTCTTGGTTAGCCGTCTTCATAAAAGATATTTAGATGACAATGGAAGCGGCCCTCATCCTAGGGATTGTTGGAACCTTCCTACGATTGCTAATGTTACCCTTTCTCCTAATACTCTTCCTTCCGAGAAGATTAAGTATAACAAAGAGAGATTTATTTTGGAATTTTATAAGAGATTATATTGTACGAACCCAAATGATTGTATGATTATACTGTATTGCTCAGATAGTGTTATGAATTTTAGTATTTTCATTTCTTCGTGACTTAGCTTATTTCTTATATATTCCATAGATTAAGGGACCATTGAGTAGTCCCATTTCCAAGGAACTCTTGAGTAAATTCATCAAATTAATAAGGGATTTTAAATAGAAATCTTTAATTCTCAACGTGTCCCAGTTAGCAAAGCGTTGTTTTCTTAAAGATCTATAAGAAGTTTATACACGATTCCCACACTTGCATTTTGATTTCCTGGGTGATGAGAAAGATAGACTGCTATGCGAGATTCGAACCAATCACGCAAAATTGTTATGCGGAAAAACCGACCCTTCAATTGACGGATGAGACTGTCATCAATTCCCTCCATAATTTTTAAGCTTTAAGGGTTAAAAAATTCCTGTTGTCGACGTAATTTGAATTTGCTTATGCTTGTCAACCTTTATTGTTAATAAAGAAAATATTTTCCGTAAATTAATTTCTACTCTTCCTTCTTTATTAGGAAAGTCAATTAACACTTGCCTTTGGTTTTTCAGACATCCTTGCTCAATATGATTCTATTAAAGCCAAAGGTAGAGCAAAATTTGAGAAAAAAATTCTCTTCTCACTACACTTCAACTTTACGATTCTCGGACAGTCCGAATGCACAAAAATGGCACGATCAGTATTATAAATTAAGATCTATACAAAGTAGTTCAAAAGAAATGACCTCCGAGCTAGAGAGTCAAAGTAAAGAGAGGGACGGGATAATTCGGGAGTTAAAAGAAAAATAGATGCTATTGGCTAATCTAGGCTTTCCTCTCCAAACACTGAGGCTGATGCTAAGATTGCTCGATTACATCAAAAAGTGATGGATCTTAAAGTGCAATTAGTAAAAAGTCAAGTTAACTATCAATCGTTAGAACTCACTGCGAGTGGAGGTGAATCCAGCCTTCCTACTCCTACCCCTTTGATTGGTCAGGAAAGGTTTTCTGCCTTATTAAACCCTCCTCTGGTTTTGGATGATGGCGAGATCGTCAGATGGAGCCAAAGAGTTAGATTTGAATGCATTCAATATCTTAACAAACAATGGAGCAACAAAGTGTCTACACATCTTAAATGCTTATGAGGGTAAGGTTGAGGGACTTGAGCGTGAAAAACATGCTTTTGAGAAGAAGATTGCGAAACTAAAGAGAAAATTTAAGCTTTTCATAGGAGCTCATAAGATGCTTGATCATGCATTGACAATGCAGATCGATTCGATCGACGATGCAGATTTTATTCGAAAGAAAGAGAAGAGGATCAAGCAACTTTTAGATGTGGCAATTCGTTACATTACCGATTGTTCTCCAATTGTTGAAGATTTAAAAAGATAACTCAGAGCCTTAACTCTTAGCTTGTAATCTTTTTAAGTAGACTATCTTATTGCTTAAGCCTTTTTTGCAATTCTTGTATATAAATATCAGATAATATATGAATTTTACTTGAATGAATGTTACCTTGAATGTGCCATATGTTCTCTTTCTTTTGAATTTGCTGAATTTTTGAGATGTATAGCTTGCTTTCCAACATTTCAATATGATACACAACCTTGAATTGAACAATATTTTGTCTTTGAAATTGCTTGACGATTGAGATTCTGCTTTAAGGCAAGTACCCTTCAACTTTGAAGTGGTTTACTATAGATACCGAAAATCATGAATGGAAGACCAGAGAACCATCTTTAATAGAAAATTATATGACGATTATCTTGAACAAGAATAGTATAGAAAATAATATGGTAATAATAATCCCTTGAATTGGAGAACACCAGATGATCATCTAGCAAAACTATGAATAGTTGACTAGAAAATCTTCTGGCAATAAGAATTATATCTTGAATGGAAGACCATAATACCATTCTGGCAATAATAATAATTTGAATAGAAGACAAGAAAACCATTCTAAAAATAATCTAGATAGAAGACTCGAAAACCATTCTGGCAATAATAATAATCTGAATAGAAGACCATAAAACTAATCTGGCAATAATATCTGAATAGGAGACTAGAAAACCAATCTAGCAGGAAGACCAGTCTGAAGTTAATAGAAGACCAAAAAACTATTCTAGTAATAAGAAATCCAAGTAAAAGAAGACCAAAAATCCATCTGCTTATTAATGGAGATTCCCGTTATTATATAATTTGAATTTCAATCTAAGAATCAAGGATTGAGAAATTCTTATATGGTATTAAAATTTTCGACTCTGGACAATAGATAACTCCTGACCCTTCCTCTAATTTTTTCTCTTTATTTCATTTTGATGCATAACTGAATGCATTTGATTGTTGTTCCTCTAAAAGATGATTTTGATCCATTTTTTAAGATAAAGGAAGATTTGCTTCTGCATTCGATTGATCTTCCTCTAGAAAATTGCCTTGATCCTTCTTTAGGATGGAGTTTAGTTTGCTTTTGAATTTAATTGATCTTCCTCTAGAAGATTACCTCGATCTCTCTTTTAGATCGAGTTTGATTTGGTTTTTTTATTCGATCTTCCTCTAGAAGATTGCCGCTTACTACTCTTCAGGTAGTGATTTAGGCTTTGATTGATTTCTTTGTGACCATCTTTTGGTAATAATCACAACTTGGATCGAACCCTTTTCACTCTCTTAGGTGATGATTTAGGTCTTTTGTCTGGTGCGTTTGGTTAGCTATCTTAAGCAGAAAAAAGTCTTACCTGACCTCCCTCTAGGAGGTGCTTCAGCCAGGCCTTATAGAAGGGACTGAAGGCTTGTTTGGTGCTCTGGCCAGGCCATCTTAGGTAGGACCAAAGGTGTACTCCATCCTTCCTCTAGGAGGCGCTCCAAACTAACCTTATAGGTGGTACTGAAGGCTAGTCGATGCTCTGACTAGGTCATCTTAGGAGGGACCAAAGGCTTACTCCATCCTCCCTCTAGGAGGTGCTCCGGCCAGGCCATGTAGGCGGGATCGAAGGCTTGCAGTGCTCTGGCCAGGTCTTATAGGTGGGACCATAGGCTTACTCTGACCACCCTCTATGAGGTGCCTTAAACATGCCATGAAGGCGAGAATAAGGGCTTGTGCTTTATCCAGGCTACATAATCGGGACCGAAGGCTTGCATATGCTTTGGCCAGGCAATTTCTAGTGAGACCAAAGGCTTACTCTGACCTTCCTTTAGGAGGTGCTTTGACCAGGTCTTCTTGGCGGGATCAAAAGCTTTTTCCTTTATTTTAGGAGATTCTTACTCCTTTTCATGATTGATCTTGTAGATATTCTTCTTTTATTCTAAGAATCTTCCTTTATTATTAGTTTTTTTTTACTATCTCTTTACAAACTCCTTAAGTAGATGATTATCCCTTCCAAGCTTCGACATTGATTAGTGTCATGACCATTCAAGTGGTGATATCGACAATATAGTCTTCTAAGATTTTGCTTATTATTTGGTTGTTTCTTCTGAGAAGGCCAACAGTTTAACCTTTTTTTAGTTAGGAGGTAAATATCTTCATGAGAAGCGGTAAGAGAATAGTCCTTATAAAGTCGTGAAATTTTGGAGGATGATTGATTTGATTTCCGCTTAGCTCTTTTTTGTATGTGATGGGCTCTTTAGCCTCCGTAGCAAATTTCCTCTTTAAAGAGCTTTGAGCCTCGTTCATTCCATGGGAACAATTAAGCACATTCTTCCACTTTTGAGTGAATAGGTCAAAATCTTTTGTTAGTTTTCTTTCAAAGATGGTTCCCTTTGCTTAGAGTTGAATTATCTTTCTCATTTCTATGAAGATGTTATCTTTCTTATCCTTCTTTTCCAAAGCAAAGATTAGTGTAGGCCCTATGTAAAATGAGTTTAAGCTCCATTTATCTGAATCATAAGGAGCTACTTGCCTTCTTTTATTTTCCATAATTTGCAGTGCTACGAAACTTAACACTTGCTCTTCATGAAGTCAAAGGTATCTAGTAATTTGGTAGGTTGGCTTAGCTACTCGAGGCTTGAAAGATCCTTCTTTGAAGATAATCATTATCCAAGTGAGGTTAGATGGGTTTGGAATGGTTCCTTAATGGAATATGCTTGGTAGAAATAGATCCTTTAAGCCTAATATATGTAGGTCAAGGGTAGTTCCACTTGTGGGCTAAGCAGAGATGGAGGTTCGAGCCTCCTTCTAGCGTCAAAATGTTAACAAATTTCTTTGTTAACCCTAGAATGTGAAGAATGAACAACACTTGGTAAAGGATTGGCTAAGGTAGTGTTATCAACTTTTTTGAAGTGTGTGTGTTCAATAGCTAAGCCCATGTCACGTTGAAATGTTATATAGTGAAGCCACGGTCATATTAAATGTTTAATAGTGATGCCAAAGCCATTATCAAAATCATATCATAAGTCATTAAATCATGCCTCTTTATTGAATATCTTATGCGATTGTGAATGTACAAGCCCTTATTTGCAAAAAGGGTTGCAATATTTCACTTGGCATTAAAATCCCCAAATTGATTTAAGGTTATAAAATTTAAAAAGTAAGAAATGAGAGAAGAATTAGTCGCCCCTTCTTCCATGCACCTAGGACCGTATTTATAGGGGTTGAGAGGTGCAGCATGGTTGCCACATGTCACTTCTGGCATGCTTGGTTTTTGGTATCATCGGCCATCTCGGTGTCATTTGGCTTCATGCTTTATTTTGAAGATTTTTGGCAATCCTTTGTGTATTGGTGGTTTACAATTTTCAGCATTTAGAATCTACATTCGGCTTTATAGCTTTTGACATCACCCCAAGAAGTGAAGGCATGCGGCAACCTTTGTCGCACTGTTGAACTATGAGAATAATTGTGGGTTCGTGATTCACGACATCACTTGTATTGCATTCCTCCACTCATTATCGCTTCTCAATGACTCCAATTATGTTATTGATATGCGGCATCATGTTGGGTTAATAATTGATGACACCCTCTCTTGTTTTAATAACACATAACAACTCTTGTAAATACTGATGATCTTCAACATCAAAGCTTCCTTGTGACATTCTTTGAAGGCCGATATCTTGTGACATCAAAGGAAGGCAACATCATCTAGAATTTGACATCAATCCTTGTCTTAATGAAGTGTAGCTTTGGCTTCCTACGACATCATTCACTAGTGATATGCGATATAAACGAGATGTGGCATCAATTATATACAACATCTCCGAGCATGTTGATAACCTGCGATATGCTTTCTTTCAACATCATCACTTCCCTAATGATATGCAGAATTGAGGGTATGCTACATCATTGTAGGATTTCGACGTCCTTTCACTTGCTAGTCTTCGAGATTGGCTTTCATACTGATGAGGTGTGGCATCCTTCCTTTTATTAATTTAACATCCCCTTCATCTTTGGCTACAATATCCTTTGGTTTCGGCATTCTTGATGCCGGCCTGCCCTCATGCCTTCGGAATCATGAATGGCAGTAACATTATCCTTTGACTTAGAACTTCCTAAATACTTGATTCACAACTATTAGCAGGTTACAATGTATACATAGTGTCCTGATTCCTAATCCTTTTGCTATTTTCAATCCTGTTATTAGTGTATTGTGCTACCTCGCTCGGTCTAGCCTGTAAGGTAAGAGGTCTATTCGACCCGTAGGGGGTCAAGAACATTCATCCTTGCCCAGCCATTAGTATTTCCCTCACTTACATGGGTGTCACATAGTTATGTGGCATGGTGTTATGCCTTAAGCATTTCTATTAAATATCATTTGAAATTTATTCATAAAGTATGTTATACCTTTGCATTGTTTTCCCTGCACTCTATATGGGTATTTAGTCTCTATAGTATCATGTTTCATATTCATATGAAGTTGACTCTTCCTCTGGGGCTTTTTGAAAGAGAATGCTCCACCATCTCTAGAGATGTCTCGTCCCACCTATAGAATAGGTACAAATTATACTCCACTATCTTTGGAGGAGCTGAACCAAGTCTCCCATTGTCTTTGATGGAGTTGAACCGTGCCTACAGGACTAGGACGTTTATGCTCCGCTATCTGATTATGTCGTTCTTCACAATTTTTATGTACATCTTTCTTCAGATATCTAGTAGGAGGACATACTCTGATGTCCATATGGGGATCCAACATTATGCCTTCGAGCATGGTTTATATCCTTCCTCTGCAAGGACTCAGTTCCGTCGAGGGACTACAGTCTTTATGGCACTCCCACTAGAGTTAGGTTTTAACCCATAGCATACCGATTCCCATCTTTGCCATAGTTGGCTCTCTGGTTCTCGATTCACCATACTGCATAGATTCTCTAATAGCAAGATAGATTCTCGAAGGAGTCTTCACAAGCTATGAACGTGGAAACTTGCCCTGCCTTCTGCAGTATTTCCTATCCTAAATCTTTTCATCTCTAGCTTGGTTGACATTTATCCATCCTGACTTGATATCAAAATCCTCCAAGCTCATGAACTTATCGGCTTGATAGTATAAGTTCTCCAAATTGGCATTTTAACTTTTCTTAGGTTCCCTTTAAAACTCCGTTTTCTCGTTAATTCCTAAAACAACAACCATAGTGAAAATTTTCTCGCTAAGTTGATTTATAGTGGCTGCTATAGTGCTGAACCATGCAAGACTGTTTCGTTAGTTTTATCTATTCTTCTTTCTTGACCCCCAAGCGCTAACGGAT
The DNA here is from genome assembly GCA_030737815.1 of Allium fistulosum. Classification (NCBI taxonomy): domain Eukaryota; kingdom Viridiplantae; phylum Streptophyta; class Magnoliopsida; order Asparagales; family Amaryllidaceae; genus Allium; species Allium fistulosum. The sequence goes on along the minus strand of CM060907.1, from coordinate 680,435,722 downwards.
TAGTGTTCCAAATGATTAAACCAAACAGTCGCTAAGTATGACATAAATAGAGGAAAGCAACAATATTTTCTCCCTTCATAGCTCCAACTTCTTCCATAAGCTGAATGTAGCACCTTAAATGTGTTCAAGGGTAGGTTTTTCTAACGTACTACTCCATGACTAGTGTCTTAAAATCCGGGGTTGATTGCCCATCCGATATTCGAAGTGAACTGACTATAGTTCATTATGTCAAGCTCCGGTCACTTGCTTTGCTCGCTTGACACTCGATGCATTATCGCAGCGACTCACTCCTCTGCTACTGGTAGGCTTCCTTAGGTTATTTGGTGGGTCACGTCATTCCCTCCGTGCAATGGATCAACCACCTACGTACCACTTAGCATGGACTTAGGTGGTCCTGTTACAGTAGCTAAACATGTGGTTCCAGCATCATCATTGACTTCTAGCGGGACATCTTTCCTAGGTCTGGCATGCGCTATATCGTTGGCCTGGTATCGATCAGTTTTAGATCGAGCCGATTTGGTCCAAGCCCTGGCCGGTCCGGTTTGTGGAAGTCCATATTTCTATGGCTCCTTCCTACCTTACCTGCTCCCTTGCATTCATTCTTGATGGGCTGCTAACAGGATTTCAGACTTGGTCTCTCTAGACCTGCATTGGTTTTGCTTGCTCCATGAGCCTAAGAAATGGTCCATTATCTTAGAATACTTAGCTAGGAAAGAGGCTATCATACATTCCATCATCATTTGTAGTAACCACTAGACTATTCTCTAGTAGCTATATTAGGCTTTTTCTTCGATGCAGCACCATCCAACCTTATATACTTTGCTGCCTCATAGACGAATTCCTCCATTATAGCTGGTTCTCTTTTAACATCTCCTAAAAATGAATTAATTCTTAGGGTTAACTGTAGAATTACATAGTGGTTAAGTCTACTAAGAACCGAGTATAACACCTGCACAAGACTTCCTCTACACTCCACTCATCATCATGTGTTTGGTTTAGCATTATAAATGTACTACAGGGTCAGTAAGTCCATGATATGGTTCTATAGTAGGCATCATGAAATCCCTGGGGTCCCTGGTAGTCCCACCTCTAGGGAGAAGGTACTGCTAAACCTAGCTCCAATTCCTCACTCCATTTGTTCACGTTGAATATATTGTTTAATGGTTCGAGCATCCTAACCCCCGGTTCGGGTGATTGGCAATAATAGCTCGACCTTTCCATTTCGAGGGAAATGATTTCTTTCATCCTGTCTATGATGACTTGATTTTCAGTTACAGGCATGGTTATGGCTCTTAGATCGGTCTCAGTGATCATTTTGTTCTTTATTAACCATAATTTCAATGAGGGAATGAGACATTTTTGTTGTAGCTATCCTCGGTTCGGCATCATCCATGTCTGGTTCGACGTCGAACCGCTTCCCGGGTCTAGCTTCGGGCTAAACACTTGCTCATTTCATCCCTTCATTATTCCTTCTTCTAGCTCTTGGACTTTCTTGATCAGATTCTTCATCAGACACTAACCCTTTCATCTTTTGGATCTTCAAGACTGGGATCACCCTTGTGTTCAAGTGTTTCCTGCATTCCCGATAGTAGTACTAACCTCATTCTTTGATCTTGAATGCATGTTCAATGAAAGTACTGAAAATATTTCCATGAAAAATGGGCAAACACCTCCAATTGATTTTTTGTATAGTTGTGAATACAAAATGTATAACATAGTTGTTCTTTTGTATTATGATTGACTTTCATGGAGAAGATCACAAAAATGTTATGCGGAAAGTAAATTGCAGTAAGGTAAGAACACAAAGATTTATAGTGGTTCGGGCAGAATGTGCCTACATCGACTGTCTATTTCCATTATCCTTCGTAGTTCTTTGATACAATGCTTGGGGTACATAACATGATGATATGTTACTTTATAGAAAGTAAGATATAGACCCAAGGAAGTCGGTTCGGCAACTCCTGTTCATTTATCCATGTTCACATATCCCTATTAGGTTTTTCCTTTTAGGCTATTCCTATTAGGCTGTCCCTATTAGGCTTTCCCTGTTAGGTTGTTGCTACTAGGCTGTTCCTGTTAGGTTGTACCTATTAGGTTGTCCCTGGTTGGATGTTTCTGTTAGGCTATTGCTGCTAGACAGTTCCTATTAGGTTGTTCCTTCTAGATTGTCCCTGTTAGGGTGCTCCTACTGGCCTATTCCAAGGTTTCTCTGATTTATCCGCCATTTGTGTTGTAAGTTTGGCCCCCAAGAATTCTCCTCCATTGTTGTTGGATGCTTCGGTATTTATAGGATTGAAGGTATGGGGAGGCTAGGTCGATAAAATAAGTAATTTCCCTCTATAACATGCTCGATTCAGTACTTTCCTTATATATAAGATTTGGTCTAGTGTTTCCTATTTTAGTTTACTCGACATCCTTAGTTTAGTTCCTTGAGTTCGGTGCTCCTTGATCTGTTAGTTCGTCGGTCTTGTGGTGTCCGGCGGTTTCTCTGTCCAGTCTCTATCTAGCAACGCCTTGGTCTGGTGGTCTCTCTGTCTGATGGTGCCTCAGTTAGACGGTCTCTCTGTCCGCCATATTTGGTTAGGTGAAGATTTGGTTAGGTAGTTTCTATCTGTTAGGCAGTAAATGATTAGGTTTCCTACCTAATTGTTTCACCTATTTTATAAAAATAATGTGCTTGTAGAGATCAAACTCCAGACCTCTATGTTGAAAGCATAATACTCAACCACTTGAGCTACACACATTTTTGTATCATAACTCCTTCATTTTAAGTCAGAATTGAATGAAACTTGGACAAATAGCTTCATATTGAGTAGATTATTCTAATGCGTCGGATTATCTCATCTGCCTCAAGCGGGTAGTTGCTCTCCAAGGTGGGGCCCGACAATTAGGTTGTGGACAAATTTTAAGATGATCGTATCTTCCAATCTGTAGCTCGAATTGAGATGCGGTTTCGACCTAGGCGCATGTCTTAACCTTAGGAATATTTTACAAGTGCTTTAATAATATTTTTAGACTGTTCCAAATTTTCCCATAACACTTCGCATTGTCCATGTAATTACATGATGATCCCTTTATTATGCACCTTCCGGCAGCTTCTATGCTCCTTGACGTCTTTTCATATTCACCATGCCATGAGCGAAAATGCCCACAACATCAGTGCTCTCCACGAAATGAAGGATCACTCGTATTTTCAGAAAAATGATATGAAAATTTGAATGTTAATGAAAACTAGAATTTGAATTTGAAAGGTTGAATTTGGTATTTTAATTATTTTAGAAATCCAGAAGGTAAAAGGAATAATTTATTTTGTTAATATATTTTTAAAAATTTTATTTGTTCAATTTAATTTAAATTGTTAAATGGGTTAGACAGGTAACCTATATTTTAAGTAGGTCGAATCAGATTAATCTTACTAAATAGGTCAAATGTGCTGGATCATAAATAGATTGGATCAATTTTATTCTATCCTTTTATGATCCGACCTGACCCATTCGACAAATCTATCCAATCAAACAAGTTGGAATAATGTAATTGGAAAGAAAGGAAACTCAATGGAAATTGAAGGACATTTCAATTTTTTCAATCAATTGTGGAAATAATTCGTTTCAAAACTACTTTTTAAGAAATATAGGGAAAGAGGAAATCAAGGAAAAGTTCTAACGGAGAAGTTCGAAAAACCATAAAAATGGAAGGAAAAAACACAATTCTATCATTTTCGATGACTATTGAACAACAAGATTTGATGTGGAGCTGATTTGAGTTAATTACACGAAATTGGACGTAAGATATTAATTTTTGAGAATGAGAAGTAACGGATTTCAGTGGTTTTTTAAAAAAAAAATTGATAAAAGATTTTGAAGTGGATTGGAAGAGAACATAGAGTTGGGGTAGGGTTGTAATTTTAATCTTAATGTTTGTACTCTTTTTTTTTGTATTACTATTCACACCCACATAGACTCTTCTCTCACTCATCTATCATCTCACCTACTTATCTTCTTCGCTGACCCACTCATAGTCACATTTTCGTAACCCTTTTATTTTCTAAAAAGCATAACTCAACTTTTCCTCTCAATCTTTTTTTCTTGTAGCAACAAAATCAAAATTTCTCCATCTAATTTCTTTAAAGACGATCTTTTTTTAATTTAATGATATACCCGGATATATAAATCGAACTAATTTTTTTATAATTAAGTTGTTATCGGCTTTAATTGTAAGTAGAATTTTCAATTTTTTAACCATGTAACCCTAACTAAGGTACATAGTAAAAAAAATTGCAGCTCATTGCGATTAAAAATACCCAATTATTATTGTTTTTGTTTCTAGTTGAACGAAATGAGAGGAAAGCGATGAAACCAATTGTAGTAGAAAACAATAAGACCTAATTAAATATATTTAATTATGAAAATCCATTTACTAGAAAATTAACAGACTTACAAAAATATTGATTTACATTCATATTTTAAAAAGAATTAATATCTTAACTATTCAACTTCTAATATGAGATTCATAAAAGCAAATTTATTTAGATTTTTCATTTCATTTCCTTTTGTCATTAATGATTAACATGATTCAAAATAAATGTGTTTGAGTATTATATTTTATTATTTATATGTTGTTCGATTATCTTTTATTTTCAAATCATCGTTTAAATTTAATCCTACGACGATAGTTTTTAAAGTAGATTTCATGATTTAGTTTAATTATTGTTTAAGTGGCGTTAGTAAGTGTTTAGGTTGCTATAAATACTTAACCACCTTTTTTTTCTTTTTTCTTTTTTCCCACACAGCTGCAAACTCATTGACGTGGGCGGTGGAGCCTTTTAAGCTAAATTCTTTGTTAAATGACAGTTTCTCCTTGATGCAAAGCAAATAATTATTTTTCACTTTTTTCTTTTCCCTTTTTTTTTTAACCACACAGTATCCGATTAGTTTAGAAGAAGGTACTTGTGTTTCAATGATTATTTATATTGTGGTGGAGATAATCAGTCCTGAATAAATATTCGTTTTAATCACTAGATGAATAGCAGCAGGTACAGATCACGACGATTATAAAATTGCTCAAAAGATCCTACTGGACCCAATGTTATTGTGTTCAAGAACTATATTCTCGCCATTATTATTGTGGAAGAGTGGTGTTCAAACTTGGGACATGCCAACAACTGTCTACGGACTGCATAGTACCGTGAACAAGATACAATTTTTTGTACTAACTCATATCTGCGTTTGCATGTTCGGGCAACATCTGTATGTTCATACCACGCTGTACACATAAATCATGCAAACAAACCATACATCCTAAAACGACATCTATACAAAGACATATTTTACAAATATGATCCAAATTATGATGTGAGAATGAGATCAGTTTTACAGCCTGAGTAAACAATGGGGGATTGAACATATACAAGTACAGAACAGGCTGTACACATGGAATACTTAAAATTCCTAATGCAACTATGAAGTGAAAATATAAAACAAGATGCGTGACCACCAACAACATGGCAAAATTTAATCAAATGCAGTGAGCTGTTAAGGTTGTCTTATGTTTCCAATACATGTTCCCTTTGTCTTAATTTGTTCAGGCCTAGTCTTTTGCATATTCAAAAATTAAAAACAAAAAAAGAAAAAAGAAATGAGCTAGTGCCTCTATCGAGCAGTATTAGATTCTCGCTTCGATGCTTGGAAATTTTTGTTTATTTCAAGCTGTGTAAGGTAGTAAGTTGGGCATTGAGTTAAATCCTTTTGGCATCGTCTTTCTAACAGTATTTGTTAAAAGTTAAAATACATCATCTCATTTATAACCTATGTAAGAAAAACAGTACTGGCAACAATTTTGTGATAATTAACCAGTTGCCGAAGAATAGTTAATGGAGCAAATTATATCAAACTAAATTAGTTTAATTGCACTTCACTAATGCAGCATCCACTGCCTTCCCAGCCAGCTCTTAATATGTATTATCACATTATTATAATATCAGTGAATTATAATTCAATATATAATACCTTTGACTTGCATCATCATTACCAGATAATAACAAAATCCGTCTTCTAGCTTCTTCAATAACTCTTTAAAGAGAAACAATCTCACATGGACCACATTATATCACCCTTAATAACTAAACCACTCGACCATTTGATTTATTAGAACAGTGTACTGAATGTATTAAAATTTGTATATACTAAGCATGGGTCTAAACGGCGCAAACCTACTACAAGCATATACATTAGTGTAAAAGAATCTTAAAGTTCATGTATTGGCAGTATTATCTTACACTCCATGCTAGTTTTATTCTATTAACGTTTTTTTTAAGACATTTTGTACTGCTGTGATAAGTTTCACATGGAAGCTGGAGAATTATATGATTAATAATTTTGGCTATGTCATATATAGAGGACAAAAAATGCAGATGGTAGTGATCAACAACTCCAATATGATCAATATATGCCATATTTGATATCATGTTACATGCATGATTTGTACCTAATATAGGTGGATATAGATTCACTAGATATGAAAGCCCTGTGGGTGAAAAAATTCCAGGAGGAACTTTCATGTCTAAAATTAACATTCATATCTCATGTTCAATTCAATCAAGCTATATATCTCAGGTTTATATTTCATCTAGTGAACAATGGAACACGGGATTAGTAGACCTAGAACAGAAAAACAAACTTTTTTCTGTACAATGATTTCCACAAGAATAATAGAAAATTTCCACCTACCAAGCAAAATAGAAACACAGGCTCTACCATTACTTTTGACAAGGCTACGTCTACGTACAGATTGTTAGGACCCAATTACTTTTGCAGTTAAATACAAAGTTCAGTTGGGCTTGGCCCAAAAGTAAGCTGTAGCATTAGCTTATTACCGTACATCTGGACCAATACATTTGCTTATTTGCATCGTTATTGCTTTTCAGGTTCTTCCTATATGATCAAAAGGGAACGTTCATCACCTCAAGTTTCAAAATACAGAGTCGTCGTCAACTACTATTTTTCTGAGATTCCGTAGTAATAATGCAAACAATTGAGTAAATTTTATTGCAGACATCGTATTTGGTACTTTCCTTATGGTTAAAAATTCAATTATTCCACTTTTGCTAACAGTGATCATATGCGTGCATTGAACAGAATTTTAGGTAGATCTCGTGGTCTATCTTTACTTTTGAACTTGTTAGCTATATACTTTGCTTGTTTTTGAGTAGATGCATTACTGTGGAGAGGTACGATAAGTCTTCCTGTGCGCCACTGCAACACATAAGATGTAAAATTACTAATGGTTTCATCTTCTGGCTTGCATAGTAAAGAGTTGCTGTCGGCTAACATGTGTCTAGCCCTTGAATAATATGGTGTGGGTAACTTGTTGGTTACTGCTCCATATCAACAAATTGACAATTTGGGGCTGTCGATCTTATGCTACCCAAGTTTTGACCATGAAACAGTTGGTACACGGTTTCTAATACTCTCCCAAGCTATTTTAAAATAATAATGGCCATTGGTTATGTTCTTGCATAACCATAAACATGATGGAACCCACGCTACGCACACGGACAGTTGTTGGTGCTGAAGTATTTATTGTTGTTGAGGGTTTGTCAACAATCGAAATTGCATTTGATCAAAAGATGATGTTGGTTAACATATGCATGTTTTAATTTCACGCACAGGTGTGTATATGTGTGTGTATGTATATGTAAGTGTGTGTATTGATAAATGAATTATGATGGCAATGGATGAATAGCTATAGAAAGATCGTTAAGTTCAATCTCCATGACGTAACACACTACTTAGACATGACGAATATGCACTTATCTTATTATGCTTTGTGGTCTTGATTTAAGAAGTGTATTTATCTTATTATAATACAACGCTTCATTGATTATTTATATTCGCCATTTCCTCCGGTAATGAATTAACATATTGATTATATGACTGTATACTAATTAAGAACAACCGTTAAAAGGTCATAATATCCGAAGGCTAATTATCAGAGGTGGCATTCATGGGTGCAACTCAACAATCAAGCGTCCATCAAATAGATGCATGACTGTTAGGCATCTATTAATTAGAGATCCAACCTTTGGTCGCCTATTAAATAAGTGCCTAAAGATTGGGCATTTATTTAATAGTGGTCTGTGTTAGTGGCTATGCACAGAATTGTCGATGGCCAATAGAAATAAAATATAACGTTGAAGTGTAGAAATCACAACAGCAACAATATAAATGCAATAGCAGTGAAAAATGTAAGCCACATAGTCGATTTTATACTGGTTTAGACCTTCAATCGTACATCCAGTCCCACAATTTTTATTCTACGTTTTCACCAACTAACACCCTCATTTTGTCTAGAGGAATAGGTCTTACAACATTACTTGATTTGCATGCCACAAGCTTACCTACCCGACTTCATGGATGTGGAGTTTAAGTACACAAATTTCTTCTTTAATGTTGGTTGGGAATTGCAAAATTAGAACTTTGAATATTAAAGTAGAGAGCATAGGAATATGGAGATGAAAAAAGAATTGCCTTTACAATGGATTTGGCTTAGATTTATATAGATATCAAATAGATACGATGAAAAGTTGTTTCTATTTGGTTTGCAGGTAGTAATGAAGAGAAATGGTATTTGGATGAAGAGGAGAACCGATTTGAAATGAAGAGATACGATTTGAAATGAAGAGGCACTTTTTCAGCCCAAACAGTCCAAGCCCGTGCTTCGTGCACAGTCTGTAGGCCCGTGCTTCGCGCACAATCTAAAGGCCCATGCTTTGCACACATTTTTTGATTCTCGGTTTTTTTGAGCTTCCAAAAAATCCAAAATAAATTCATGATAAATCTAGAGTATGTGGAGGAGGTTGTAGCCAAGGTTTGTGGGATTAAATTTGGAGATCATTTGAGTGGTTTTACAAAATCACTACTATAGGTACTCGATATTGACACATTTACATTTTGTAGCTCTTTTTTCCTTCTTCGAGTGTCTGTTTGAGTCCCAATTTATTTGTTGACTTTGTTGTGTGGCCTTGAATGCACGTACTCCAGTTCACTGTTATTAAGTATTCCACATTTGATTTTTGCTTCTGCATTTCTCCTCTTTGTATATTATAACTTCTCTACGTTAGCTGCTATAAATGTAATAACTTAATGAACACATCAGTAGTATTGTCGTATGGTTGTTATCATTAAAACACCACAGATATGGTCCTTTCAGTCCGACCTTTAGGCCTATATTAAATAGGTGTTTAAGATGAATCAGTTACAAAAACTCTACACTCTTCCTAGCTTTCATTATTTACACACTTTTTTCCTCTTTTTATACAAATGTGTGAGGAAATGCTATAACATCCAATCAAAATTGCTAGAAGAACTATTCAGAGGCAAACATATAAGAAAGTTGGTCTGAGCCTTGATACGATGATTGACGATTTACTGAGTATACAAAAGCTTTTAGTCAGATATGTTCATCTCATATTTACTGCATTAGATTTTGTAGAGGTATATTTATATATTGTAACAACCCCCACTTGGAGGCCCAAAACTAACGGTTATGGATGCTGCAGTCATCCATAGATATTAATCCTTGACGATCAAATGTGGTAATGTTTGATGCATTGATATAACAGAAACACATGGATATGAAAAAAAATTAAAATCAACAAACAACTTTCTCATTCCATTTCAAAGCATTTCAAATTCATTACATAATCTCAATACGAGAACTACGTTCAAAGAAAATATACTTATTACAATATACGCTAAGAGCGATATATGAAGATGACCCTTTGGATGATCAAAGTATGTATATAGGCAATTTTACAACTTTTTCTTTACAACAACAACACATCGGAATCAAAATAAAAGAGAACTCTAAATAGCTATCATGTCTTCTACACATCTCCAGAAGCTTATTCATCTAAAAAGATACCTGAAAACCTCAACTCTCAAACTACTCAAAATCAATTGAGTACCCGAGAGTTTAAAAAGAAAACATAAACTTTAAGTCAAACATAAAGCCTGGTACGAATAATAATCTACCATCCTCATTCATTCCGACTAACTGTCTCATGTATAGTTTCTAGGGTCACTATTAACCTATTAGTTTTCATGGGCTTACTAATAACCTGTTTAATGTTTAAGGACTCCCTGTCCAGTTACATAGTTGACATAATATCACTAAGAATCTATTGGCCTCTGCCAATATCTTTATTGTTTCATGGATTCTCCCTGAACTTATTGGTAACTCCAATATCTTTCCTTTTATCCTAGTTTTCATGGGTTGACTAGGAACCAGTTTACTTTTGTCAATATCTTAATCCGGATATAGTTTTCATGGGCAAACTACAAACTTATTGGCCCCTGCCAATATCAAATCATAGTTTTTATGGACTAACTATGAACCTGTCTTCCTGACATCTTCCTTTATATATAGTATTCATGGGTTTACTATGAACCTATTGGCCTCTGCCAATATCTTTTCCTATACACAGTTTTCATGGACTTATTGTGAACCTATCGGCCCTTGTCAATATCTTCTTTTAATATTTTACATCCTATACTCTGATCTTCTTGATCTTTTGGATGCAATTCTACTCATTCAAAAGTTAATTTAATTTATATTCACTATTGGATCAACCTAACTGGTTATTCTGCCATTTCCTCAAATTACCGTTCTGAGTCCATTACAACGTGAATATATTCTAATACATATATGAAGAAGCAAACATAGTAATACCAACCCTTGTTTTTTAATATCCTTGAAATCATTTTATATAAAACTATGTTAACCCATTTAACCTATTAATTAAGGAAAACTTCTTCAAAACTCCATTTTAAGACAGTTTATTTACGCCATGGTTTTCTTTTAAAATGAGATTGGGTTATTTGTTTTGAAAACTAAGGCTTTCAAAATCTTAAAACATCACTTTCGAAACCCCTGGATAACCTCCTTCGAAAGCATAGTGATGTACGCGTAAATATGCATATTTTTACATCCATATTTAATCTATTTTTATTTTAAATAAATATCATAATTGAGTATTTTTACATGTTTAAAACCAAATTTCAAATATGCTTTCAAGTCATCATTCATACATCAATGTGGGAGTAAAATAGTAATTTTGTGCATGAATTAATATTGAGAATATTTATTTGCACATTTTCTTTTTAATTATAGGAATTTTTGGATGGAAATATGTAGGTATTGTCATGGAAATATGCATGCAAAAGGATGGAACAAAAGAATGAAGATGGAAATAATTCAAACCATGCATCATAGAGGACCTCACCTACCCACTTACCTTAATCTAGAATTAGAAGCTAATGGACAAGTTAGTAGAGGTTAAAGTTTCATGCATACTTAATGATGGATTAATTAGAGACTAATGATTACTTGGTGCCCACACTTCCTAAAGAGTATTTTGGGTAGCCCTCAAAATTATGGATTAGGGTTTTGTACACGAATAAATAACATTCTTATGTACATGTAATGGATCTTCTTCTATTTTATCAGAATGCAAGTTGTAGTCTCAAAGTTATATGAAATAAAAATGGCTTCCTAAGCCTCTTGTTCTTTTACTTCTTCCTTGTTCTTATTTTATTTTTCTTGTTCATTTTTGTTTACATGCTCTTTCATTTCATTTTACTAGCTTAGTTTTACTTTTATGCAACAAGTTTAGATCTTCTTTTATTCTAATTAGCTCTTACCTCCTTGCTTTTGTTTAAATGTTGAAATTTACATGTGTTGATTTGATAACACAAATGAGTAACTAAACCCCTTCAATTTAGGGGTAATGAAGCTCTCTAATATTATGTAAATTCAACATATTTTGTGATTCATGGTCCCTTTTATGCTTTATGAGAAGTGAATATCGATGTAAGTTTATAAAAATGAATTTGATAGCCTATGTTATATTACAAATAGGCTATTATTCAAACATAAACACAATTTACATCATCATTTTACTAATTGATTTTTGATTATGAAATTAAGGTAGAAACAATGATGATCTATGTTACTAATACAATAGTAAATAGATCATACTTAAAATAGCTTTTGATTTAACTTCATTTTCATGAGAATTGATAAGTGGCTTTGGTTGTTGTATTATAGTTTGATGGTTTAAGTTATGTTAATCAATAACATAAATAAACCGTACTTATGATAAATACATCACTAATTCCACTTAATATCAAAAATAGAGATCATAGATTATTTTTGTGTTGATTTACAAAAATATGAGAGTGGATTTGCCTCTAAATTGTTTTCTAATCTCGTATTTTCAATCACTTTTGTTCTAGCTAGTTTTACAATTTTTAGCTTAAAACAATCGCAACTTCAATTTTTGGTTTAATTTGATTGAATAGAAATTTTAAAACCTATATAATTCCCTGCAGATCGACCGGTATTCGCCACGTACTAAAATTGTACGATGTGCGCTTGCGGTTAATTTTTATTTAAAATTTTCGGCTATTTTCTAAACTGATAGAAAAATAGTCGTTAAAACAAATTTTTGACGCCGTTGCTGGGGCATTTATTTGATTTTATTTCTGTTCTTCGAATTATTTTCGTTTGATTTTATTGTGTGTTTGTTTTGTGTGTTAAATTTTTTTTTTAATTGTTGTGTGTTTCTGTGCTTTTTGTTTTCATTTGAATTGGTGCTTGTTATTTTCTATTTGCATTGCATTTGCATTTTTTTTTAAAATTCATATACACAATTTCATTTGAAAAAGAAAAAAAAAGTTCCATTTCATTTTCAATTTACATTTACAATTTTCAATTACAATTACATTTACAATTTACACTGTCCTGTGCATTTATTTGTTGCTCTGTGCACATTTGCATAACAACTTGCTTTCACTCCCTCATCTCCTTGCTAACAATCATCTCTGTGCACATATACATCCCCAGTCACAACCGCCTCACTGCCATTACATCCTTCCACCACAACCATTACAGTGCATACATCACAAACAACTTCATCCCAACCCACTTCAAACCTTGCTGTCGACGACAAACACTCCTCACCATCATCATACATACTGCTTTACTACAAACTGCTTCTGCCTGATATTGATCGCCTCTGTCACCACCCTAAAAAAACTGCTACAGCCACTGTTCCTGCACATCCCTCTGTCACAATTCCCTCTACTTCCTTACCACTTACCTCTTCCCTCTTCTATCAATACTTGCCATCCTCCTACCTGTTACTCATACAACATTGCACACACTGCACGTACAAAGTGTGCATATCACATACAGTCACTACTTCCCACCATATCATTCATCATAATAGTGCACGCAATAATCACCATATAATACTGCACTTAACTACAACAGAACTTCCAGCCATCATAACTGATAACCATACATCTGCCACTCTTCATAACACACTGTTGAAGCACTGCTCCCTGTTCCATACCCACTCTATCAAACCATTACTGCATTCTTCACTAAACATAATACATTACCATTTGCCAATTCCATTATCACCTCCCTGACAAAACTGTGTTATTGCACCAAATTCACCAAATCCAACAATCACTCACTACATCACCGCAACACATACCATCTCAACCAGATCACTACCTCCATCATTCACTACCACCAATCACTACTCCCTACTTCCCCAGCCTCACATCTTAACTTTACTGTCACAACTACCCATTCCTCATCAACACCATTTGCACATCCCCTTTCACCTGCCTCCCCCGATACATTGCCTACCTTACCAGAACCACCTGACTACCTCCTTATTGCTGTGCAAAACTGCACGTTCACATCTTCACTGCAACCATCAACTGTTCAACTGCTTGCCTCAACACATACTTCAGTTTACCCATCCATAACCATATTAGTTCAGCATTTCCATAACCAACAACAACTTCCTCCACCTGACAGTTCAATATTCACCTAACAGCTCAACTCCTCACTGCTATCATACCCCATCACCATTGCAACTGCAATTGGTCATTATCTAACATCACCTATGCTACCATATAATCACAACCACTCCAGGCTACAACACCAGCTAACCAAACAAGCAAACCCCATCGCCAATCCCTCTTACCACCGCCTCTAACCTCAACAAACACTGCCACTTCCAAAGACCATACAACTTCTACTTCCCTTCGCCTGCAATCGAATTTCACCGCAACCCAGTTAACCACTGCGAATCACTTTCGCCACCGCCTCACCCAAAGTCCAGCACCCTCCTCCGTAACTCAATCGCCACTTCCACTTCAGTAACCGCAATCGATCCAACCTACCACCTCAATTTCAATTCGCGACCCAAATTCCTTCGAACTCACTGATCCCTAAACGCAAACCCAATTCGACAAAATCAAGCATATTTGCAACCAAACTTATCAATCCCTTCTATTGCCTCAATCAAGCCTCGCGAACTCAGAAAATTCTCGCGATTTCTTTCTGACATTCGCCTCGATTTCAATTTTTTATTTTTTAGAGAGAATGAAAAAGTAACGTTGGTAGAATTCAATTTTAATTTTATAAAGAGCTGTTTAAATTAGTTTGCATTTGGGCTGGATGGGATTCTCTTTACTTTATATTTTTTTTTTAGTTTCTATTTTCTTTTTTTAAGTCCATTTTTCCTTTTTGTTTTTTCCATTTTCTAAAAAAAAATTATTAGAGTTTAGGCTGAGTTATCTTGTTTTGTTTTGTTAATTGTTGAGTTGAAGTTATTTGTTTTGTTTTGTTTTAAAAGTTTAGTTTTTTTGTTTAGTTAAATTTTTATTTTCTATTTAATTCTTCAAAGAATAAAAAACAAGTTTCAATTTGTTTTGTTTTCATTTGTATTATTTTCACTTGTTTTGTTTTGTTTTAGTCTCTACTTTGATATATATATATATATAAACCGTATATATCTTGTTTTTAGTTTCAGGTTGTAAAAGCATAAATTCAAATAGGAAGAGGTTCTTGCGTCGCTTAGCTTGCCAAAAGAAAAACTGCTTTGCTTGCTAAAAAAATCATCACTAAAAAAAACTAATTGCTAATAATTCTGCACGCTCTGGTATCGTGCTTTCATCTCTAGTTTTATTTTAATTGCATTGTTGGTTGCTTGCATTTGCATTTCTATACGTAAAAAAAATTTGAAAATTCAATAACAAAAACAAATATCATTGTAGTTGCATTGTTAAGATCATGTTTAATTCTTGTTTTGCATTCATCTCACTTTTTCTCAAGGGTAATATCCAAATCCATAGAAGGTGGGGGATTTCATCACCCCTTCTTTGGTCCACAAATTTCATTTCATTATAGAATTTAACTAAGAATAACAATTAGACAATTGACTTAAGGGAGTCGCGAGCTCACCTAGGGCTTAATTGTATCTTAACAGTTGTCTTCTTTGAACAATTTTATTTCTTGGTGTCTAGGCTACAGCAAAACAATAACCATTTATAAATATTACAGTGATTCATAAATATTATAGTGGTTGTTCCTTTGAAGGTACTTAAACCTTCGGTTGCATTGCTACGGTGATTCATGGTGCACCAATAAATCATGTCTGTTACCTGGCTAAGAAATATTTTTGTTGATTTAAGACAAAGTGTGATTATACAATTTTGGTTTAGGAGCTACTAAAGACAGAAAATTGTAATTAAGTCCTTTGCATTCATTTAGTTGCATTAGTTCATGCATATTTAAATAAATATCAAAAATCTAAAACCAAAAAAATTGTAGATATAACTTAACTTGGTTTTTTTAAATTCAAAGAAATCCTTTTAAATCCTTTCCTTCGAAAAATTTTCAATCAAAATAAAAAAAATTCTTAAGTTTCTTTTTTGAAAAATAAAAATCCAAGAAAAATAAATATAATCTTTTCAAAAACAAAAAAAACAGAAACATATGAAAAAAAAGAAGAAGAAAAAATTTGAAAATTTAAAAAAAAAAATTCAAATTCACATTTTGCATTTTCTAAAAACACAAAAATTCCTTTTGGTAAATAATTGAAAATTCCAAAACACAAAAACAAAAACATATAAAAAAATTTGAAAAGCCAAAAAAAAATCAAACTCCTCTTTTGAAAAATAAATTTCTCTTGGTAAATATTTTTTCTTCCTTTTAAAAACAAAATATAAAAAACAACAAAAACAATTTTTCACTTCATTTTCCAAATCTTGTTTCATTCTCTAAACTCGATTCTAACTTCTTTCTCTTCTCAACTTTTAATTGTGCATGAGTACTTGGACTCGTGACACAACAACGAACACTTGGACTCGTAATATAACAACAAATCGTTTAACTCGAACAAACGATCCTCTTGAAATGGCGAAGGAGAACGCTCCTCGAACCCTTATGGATAGAATCTTCTGATAGAGTTTCTATTCCATCTTGCATCACGTTACCCGCCCCAACGGGTAACTGTTACGAAATTCACTCGAACCGTATTGCCACGCTTCCAAAATTTGGCAATTTTGAACATGATGACCCATACATTTTCGTGACCAAATTCGAACAAGTTTGCGCAACCATGAAACTCCAACAACTTTCTGATGATGGAATCAAACTCCGATTAATTCCATTCGCTCTTACGGATTACGCTGAAAAATGGTTATACAGCTTACCATCTAACTCGATTAAAACTTGGGAAGAATTTATGAAAGTTTTCTTAAAAATGTTCTACCCCTTGGAAAAAACATCTAAAATCCGAAATGAAATCGACAATTTTCATCAATTTAAAGGAGAACCATTCAGAAAATATTTTGAAAGATTTAAAGAGCTTTTGATAAAATGTCCACACCATAACTTCGAAAATTGGACGCTTTGCCAAATCTTATACGATGGACTCAAAAACAGCTCACGAACCATGCTCGAATTAATGTGCCAAGTAAACTTTCTCACCCAACATCACGATGATGCTTGGCAATTCCTTATAATATAGCCAAAAATCGTCCCAATGGGAACGCTCAAATGAAAAATCAATTTACTCACGATTGAGCGCACACTCGATAGGATCTTCTTGGCTTTGGAGGTTAAAATCGACACAATGATTAATAAATTCGACAATGTTTTCTCATCGAACCAAATGAATCAAGCTTCCCAACCCATATGTTATAAATGCAACAATCCTAATCATATAGCCGATCAGTGCCCTAATTCTGTCGAACAAATCAATGCTTTCAATAAAGGTAAAAATGACATTTTTTTCTCCAACGTACAGTCTTGGTTGAAGAAATCATCCGAATTTTTCTTGGAACCAAAACAATCCCAACATAAATGTGGTTTGTTCCAATTTTCAAGCATTCCTGAATAATGCTTCGAATCCTCCCTTTCAACCCAATCATTTTAACCAAATTATGTGGGTCTGTCTCATAATCAACCGCAAGAATCAAATTTTCAACCAAATCTTGCACCCTCTCCCCAAGATGATAAACGTTTAAGTTCACTTGAAAAAAGCCTTGAAACGTTGGATAAAGCAACGACTCAAAGCCTCCATTCAAACAATAATTTGCAAAATTTGTTAACTTCATATATGCAAAACAAAAACCAATCAGTTGCTAAACTTGAAATGCAAATGAGTCAACTAGCCACGTCTGTGAGTGAACACGAATGAGGCACATTCCCAAGCCAGCCCGTTCCGAATCCCAAAAATCAAAACGCTAATTCGAATCAAGCCCACGTTATTTAAGATTGCAATGTAACCCAGTTGAATGCTATCACAACTTTGCATTCCAGTAAACAAATCGATAATCAAGTCGTTAATCCAAACGATTTACCGAAAACCCCTCTCGACACTTCTAAAACAACAAACGAATCAAAACAGAACGTGGAGCCAAACATCGAATCAAATGCCAATCAAAATTCTTCTTCTACTCAAGTAGACCCGCCTACTGAGTATTGTGTTCCATTTCCACACCGTCTTCGACCCAAGAAACACCCAGACCGAATGGAAAAGATGTTGGAAATTTTTAAACAAGTGAAAGTTAACATCCTGCTTCTGGACATCGTTCAGCAAGTCCCAACTTACGCTAAATTTCTTAAGGACTTGTGTACCTAAAAGCGACACACTCAAGTGCCCAAAAAAGTCTTCTTAGCTGGCAGTTTGAGTGAAGTCTTGTCCCAATCCACGCCTGTTAAATACAATGATCATGGCTGCCCTACGATCTCGTGTACAATTGGAGAAAAAGCGATTAACAAATGCTTGATAGACTTAGGCGTGAGTGTCAATTTGATTCCATACTCTGTGTACGAACAATTAGGCTTAGGTAAGCTCAAACCCACAAAGGTCACGCTTCAATTCGTTGATCATTCCATTAAGAAGCTCGTGGGAGAAATTGAAGACGTTCTCATTAGAGTAGGGCAATTCATATACCCCGTTGATTTTATTGTTCTCGAAACACAACCTGTGACCAACCCTGCGAGTCAAATTCCATTGATTTTAGACCGACCATTCTTATCCACTTTAAATGCCTTAATCAATTATCGTAATGGTTCGATGAAAATTTCTTTTGGAAAGATGACTTCGAATCTTAACATTTTCAATCTTGAAAATCAATCGAATGAACCTCATGACCAAACATTGGAAGTTAGTGCCATTCATGAAAACTTCGAAAATGAAACGATTGACCATAACGATGAATGCGAGGCCGAGTACGAAAAATTGTTTCATGAAATCCCCAACGTGATTGAACACACACTCCCCTTTGAGTCGCTTCCAGTTGAGTCCGAATCTCAACCTAATTCTTTAATCCAACAACTCCCAAAGTTGGACCTTAAACCCCTTCTCGATCACCTTAAGTACGCATACTTAGGTGATAACGAAACGTTTCCCGTCATAATTTCTGCGACTCTCTCTCTTGATCAAGAAACTTCCTTTCTTTCAATCCTTTCGAAAAATAAGGAATCAATTGGATGGTCAATCACCGATATAAAGGGAATTTAGTCCCGTTCTTGTTCAACATCGCATTCATTTAGCCGATGATGCCAAGCATGTTCATGATGCGCAACGAAGGCTTAATCCAAAAATGAAAGATGTGGTACGTGATGAAATTCTTAAAATCCTTGATAACGGAATCATATACCCAATCTCTGATAGTTCATGGTTAGCCCAATTTATGTTGTACCAAAAAATTCTGGGCTTACCATTGTCAAAAACGACTCTAATGAACTTGTTCCAACTCATACCCAAATGGGTTGGTGTGTTTGCGTTGACTATCGAAAATTAAATGCCGCAACACGTAAGGATCACTTCCCTCTTTCTTTTATCGATCAAATGCTCGAACGTTTAGCCGGTCACATATTCTATTGCTTTCTTGATGGTTATTCCGGCTATAACCAAATTCCAATCGCTCCCGAAGATCAAGAGAAGACAACTTTCACGTGTCCCTTTGGAACTTTTGCGTATCGACATATGCCTGTTGGTCTTTGTAATGCTCCTGCTACTTTTCAAAGATGCATGGTCAGCATCTTTTCTGATATGATTGAACGATTTCTTGAAGTGTTTATGGACGATTTTTCTATCTTTGGAAACTTTTTTTCTGAGTGTTTACACCATCTTGAACTTATTCTTAAACGATGCGAGGACAAACACTTAACACTAAATTGGGAAAAATGACACTTTATGGTTACTCAAGGCATAGTCCTTGGACATGTCATTTCAAATAAATGCATTGAGGTAGATAAAGCAAAAATCGATGTCATTGCAAATCTACCCATTCCCAAATCCGTTAAGGACATTCGCTCTTTCCTAGGCCATGCCGTTTTCTATGGACGCTTTGTAAAAGATTTTAGCAAGATTGCTCGACCTCTTACGACTCTTCTTAGAAAAGACGTTCCATTCGACTTTAACTTTGATTGTGTCTCTGCTTTTGAACATCTCAAAAACAAACCTGTTTCTGCTCCTATAATTTGCTCACTGAATTGGGATCTTCCATTTGAAATAATGTGTGACGCTTCAAACTTTGCAGTTGGTGCTGTCTTAGGACAACGCATCAACAAGATCCTTCATGTTATCTACTACGCTAGTATGACTCTGAACGATGCTCAATCTCGTCTTCCCAACGCACCATCGCCTTTACCAATTAATGAAAACTTTCCCGACAAACAACTTCTTACTGTCTTTGTTGATCCGTAGTATGCCGACATAGTGAACTATTTAGTCACTAAAGAAACTCCTTCATTTTGGTCGAAACAAGATAAATGCAAATTCATGTCCCAAGTGAAATATTTCTATTGTGATGATCCATACTTGTTTAAGTATTGTCCCAACCAAATCATTCGATGTTGCATCTCAGATTGCAAATTCAAGAGTGTTCTCTCATTTTGTCACGATCAAGCATGCAGTGGACATTTCGGTCCTCGAAAAACTGCTGAAAAGGTGCTTCAGTGTGGTTTCTATTGGCCCGCTCTTTTCAAAGACTCGTTCGAAATTTGCAAAACTTGCAATTGTTGCCAAATGCTTGGAACAATTTATCGATGAAATATAATGCCTCTAAACCCCATTCTTACGATCAAAATCTTTGATGTTTGGGGTATCGACTTTATGGGACCTTTTCCCAATTCTTCTAGGAATGTGTATATTCTTCTAGTTGTTGATTATGTCTTGAAATGGGTCGAAGCCATTTCATGTAAAACCAACGACCATAATATTGTTGTGAAATTCCTTAAAGAAAACATCTTTTTCGGGGTTCAACACACCTCGCACAATAATAAGCGATAACATAACCCATTTTTGCAATTGTTCTTTTGAAACTTTAATGAAGAAATACTTGATTACCCACAAGTTATCCAGTCTGTAGCATCCTCAAACTTGCGGCCAAGTTGAAGTTTTAATTCGTCAAATAAAACAAATCTTGGAGAAAACTATTAATAAGAATCGTAAAGATTGGTCTCAGAAATTGACCGACGCACTTTGGGCTAACCGTAATGCTTTTAAAACTAACCTTGGGATGTCCCCATTTTGTCTAGTTTACGGGAAAGCTTGCCATTTACCTGTTGAAATCGAACAAAAAGCGTTATGGGCAATAAAGAACTTAAACTTTGATCTTTAAAAGGTCGGTGAAAACAAAAAAGTGCAACTCAACGAACTAGAAGAACTTAGGAACGATGCGTATGAAAACGAAAAATTTTACAAAGAAAGAACAAAAGTTTTCCATGACAAATCAATCCTAAGGAAAACGTTTTTACCAAACCAGAAAGTTCTTTTACATGACTCTAGACTTCATTTATTCCCTGGGAAACTAAGATCGAGATGGACCGGACCATTTGTGGTACGAACTGGTTTTCCACACGGAGCCATAGAAATACAAAACCCCAGGGATGGATTGATTTTCAAACTCAACGGTCATCGTTTGAAACCTTTCTTGGAATTGCCAAGTAACCAAGAGGAGGAGCTCATGATTCTTCATGAGCAAAGCTACGTCTAGTAAGAAATGTTAACCCTCTTTTGTAAATATGTACATATTTTTCCCCGTTACACTCATTATATCGTGCATTGACTGTGGGGACACAGTCAAAAAAATTAAGTGTGGGGGGGATTCTCATCTTCATTTTTTTTAATTTTCATGGCATTTTTGAATTTTCATTTTCTTTCCAAAACTCAAAATTTCTAAAAAAAATCTCAAAATTTCTAAATCTCATATTTTCTTTTTAGCATATTGATTTATTTTTGAAGAAACACTATAGGTTAAGTATAAGTTTTGGTTATTAAATTGAAATTTTTGAAAACTTATTTGTCTTAACAAAAATAAATATAAAGTTTGATTACAAGTAACGATGGTTTAACTAGTATATAGGAAGAATTCATGGATGATAATTATGAAGCATATCCTAATTGAAAATCTTTGTTTAAAAGAGTGGTTGATATAAAGTAAAGGCGATGATATTTTAAATCTTTTAAGTTAAGTGGTGCTAAGATGATATTGTAAAACTCTCTTTCTACAAAAAAGAATTTTGAAAAATAATATATCTTGTTGTATATATTTTTAACACCCAGAGTCATGTGCTCACACGCAAGTGTGTACACTCGCCATGCTTTGTACCCTTCTCATGTAAGTCTGAAAGGCAGTGTATGATCAGTATATCCGGCCTTAGTTTATCTGAGTTAGATGTATGTATATAAAAATTCTTTTATTTATAATGCATACAGTCGATAGGTGTACACACTTGTGTGTTCACTCGCCACTCTCTATATCTCCCTCACATAAGCCCGAAAGGCAGTGCATGAGTCATATATCTGGCCTCGGTTTTCTGAGTTAGGCATATGTAAATATTGTTAATATCAATAAAAAAAATTCAAATAAGAGAGAGTATGCAATTGAAATCCAAGCACTATTTTTAACTTATTTGATTTGACTTGTTATTCAAAAGAAATGAAAATACCACTTTGATAAACTTTGATAATCAACTAAGGATCCATTTCATAGTTACGATATGTTATCAACCGAAACAACTAGCCAAACTAGAGTTTATTTGTTATGATAACTTAGTTTTTATTGGAAATTTTGACAAGTAAAATAACTTAAATTTCTTGATAATGACCAAAATTTATATTTAACTTATTCATGTCAATTTAAAAGTAAATTCTTCATTTGTAAATATTTTCAAAAACTTGCATCCATATCTTTGTAAATAAATCTTGCATTTAGGAATTTTACATTTTGCATTTGGATTTTGTGGGTAGTATCCACTGAAAACCCTCACGAGACAACACTCGTCCTACTAGGGACACTTGGAGGTTTAAAGGCTTGTTGCATACGCTCAATGCAATCGTGCTTCCTACGAAAACGGATTTATCTTAGTTTTAGTTTATTCGAGGATGAATAAAAAGATAAGTGTGGAGGTATTTGATGTGTATGCAAATGTGCATATTTTTACATCCATATTTAATCTATTTTTATTTTAAATAAATGTCATAATTGGGTATTTTTACATATTTAAAACCAAATTTCAAATATGCTTTCAAGTCATCATTCATACATCAATGTGGGGGTAAAAGAGTAATTTTGTGCATGAATTAATTTTGAGAATATTTATTTGCACATTTTCTTTTTAATTGTACAAATTTTTGATGGAAATATGAAGGTGTTCCTATGGAAATTTGCATGACCAAGGATGGAACAAAGGAATGAAGATGGAAATAATTTAAACCATGCATCATGGAGGACCCCACCTACCCACTTACCTTAATCTACAATTAGAAGCTAATGGATAAGTTAGTGGAGGTTAAAGTTTCATGCACACTTAATGATGGATTAATTAGAGACTAATGATTACTTGGTGGACACACTTCCTAAAGGGTATTTTGGGAAGCCCCGTATAATATGGATTAGGGTTTTGTACGTGTATAAATTTCCCTTTTATGTACATGTAATGGATCTTCTTCTCTTTTAATTAATTAGGAAATTAGAATGAAAGTTGTAGCCTTAAAGTTATATGAAATAAAAATGGCTTCCTAAGCCTCTTGTTCTTTTACTTCTTCCTTGTTCTTATTTTATTTTTCTTGTTCGTTTTTATTTACATGCTCTTTCATTTCATGCTAGTAGCTTAGTTTTATTTTTATGCAACTAGTTTAGATCTTCTTTTATTCTAATTAGCTCTTACCTTCCTTGCTTTTGTTTAAAATTGAAATTTACATGTGTTGATTTGATAACACAAATGAGTAGCTAAACCCCTTCAATTTAGGGTTAATGAAGCTCTCTAATATTGTGTAAATTCAACATATTTTGTGATTTATAGTCTCTTTTATGCTTCATGGGAAGTAAATGTTGATGTAAGTTTGTAAAAATGAATTTGATAATCTATGTTGTATTTACAAATAGGCTATTCTTATTCAAACATAAACACAATTTACATCATCATTTTACTAATTGATTTTTTATTATGAAATTAAGGTAGAAACAAAATTTGATGATCTATGTTACTAAATACAATAGTAAAAAGATCATACTTAAAATAACTTTTGCTTTAACTTCATTTTCATGAGAATTGATAAGTGGCTTTGGTTGTTGTATTATAGTTTGATCGGTTAAGTTATGTTAATCAATAACATAAATAAACCATACTTATGATAAATACATCACTAATTCCACTTAGTATCAAAAATAGAGATCATAGATGTTGATTTACAGAAATATGATAGTGGATTTGCCTCTAAATTGTTTTCTAATCTCATATTTTCAACCACTTTTGTTCTAGCTAGTTTTACAGTTTTTAGCTTAAAACAATCACAACTTCAATTTTTGGTTTAATTTGATTGAATAGAAATATTAAAATCTATATAATTCCCTACGGATCGATTACATACAAACCTTTCGAAGCACTTTAATTATCTATTTCGACACCAAAATATACCTTTCGAAAGTATCAAAACATTACTTAATAAATCTTAGAAACATAGCTTCGAAACCAATGAAAGTTCCCCTTGCGAAACCATTGGGTTACTCAAAAACATCTTTTGGGTCAAAGTGAATATACACGAAAGTATCTCTTTCAAAATTTTTAATCTTCCTATAAAATTGTTTGGGGAAAGCTTGATGGCTTCGGAACCATCCTTTCGAAAGCTTCAAAACATTTAAGTAAAACATTGGAGGTTAGCATCGAAACCCCCTTTCAAAGCCATTGCCTTCGAAACCCTTGAACCCTTTCGAAAGCATCTAGGAAGTGGCTTAGTACATCTTTAAAACAAAAGCTACCCTTCTAAAGCATTGATGACTAAAATACACTCGAAAGGCAAAAGAACGGCAGCAGGGTTTCGACTAGGTCGGAACCACCATTTTCGAAAGCATTGTTTTATAAACAAAGAACTCATTCGAAAGCTTATACTTAGAAATGAAAGATGGCAACCTTCTTCGAGAGATTTTTGGAAAAACTCTTTCGACAACATATGTTTCGACTCCTTTGAAAGCTTAAGTAAAACAAAGGAAGGAGATAAACACTTAAAAGCAAAACAAAGGTATCAACCCCATCGGAAGCAATTTTTTCGACACCATGCCTTCCGCCTTTCTCCAATCCACTACATACCAACGTTGATAGCTTGTGTATTGGTTTTGACTTTGTGGGGTTTCGACCTGATTAAAGGCGGAAGTATATGGTCGAAAGGTGCTTCTAATAGAGGTGGAACCCACTTTTCTAGGTAAACCTGATTTAATACCAATTAAAGCAAACACTTTCTAACTAACCTGCCTACGTGTAAACATGTGATTGGTTGCCTCAACTTTTCAAATTCTTTACAAAAATAACTGCCGCTTAATTTCAGATCTAAACCATGGAAGATTTAACAATTAAACCCTTCCATTAAGCAAAACCAAAATTGCACTTAAATCCTTCTTCAAAAATAATTTATTTTCCAAATTAAATCTTCTAGGAAAAATCCCCAAAATTAAAGAAATTCACTTTAACATGTTATCTAACATATCTAAATTTCAAACCCAAATTTTCAATATAATTTCTAAAATAAATTTCTAGACCCAATTAACCATATTTTCCTTTGAAAATTCATAATAATCTTTCCATAGCTTGGAAAATTATCAAAATTAAAACACAACTCCAAAATCATGCTTTACATAACATATAATTTTTCCATGGCATTCAAACATCAATTATAATCGGTTTTACCCTTAAACCCATGAAAATCATATTCAAACAATCTTGTTTAAATCTAACATGTTATGATCCAAGCATATCATCATCCAAATCATTATAAAAGGGGATTTAATATTAAACCCGAAAAAAATGATTAGAAACAAAATAGAGATGGTATAAATTATTATTCACCTTGATTATGATAAGGAGATTGGATTGAGGTTAAGATTTATTCCCCTTCATTAATTCCTTAGCTTAATTTGATTTCTTTTCCTTAACAATGGTCGGCTCCTTTTTATGCTTGCGTTTGTATTTTTTTTCAAAATGACATGAATGGGAAATGAAACTATAAGGAACGAGAATATATAAGGGTAAGGGGTTATGTGCGGCTTTCCCTATATACCCTTGTGTAAATTAATTAACTTAAGAACCCATTCTTAAGCCCATTTGATTTGTTAAGCACGACCTCCTTATTATTTATTCAAATCCGAGTCTCCTTATCATTCTAATTATTACATTATTCTATTTAATTTATCTAATTAAATCTCCTAAATAACGTTATAAAAAATTAAAGGTGTTACAGGCTCCCCTCCTTAAAGAATTTCGTCCTCGAAATTAAGTAAGGTGTTACTCCCCTAATTTTTGATAATATTATTTAGAAGATTTAATTAGATAAATTAAATAGAATAATGTAAATGTAAGTGATAAGGGGATTGAGACTTGAATTAATTAAATAAGGGTCGAGCATAATAAACTAATTAATGGGCTTAAGAATGGGTTTTGGTTAATTAAGTCACATAAGGGTATAAGTGGAAATTGTTGTCCATAACTTCCCCCTTATATATTTATGTTCCAACTACTTTCTTTCCATTCATGTGATTTTTGAAAATGCAAATCAAAAGATAAAAGGAGCGGCCGGTCATTAAGGAAGAAGAAGAAAATTCAAAATTAAAGCTAGAAATTTAAGCTTAGGGGAATCAATCTCAATCCAAACTCCTTATCTAGAGCAAGGTAAATAATAATTCCATCTCTATTTTGTTTTAAATCATATATTTTCATATTTAAGGGTAAATTTGTTTTTATGATATATTGGATAATGATATGCTTGTTTCATGATTTATTTGATTTAAACAAGATTGTTTGAAAGAGTTTTTGTACGGTTTTATATCAAAACTGAGATCTAATGATGTTTAAATGCCATGGGAAAATTTTATGTTATGAGAAACATGATTTTGGAGTTGGGTGTCAATTTTGGGAATTTTCTAAGCTATGGAAAGATTATTATAAATTTTCAAAGGAAAATATGGTTATTCGGGTTTATAAATTTGTTTAGAAAAATATATTAAGAATTTAGGTCTAGAATTTTGATATGTTAGATAACATGATTAAAGTGAATTTCTGGAATTTTTGGGGATTTTTCCAATGTGATATGCTATGCAAAATAAATTGTTTCAGAAGAGGGACTTTTTGGAAAATTGGTTTTGTCTAATGGAAGGGCTTAATCGATTAACTTAACCATGGTTTAGATCTGATTAGCGGTAGTTAATTTTGAAAAAGAATTAGAAAACTTCAAGGAAACCAATCTGGTGTTGACACGTAGTAGGTTAGTCAGAGAACAGTTTGCTTTAGTAAGAACTAAACCAGGTTTTACATTAGAAAAGTGGTTCCGCCTACTTTAGAAAGCACCTTTCGACACAGAAGCTTCCCTCTCCATCATTATCGAAACCTACCCTGCCAAAACCAATACACAAGATATCACCTTGATGGTACGTAGTGGATTGGAAGAAGGCGGAAGATAAGGTGTCGAAAGCATACCTTCCGAAGGAGTCGTAACCTTGGTTTGTTTTATAAAAGAAAAGCGTCTGCCTTTGTTTTGTTTTAGCCTTCGATAGAGTCGAAGTAGATAGTTTTGAATGAAGTTTTATAAAGGTTTCAAAAGGGTTGCCGTTAACTTATAATTGCTTTTGACTTGGTTCCTTACTTATGAAAGAATGTTTTTAAAGAAGGGGTTCCGACCTAGTCGATACCCTGCTGCCTTTCCTTAACCATTCGATGGTGTTGAAGATATCAATGCTGTCGAAAGGTACTTTGTCTTATAAGATAGAGCCACTTCCTACAGCTTTCGAAAGGGGTTAGGGGTTTCGAAGGTGATGGTTTCGAAAGGGTTTTCGACACCAACCTTCTAATGTTTTTACCTAGATGTTAAATTCTTTCGAAAGAGATGGTGCCGACCCCATCAAGTTTTCCCCAATATTTTATATGATAAAGGATGGTTTTGAAACATATGTTTTCTCCTATATTCACTTTGACCCAAATTATGTTTTAAATATAAACCCAATGCTTTCAAAATGGGTACTTTCAATGCTTTCGGAAGGGTTACTTCTAATGGAATCGAAAGGGGTACTTTCAATGTTTTCAGAAGGGTTACTTCCAATGGTCTCAAAAGGGATACTTTCAACTGGTTTCGAAGCTAAGCTTCTAAAGTTAAAATGCTAATACTTTAATGTATTCGAAAGGTTTCGAAAGGTTGATTTTAAAGTATTATAAGCAGGAGTCTAATGTTTTTAAGAGCTTTCGAAGGAGGTCATCCTATGAAGTCAAAAGCTAGGTTTCAAAGGTATCGAAAAGTATTATGACCCAAACTCTATTTTTAAAGGAAAAACCCACGGCTATATTAAAAAAGTTTTTATAATGGTTTAAAGAAGAAGCTATCTTTGATAAATTTAAACCCACAGGAGTGGTAATGCTATGTTGTTATGTTGCTTCTTTAAATATGAATATATTCACTTTTAAATGGACCCATAACTGTATTTTGGGGATAAAGGGTAGAGGAACTAGTTAGGTAAACCTAGTAGTGAATATAAATTGATAAAACTCCTGAATGAGTAGAATTGCATCCAGGAGATCAGGAAGATCAGAATATAGGATGCTAAAATATAAAAGAGAGATATTGGCAGGGGTTAATAGGTTCTCAGTAAGCCCATGAAAACTGTTTAAAGGGAAAGATATTGGCAGGGGCTAATAGGTTCATAGTTAGCCTATGAAAACTTTGTAAAGGAAGATGTCAGATAGACAGGTCAATATTTAGCCCATGAAAACTATGTGTAAAGGAAGATGTCTGATAGACAGGTTCATAGTAAGCCCATGAAAACTATGATTGGATACTGGCTGGGCCATTAGGTTTGTAGTTAGCCCATGAAAACTATATTCGGATGAAATATCGACAGATGTCAATAAGTTCCTAGTTAAACCATAAAGACTAGGATAAGAGTAAGATATTGGAGTTACCAATAGGTTCATAGTGATCCCATGAAAATTATGAAATTGGACAGGGAGTCCTTAAATGTTTAACCGGTTATTAGTCAGCCCATGAAAACTAATAGGTTAATAGTAATCCTAGAAACTATAATTGAGACAGCCAGTCTAAAATGAATGTGAATGGGTAATCCAGAATTGATTCATTTGTTTTGCATATCATCATATTATACTGTTTTGAATTGTTTTTACCATTGTGGATGTAGGAGCACAGTATATGGTGTTATAAAGGGTTTTGAGATATCAGTGTAGGGAAACCAATTCCACTAAGCGGCGTGGTCTCACTAGATATCTAAATGATTTGAGATGGTAGATTATTATTTATACCAGGATTTATGTCTGACTCGAAGTTTATGTTTTCCCCTTAAACTCTCGGGTGCTCGATCAATTTTAAGTAGTTTGAGAGTTGAGGTTTTTAGGTACCTCTTAAGACGAATAAGCTTCCGGAGACGTGTATGAGGCATGATATCTGTTTAGAGTTCTCTTTTCTTTTGATTCCGATGTGTTGTTTGTAATGGAAAAGTTGTTATATTGCCTATATATACTCTGATCTACCAAGGGGCATCTACATATGTCGCTTTTGGCATATATTGTAATAAACATGTTTTCTCTGAATGTGATTTGCCAATTTGGGATTATGTAATGAATTGGAAATGTTTTGAGATGAAATGTGATTTTGTTTGAAGTTTAATTTTTTTCCATTTTCATGTGTTTCTGTGTATCAATGAATCTAACTTCGCTGTATTTGGTCGTCGAGAATTAATAACTATGGATGACTACAACATCCGTAGCCGTTAGTTTTAGGCCTCCAAGTAGGGGGGATGTTACAAGTTTGTATCAGAGCATAGGTTTATGAAACTTTAAAAGAAAGTTAAACCTAAAAGATTTTGAAACATAATTCCAATGATCAGAAATATGATCAGGGTTTGGGTTAACGCTATGGTAACGTACTTGTATTTGATATATATATATATATATATATATATATATAAGTACGTGTTTCCCACTCTCTTAGGCCGTTCTTCTGTATCATACTAAGGCTCGTATGTAGATTTACAAGAAAGAAGATATGGAAGCAGGAAATGGAAGAGGAAACCTAGTTGGAGGAAGCACCACAACCAATAGAAATTCTCGACCTAATACCAGGAGGAATCAGGGTCGACATGCTAATACTAATCCAAATGTTGAAACCAATGTAGGTGCTGGAAATCCGCTAGTATATGCGAGGATGGATATAGTTGTTGGCCAATCTTTTGCAAGCTGGGGTAGCTGATAATGTTGGAGGAGCTAATCTTGTGGCTCCAATTAGGAATAACTATGCTAAGCTAAGCAAAGACTACACCGGTTTGGGTTGAAAGCCGTTTGTTGGAACGGAAGATGCAGTTGAAGTTGAGAATTGACTATTGAGTTGTGAAAGGATCTGTACTGACCTAAGCTTAGATGATGGACAAAATAGAAGGCTAGCCTCTAGGTGGTTGCAAGGGGCAGCGTTTCATTGATGGAATAGTGTGACCGCTAGGATACCGGAGAAAGAGCTGACATGGGCTGATTTCAAGAGAAGGTTTGAGCAGAGGTTTTTGTCTGAGGTTGCTAAGTCTGCATTGATGAGGAAGTTCATGGATCAGTTCAAGGAGAGATGTTAGTGGTCGAGTATGCTGCTAAGTTTGATGAGCTATCTCGATATGGATATGTTGACAAGGTTCATTCGAGGACTAAGACCTGAGTTTGCCAGAATGAACATGACCCATATCCGAGAACCTAGTAATGTAGTGGTGGAGATGGTCATTTTCCATGAAGAGATGTTTGATATTTCTGCTCGAGAGAAGCCAGTTGAATCCCAGGGTCCTTAAGGAAAGAAGAGGAAATTCTTTAAGAAGAAGGGAGCCTAGAAAGGGGATGTTGCCAAGAAGAATGTGAAATGCTTCAACTGTGATCAAGTTGGACATTACAAGAACCAGTGTCCGAAGCCAGCCAAGGCGAACAAGGGGAAAGTTTTTGCTGTTGGATCATCAGCTAAGCCTATTGCAGCTGATAAAGGAAAGACTATGATGGATGGTACGTTTTTGATTCAAAGTATACCGGTTAGGATACTTCTTGATACGAGTGCATCACATTCATTTATATCCCAGTGTTTGGTTGATAGGTTATGTTTAAAGCCCACATACCCTGTTACTTCCATAAGGGATGCAAATCCAATAGGAGGAAATGCAACTCTGGGGATAAGATGTAACCAGTCAGAACCTGATTTGTTAGGTCATAAGTTTCCATGCAGTTTGTAGGTTTATGATTTCATAGATTGCGGAATCATTTTGGGTATGATTGGTTGAGAAGGTATGAGGCTAGGATATTCTACCAAGATGGGGAGATATCTTTGAGACAACCTGATAGTCATAACCGAATTATATTCTCAATAGAGAATTCTGACCGAAGTAGTTGTGCTTTGTTGAGTGTAATGGAAGTGGAAGAAGAGCTAAGTCGGGTTTGAATTGCAAGAGAGTTTGCAGATGTGTTTGATCCAGTCATAGGACACCACCGAAACGAGTTGTTGAGTTTTGAATAGATCTCATGCCAGGAGCTGAACCTATGAGCATACCTCCTAACAGGATTACCCTGACGGAGATGAAGGAACTGAAGGTGCAGCTAGTGGTTCTAGAAGGAAGGAATTTTATTAGACCAAGCAGTTTGTCTCACTACACCATGCTATGCATTTTTCCACACCCCAATGCGGAAAATTTGCCATGGTCTTGAGCCGTGGCAATTTTGCCACGACTTTTAACCATGGCAAAATAAATGACAACGGTTATGAGCCATGGCAATTTTGCAACGGCTCAAGACCATTGTAAAGTTTTCCTATTTTTTGGACACCCTTACCTAACCTATACTCTCAAATACGCTACACCCCTTTTCATGCGTTACGTTCCAAAACTACACCCCAGTTTGAGCATTATTTCTGAAAATGGCGGAAGGCGATTTAAGAGCTAAGAATTCACGCATCGATCTCCGCTCTTCCTTATACTTTCTCAACTTCGTTTCTGCATCCCCAACCTCCCGATCTATTGCTCTTCTGCTCAAGCTCTCTTTCCAGTTCGCTATCCAGTTCACTCTTGCTAGGGTTCGCTCTCGCTCCTCTCCGGTTCGTGCTCCACCTACTCTTGATGTTTACAAACTTATTGGCCTAATTCTGGTTAATTAATTAATAAATAATTTGTTTTTGAATCTATCTGTTGTTGCTTCCTTATTTATTTTTTCCTTTCACCCATTTTTGAATACAAATGCTTATTTAGTATAAGTTTTTTTTCCTTCAAAGACAAGTGCTATTTTCAGCTATTCAAACCTGAATAACATACTAAATTTAATAAAAAAAATTGTTGATATGGTGTAAAATTTATGCGGATACCCATTCAGTTGGCTCTGTAGTGAAAAAAGACCAAAAACTTTCTATTTAATTTATTAACCGTGATGAGTTTGAATTGGTCATTTTGTACCAATAGCAGCTGGTTTATTTTTTTTCAAAATTATGCTAAATTGTTAAGTATCGAAATTATATCATGATGATTATTCTATAATATGTAGAAGGCTGTGTTAACACCTGTTATTTGTTATTTGATTTTAACTCAGGGATTAAAGCTGGTTATAGTCCTACATTGAACTTCAATGTATTGTGTTAATTGCTATTACTTACTGTGTTCTCAAAAATGAACAAAATACTCTATAATATTGTTGTTTTAATGTATAAATTTTAGGGGTATATGGTTGGAAACGGCGTAACTGATGAAGTATATGATTGGAATGCCCTTGCTCCATTTGCTCATGGAATGGGACTTATATCTAATGATCTGCTTTAGGTTTCATAACTTTCACACACTTAATGATGCACAATACTTGACATATAATTTTAAATAGTTTATTCTCAAATCATAGGTAATTTTTGAATTTTGATTCTAGTATTAGCTTAATACATATAAATGCTACAAAAGATTGGTATACGAGTAGTGATTATTAATTCAATTTACATTAAAGAGAAGCAAGTAAAACTCTTTCTTGAACTTTTTGATCATTATTTTGATACAATCTATATTTGCAGGAGGCTAAGACCACATGTCATGAAACTTATTGGAATTATTCACAGAGCGAGAATGATAAATGCCAAGAAATATGGACCTAGTTGATGGTAATCTTCAACTTTTTTAATGTTTTTTCTTATTTTATCTAGTGGCACTACTTCTTATATATGTACCTTGGTTATGGTCTAAAAAGAGATAAATCTTTTTCCTTAGTTTGCATAATCGCACTGATCGTCCCATCGGTTGTCTTAGCATTTTTGTCTAGTATCACTACGCAAGATCAATGCTATGCATACAGAAATAACATAGGTAATATAAAATAGAACATACATTTCTTTCTTAAGTTTTGTTTTCGTTATTTCTACTATCTTTTTCCAATGACCTTGCATAGTTTATGCATGTATGATCATGTTGTGTGTCCATATTAACAAAAAGTTTGCGAAGATGGTTTACTTTTGATATGGAATGGCAAAAGCTTTGAGAATACTTTGTAACAAAGGGCAATATACAATTAATAACTAATTAGCTATGTTAAACCTTTAATACAATCTTAATTTTGAGCTAAGTGAAGCAAATTTGTACGACATAATAGCAGTTTCAATCAAGTTTGCATTGTACAGTATACATAGATGTATACTACTTAGATAAACCTGATGTAGCAAAGAAGCTTAAAAGTTTAATTAATTGTTTTCACATTAATATTTGACATCAAGTAAGAGAAACTTTATATTTACACACATCTTGGTAGTCTGAGCTACGAGTAGTCGAAAATATTTTAATTTTTTGTTAGCAAAAAGAAGAAATTTGAGAAATACCAGGTCTCAACTGCCACTAAAATTTCTTTATGTGTTTCCACCTTCCTAGCTCTTGATGGTATATATTTCTGAAATGTGGTCGTCTTTGCATACTGAGATTGGATTCATCTTCCACTTATTTCTTCATCCATTTTCTCTAGCTATATGTCTTCAACATGTATGAAAAAGATAGTGAACTGAATGATAGAATGAGAAGAAATAAAATATTTTAGTGAAATTAATAAGTTGAAAGAATGATCATTAGAGTCTTCTTTTCTAGTAGATTTGGATCATCTACTAATATTTAGTATATCGTTTACTAATAAAATTCAATTGTTAATATTAATATTCAAACAGCAATACAATGTTCATTCCACATCATGTTAGCATAATTTTGACAAAATAATATTATTTGAGAGCAAGATTTAATTGATGGAGAAATATATTTTGCTCTTACATGTATCGCCTCCTAAAAATGTCTTTATTCATATCAACATTGTACTGTAACAAGCGCTTTTTTTGGGTGAATGTCCATATTACTCAAGGCAAACGGTTTGGTCGTGCAATTATTGTGTCCTAGGTGACACAAGATGAGCATGGTTCCAACATTGTTCATTATGGTACAATCAAAAACAATTTAAATCTCAAGGCTAAATGAAAGGTTAATCATTACAGATATTATAACCGCACTTCAGGATTTATCCATCACTGCACTCTGCGGAAGTTGAAGGTGAGTCATCTTACTCTACAAGTCAATGTCCTATATTATGTGTCAGTATTGTCCATCAATTTCTTTTATATATCTGAAAATGGTAAATGTATGTAACTATGTACTGAACTTTGTATTCAAGTATTGTAATTGTTGAATTGTTTGAACTTTGTATTCATGTATTATAGTATAGAATGTTGTTGCATTTTAAACTAAGTCTATCTTAAATTAATGTTTGAGATAAGACACTGTTGTGTTGTTTAATGTAAGCTGTTTTGAGTTTGAGGCGAGACATTTTTAACCTATTTGTTTTGAGTTTAATGTAGGCTGTTTTGTGGTGTTTTTTTTAAATGCAAATGCAATATTTAGCCATAGCTCTAAGTCGTGGCTAATTTATATTTACCCATGGCTTAGAGCCATGGTGAATTTATATTTTGCAACGGCTTAGAACCGTGGCTAATATTAATTTTGCCATTCTCCATTTTGCCATGGCTCCGGGCTATGGCAAAATTATTTAGCCACGGCCCAGAGCCGTGGCAAAGTGGCTTTTCTGGTGTATCCTTGGTGAGCTGCCGAAGTATTCATGAAGAAACCAGATGGGTCGTTGAGGAGGTGTATCGACTATCGTAATCTAAACGAAAGGACGATCAAGAATAAGTATCCTTTGCCAAGAATTAATGATCTGTTTGATCAGTTGAGTGGAGCCAAAGTGTTTTCCCAATTGGATTTGATGACGGGGTTCCACCAGTTAAGAGTGATAGAGGATAGTATTCCTTTGACTTCATTTCAGACGAAATATGGTTCGTATGAGTGGTTGGTGATGCCATTTGGGTTGACGAATGCACCTACTTTCTTTGTTGATTTGATGAACTGAGTCTTCCGAGAGTATTTGGATAAATTCGTGTTGGTGTTTATAGATGACATTTTGGTATACTCTAAGGATGAGAGAGAGCATGAAGATCATCTTAGAGTTGTGCTAGGGACGCTGAGGCAGAATCAGCTAAAGGCGAAGTTTTTCAAGTGTCATTTTTTGAAGAAAGAGGTTAATTTTCTTGGTCATGTGGTTCCAGAGAAAGGATTGTCAGTCGATCTAGATAAGATCGAAGCTGCAAACAATTGGAAGAGACCAGAGACGGTGACCGAGATCAGAAGTTTTCTTGGACTTGCTGGCTATTACCGGAGATTCATCATGGATTTCTCACGGATAGTAGCGCCTTTGACTAAGCTTACTAGGAAGGAAGTGAAGTTTGTTTGGTCCGACAAATGTGAGGAAGCATTCCTTAAGTTAAAGCATTTGTTGACCAATGCTCCAGTATTGGTAGTTCAAATGGAAACCAAGGGTTGGTAGTATACATAGATGCGTGTGGGACTGGATTGGGAGCAGTGTTGATGCAGAAGGGCAAAGTTATTGCTTACACATCCAGGCAGCTTAGACCGCACGAAGTAAGATATCCTACTCATGACTTGGATTTGGCTGCGGTGATTTTTTCCTTGAAGATTTAGAGGCATTATCACTTTGGGGAGAGATTTGAGTTGTATCTTTAAGATACTTATTATCTTAGAAAGTGTTGAATACGAGACAATAGAGGTGGCTGGAGTTTTTGGTTGCTTATGATTTTGGTATAGAGTATACCCTTGGGAAAGGAAATAAGGTAGCGGATGCTCTTAGCAGAAGACATCAAAATGTGGTGTTGGCTATGTTGGTAGAATGGAAGGATCTAAAAGCTTTAGCCAGCTGTAATGTGTAGTTAACATCGACTACTAGTTCTAGTCTGAGTACTGCCATGATGTCCTATTTAGAAGTTCGACCAGTGTTGATCGAGAGAAATGCTTCTAAGCAAAAGGAGCATCCATTATTAGCTGAGAGGATCAGAAGGCTTGAGGTTGGAACTGAGTCGATGATTTGAAAGCTTTTAGTCTTGACCAGAGAGGATGGTTGAGAAAGAAGGGATGGTTATGTGTTCCAGATATTGAGAACTTGAGAAGAGAAGTTCTTGAGGAATGTCA
This sequence comes from Allium fistulosum, assembly GCA_030737815.1. Lineage (NCBI taxonomy): Eukaryota > Viridiplantae > Streptophyta > Magnoliopsida > Asparagales > Amaryllidaceae > Allium > Allium fistulosum. Next base: position 680,399,300 of record CM060907.1, on the reverse strand, counting down.
TCGATCCAAATTTACGATTCATCTTGGAGGGACCAAGATGTATCAAGATATGAAGAGAAGCTTCTACAATTGGGAAGGCATGAAGAGGGATGTTGGCTTGTGGGTTAGGTAGTGTGTAAACTGTCAACAAGTGAAAGCCAAACATTAGAAGTCGAGTGGGTTATTTCAGCTTCTAGATATTCCAGTTTGGAAATGGGATTCGATATCCATGGAATTTATAGATGGGTTTCCAAGGTCAAGGAGTGGAAATGAAAGTGTATGGGTTATAGTGGAAAGATTGACCAAGAGTGCCCATTTCATTCTAGTAAAGTTGACCAGGACGGCACTAGTTTTGGCGAGGTTGTTCATGAAGAACATAGTTAGACTTCATGGAATTCCTAGTAGCACAGTCAGCAATAGAGATGCTTAATTAACTAGCAAATTCTGGAAGAGTCTACAGGATGTGTTAGGCACTAAGCTCAAGATGTGTATCGCATATCACCCACAGATGGATGGGAAGACAGAGAGAGTCAATAAGGTGCTAGAGGATTTGTTGAGAGCTTGCATGTTTGATTTTGGTGGATCTTGGGAGGATCACCTGCATTTGATGGAGTTTTCCTATAATAATAGTTACCAAACTAGTATAGGAATGGTGCCTTTTGAAGCTTTGTATGGAAGGCCATACAAACCCCTTGCAAGTTGGTTGGAGACTGGAGACAGATTGGTCTTAGTTCCAAATTTCGTTAGGGATGCATCAGAGAAGATTGAGTTGATCCGAGAATGGATGAAGGAAGCTCAATCTAGGCAGAAAAATTATGCAGATAAAAGGCGTAAGGACCTAGAGTTCTCAGTTAGAGACAAGATTTTTATAAAGGTATCACCAATGAAAGGTGTGGTATGATTTGGGAAGTCAGGAAAATTGGCATCAAGATATGTTGGTCCATTCCAGACTATTGAGAGGATTGGAAAGCTCGATTAAAGAGTAGAGTTGCCGAGCAGTATGATAGGTGCCATGATGTGCTTCATGTGTCTCATCTTCACAAGTATGTGCATGACCTAGAGGCTACCGTTCCTCAAACGGAGTTTGAGGACATGGTAGTAGAGCCTAATTTGACTTTTGTTAGACAACCAGTTCGGGTTGTAGCGAGAGACGAGAAGGGATTGAGGAACAAGAAAGTCAAATTGGTGAAAGTTTAGTGGAGCGACAACAAGAAGGACCGTACTTGGGAGATAGAGGACATGATTCGAGATACTTATCCCGATCTGCTTTGAGGGTATGTCTATATTAGATTTATATAGATATTTTCTAGTCAGGTAGACTAGTATGGTTGTTAGGAGTTGTTACAGATGATTGCTATGTTTAATATTTAGTCCTTACTGAATTTCGAGGACGAAATTCTTTAAGGAGGGGAGCCTGTAACACCCCTAATTTTCGACAACATTGTTCAGGAGATTTAATTAGATAAATTAAATAGAATAATGTAAATGTAAGTGATAAGGGATTGAGACTTGAATTAATTAAATAAGGGCCAAACCTAATAAACTAATTAATGTGCTTAAGAATGGGTTTTGGTTAATTAAGTCACATAAGGGTATAAGTGGAAATTAACGTCCATAATTTCCCCCTTATATATTTTCGTTCCCACTACTTTCTTCCCATTCACGTCATTTTTGAAAACGCAAATCAAAAGAAAGAAGGAGCAGCCGGTCATTAAGGAAGAAGAAGAAAATTCAAATTAAAGCTAGAAATTCAAGCTTAGGGGAATCAATCTCAATCTAATCTCCTTATCTAGAGCAAGGTGAATAATAATTCCATCTCTATTTTTTTAAATCATATATTTTCAAATTTAAGGGTAAATTTCTTTTTATGATATATTGGATGATGATATACTTATTTCATGATTTATTTCATTTAAACAAGATTGTTAAAAGGAGTTTTTGTATGGTTTTAGATCAAAACTGAGATCTAATGATGTTTAAATGTCATGGGAAAATTTTATGTTATGAGAAAAATGATTTTGGTGTTGGGTTTCAATTTTGAGAATTTTCCAAGCTATGGAAAAATTATTATGAATTTTCAAAGAAAAATATGGTTATTTGGGTTTATAAATTTATTTTGGAAAATATATTGAGAATTTGGGTCTGGAATTTTGATATGTTAGATAACATGATTAAAAAGAATTTCTGGAATTTTTAGGGATTTTTCCAATGTGATTTTCTATGCAAAATAAATTGTTTTAGAAGAGGGACTTCTTTACAAAATTGGTTTGGTCTAATGGAATGGCTTAATCGATTAACTTAGCCATAGATCTGATTAGAAAGAATTTGAAAAAGTTAAGGCAACCAATCTGGTGTTGACAAGTGGTAGGTTAGTTAGAGAAAAGTTTGCTTTAATAACAACTAAACCAGGTTTTACAGCAGAAAAGTGATTCTGCCTACTTTATAAAGCACATTTCAACACAGAAGCTTCTGTCTCCATCTTTGTCGAAACCTACCCTGCCGAAACCAATATGCAAGGTATCACCCTGATGGTACATAGTGGATTGGAGGAAGGCGGAAGGTAAGGTGTCGAAAGCATACCTTCCGAAGGAGTCGTAACCATGGTTTGTTTTATAAAAGAAAAGCGTCTGCCTTTGTTTTGTTTTAGCCTTCGATAGAGACGAAGCAAATGGTTTTGAATGAAGCTTTATAAAGGTTTCGAAAGGGTTGCCGTTAACTTATAATTGCTTTCGATTGGGTTCCTTACTTATGAAAGAATGTTTTAAAAGAAGGAGTTCCGACCTAGTCGATACCCTGGTGTCGTTCCTTAACCTTTCGATGGTGTTGAAGATATCAATGTTGTTGAAAGGTACTTTGTTTTATAAGATAGAGCCACTTCCTATAGATTTCAAAAGGGGTTAGGGGTTTTGAAGGTGATGGTTTCGAAAGGGGTTTCGACACCAACCTTCTAATGTTTTTACCCAGATGTTAAATGCTTTCGAAAGAGATGGTGCCGACGCCATCAAGTTTTCCCCTATATTTATATGATAAAGGATGGTTTCAAAATAGATGCTTTCACCTATATTCAGTTTGACCCAAATTATGTTTTAAGTATAGACCCAATGCTTTCGAAAGGGGCACTTTCAATGTTTTTGGAAGGGTTACTTCCAATGGAGTCGAAAGGAGTACTTTTAATGTTTTCGAAAGGGTTACTTTCAATGGTGTCGAAAGGGGTACTTTCAAATGGTTTCGAAGCTAAGCTTCTAAAGTTAAAATGTTAATACTTTAATGTATTCGAAAGGTTTCGAAAGGTTGATTTTAAAGAATTATAAGGCAGGAGCTTAATGGTTTTAAGAGCTTTCGAAAGAGGTCATCATATAAAGTCCAAAGCTAGGTTTTGAAGGTATCAAAAAGTTATATGACCCAAACTCTATTTTTAAAGAAAAAACCCATGGCCATATTAAAGGATTTTTTTTAATGGTTTTAAGAAGAAGCTATTTTTGATAAATTTAAACCCACAAGGGTGGTATGGCTATGTTGCTATGTTGCTTCTTCAAATATGAATATATTCACTTTTAAATGGACCCATAACTGCATTTTGGGGATAAAGGGTAGAAGAACCAGTTAGGTTAATCCAGTAGTGAATATAAATTGATAAAACTTCTGAATGAGTAGAATTGCATCCAAGAGGTCAGGAAGACCAGAATATAGGGTGTTAAAATATAAAATAAAGATATTGGCAGGGGTCAATAGGTTCTCAGTAAGCGCACGAAAACTGTGTAAAGGAAAAGATATTGGAAGGGGCCAATAGGTTCATAGTTAGCCCATGAAAATTATGTGTAAAGGAAGATGTCAGATAGACAGGTTCGTAGTAAGCTCATGAAAACTATGATTGGATACTGGCAGGGCTAGTAGGTTTGTAGTTAGCATATAAAAACTATATTCGGATGAAATATTGAAAGATGTCAATAGGTTCCTAGTCAACCCATAAAAACTAGGGTAAGAAGAAAGGATGTTGGGGTTACCAATAGGTTCCTAGTCAACCCATGAAAACTAGGATAAGAGTAAGATATTGGAGTTACCAATAGATTCATAGTGATCCCATGAAAACTATGAAATTGGACAGAGAGTCCTTAAATGTTTAACCGGTTATTAGTCAGCCCACGAAAACTAATAGGTTAATGGTAATCCTAGAAACTATAATTGAGACAGCTAGTATAAAATGAATGGGGATGGGTAATCCGAAATTGATTCATTTTTTTGCATATCATCGTATTATACTGTTTTGAATTGTTTTAACCATTGTGGATGTAGGAGCACAGTATATGGTGTTATAAAAGGTTTTGAGATACTAGTGTAGGGAAACCAATTCCACTAAGCGGCGTGGTCTCACTAGATATCTAAATGATTTGAGATGGTAGATTATTATTTATACCGGACTTTATGTCTGACTCGAAGTTTATGTTTTCCCTTTAAACTCTCGGGTGCTCGATCAATTTTAAGTAGTTTGAGAGTTGAGGTTTTTAGGTACCTCTTAAGACGAATATGCTTCCGGAGATGTGCAGGAGGCATGATAGCTATTTAGAGTTCTCTTTTCTTTTGATTCCGCTGTATTTTTTGTAATGAAAAAGTTGTTATATTTCCTGTATATACTCTGAACTACCAAGGGGACACCTTCATATGTCGCTCTTGGCATATGTTGTAATAAACATATTTTCTCTGAATGTGATTTGCGAATTTGGGATTATGTCATGAATTGGAAATGTTTTGAGATGAAATTTGATTTTGTTTGAAGTTTAAATTTTTTCCATATTCATCTGTTTCTATGTATCAATGAATCTAACTTTCTCGTATTTGGTCTCCGAGAATTAATATTTATGGATGACTACAGCATCCGTAGCCGTTAGTTTTGGGCCTCCAAGTAGGAGGATGTTGCATAAGGACTAAATGCTAAACATAGCAATCATCTTTAATGACTCCTAAAAACCATACTAGTATACCTGACCAGCTATTATCTATATAAAGCTAATATAGACATACCCTCAAAGCAAATCAGGATAAGTATCTCTACCTGTCTTCTATTTCCCAAGTACAGTCCTTCTCGTTGTCACTCCATTGAACTTTTGCCAACTTGACTGTCTTGTTCCTCAATCTTTTCTCATCTCTTGCTAAAACCTGAACTGGTTGTCAAACAAAAGTTAAATTAGGCTCTACTATCAAATCTTCTAACCCTGTTGGAGGAAAAATAGTCTCTGGATCATGCACATACTTGCGAAGATGAGACACATGAAATACATTATGGACACCGCCATACTGCTCAGCAACTCTACTCTGTATGTGAGCTTTTCAGTCTTCTCTGTAATCTGGAATGGACCAACATATCTTAGTGCCAGTTTCCCCTACTTCCCGAACCATACCACACCCTTCATCAGTGATAATTTAATGAAAACCTTATCTCCAACATAGAACTCTATGCCTTTACGACTCTTATCTACGTAACTTTTCTCTCTGGACTGAGCTTCCTTCATCCTTTCTCGGATTAACTCGATCTTTTTTGATGCCTCTCTAACCAAATCTAGACCTAATTCAAATCTGTCTCCAGTATCCAACCAACATGCTGGCGATTTGCATGGCCTTCCATACAAAGCTTTAAAAGGCATCATTCCTATACTAGTCTGATAACTATTATTATAGGAAAACTCAACTAAATGTAGGTGATCCTCCCAAGATCCATCAAAGTCCAATACGCAAGCTCTTAGTAAACCCTCGAGTATCTTATTAACTCTCTCGGTCTGCCCATCCGTCTGAGAGTGATAAGCTGTACTCATCTTGAGCTTAGTGCCTAACACATTTAGTAGACTATTCCAAAATTCGCTAGTAAACAAAGCATCTTTGTCACTGACTACGCTACTAGGAATCCCATGTAGTCTAACTACGTTCTTCATGAACAACTTAGATAAACAGGTGTCGTCCTGGTTGACTTAACTGGAATGAAATGGGCACTCTTGGTCAACCTATCCACTATGACCCATATACTTTCATTTCCCATATTTGACCTCGGCAGCCTGTCTATAAAATCCATGGATACCGAATCCCATTTCCAAATTGGAATCTCTAAAGGCTGAAGCAATCCACTCGACTTCTGTTGTTCATTTTTCACTTGTTGACAGTTTGCACACTGCCTAACCCACAAGCCAACATCTCTCTTCATACCTTCCTAATAGAAGCTCCTCTTCATATCTTGATACATCTTGGTCCCTCCAGGATGATTCGTAAACTTGGATCGATGACAATCCCCAAGAACTTCTTTCCTTAAGTCCTCAACATTCGAAATGCACAATCATCCCTTCTTTCTCAACCATCCTCTCTTGTTTTAGACTAAATCCCTTTATATCATCGATCTCAGTTCCAACCTCAAGCCTTCTGATCTTCTCAGCCAATACTGGATCCTCCTTCTGCTTAGAAGCAATCCTCTCGATCAACACTGGTCGAACTTCTAAACAGGACAACATGGCAGCACTCTGACTAGAACTAGTAGTCGAACTTAACTGCATGCTACAAGCAGCCAAAAATTCTAAATCCTTCCATTCTGCCAATATAGCTAACACAACATTCTGGTGTTTTCTGCTAAGAGCATCTTCAACCATATTTCCTTTCCTAGGAGTATACTCTATGCCAAAATCATAAGCAGCCAAAAATTCCAGCCACCTCTTCTGTCTCATATTCAACTCCTTCGAAGAGAATAAGTACCTTAAGGACTTATGATTTGTGTATAGCTCAAATCTCTCCCCTAAGAGATAATGCCTCCAAATCTTCAATGCGAAGATCATCGTAGCCAACTCCAAATCATGAGTAGAATATCTCACTTCATGCGGTCTAAGCTGTTGTGAAGTGTAGGCAATCACTTTACCCTTCTACATTAACATAGTAATCCAGTTCTACATGCATCGGTATTCACCACCAACCCTTGGTTTCCGTCTGGAACTACTAACACAAGTGCATTGGTCAACAAATGCTTTAACTTAAGGAATCCTTCCTTACATTTTTTGGACCAGACATACTTCACATCCTTCCTAGTTAGCTTCGTCAAAGGAGCTGCTATCCGCGAGAAATCCTTGATGAATCTCCAGTAATAGCCAGCAAGTCCAAGAAAACTTCTAATCCCAGTCACCATCTCTGGTCTATTATAATTATTAATAGCTTTAATCTTATCTGGATCGACTGACAAGCCCTTCTCTGAAACCACGTAACCAAGAAACTTAACTTCTTTCTTCCAAAAATGACACTTGGAAAACTTCGCCTTCAGCTGATGTTCCCTCGGCGTCTCAAGCACAGCTAAGATGATCTTCATGCCCCCTTTCATTCTTAGAATATACCAATATTTCATCTATAAACACCAACACAAACCTATCTAAATACTCTTGGAAGACTCGGTTCATCGGATCCACGAAGAAAGCAAGTGCATTAGTTAACCCGAATGGTATTACTAACCACTTGTACGAATCATGCTTAGTCTGAAATGCTGTTAAAGCAATATTGTCCTCTGCCACTCTTAATTGATGGAAATCTGTCGCCAAACCCAACTGGGAAAACACTCTGACTCCATACAACCGATCAAATAGATCATCAATTCTCGACAAAGGATACTTACTCTTGATCGTCCTCTCGTTCAACTTATGATAGTCGATACATATCCTCAATGACCTGTCTGGTTTCTTCACGAATACCGCGGCCGCTCCCCAAGGCGAACTGCTTGGTCTAATAAAATTCCTTACTTCTAGATCCACTAGTTGCACCTTCAATTCCTTCATCTCGGTATGTGTCATCCTGCTAGGTGGTCTACTTACAGTTCAGCTCCTGGCACAAGACCTATTTGAACCTCAACAGCACGTTTCGGTGGTAGTCCTATGACCGGATCAAAGACATTTGCAAACTCTCTTGCTACTCAAACCTGACTTAGCTTTTCTCCCACTTCCATTGCACTTAATAAAGCATAACTACTTTGGTCAGAATTATCCATTGAGAATATGATTCGGTTATGACTATCTGGGTTTCTCAGTGATATTTCCCCATCTTGGAAAAATATCCTAGCTTCATACTTGCTCAACCAATCCATGCCCAAAATGATTCTGAAATCTATGAAATCGAAAACATACAGACTGCATGCAAACTGATGACCTAACAAGTCAAGTTCTAACTGGTCACATCTCATCCCCAGAGTTGCATACCCTCCTATTGGATTCGCAACCCTTAAGGAAGTAACAAGGTATATGGGTTCTAAGCATAACCTATCAACCAAACATTGGGATATAAATGAATATGACGCATCGGTATCAAATAGTATCCTAACTGGTATACCCTTAATCAAAAACGTACCTTCCATTACAGTCTTCCCTTTTTCAGCTGCAGTTGGCCTAGTAGACGATGGTCCAACAGCAAAAACCTTTCCCGTATCTGCCCTAATCGGTTCTGGACACTGATTCTTATAATGCCAACCTGGTCACTGTTGAAGCACTTCACAAACTTCTTATCTGTAGCCTTATTCCCCTTGCCTGACCGACACTCATTTGCATAATGACCCTTCTTGTCATACTTGAAGCAAACTAAATCAGCCTTTGCCTTCTTGGCAACATCTCCCTTCAGAGCTCCCTTCTTCTTAAAGAACTTCCTCTTCTTTCCCTATGAACCCTGGGTTTCAACTGGCTTCACTATAGCACAACCAGCAAGCATTTCTTCATGGCGAATTGTCATCTCCATAACCACATTCCAAGGATCACATATATGTGTCAGGGTCGCCCTAGCAAGCTCAGGTCTCAATCCCCAATTGAACCTCTCATTTCTCCTGATGTCTGTGCATATAGTAGCATGTCCATACAGGGACAACTCATCAAACTTAGTAGCATACTCGATTACTGACATCTCTCCCTACACCAAATCCATAAAATTTCTCAGTAATGCTGACTTAGCAACTTCAGATAAAAACCTTTGTTCAAATCTCTCTCTAAAATCTGCCCAAGTCAACTCCTCCTCGAGAACCCCAGCAGTAACACTATTCCACCAATGAAGTGCTGCCCCTTGCAATTTCCTAGAGGCCAGCCTCCTCTTCTACGCATCATACAAACCCAAATCAGTAAAGATTCTCTCGCAATGTAACAGTTAAGGCTCAACTTCTATGGCATCCTCCATTCCCATAAACGGTTTCCCACTAAGACTTGGTGTAATCTCTACTCAGCTTAGCATAATTATTCCTAACTGAAGCCACATGATTAGATCCTCCAACATTTCCAGCAACTCCAGTAGCAGCTCCTGCTTGCATCATATTGATAAAGAACTGATACATCACCCCCATATCTATTGGTAGATTTCCAGCACCCACATCGGCATCAACATTTTAGTTAGCATTAGCCTATCGACCCGGGTTCCTCCTGGTGGGTCAAGCATTTGCATTGGTTGTGATGCTTCCTCCATTGAGATTTCCTCTTCCATTTCCTAATTCCATATCTTCTTTCTTGTAAATCTACATACGAGCCTTAGTAAGATACAGAAGAATGGTCTAAGAGAGAGGGGAATACGTACTTATATACATATATCAAATACAAGTACGTTACTATAGCGTTAACCCAAGCCCCGATCTTATTTTATGATTTATTGGATTATGTTTGAAAACCTTTTAGGTTTAAATTTATTTTAAGTTTCATAAACCTATGCTCTGATACCAACTTGTAACATCCCCCACTTGGAGGTCCAAAACTAATGGCTACGGATGCTGCAGTCATCCGTAGACATTAATCCTCGACAACCAAATGCAGTAATGTTAGATACATTGATATAACAGAAACATATGGATATGGAAAAAAATTTAAAATCAACAAACAACTTTCTCATTCCATTTCAATGCATTTAAAATTCATTACATAATCCCAATACGAGAACCACATTCAGAGAAAATATACTTATTACAACATATGCCAAAAGCGATATATGAAGATGCCCCCTTAAATGATCAGAGTATGTACATAAGAAATTTTACAACTTTTCCTTTACAACAACAACATAATGGAATTAAAATAAAAGAGAACTCTAAGTAGCTATCATGCCTTATGCACGTCTCCAAAAGCTTATTCGTCTAAAGAGGTACCTGAAAACCTCAACTCTCAAACTACTCAAAATAATTTGAGTACCCGAGAGTTTAAAGGGAAAACATAAACTTCGAGTCGGAGATAAAGTCTGGTACGAATAATAATCTACCATCTCAAACCATTTAGATATCTAGTGAGACCACGCCGCTTAGCGGAACGGGTTTTCTCTTCACAAGTATCCTAAAACCTTTATAAAACCATATACTGTGCTCCTACATCCACAATGGTTAAAACATCTCAAACTATTATGATGATATGCAAACAAGTAAATCAATTATGGATTTCCCATCCCCATTCATTATGATTAACTGTCTCATTTATAGTGTCTAGAGTCGCTATTAACCTATTAGTTTTCATGGGCTTACTAATAACCTATTTAATGTTTAAAGACTCCCTGTCCAGTTACATAGTTTTCATGGAATCACTAAGAACCTATTGGCCCCTGCCAATATCTTTACTGTTTCGTGGGTTCTCCCTAACCTATTGGTAATTCCAATATCTTTCCCCTTATCCTAGTTTTCATGGGTTGACTAGGAACCTATTGACTTTTGTCAATATTTTAATCTGGATATAGTTTTCATGAGCTAACTACAAACCTTTTGGCCCCTGCCAATATCAAATCATAGTTTTCATGGGCTAACTATGAACATATCTTCCTGACATCTTCCTTTATACATAGTTTTCATTGGCTTACTATGAACCTATTGGCCCCTACCAATATCTTTTCCTATACACAGTTTTCATGAGCTTACTATGAACCAATTGGCCCTTACCAATATCTTCTTTTAATATTTTAGCATCCTATACTTTGGTCTTCCTGACCTATTAGAGGCAATTCTACTCATTCAGGAGTTAATTTAATTTATATTCACTACTGGGCCAACCTAACTGGTTATTCTTCCCTTCCCTCAAATTACCGGTATGGGTTCATTACAATGTGAATAAATTCTAATACATATATGAAGAAGAAAACATAATAATAACCCCTGTTGTTTAATATCCTTGAAATCATTTTATATAAAACTAGATTAATCCCTTTAGCCCATTAATTAAGGAAAACTTCTTCAAACTCCATTTCAAGACACTTTATTTACGCTATGGATTTCTTTTAAAATGAGATTGGGTTGTTTGTTTTGAAAACAAGGCTTTCGAAACCTTAGAACATCACTTTCGAAACCCCTGGATAACCTCCTTCGAAAGCATAGAAAACTTCTTTTCAAAACATTACATAGAAACATTTCGAAGCTCTTTAATCACCTCTTTCGAAACTAAAATATACCTTTCGAAAGTATCAAAACATTACTTAATAAATCTGAGAAACATAGCTTCAAAACCAATGAAAGTTCCCATTTCGAAACCATTGGGTTTACTCCAAAACATCTTTTGGGTCAAAGTGAATATATACGAAAGTATCTCTTTCAAACCTTTAATCTTCATATAAAATTGTTTGGGGAAAGCTTTATGGCGTCGGCACCATCCTTTCGAAAGCATCTAGGAAGTGGTTTCGAAAGCATATAAAATTGTATTGGTTTCGACTTTGTAGGGTTTCTAATTGATTGAAGGCGGAAGTATATGTTTGAAAGGTGCTTCTAATAGAGGTAGAACCCACTTTTCTAGGTAAACCTGATTTAATACCAATTAAAGCAAACACTTTCTAACTAACCTACCTACGTGTAAGCATATGATTGGTTGCCTCAATTTTTCAAATTCTTTACCAAAATAACTGCCGCTTAATTTCAGATTTAAACCAAGGAAAATTTAACAATTAAACCCTTCCATTAAGCAAAACCAAAATTGCACTTAAATCCTTCTTCTAAAATAATTTAATTTCCAAAATAAATTTCTTAGGAAAAATCCTAAAAAATTATAGAAATTCACTTTTAACATGTTATCTAACATATCTAAATTTCAGACCCAAATTCTCAATATAATATCTAAAATAAATTTCTAAATCGAATTTACCATATTTTACTTTTAAAATTCATAATAATCTTTCCATAGCTTGGAAAATATCAAAATTAAAACCCCACTCCAAAATCATGTTTTACATAACATATAATTTTTCCATGGCATTCAAACATCAATTGTAATCGATTTTACCCTTAAAACCGTGAAAATCATATTTAAATAATCTTGTTTAAAGCTAACATGTTATGATCCAAGCATATCATCGTCCAAATCATCATAAAAAGGGATTTAATCTTAAACCCAAAAACAAATGATTAGAAACAAAATAGAGATGGTATAAATTATTTTTCACCTTGATTAGGAAAAGGAGATTGAATTGAGATTAAGATTTATTCCCCTTCATTAATTCCTTAGCTTGATTTGAATTTCTCTTCCTTAACAATGGTCGGCTCCTCTTTTATATTTGTGTTTGTATTTTTTTTGCAAAAAGACGTGAATGGGAAATGAAACTATAAGGAATGCGAATATATAAGGGTAAGGGTTTATGTGCGGCTTTCCCTATATACCCTTGTGTAAATTAATTAACTTAAAAACCATTCTTAAGCCCATTTAATTTATTAAGCACGGCCTTCTTATTATTTATTCAAATCTCAATCTCCTTATCGTTCTAATTATTATATTATTCTATTTAATTTATTTAATTAAATCTCCTGAATAATGTTATAAAAAATTAGGGGTGTTACATATAACGTTTATACTCTTTAGTTATATCATAATCATAACCAATAAAATGATAAATATTAAATAATTGTTAGTATATCAATTTTACATTAACTAAATACTAATTACACATTATTATTTATTATATAGTTTTGTCAGTTATTGGGGTAGTTGGTCCAAGTGCACTTTGAAGTTTTATGGCACACTCTTTCGTGTAATAGTAAATAGGCTCCAAGCTAATCCATCTACCCAATTCTTATAGATTAGGCATTTCCAATCTTTTCATAATCCACTCATATCGGCCCTATTCCAGAGTTGATGCCCAACCACACACACCTTCCATATTTTCGATTTTGAGTTGGGAATTACAAAAGTTGATCTGTACATGACCAATATATATGTATGATGCTTGATAAGATAAGTTTTACATTTCAAATGATGAGTACGAGACTCCAACGTTTTATACTGTTTTTTTACCTTATGTTAATAATGGAGCTATTAGCAGCAAGTTGTTCCTTTGACATATTTGTAGTAGTACATTATAGAGCATAGGGATAGTGCAAATATAGGTGATGAAGTTTTGCAGGTATTTCTATTATATTTATTTGGTTCGTCATTCTTTTTGAACCAAAACTGGACTATACATGTAGGCTATTTTGTAGCGATAGCAAATTTATACCAACTTTACATGATTGATCGGGCTTCATCCATACTTAGGTGTTTGTGCAACGCACTTGACTTGTTTGCTTTAAGAGAGGTGAAGCTAATGTTTGCATTCTAGTATATTTTACAATGTTGGTACTGTAAGTAAATGGGAGACATGCATCTCCGCATTGTTGGTATAGCAGTAAGTTAGTAAAGTATTATTTTCCCATCAGATACGTTGGGAGAATACACAATATGCACATCATGTACCTATAGGGGTCAAGCACTACTTGATGGAGGCCTGACCTTTGGTTGACTTGCGAAGTAGGAGCAACCTCTTACAAGTGTCTAGGATTGGACAGCGGATCCATTTAACTCGAAATGGGAAGTTGCATGATGCATAACCGTTGATGATAGCATATCTTGTGTCTAGTTGCATGTTAGCTTTGTATACATATGCATTTATTCCCAATTGGTATTTCGAAGAGAGATGTTGGTATTAGACTATTTGTGAGCTGCATATATCCAGGGATCCTCTATTATGCGGTGAAATGTTCGAGAGGCATAGGACTATAAGATCTAATATCTCTTGACACTTAAATAAGCCAAGTAAGTAGACTTTGCAGCCTAATTCTTAGTTGTGATTATGACACATATTGGGCCAGAGTTTCTCCATGTCGCTATATGTTATTAGAATATTCACGTTTGGTGAACTTTGATCACATTGGTCCATACTTATCTATTGGTAGAGTGCGGATACCCTGGTTTACTTTTGATCCCACACCCTCTTAGTTCTCTCATCAACCCATACAACTAGAGCTTGACACTAGATTTATGGCATATGACATTATTAGACACTGATTGAGCAACCCCTTGATTATCCTCTAGCTAATGAGATTCCCAATGTCCTTTCGAATGGCTTATATCCTCCATTTGAGGTAATTTAATAACTTATTGCTTCAATTTCATATTGCAATTATACAATGCTTAATAAAATATTATATGTAAATACACTATGCATCTAGATTAAATAAGTCGAGATGATCCTTTACCACATATCAACATATGATACTCGTTCATACTCAAACCTAGCATAAGCTATATGCCACCCATACCCATCTTCTAAAGGAACAAAATGAGTAGTTGAAAGCTCAATTGCGACTTTCTAAGTGGATGGGGGCAATCCAGCTCGGTTTGATGATGTACATTACAATGATAATGAAAATGATAATGACAACAATCATTCTGATGGTGAATGATGATGGTGGAGCAGTTCCCTTAGGATGAGTGGTTATTTATGACATTGTACATATCTGATTAATTTATTCAGTTGAAACATTTGTGTTTTTTTTGTATTGGTGGTACATTTGTGTATGGACATATATGTTTTTACATTATTGAGTATGGTTTTTAATGTTGTATTGGCATGCATGATTATGTTAGTATGTATAGCAATGGTGATTATGTTATGATGTTCGTATAGTGTTGTGTCGACATGTATGAATTTACATATTTGTGAGGACATGTATGAATTTACGTATCTAGGTATGATTGTATTATGAAGTGGGTAATTTCCTATGTTATCATATTTGAGTATGTATGAATGTACAATGACGTCGATTATTTTATGATATCGATACATTGTAAGATTATTCTCATAATTACCCTTAGTTAAAACAAAAATGCAATAATACACTACATACTTTTTTTCTTAACCATCCCAACCGTTATTGTGCTTTTGTTCTAGTTTTCCAAAAGTCTATAAATAAACATTAGTTCTATAAGTTTCATCACTACAACCAACTCATGTAGAATGAATTCACCTGCAACAACAAGGTGTGGTATTTGGTGACTCGTTAAAAAATTATTGTCCATGAGCATATGAAGCACCAATATCTATTGTAAAAAATAGTCTTAATGTTGGATCTCGTTATCTATGATGTCATTTCCAAAGATGTGATTTTCACGAGTGGACCCACTACCTCAACATGTTGTTGATTACATAATAGAAATGAAATAGAATTTAGCGTTGCTACATAATCAAGTGGGTCTAGCGTTGTTTCAATATCATGAACTAGCTCTTACGGAAGTGACGAACTTTAATATGCTTTTCAGCAAGTGGGCATGATAACTCGTAGTGGCATAGTGATAATTGGATGGAATACCGGGTGTCATTACTTTCATTGTCCTCGATGAAAATGTCAGTTTAACATTTGGTTCGATGAACCACTCCATCAAAGAGCTATAGACTTTGTGATGAAAATAACCGATGTGATTAGGCTGCTAAGGAACCAACTTAGATCTTCTTTTATTCGACGTAAGTATTAGATTTTAAGTGTTAGATGAGTGTTTGTAACTTTACGTTAGGAAACATATCGTTTGATCTCTAATATTTAACGTATTAGTGTATTTCTTGTTGGATCAATAGGAACACGCAGTGGATAAAAGGGTGATTTTGGAAAATTTTGTCTTGGTTAATTTTACAAAAGGGTCGTTTAAGTTATTATTAACAAGTAATTTATTATAAATCATATTTAATTTAATTTTCAAATTTAATTTAGTTAGAAAATTGCCTTTGTAAATAATTTAATTATTTAAATGAGTATCAATATACTCAACATTTTTAAAGTGTAGTGTGTATGAGACACGTAGTAATAAATGACATCATATGCATATATAGTATAGATGAATATATGTATGTATGTTTATGTGGTTATTTGGGTTTATAACCATACATGCATATACATACATACATACATATATATATAACATGCTATAAATGCATTTATTTTTAGAATTTAATATAAATGCATATTATAAGGTAATACTGAAATATATAATATACAATTTTGGTTTATTATTATATAAATATAAATATACTAACCCCAAAGCACTACCGAAGTTCTTAGTTTTATTGACTTCAGTATAATTGTTACAATATACTAAAACAAATTGTGCATTAATGCACTGGTTTAGTACGTTAAAATATACTATAGTACGAACTTTTCTATAGTGTTTTCAGGATCCTACATATTATAATGAAAACTAAGACAAATATTAGGGATATGTTTACATGTCAAGCATCCATCTAACAATAATTTTTGATAATCGAGCTAGTGTAAAAAAAACCCTAAAATGCCCACACATGCTAAAGCAGGTATATGTACACGACTTAATGCTAATCATAAATTACTGCTGGCAGATGCTATTCTCAATCTCAATCTAGATATCAATTTAACATGTATTCCTTAAAATACAATCACATGAATACATGCATATAGAATAGAAATAATTCAGCACATAATCAAATTAGCATTCTAATCTAGGGAGTTTCCTTATTGAGACGTTTGTCCACCTTTATTCAAGTGGTAGGTATGTTGTTGACTTTATTGAAGTAGTGCGCTGTCTGTTATGTTTTGTTGTCTTCAACATGAATTTTACTTTATAAAAGTTTTCTATTAATCCAACACCATCTTTCCCTTATCCTGCCCCATGATGTAGGCTTCCTTTTCAATTTTATCAAATATTTCAACAAAGTCATTACCGTTAAGATCTGAATATCAATCATCTTCAGCTGTGTCTTTTGTCTTAGACAATGTCATTGATGTATCTGACTTTGTGTCTTCTTTCCCTCAAAATTTTTCATTAAATCTTTTTTCATTTCTTATATATATAAGAATAGAGAACATCTTTTGACATTTTGCATGCTTAATTTTCTAGCAGTGTATTAAAATGGACTTGGAGCTTCTTTTTGTTGTTTCAGATTCTTTTGCTCTTGGTAAAATTTTATTTTTATTGCTTATATCTGAAATCATCTCATGGCCAAATATTTGACATGTACTATTATCAAGCCTGATTAATTTATCTTAGAACTTAATAAAGAAACATCTTTTTAAATAAAGAATTTCTGATTCAGTATAACTTATCTCTGGTTTCCATTTCCAAATCCATGGAATCAAGAATTCAAAGAAAAATTACATTGGTCCTAATCTTGCTATCATTAGATACCGATCAAGATCTTAATTTGGGTGAAACAGTTACCTATTCAAAATATAATACTTTTATTTTTTCAAGAAGAATATCAAGAGGTAGTCCATAATTCATCCATCATTTTATGAACTAATTTGGTATAGGATGTTTATAAACTTCCCCTAAACTTTTATAAACCATGAATGTTTCCTTTTGTCATTCTTATAAAGAAGGACCTTCTACAGTGCATCAATATAGTCCCAATAATTATATCTAATTGTAATCTATTTGTCACCTATAAAAGATTCATTTTCTTTTTGGGTAGATAACTCCCATTCTTTTGGCATTATTAGCCTTTTAATAATAATTTTTACTAAAACTATAGATATTTGTATCTGATGCATTAAATATGCTATTTCATAAGTCCCAAAGGCATTTATTATTGCCTCATAGTATCCTTTTTGTTTATATGTGCTAAGAGCAAATATTGGCATATCAAGGTATCTTTGCACCAGATTCTAAGGATTATCTTCCCATCTTAGATCATAGAACTCCAAAAACGTATAACTTCTTTATGACAATTTTTGCATAAGTGGTTATATTCTCTTCATTTTCTTCATCGTCGGTTACACTGGCATATGAAGATGATGTTTTTTTGCTATTAGCCCCTTGTTTCTTCTTAAATTCTAAAAATTATTTATATAAAGGATCATTGGGAAGGTTGTAAAAATTGCTAGGCGGACTCTAAACGGTAAGCATGGACTAGGAATTAATCAGAGTTAGGCGTAATTGATAACCCGTGTGTTTTGAGTAAATTTTTAGTGTTTTGTTTAGTATCAATTGATAGAAATTGGAAATTTGGGGTTTTGGATGTGCTTAGGAGTGCCTAAAACTAGCATATTAATGCTTATATATGGCATGAGCCTTGAATAACATCCAACCATTGCCTAAATACATGTTTTGGTTTTTACATGAGGCAGTAAACCTTGACTAGGCAGGTCTAGGCAAATCCCTAGGCGGTAGGCGAGGCCTAGGCAAAGGTCTAGAAGGATTTTTACAATAGTAGGACTATTATTCTCTGAGCTTGTTGTTAGATTTTCAGCTATTAGTCTTCTATTTCCATAATGGGAAGGATATTTACTCTGCCTCTTCCTTTGTAAATTCAGATTCCTTAAAAAAATTATTCATCGAAATAACCACATATACATATGCATATACATATACGTGTATGTATGTATGTATGTATGTATATGTGGTTATTTTGATTTATAACATACATACATACATACATACATACATACATACATATATACATATATATAAAATAGGTACCATATATTGGTATTTAATATGAATGCTCTTTATAAGGTAATATCAAAATAAATAATATACAATTCTGGTCTATTATTATATAATAATTAACAATAATAATATGCATATAATATTAATTAAAATTTATTAAAATTCGAAAAGTAATTTACAAATAATTTAGTATATATATTTGTAAAACTTGATATATGTAGTTATTTTATATTAGTTGTTACTCAAAATAAATTTGACCTACAAGTTCACATATAAAGTAGATCCTATGAATTAAGGAAAAAATAATATTTAGGTTAATATTAATGTTAACATACACACACACACACTTATATTATACGCGGCTACTAATTTTTATAGTTTTATGATTAAAAATCTGAACACACACACACATATATATGTATGTATGTATGTACATGTATATGTATATGTATATGTATATACTTTTAATAAATAAGTTTCAGATTTAAACACTTGTCTTTTCTCTATATATGTGAGCATATAAAATTTCATATACGTATATATATAGACATAATATATATATATATATAAGTATTAAATTAATTTCTAAATTTTTGAAATTTTTTTAAGTCAAAAATGTTTTTTGGATGAGAATTAATATATATATAATTTAGTGAATGTGACATATTTAAAAACAAGGATTAGGATTACCTTTATGATGCTGCCGATTTTATACACGCAGAAATGCAGTTCGATCTTCGAGTTTTTCTTCTGAACTTGAACTTTAGTTACAACTCTAGAGGTTAAGGAATTTTAATGAAGGATATGTTTTTGAATTCAATGAATAAATGAGACCCCTTCGGTCTTATTTATAGTGGTAGGATTACACAAGAAATATCTTATATTTTGTGATATATATCAATCAAATAAAACAAATTTTATCCACATTGTTTAATAAATATTGGCTGCATATTTTTTAATAAAATCATATTTATATTTTACTAATTTCGACCTATATAATATATATCGTGTGTGTGTGTATTATTTACTGCCCATTAATTATTAATTTCCCCCTTATCAATTGAATAATTACATATAACACTTATATATTATAAAATAAATTATTTTATAATTAAAAGTTATTTAATATATCAAATATATAAAATGAAGGAGAGATCTCTCGTACGTGCTACTTTAAGTTAACACAGATATGTTACAGTACCTGAATATATTTGAAATAATTTGTTTCTCATCTTGACATAAAGTAATATATATGAGTTGCCCAGACTGAATAATACCGTATTAGAGAAACAAATGAGAATAAACTCAACTAACAGAGTCAATGTAAATAAAAATAATAAATTTTATATTGTATCTAAAAATTTGATATACTATCTCATATATACAACTCACCACACAAATACATCACATCGACTAACACAATGGAATATCAATATAAACAAAACAAATATCCACCTTCGTTATCGACTCCATCTTCATGTCGTAGTGCACAAAGAACATACAAGTATAACATTAAACTAGTATAACAACCTCATTTTAACCCAAGGTTATTAAATATGTGACAAACCTCGAGCCATGCTAGAAATCGAAATGTGAGTATAACTGTTCAATAATAATGACATACAAGAGTGGTGTTGGGTACATATACATGGCATATCAATCAAAACACGGTGTCAGTCTCCCCATACAAAACCCACCCATTATCGTCAATCAATAATAGCGTAAACTTAAAGGTATCATGGCATATTTCAAAGTGATCAACGGTTGCAACTCTAATCAATTGAGAAATCACATTCCATCGCGTTCATAAGTTGCAAACAATTTCAGTTCAAGTACACTATTTTCCAATAATACGGTCTTTCTCATCCGTATATCTAAACAATTAACCAATGCACTATTTTCTCAAATATCACCATTCAAATCATTTATTTGTACGAGGTCACTATTTATTATTTTGACTAATGAGAGTTGTATTTCATACTCTCTTCTTTAAGTTTCCAGCAAGAATACTCATTACTAACCCCTTCTAGATTTACCCTCTACTAGGCTAACTGCCTCGATAAGCCCATGTTGTATTTTCCACCTATTGCTTATGACTAGTTATGAGTGTAATTCAAACGATCCCTTAGTTACACTACCTCACCAGCTTCTAAAGATGTATACTTATGTGTTATAGTTGCCTCCACAGTTCCATCTTGAGGCGCTAGCTCTCGTTGCACTATGTCTCCAATTCTTCATAGGTTAACATATAATGTCCGTGCAATAGATCATTGGACTCTATGATGAGTGACAAAGTCGTTACGATTCAAGCTGCGATCCTCGAATCAGTCCATTGAAATGGATTCTAGCAGTCTAGTAATCAATACCTTGCACCCTTCTTGTCAAATGTCAAATTTATTGCTTTCAAAACATTTGAACTTCCCAAACATAATTTATTGCCAAAATGACATTATATCTCATTTTCATCAAATAAATGTCATGTATATGCAATTTATTTCATTTCATAGATTTGCATCATAACTTGGCAAATATAAACATGACAATTTATATATTCACATCAATACAATCATAAGATATAATAAACTTGCAAATGCATATCATAGGTGAAACAAGCATCATTAATATACTTGTATTAAAATCAAATAAGTATTAAAAATCACCTATAGTCATTCAAAGTACACTTTTTCATTCAATTCACTTGCATTTCATTCATTTTCAAACCAAACAAAATTTCAACCACTCAGCATAACATGAGTACACTTAGATAGCATTGGTGAACTATATAAATTCAATCATTTATATCAAAATCAAATAAGAATTTTAATAACCCACATTTATCCACATATCACATTCAATTCGGTATACTCACGATTCATAAAACAAATATACTTAGGATTTTTACTTTCCAAAAACCATGTTCTTATCATTTAATTTACTAAGTTTTAATCAAATATAACTTAGTTTTGTTCACTTTGCCAAACACTCAATCTTCATAGTACAAGAAATAAAATTCCAAAAATGATATAAACCCCTTTTGCAAAAATAATGTATTAGATTTTCAGATATGACATAAAATTCATCATTTTTATTAACTTCGATTCTATTAGTTGGAAAATCTTCATTTATGTCCCTAATACTTTATTATTCAGTTAGGGAAACTCTATATGTTGCTTTGTGTCAAGATGGGAAACGTATTGTTCTAAATGCAATTAGGTTTATTACGTATCTATATAGACCTAAAGTAGCACATACGAGAGATCACTCCTTTCGTGCCCTATGATCCGAGCTATAGTTATATAAATGCATCTCTAATTATTTATAACAATCATAAATTACCTTAAATCATTTCGGTTCAATGCTACATTTCTTTATTGTGTGACTCATACGTGTGACTTGGTACAAAGTTAATATTTACACTAATCAAATTTCCAAGCTTGTGTGTACTATACTAAAGCACAATATAGGCCAAAAGTCATCAATTATCGATCATCTAGGTGAATTATTACTTCTTAATCATTTTAAAACTACACCCTTAAACAACGATATTTTGTGCATGTTTTGTCTCTTCGTCAACACTAAGTCACATGACATCTAGGATTAGGTCTTTGGTCAAACCCCTATAAAAATCTATAGTTAATTGCAAAGTTATACTCTGTAGTCACTTGGTTTAACCAATAAAAATTGTTGATTAACCGAATTCACATTAGCGAGAGATTTATCACTTCAAGTCTATGCCTAATTACGGTGACACTAACCTTCTATATATAAGTACTTGAATTCTATCTTAAGCAGTGATTCACTTTGTACACTTTAGCACACCCCAAAATGGTCATAACTCAAACAAATGATGAGTGAAACTTCCATAATCAAAGTAAGGCCATTATGTAAAAGATCCACATTATCTTAAGTCAAAAGACTAGTGCACCTATCACATGATCTTTTATTTTGAATTAGATATATTTAACCTATATAAGACTTCTTGGTGAGTTATTAAGTAGTTGATCCGCAATAACTACAAGTATGTAACCTTTTTGTAACCTCAACAATCATGAGAAAATCACCGTCCAACATTTGAAGAGCATTACCTATACTAGTCACATGAATGTGTTGATATACCATTCTCAAAACACCATGACTAGGAACATCTAAGGATATTTATTTCCTTAATCAATTCAAAACTTATGATAAAGAACACTTTGGTGATTGCAATCAATTTGAATAGTTAGTCCCAAAGATTTTTATTGTGTGTATTTATTGTGATCATCAACATTAAACTTTATATTTTTTAGTATATTTACACAAAATAGAAACAAAAACCAAAGGACCTATTTCATTACAAGCAAGATTCATTTATAGCTTTAAGTGTAAAATTATATAATGAAAATATTACATAATTTCCCATATGGCATACCTTTAACTCTATCAATCTCCCGCTTGCACTTGGGGACAATTATGGTGTCTACAATCATACTTTTACTTTGTCTTCTTAGAGTAGATGAAGAAAGTATATTAGGGGATGGTTCTATAATATTATCCTTAGTATTTATTTACTTGATGACTATTTCTTCGTAAATATTAAACAATTTTATAATGCGATACTTAGAATAAATGTATACCAACTTCTATGAGCTTGTAAGCTCCTTTCGTAATATAGTTGCATCATTGAAATCACAATAGACAAATAATGGATCTTCAATAGTCGGAATTTCCTTAGCTCTCTAATAAATTTATGTAAACATACTTTATCCTTTGTAGTCTCATTCAAGGTGATGTACTCAACCTTTGCAATAGAATATGCTATAATTTTTATTTCGAACCTTTCCAAATTATTGCCCCTTTATTGAGGGTGAATCCGAATTTTGAGATTGACTTGCTTTTTTTAATGTCATAATGATAGCATGAGTCTAGATACTACTTATATGGAGTTTTGTTATTTCTAGTATTTCGTAAATACTTGAGATTACTCTTGTAGGATCGAGATTAACCCTAGAGGGGGGTGAATAGGGTTATAGCAAATTTTCTCGAATTTAAACAAACTAGAGAAGTAAATATGCTGAAAAGTAAATCACACACAAAATTTACCCAGCTTCGGCAACCCCTGCCTACTGCTGCATTCCCAGATTTCTATTAGAATTAAACAGTCTCTCACTTACACACACTCTAACAGACTCGCAAACCCTGCTACCGCCTATAGAGTTTTGCAAACTCGCAAACCCTGCTTACTGAACTAATCCTAACTAGATAACCTAAATTAATTAAAGCTTTATATAATTAATAACACAATAAATAAGACTGGCCCAAACAAATAAGTGTTAAGAAGATCCCTTATTTAAAAACAAAGCCGGCCCCTTTCTCCTTTTTATTTCGGCCCATTTCTTTTCTTGAGAAAAATGGTGGCTTGCTGTTGCTTATCTTCGTTCGTTCCAATTTAGGGCTTCGTGATTGTTCTCCTTTGCAAAATTAGGGCTATTTGAAGCTGAGCATTTGATCAATAGAAAATTCGTGATGGTTCGTCGATTGCTTGTGTTCCGCTCGTCTGCTTCGAACTTGATCGAGTACGATTGGTGACCGGTATGATTTTTCCTTTTGCTTCATCTGATTTTAATTTCTTTTAACTCGATCGATGATAATTGCCGATGATGTTCACATTTTATAAAGAGTTCAATGCCCTAATTTTTCGTTCGTATTTCATATACGACTTCGTCTGATAGTTTAATTGAATTTGTCAATTTCTTTGTTTCGGCCGTATGATTTTGCTTGAGTGGTTTGGATGATTTCTGACTGCTTCAAATTTCGTATATTTATGTTGCTTGGTTGACACGGTGTTGATTTCGATTTCTTGTTCATCACAACTCTGAATTTGAACTTGCGATATTTTCTGACTTAGATTCGTTTCTTCCTATATTTGTGCATTTGCATTGAGTATTAACTTTGACATCGACTTGTTCAATATTGACTTCTGATGACATCTCTGACTTTGGTTACTTTGGCCATTTGTGTTTAAATGCCTCTGGTCATTTGCGACCTGTAGCATACTCGATACATATATTTACACATAGATGCTTCACTTGTTCTCTGAACTTGTTGTATTACTTTGTTGTTGATGCTTCGACTATTGATCTTGGGTCTGGTTCCTTTTGTTGTTTACTGGTATCACTTGACAGTTTTGTATTTCTTGATGAACTTTGGTTCTTTGATTTATTTGTTGCCAGTTGACAGTTGTGTTGTTGCCATTCACTGCTGCACTCAGGTCTGTGACATTTCGAAATTCTGGTTTGAGTCACTTTTGAAGTTCGATTCTCTGGTCTATGACTTCGACCTGTCTGTGTTGAATCCAGTTTCACAACTCGGGTTTGACCTTGTGCTGAAAATTGTGACATTGTTTTATTGCACCTGAGTTGAATCCGATAATTTGGGTTTGACCTATGCTCACCTGTCCCTGTAAATTTATCAAGTGTATATATATCGGTGTGCACGGCCTTGTGGCATGTACAGTGATACACTGTGCATGTCACATTGTTCGTGTGTGATGTATTCAAATGATGACGAACAACCCAAATAACTGAGGCACCAATAAAAACAAATTTATATTTTTGTAAATTCAAATTTGTTTATTTTCAGATTACTGCTGTAGTTGCTAATTATACAAGTACACATAAGACATGACAAGAACTGGAGCTGGACAATGCAGATAGAAGCAGATGTGCAGACAGAGTGAAAAAACTAAGTGTTGAGTGTTGTAGTGAGAGAAAAAATGTGATTGTGAAATGTATGAAACCGGTGTATGTATATAGAGAGAGCTGAAAACTTTATACTGTATAAGTGTTAAAATAAAATATTATGTTGAATAAAAATACTGATTGAATTATATAAATTCTGTGCAATGGTATTATTATTCAATATGAATATTTATTCCTATATGTGTATAGTACAATCTGCAAACACATATATAAATTGATATATGTTTGTTATCATCAAACAAAAAATCACATCAAAAAACTCTAACTAGCTATTTCGATGGAGTAAGTCCAATAGAGGGAGTAAGTCCAATAGAGGGAGTAAGTCCAAAAGGTTGGTCAAAATCTAAGGTCCAGATTTATTTGGGCCTTCGGTTAATTTTTAAATAAAGATTTGAAAATTTAAAATATATTTTAAATTTAAATATTAAGTATAAAATATAAATCAAATTTTATAAATGTTTTAAAATAAAATTAAAAAAATTCAAAATTGTTTTGAGAAAGTAATTTAGTATTTTCCAAAAAATTATAAGAATTTAATTAATTTGTTTAATTAATAAGTAATTAATTAAATGTCAATTAATTAAAAAATATATATATATGAATATATGAATATGTAAATATAAAAGTTAGAGTTGAAAATTTATCTTAAATTGTTTAAGTTAAATTAAATAAATTTTTGAAACTTACTATAATATTTAATTAAAATATCTAATTAAATAAATAACTTATTTGATATATATTTAGTTATATGTTTTTTTTGGCAAAGCCGACGGGGTTGAATGGACCCCTACCATTTTATTATAACAAATAATAAAAACAAGCATTACAGGAGATTGACAAATTGACAATAAAAAACATAACTGGAAAAAGATCCAGAGAAATCAAGAGCAGAAAACCGGGAGAGATAGAGCATCTCAGCAACTAATATTACATCCCATGAACAAAATTGCTAACGCTTCACACATTACACTAAGAAGGCCAAAAAGAAGCAATAGATCACTGAGCATAGCAAGACCAAAAAAGAAACCATAAAGCACAAATCTTAAGGACCATATAACCAAGAGCCAACTTTATCAGACAAAACCTATCATACTCGAGACTATGTCTTCGCATCACCTACTGCATAACACGAGCTACGTAGGAAGGCCCAAATAGTTCAACATCTCCACCTTCATGCGTCTAGTAACTCGCCCAGAGCTAATCGAAGTTGAAGCAGTAGGCGAGGAGGTGATGGTATGCTCATCAAAAGGAGGAGGAGCTTTATACGCTGCCGGCAAAGGAATGTGATCATAGCAATTCAATTGAGTTTTCTTAGGAGGCTTGGACGATGACTTAGCTATGGTTGATGAAGGGGAGAGCTTAATAGTTTCAAAGGAGGAAGCATTGAGCTTAACCTTGTGGCTAGATGAAGCAAAAGGCTCACCGCTAGTAGACTGTCGAGAGGATATCATGGAAGAATGCAAGGAGGCATTGACTTCACTGCGACTATCTAGATCAGACGAGGCGGGGCAAGTGGTTGCGTCACTTATGGTGATGTCTGAACACTGAGTTTTGTTGCCATGCGCAAATGCAGATACGTGCAGAAAGTTACCAGTGCACGACATGCCACACACTTCAGCATTTAATTTGTCACTTCCATCACCTATTTCTCTCTCCTCCTTCTTGTCAGTGACGTGATGCAATTCAGTTGGCTGATCATTACTTCGATTATAGCTACACATCATCATGCTCAGCATGTTTTCCTTCTCTACGTTTGCGTTCTCATATATGTTAAATATTGATTCATTTTCCACAACTCTAGCTTCCTTTTTCTTATTCTCTAAATCCACATTCAATACGTTCAGAATGTTAGTAGTGTTTTTAGCTTCTTGATCTTGTTCTTGCAATTTAATCATTCCATCTCCTAGAGAAGACATAATGTTGACATGATTAGGAACAATCATAGCATCCAAAGCAGTCCTATCTCCTTGATCATCACCATTTTTATCTATGCAACTTAATTCAACCTGACAATCTACCAGATTAGTTCTGTCTCTATTTCCATAGGCAGTGGATTTCAAGTTTCGTTTTTTAACTTTAATCCAAACTTTCGTTTTCTTTTTCATTTGAGGTATTGCTGCATTTCCTTTTAGACTCATATTATCAACTTTGAAATCTACATCTTCCTTGGATATAATCACCTTCTGAACAACTAATTTATCATCCCCTACATTATCACATTCCTTCTCCTTACTATGTCTAATACAACCAAATAGATCATAGTCGAAGTCATTACAGTGACTACATATTAGAGGCTTCCACAAATAGTTCACTCGAACAAATTGCACCGCACCATCAATCATTTGTACGGGAAACTCATCAGGCAGAGCATGTTCAGGGGAGACTTCAACCATGCGTTTGGCATACTCCAGTCTATCTAATTTTTCTGTAGCTTCATCCATACAAAGAAAATTGCCTATTCTAGAAGCTAACTAGCTAATACCCATTAGGGACCAGGCATACATAGGAATATTATACAGTTTAATCCAAACAGGAACTTTTTTAATACTAATACAACTATATCCTATTGTAGAGTCCCAAGGCTTTACGATGAAGAGCTTATTCCTCAAGATGACTGGGTCTGATTCAATGATTTTTCTTCGGTCTTCATCACTAGAAAGAAGGAAGAAAAATAGATAGCCATTCGATTTCACTTTGATGGATCCCTTTAGCTTCTAGATCAGTTTCAAGAGGAAGATAACTGTGGAGTATGGTAGAGGATAATCGAGGAAGAAGCCCACCAGATGATTGTGCCATACCTCGTCTCCCGCTTGCAAAAACTCTTCAGTGGGTAGAAGAGTATCACCAGAGAAAATAAGAGGAACTTCTGTTGATATGTAACAACCGGCATTCCTCGGCTTGGACTTGAAAAGAGCGGACCACTGAGGCCTCAGGGAAGGTAAGGATGGATCTGAAGGCGCAAAAACTTGATTGAAAGCTGCATGAGGAGGAAACTGGTGTGGTAAAACTGAGATGAGAGGAGGAATAGGCAGAGGAGGGGAGTCAGGATCGGGAGGAGCACATGAGAGCAGCGGGAAGTCAACTAAAGGAGGAGGCTGAGGGGCGATTTGACATGGCGGGAGTTTCAATGAGGAGAGAGGTAATGAAGTGGCTGATGCGATTGAAGCGACTTCCATCAAAGGATTGAAGCGGCTGATGCGATATGTACTCTAATATTTTTTTTAGTTATATGTTAATTAGATAAAATAATTATACTAATTGATATATGTAAATAAAACTATAAAGTTATAGTTTAATAATTTAAAATGTTTTGATTTTCTAAAAATGTTTTGAGAAATTAAACTGAATAATTTTTTGAAATTTATTAAATATTTAATTAAAATGTTTGATTAAGTAATTAGTTAATTAAATTAGTTAACTAATTAGTATATATATTTGATATATATATATAACTATAAAGGTTACAGTTAAATATTCTTCTTAAATAGTTAAGATGAATAAAGTAAAATTTCTAAAATTTTAAATGAAGTTTAATTAAATTAGTTAATTAAATTAAGAATTAAAATTATTTAAATATGATTTATTTAATAAGGTAATATAAATATTAATAATTTACTTAAATTATAATAGTTATAAATAAATTAAACTTATATAATTATATGTATAAATTAATTTTAAGTGGAACTGAAATAAACCCAAATAGATTTTTTAGGCAAATACATATGTATGTTATGTGCTCCGTGATTTCAGATGTGTCCGACACTTGAATCACATAGATATTTCATAGAAAATACATTATTCCTTAAATCGATATCACTTAAGTATATTAAGATTATGAATCTTTAATATAGTTTTTCTCTATTATTTAAATATTGATAGATCACTAGCATACGCACTAGTTAAGAGTGAATAATCTCTCTTGATTTGTTGAGCAAACTCAAGGTCATGGTCGAGATTTGGGCAAAGACCACGGTTATGAGTAGTATATAATCGAATTGATAAAGAGTTATCAATCGCTTGTGGGCCTATGATTTGTTGAGCAAACTCAAGATCATAATTCCAAGGCAAATGTGTCCTAACAGTCACTAGAGAAATCGAACCATTTCTATATTTCTCTTAGGATTTTATGAATATAAAAAATCTAGTAGGGCCTTACTAGAAAATGCAATGATTACATTTAACCTTCTAATATTGTAAGAACACATACCATAAAAATTAAAGTTATCTACTTCAATAACTTTTTGCAACTAGTTTAACTGATAAAATCATTTATCAATTGGAATATACTAATGAAATAAAGTAAAATTGACAAAGAAAAATAAAATATACTTACCAACAAATCCTTTGGCATGTTGTCTCTTTAAGACCCATGCAAGAGCCGAATTATACAACCACTAAATATGTGCATACCTTGGTAACTTAAGTGGTTATTTTCCCGAGACTTTATTTTGCCTTCTAAATTTAGAATTCTAATGCAATACAAGAATATGGATATTCAATCCATATTAGATCACATACAAAAGTTATATGGTAAACAGTCGCTTTTTTAGTATACAAAATCTTAATGAAATCGGTTCATTTGAAATAAGAAAGTAAGCCATAATGCAAGATCATGTGTTCAATATGATTGAATACAATGAGAATCCTATCATGTTGAAAACAACACTAAACTAAGGACCAAAACATCAACCTAGGAATTCAATCATAAATATGTCAGCCTTGATCAATTTACTTAAGCGCAACCTATATAATACCTTTAAGATGCAAAGGATGTCCAAATCCATATAATACCCTACAATGTTAAAGTTGCTAAAGCTAATTTTAAAAACAACTAATTTAGTTGGCATAGCAAAAAATAATGGGTTTAAGCTAATATATTATTTAATAGCACTAAATTGAAAAGGTGCAGCAGATAAAGTATGTCAAGCGCTTTAGTAGGGCATCAACAAGGCTTTACCGTAATGGTATTTGTTTTCATAATGCATTAGCTGTAGACTATGCACAAGTATCTAGAAAATTACAATTATTTTGAAATTATGGACAAGGCCATATCTTTAATAAATTATTCCTTAATCATATGATTATGCAACATATGGTACTGATGAATTGTACCTCAAAATATTAAGGGAAAACACCCATTTAGTGGGCGTGACAAAAGAGCTAATAAACTCTTCGGATTGATATATTTATGTATGTATATGTATATGCATACATACGCAGCCCAAGGTATATTGATAACAAAATGGATCCACTTACTTTGTTAAATTCACCGACGAGTTATCATAGATATGAACACATGTATTCCATATACAATTAGTTTATGTATGGCAAGTTTATAGAGTATAACGGAAGTAGAAAACATAATGTGCAAAGAAAATAATTTGATTTGATCAAATAGGTAAGTATATTGGAAAGAGCTTCAAAAGTACCTAAAATGAATAAGATTCAATCTCAAAGTCAGTCCTCTATATTATATATACTAATGTATCAGACAAAGAACGGTTGATGATGACTGAAGTTGAGTTGAAATCTTTCTATAAGGATATGTACTAAGGAGTAAGTACATATGTTAAATTTAATTTCATCCAAATCTTAGTTTATGAGATTATATAAGATGGGATTTGATAAGAAATCCCAATCTTAAATAGTTTAAGATGTGTGGTTGTCTAATTTATGTTACCAACATAAGTTTCGCAAACTCAAAACTAAATCAGTTTTATGTAAATATAGAGAAAGTTTACAAAATGTTTTTGAATGCCTATTCCATCACACTAAGAAACAATTATTGTTTCAAGAAATAAAATTTTGTGTGAGTTGAGAGTTTGTAAGATCTCTAATAAGGGATCTCATATGGACTATCCTAAAAGAGTTTGGGACCGACTAATAATAGGAATTTGTTGCAATACAATGGACTCGGATATAATCCGAATCTCTTACATTAAAACCGATTACATAAGATGAAATAAAATTAACTAGGCCTAAAATGGACACAGCTCATTAGAATGTCTAACGATAATTATCGTACATTAAAAGAGAAATTATTAGATTCTTATCAAAGACAAAAAAAATTGCTAGTAATTACAGTATCCTCGGTTGTTAATAAGCCATGAAGAGTATAGCCTCTACTATATGGCACAATACTTTAAATCCAAAATGTATTCTAAGTACATTATCAAAATACGATTTCGATAGTTGTACCCAAAGGGATATGATGTATTGGTCGTAGGTATGCCTTCTAAAGGAAGACTGATGCGGTTGGAATATAGTAAGCAACATTGATGAGAATAACCTTGTAAATTTAAATTGTTGAAATTAGTGAAGCAGATCCATCAATCAACCTACTTGAGTTAATTTGGATTCTACTTGCAAAATTATTGCCTAATATGACTTTGAATTTGGTACGTCTTTATTGAAACAGAAATTAAGACTAATGATTTGGAATTGACTTTATACACATAATAACCAATATGTCACGACATTAGAGGAAGTGATAATTGGATTTATAAGTATCAGATAATATCCAAGAACAGATACACGACAAGCATTAGTGTTGGGCGAGCCATCGCCAACGATCCAAGGCCACCACCGAACCAATTCGTCACCGGACCGAGACCACCGGATCAATACCAAATCCCAACTCAACTACCGAACCAACCAACTACCGGACCAGAGCCTCTCCAATAACTACCGAACCAACCAACTACCGGACCAGAGCCTCACCAACCAACTACCGGACCAGAGCCTCACCAACCAACTACCGGACCAGAGCCTCACCAATGACTACCGAACCAACCAACTACCGGACCAGAGCCTCTCCAACAACTACCGGACCGAACATTACCGAACCAACCCTGCTAGGCCAGATTGCATCAGCCCAGGCCCACCAGCAGCTATATACATCCAAGACCCCTACCCCCAACATCACTTTATAAATAGAGGGGCAGGGGTACAACAATGGAGGACAAGTTAGAGAGCTCAAGCACGGATAGAACTTTCGAACAACCTTCATATACTTGTATAAAAGCTTTGTACTTGTAATCTGAACAAGAAAGGAGAAATAATATATAAAGTGGACGTAGGCACATTCTGGCCGAACCACTATAAATCTGTGTGTCTTTTACAGTTTAGCCCATGCTTTTTACATATTTGCATAAATCACCCAGATCACTACAAACAACATAAAATCAACTAAATCATACGACTTGGAGGTGTTTGCCCATTTTTTGTGCAAACATTTTTGGTGCTTTCACTGAGAACGAAGCTCGAAGCTTCAGCTTCTCCCACTTAACCTTCTTCCTAACAGCGTCGTTCATTGCTTAGAAAACATGCCTCCCAGGCAGAAAAAAGATGTTAACAAAGGAAAGAACATCGCAGCTAGCAGTATTCCAGATCCAGTGATCACAAATCAAGAAAATCGTCCCATTCCAACAATAGTACCAAATGAAGGTTAGAAAAATCCGACCACCCCTTCCACAGAACAGCCGGCAGCAATTACTAGGGCAGATCTAGACAGGGTTGTGGCTGAAATGACTAACCGCTTCACATCCCAGCAGGAAGCCTTGGTGGACCAACTCATGTCACGCTTAAGGGATGCTGAAGAGTCCAACCGCAACACTGAATCATGGGGTGAGTCCCAGTCTGGAGGATCTCAGAGACAACAAAGATCTTCCTTCTTCGAAGGAGCTAACGACAGAAGCGGCCCTGATAGGAGTCGAGACCGAGCTCAGCCCGAAGTTAGACCTGAGGAAACGCTTGGAACCGAACCCAACGGGGGAGGTACCGGGCGGAGGTCAACTGTAGCCGAGCCTGTCATACTGCCTAACCACGGAAACACCAGTGAACGGGGCCGAGCTAGAGTCCAACCCGAAGTTGGACCCGAGGAAGTGCTTAGATCAGAACCCAGCAGGGGAAGATCAAGGCAAGGGCCAACTGTAGCTGACCCTAGCATGCTCCCAGAAGATCAAAGACAGCCACTGGAAAATATCAGGAATGATAGACGATATCATCCCTACAGGTCATCTGGACGGAATCAATCCCACAAAGCAGAACCGAACTCATTTCTATCTGCTCCAAATTCTGATGAAAGGATGGCACGCTTGTTTAGAGAATGCGGCCAACGAGATCAAAGAGATCGAGGGATAGGCGCTAGGGTAACCAGCCCCTTCGCCCGCAATATCGAAATTGCCATCACCCCCCGAGAATAGAAAATGCCAACGATGGAACCTTACAAAGGAACCTCCGACCCCGTTGTACACTTACAGAGATACACACAGCATATGCTCATGAGTGGAGCAACAGAGGGATTACTGTGCAAATGCTTTCCACTATTCTTAGCAAATCTAGCTACCTCCTAGTTATGTCATCTACCCCAAGGATCCATCAGCTCGTGGGAGATGCTGAAAAAAAAGTTTATCAGCCAGTTCCGCATTCATGTGGAACAACCCAAGGATGCTTATTCCTTATCCAGTATCAAACAGAAACCTGGAGAGAAGCCGTAGCAATACCTAACCCGATTCAATGCCGCAGCAGCCAGAGTCCAAGATGCCGATGAGAAGCTTGTCTTAATGGCCCTCTGTAGTGGTGTGCATACGGATACTAAATTTGCTAGAAGATTGACCAAAGAAAAACCAGCTACTTTACCCGATTTCTTCCATGAAGCTGGGAAATATATGAGACTTGAAGATGCTGCTACTGAGAGGCAGACAGGGCAGCAAAATAAGGCGGCTCACGGCAACACGCACGCTGTAGTAAGGAACGTTCGAAGAAATGATTCTAGAGACAACGCTGGGGGCAAGAAGGGAGAAAAGCACCTATATCGGCCAGGACCGAGATTTGACACTTACACCCCGTTAAATGAAACGATCGAAAACATCTTCCTGGCCACTCAAGACGAGGTTAGATACAAACGTCCCCCGCACAAGAAGGAATCAGATAACGCAATTATGTCTGGAAAATTCTGCCGCTTCCATGAATCCCATGGGCATGATACCAACGAATGCCATCATCTCCGAGACTTGATTGAAGAACATATCAGAAGAAGGAAACTAGAACGCTATGTAAAAAGTCAGAACAGGACTCCAGCTCCTGCCAATGAAAATCCAAGGCTACCCTCTCCGGAGACAGGTAGAGGGAATCGCAACACTAGCGGACCCAGTCAAGAGAAGATAGTGGTCCATACCATCTCGGGAGGACTACACATCGCCGACAGAAGCTGAGCAGAGATGGAAAGATATGGAAAGTCACTTAGAAACAATGAAGACTGCGTTAATTCTGTCATAGAAGAACGCCACCCGAAGCGGAAAGAGAGTGATGACATCACATTCAGTAGGCGTGACCTAGAGGGGAGGCAATACCCTCACATGGATCCCATGGTTATCTCCGCCCGGCTCGGTCCAGCCGAAGTTTTCCGAATTCTGGTAGACACTAGAAGCTCAGTAAATATCCTATTCAAGCATGCATTCAACAAAATGAAACTGTCAATAAAGGATGTTTCCCCCTGCAATAAGCCACTACACGGTTTCATTGGAGTTGCAAAGATGCCCCTCGGGCAACTGGACCTCTTTGTTGAAATTGGAAGTCATCCCCGCTCCGTTGTACGGAAGCAGACATTTGTGCTGATAGAAAACCACTCGGCCTACAACGCCTTCTTAGGAAGGTCAGCCTTGTCTAACTTCCAAATTGTCCTGGCCCCATGGTGTCTAAAGATGAAATTTCCAACGGACAATGGAGTAGGGGAAGTAGAGGGAGACCAGGACATCGCTCGAGACTGCTATTCGCAACAACCACAGGAAGGATAAAGGATAAAGTGTAGAGATTGCCCTCTGCACAAAAAGTTTGGAAGCATAGCACCTAAAGAAAGCCCCTCCTCTTTGATATACCAGCGACCCTTTCAATGAATTAGACCCCAGGGACAAAGAGGAGGAGGCCACCGCCGAGCCTGCAGAGGCCATGGAATTTGTATCTATAAACAGACACGACTCGAGTAAACTATTGAAAATCGGGTCCCAACAAAAGCAGAATTGAAGGAGCAACTCATTGATTTTCTCCGCCACAACTTGGATGTATTTGCGTGGTCACACGCTGACATGACCGGAATCTCCCCTGACATAGCATGCCACGTACTAAACATTGATCCTACCAAGGTGCCAGTAAAACAGAAAAAGAGAAGTATGGGGGCAGAACGATCAGCCGCCCTCGATGAAGAAGTAAAGAACCTACTTGCCAATGACTTCATACGAGAAGCCATCTACCTAGAGTGGATCGCCAACCCGGTGCTGGTAAAGAAGGCTAATGGGAAGTGGCGAACATGCATTTACTTCTCCAACTTAAATGACGCCTGCCCAAAGGATTGCTTCCCACTTCCCCGAATCGATCAGCTTGTAGACAGCACAGCCGGGCACGAACTCTTATCTTTTATGGACGCATACTCAGGATATAACCAAATTCCTATGCATGCTCCTGATCAAGACCACACTAGTTTCATCACTGACCGGGGATTGTATTGTTACAAGGTAATGCCTTTCGGGCTTAAAAACGCAGGAGCCACCTATCAGCGCCTCGTCAACAAGATGTTTGCAGGGCTAATAGGACAAACTATGGAAGTTTATATGGATGACATGCTGGTAAAGCAAAGGGGAGCTGACGATCATGTAAGCCACCTGGATGAAATGTTTCAAGTACTTCGCCAATATGGAATGAAGCTGAATCCCCTAAAGTGCTCCTTCGGAGTATCATCAGGAAAGTTCCTAGGATTCATCGTCCATGCCAGAGGAATTGAAGCAAACCCTGAGCAAGTCCGAGCTCTGAAAGATATCAGGATACCTTCCACTCGAAAAGAAATCCAAAGCCTAAATGGGAAGGTGGCTGCCCTGAGCAGATTCATCTCTAAAGCGACCGACAAATGCATCCCCTTCTTCGAAGCTCTAAAGAAAGAAAAAGGAAAATTCGAATGGACTGACGAATGCTTAACAGCTTTCCTTAACTTAATCGAACACCTCCAGAGACCACCAGTACTCTCAACTCCGAACAAAGGCGAAGAGCTATACCTATACCTTGCTGTGTCATCTCATGCTCTAAGCGTCGCGTTGGTGAGAGAAGACAAACGCACGCAGCGGCCAGTATACTTTGTAAGCAAGAGGTTTACAGGGGCGGAAGCCAGATATCCTAAACTTGAGAAACTAGCATACTGTTTATTAATCACATCACGGAAACTGCGTCACTATTTCCAGTCCCACTCCATCAGAGTTCTGACCGATCAACCACTAAGGCAGGTACTCCATCGTCCCGACACTTCTGGGCGACTACTTAAATGGTGCATTGAACTAAGTCAATATGATATCACCTACCATCCTCGCACCGCCATCAAAGGACAAGCCATGGCCGATTTCATTGCCGAATTCACTACCAACGAAGGTAAGGAGCAATCAGAAATAGCAGAAGACATCAAGTGGAATCTCTTCGTGGATGGTGCGTCAAACGAACAAGGCTCGGGGGCAGGTGTGGTAATAGTCACTCCCAAGGGAAGTAAGCTACACTATGCCATAAGGTTGGAATTCGCTGCCACCAACAACGATGTAGAATATGAAGCAGTGATAGCTGGATTAGAACTTGCCTTAGGAATCGGAGCCAATTCTTTGTGTCTTTACAGCGATTCTCAACTTATTGTAAATCAAATACTAGGAGAATTCCAGGCTCGAGAAGAACGACTCATGGCATATTTAAAGAAGACCAAGTTGCTTCTCAATCGATTGGATCACTATTTAATCAAACACATTCCTCGGGAAGAGAACCAAGAGGCCGACGAACTAGCAAAGCAAGCTAGCATGAAAGAGGCGCTATTTCCGGAGCAGTAGCCATCTCAAAGCAACTGACCCCAAGTTTTGAGCAAATGAATCTGATAGCTGCAACCGAAGAAGCAACTTAGATGACTCCCATCCGAGACTACTTACAAAGTGGCACACTACCCAACGGGCGTAGCGAGGTCAAGAAAATCTTGAGGAAAACTTCCCGCTACACAATACAAGAGGACACTCTCTATCGGCACGGCTTCTCTAACCCCTTATTAAGGTGTGTCGCTGGAAGGGGAGCCAAGGAAATCTTATCCAACATTCATCAAGGAAGCTGCGGAGATCGCACCTGAGAGCAGTCTTTGGCAAAAAAGATACTCCGATATGGATATTTTTGTCCCACCTTAAGCAAGGACGCCTTAGATTTCGTCAGAAAATGTGACAGATGCCAGAAGTTTGCTAAGATTCCGCAGCCACCAACAACTAAGATTACTCAAATGACCAGCCCTTGGCCTTTTGCAGTATGGGGAATTGACTTAATCGGCAAACTGCCAATGGACCGAGGCGGGGCCAAATATGCTATAGTGGCAATCGACTATTTCACCAAATGGGTGGAAGCAGAGCCCCTAAATAAAGTATCTTCAGCGAAAGTTATTAACTTCTTGATCAAAAATGTTCTATGCAGGTACGGAGTCCTATTCAAAATTATATCGGACAATGGACTTCAGTTTGACAGCGAGGAGTTCTCCAACTAGTGCCAAGAGCATGGAATTCAAAAAAGCTTCTCATCCGTAGCTCATCCCCAGGCAAACGGACAAGTCGAAGCAATCAACAAAATTCTGAAAACTCTAATAAAAAAGAAACTCGAAAAGTCAAAGGGCGCTTGGGTGGATGAACTCCCTACAGCACTGTGGGCCTATCGCACATCTTTCAGAACATCAACGGGGCATACTCCTTTCTCTTTGGCATACGGATCGGAGGCTATGCTCCCAGTTGAAACCATCGTGCCTTCCCACCGTAGGATCCACTATAACCCAGAAGAGAACGAAGAACTCCTTCACATGTCTTTGGATCTAATTGAGGAGAGAAGAAATGATGCAGCCCTCAAAGCAGCAGCCCACAAGCAAAAAGTGGCAGCACACTACAACTCCAAAGTCAAGCATCGTACCTTACAAGAAGGAGATCTTGTCCTCAAGCGAATCTTCCCTCGCCCTGGAGCACTAGATCCAATCTGGGATGGACCATATGTAATTCATAAAGATCTCCACAATGGAGCTTATATTTTGTCAACAGTGGACGGAGAGGTGTTCCAGAGGGCATGGAACATCCAACACCTCCGTCGATACTTTTCTTAACTTGTACTGCCTATATGAAGTGAATCAACAAAGAGAATCAGTGGACGTAGGCATTTTCGTGCCGAACCACTTTAAAAACCTTGTCTCTTTTTTAACTTGTTCCTTTATATCTTGGCTGGTTGTTAACTTTATCCTTTTTTGTTGAACAAAATCCTGTGCATATAGAATTTCCATTCAAGGCACTCCACAGCGCAACTTCACCTGGACAAGACCTAACAGGTACTATGCGAATCTATGCCCTCGCCAATGAGACACTTTCGCTCCGGCATCCCTCTGCTGCAGGTTAACTCATTGCTCACGACGGCCCTTAAAACCAATTGTAATGAGCCGATTATAAGCCACCGAGAAGGCTGACTATAGCCAAGGCAGCTCATTACGGCGTTCGGCTCGCCGGCAAGTGTGAACCTACTTTAAGCCCCAACATAAGGTGTGGCCAGCCAGGGGTAGTTCACGGTTGACGATCGGCACCCACGCTAGCCGGCCACAATAAATCGAATAATACCCACGATTACGGGCCATAATGGCCCGGGTAGTTACTGTGCGCGATCTCGGCTCCGATGTGTCTTAAGTACGGCTGTGGTAGAAAAGATTAACTCCCCGCGGAGGCGTAAGATGGGTGACAAATGTCTCCAAGACCCACAACTAGGGAAAGTGATGACAAAGCCCGTTTGCCACGAACTTAAGCACATCGAAGGCCTTCCATGATGGGAAGTTTTACTATTTCTCATATTTCAATTTTATTTAGAAAACTTTCCTCCTATCCTCTATAACGATCCCTAAAGTACAGGATACAGAATAGGAGATGCTCGCTGATGGGGATAGGAGCTCGCAACTGGACACTTGGCTGCATTCCATACCCGGTCACATAAGACATACGATGCTGCCATCTGCAACTAAAACATGAAGGGCGGTATTTTCTTCTTTTGTGTATAAAAACATGGCTATAATTTATTCGCACATCACAACAACATTGCAAGATATGAAATTATGTTTTAAGCAAGAACTTGACATCAAACACAATTGAATTACAAGCAAATGCATAGATATATTTCTCATACAACATGTCAAAATAACAAAAAGCATTCAGATGCAACAAAATCAGCTTAAGTTAAAAAATTACACATCAAGAACAATGTTGTTTATTACAAGTATCATTATTACAACCTGAAAGTTACATTACTGTTTTGAGACTAACATATACAACAATGTCAAGTCCACAAAAAGATATCCAGGTCAAATCAAGGAGCCGGCTGCGTCGGAGTTTCATCCTTGTCTTGTTGCCCACCTGCCCGGCCAAAGAAAGAATTCATTAGTGATAAGCAACCAAGTTAACAGAAAGACTAGAGAGGAAGACTTACCCGCACCTGCTTCCTGACCATCCTGGTCATCATCCTTTACTTACACACCTGCCTCCTCAGCAGCAAGCAGCCGCATACCCTCCTTCACCGCCACCTTCTCCTCCTTGGTAAACTAGGCAGTGACCACATCCATTCTGAAGACTACGCCACCCTCTTTATCCGCATCAGCCCTAGCCTCCTCTAGGGCCCGAAGATAAATCCTGGCCATAACTCGGGGGTAATCATCCATCCAGGATAAATTACCCTGCTTCCAAGTGCGGAAATACATATCCTGGAGCATCTCATCCATCATCCCCTCATTTTCCTCAAGCTCCCTCATTCGGGCCTCAGAAGCACGCAGCTTAGCGACGGCAGCATCCCTCTTCGATCGGTATCGTGAGCGGTCAGCCAGAAGGGATATCCTCATCGCCTCCATCTCCTCCTTCAACCTGGACTGAGCGAGCTCTGCAGCCTCAAGTCTCCCCGATAATTCCTGCGCCCGCTCAAGGTCCGCTTGTCGAACCTCATCCACCATCGTGATGTCCATGTCAATTCGCTCCTTGCAGGCGGCCTCCATTTTTCGCAACTCTACCCTACTGGCCTCTTCCATAGTCTTCTTCAGTTGCCTGGATGCGGCCTCGTGCTGAGAAATTTGGATGGCTTGATCGGCAAGCTTCTTAGCCTGGTCGGAGACCATTAACCGTAGCCGAATGTTGGCACTCCCAATTTCCTCCCCGGCCTTGACTAATCGGGCGTGATGCCCCATCAATTTCCTGGTCTCCTCAGCAACTCGGTCAATATTCGCCTTAGCTTCTTCCCCTAGAGTTACAACCCGGGTAGTAAGCAAATCATGGTCCAGGGACTTAGCTTCGTCAAGCACCCATACCATAGGATTGTGAGGAAGAAGATGCTCACCAGTAACCTCATCGAAGGAGATGTCATGAGAGGCCGGGTCCAGGTCTGGATAGCCCGCAAACGGGTTACGAACCAAGCCAGGGTGATCTATCGGGGTGAAGGTTGGATTCTCAGACGGATATGGGGAAGGCATAAACTCAGTATCATCCTCCGTAATATCATGAATAGGCTGGAGTTGGGCCGAAGGACCAGGAAGAGATTCAAACGTAGATCGACTCCTTTTTCTCTTTTGTATATCTTCTTCAATAACTCCAAGAAGAGGACGATAGCCGACTATGTCTCCAGGACGGTTAGTAGGAGGCTTCGGCTTGGCGGAAGCTTTGAGGAGTTTGTATTGTTCAAGCCTGTGCCGAAGATCTGAGGTCTTGGCCGTTTTGCTCGCTCCTGGAATAAAAACCAAGTGTCACCAGCATGTATTGAGCCATCATTCAAGAATTAAAAAGAATAAAGAGAAATTCACCTTGAATCGCAGAAGTTGCCTCAGTAGAAGCGCTCCCGGAAGATAAATCGGCATCGGTCCCGACCTTACCGGCTTTCTTGGACTTCTCCGTTTCCTCCAACTCTTCGAAGGCTTGGCGGAGAGCGTCATCTGTCCACTCTTGAATCATGCCCGCCTGCCCGGGAGGCAAAGCCTTGGTGCCATCACCGCCCTGTCCTTCGCCACCATCATCACCGTGACGATCACTATCACCTTCTCTACCACTTCCGCTCTCCGCCTCACCTCCTTCGTCCTCACCTTTTTTCCTCCTCCTGAGAATCAGGATGTGTGCTGGGAGAGGGTCCATCGGACTTCTTGAGTTTCTTCCCCCCGGCAACTGGATGCATCGAGAAGGGTCTCCTTTTGCTGCTTTTCGCCGTGGCCCCTCCTGTAACTTTGGCAGCTCTCTCCTCCGCCGTGTCTCTCTGCTTAACCACAGACTGATGTGGAAGGATCAGGTTGTGCCCCAGAAGTGTAGCATTCCTGATCAAGTAAGAAGCCGACCTGTCCCTTCCCGTAATGGCTTCTATTTCCATAGCCATCTGAACCAGGCGATCATTCTCCACGACCGCAAAGCCACCTGTCGCTAGCAATAAATAAAAACACATAAGAAGAAGCATTGCAGTTATAACGGAAATTATAAATAAGCTCCACACTTACAGCCGGAGGTGAAGCGACGGATGGAAACAGAGTCGTCCTTGATAAAAAACCATTCTTTCTTAAACATGCTGAACTTCGAATATAGGTCCAAGACAGGCTTGAAAGATACGGCTGATTCCAAGCTGATATATGGAGACCCCTTCTTATAACCTCTCAAATTGTACAAGTACCGGATCTCCCGGTTGGAGGGAGGACGCCCGTACCTCCTCTGGAAAATGACAAACGGGCTCACCAGGATGGCGTAGGAGTTAGGCTGAAGCTGAAACGGAGCTACCTTCAAGTAGGTAATAAAGCTGATTACCCAAGCATTGATCGGGGGAATGGCCCCACACATGCAATGGTACCGACTATAGGTGAAATACCCTTCGGGGGGATTATATGGCATCACTCCCTCCCTCGGCAATAGCATGCGCGCTCTGTCAATCCCAAAGGAGCGGGAGATAACATCAAGTTGCTCGCCTTTGAGAGAGCTTAGG
Organism: Allium fistulosum; assembly: GCA_030737815.1. Classification (NCBI taxonomy): domain Eukaryota; kingdom Viridiplantae; phylum Streptophyta; class Magnoliopsida; order Asparagales; family Amaryllidaceae; genus Allium; species Allium fistulosum. The sequence continues at coordinate 680,356,912 of CM060907.1, read as the reverse complement.
AAATAGTCAGGAGGCGAGTTCAGTAGCTCCTGAGGGCCGTACCCATCTACTAGTGACCTCGGGGTGGGCCCATGACGTATCGGCTCTAACTGAGCTGGGGGCACTACGGAAGGATCTTCTCTGTCTTGGGATTTCTTCTTTTCTGATCGGGTTTCAACTTTATGAGACATTATCTGCAACACAAAAGAATACGTTGTTAGAACGAAGGAAATAAACGAGCAAGTACGTACAGCCTAGGATTTCATTCATAATTCAAGACACCAAGTTTCATTCGGTAGTACGAGTCCGAGAATCCGTTCGGAACTCACACTCCCAAAATTCCATTCGGTAGTGTGCGTCTAAGGATCCATTCGGCCCTCGCGCTCCCGAAACCTCATCCGGTAATTCAAATGTTTAAGACCGTTCGGTATTTGAACTCCCCTATCCCATTCGGTAGTCCAGCCATAAAAGTTCATTCGGCAGAAGCAAACTCACCTGGTTCGGCAGTTACGTGCGATTCGGTACTCGGTTGATTCGGCTGTTTCGGACAGTCAAGTTTGATTCGGCGCTCAGTTGATTTGGCTCTCTCAAACGGTAAAGGAATAACAGTGGCATGATTCCCCTACTTATAGGCGAGTGCGGGATAACCGGACCAAACGGTTCGGCACTTAGAACCAAATAAAGCTATCCCAACTGCAAGAAAACAAAGCGCAACACATGCAGGCACGTGCCCCACTTTGGGGGGCAAATGTTGGGCGAGCCATCGCCAACGATCCAAGGCCACCACCGAACCAATTCGTCACCGGACCAAGACCACCGGATCAGTACCAAACCCCAACTCAACTACCGAACCAACCAACTACAGGACCAGAGCCTCTCCAATGACTACCGAACCAACCAACTACCGGACCAGAGCCTCACCAACCAACTACCGGACCAGAGCCTCACCAACCAACTACCGAACCAGAGCCTCTCCAATGACTACCGAACCAACCAACTACCGAACCAACCAACTACCGGACCGAACATTACCGAACCAACCCTGCCAGGCCAGATTGCATCAGCCCAGGCCCACCAGCAGCTATATACATCCAAGACCCCTACCCCCAACATCACTCTATAAATAGAGGGGCAGGGGTACAACAATGGAGGACAAGTTAGAGAGCTCAAGCATGGATAGAACTTTCGAACAACCTTCATATACTTGTATAAAAGCTTTGTACTTGTAATCTGAACAAGAAAGGAGAAATAATATATAAAGTGGACGTAGGCTCATTCTGGCCGAACCACTATAAATCTGTGTGTCTTTTACAGTTTAGCCCCTGCTTTTTACATATCTGCATAAATCACCCATATCACTACAAACAACATAAAATCAACTAAATCATACGACTTGGAGGTGTTTGCCCATTTTTTGTGCAAACAATTAGGTTTATGCATATATTTTGATAGAGAACTCAGATAGTTTGATTATCGGTTAAATGGTAGATGAAGCGCGTGTCTGTAAGAAAGAATATTTAGATGTACTAAAATATTATTCACACTATAAGTAAGGATGTTGGAATTATTCCAATATACATGTACACCATATTAAAATATTTAGTATGGAGCATATGAGATGGATTCCTTATGCATCGATAATAGAAACTATGATACATGCTATGTTCTTTACTATATCGTTATATTCTTATGTAATTGATGCATTGAGCGAGTATCAAATCCAAATTAAGATTACTAAATGGTATTTATGATTATTATCAAGTATTTGTGAAATGTAGAGTATTATTTATGGAAACAAAAAGCTCCTTAAATGGGAGTATTCAGACTCGAACTTCATAAGTGATATAGAATATGGTATGTCAATCCTAAATTCATTTTCAACCTAAGGAGCTTTGAGCTAGAAATGTTCCAAGCGAAAAGTGGCGGTTGATTTAACTAAAGGCCAAGTACATCACCTTAAATAGCACTGCAATAAAAGTAGTACACAAAAAAGCATAAGTTTATAACCGAGCTATGGGTGATTCCAAATGTTGAGAATCCAATGACATTATTTTGTGAAAACAATGTCGCGATATTGATCGCAAAAGAACCGAGGGCTCATAAGATATCTCGATACATGCTTCGAAATTTTCATATAGTAAAGGAATTTTATCTATGATGGAGAGATGTTGGTTGACAGAGTAAATGGTAAAACAATATAGTAGATCTGTTCACTAAGAGACTAGCTTGATCAGTTCTGATTTGATCGAAGGGATAGGACAAAGATTTCATAATTGACTCCAAGTGCAAGTAGGAGATTTGAAGAGTTAGTAGTATGCCCTAGGGAAATGTTGACTACAAAGTTAGGTATATGTAATAAATTACGTAATTTATTACATATACCTAACTTTGTAGTCAACATTTTTCCTAAAAAATGTGTTGGTTTTTATTATATACTTTTGTTGGTGAGATTTTTTGTTCTCACAACACTAACATAGTTTAGAAATAATTACAATGTTAGATGCTTTCATAATTAAGAATTAGCAAATTTAATAGTCTTAAAATTGTCTTAAAAGAAGTAATTGCATTGCTTAAGCTTGCACAATTATATAAATGCACTTCACTTTATGTTAAAAGGTCAAATTCAATTTCAATAATAAGTTTAATCAGATCTAGTAGAATCTACCACAAAAAATAAGGCAATAAATGCTTAAAAGTAAAGGACATGGAGATTTACGTGGTTTGGATCTTAACAAATCATATGTCCATGAGTCAATTCCTAACTTCTTTAATTTTCTAGTATAGGCTTTTGGATTCTAATGGTAGAGAGTACAACTTTTACAATTTATGTTTTAGAGAAAATAAAAAAGGCCCCCTCTTTCTGCTACAGTACCTTTCGTTTTATAGCAAATTTGACATCACGTGGATTTTTGACATCGTATCTTCATAACTTTACTACACTGAAAGACCTTGCCATGTGTCCTTCATCAATAGCTTTATTAAATGTGCATGGATATTTGACGTAGATACAGGCGGGAGAATTTGGCTTTAGACAGGAGAACTTAGCTTTAGGCAGGAGAATTTGGTTTAGGCGAGAGAATTTGACTTTTGATGGAAACTTTGAATTTTGACATTTTATGCTTGAGATTGAGGCTATGTGTAACGACCCAGAATTTCGAACGAATTAAATTGGAAATATTTAATTAATTTTAAATATTTGAACGATAATTTAATTTGAATCCCCGATATAACTTTGAATTTGACGATTAAATTATAAAATTTAATCTATTGTGAGGTGAATAAAATTTCGAATCTTCAATCATAAGCTGAAGAAAAATATTTCGAAAGTTTCTAAAATTCGTATTTATAATACTGAAGATAACAGAAGCTTCAGAATCTAATTTCAAAAGTGTTTCGTTCAGTTTTGAAATTTAATCGTTTAAATTGAATTTAAAAATAGTCGTCCGAGGCGCAGTCTCGGAATTCGACGAAACCAGTTCCATTGGGTCCGGAATATTGTATTATTGTCGGATTTCCAATTTCATACTTTTCGGAGTTGTTTTGTGACTATACGATATGTAAACGCGTCGAATAAAATGAAATTCAATTTAAATTTTTAAAATTTAAACTTATGCCGACATCAAAGTAAGGCAGCGTGTTCTCTCCCTAACAACGCGCCTAGTATCACGCCTACAATCACGCTTCCCTCCTTAAATTAAAACCGAGCCTTCCCCTCACCTGTTCAAAGACATCTCGTTCAAAAAAAATAAATCGAAACCCCATCTCGTTCACAAGAAAATGGCCGAGCTAATTTAATCAATAGCTACGCGCGCTCGATTGGGGGGAGAGTCGCGTTTGGTCTCGGCGACGATTTGTTCGACTGGGCGCGTGGAGGAAAGAATTGAGGCGGCATGGTGGTTATCGCGAAGCTGGGCTAGGATGTGGATGGGCCATTAGGGCTTCGGGTTTGTGGTGGCAGTGGCGTTCGAATCAATGTGGCGTGGAGCTTCATCGCGATGTAGAGGCAATGGTAGAGCTAGGGTTTGTCGAGTTCGCGGCAGGCGACTCGGTGGGCAATCGCAAGATCAACTGGGTTCGCATGACTCGCGAGCGCGATCGATGGGGCGGCAGGCGCGATTGGTTGAAGGAGGTGGAGATAGGCACTCTGGGTTGAAGCCGAAGTCGGAGACGTCAGTGTTATGGTGAAGGTTGCGATCTGGTGGCATTCAAAGATTTGGGGAAGCTCGAACTTCAAGGTGGTTCGATCGGATGGAGGCCGCGATCGAATATTGGAGCAGTTCGTTTTCGTCACATAGTCGATTGATGGTCGAGATGCAGGCGAAACAAAATTCAATAGTAAGGTATATAGTTCCTGTATTTTAAAGTTTAACAATAATATTTGTTTTTTTTGTATATTAAACAGAATTTTTTTGTTTTGTTTTTGTAAACAGTAGAGTGAATCACCGCTTTGATTTCAGAAAAATAATAATAATGATAATAATAGATAGATAAAATATTTTCAGTAAAGAGGTAAATTAATTCTGTTTTTAAAATCAAAAGAAAATACATAGATAGGTGGAATAGTGAATACAAAATATCCATATCTATATATATAAGGTTTACTGAAAAATATATGGATTTTTAAGATGTAACTTAAGTATATACAGATTTTGAAAATATAGATTTATATATATCTAGCCCACTGTTCCTTTAGGAAATATTTTGTTAAAAGAAAAGTTGTTCAAATAAAAATTTTAGTTTAAAATTTAAATTGTTAATTTAAATTAAAATCATTGGCAAATTTAATTTATTAAATGGGAAATTTATTGTTTTCTGTTCTGATGTGTTCTGTTGTTCTTCTTTCTTTCTTCTACTCTTTTCTTCTTCTTCTGCCTTTTTCTTCTTTCTTAAACCCTCACTATTGGAGTTTCCGGCACTCGATTGCTCGGCAGTCGATAAAGTGAGTATCGATGTCGAATTTTCGAAAGTCGAAAATCCAGGACGTGACAAGTGGTATCAGAGCATATGGTTAAGCGACAACCCTGCTCTGTTGGGTGTTACTCATTAGAGATAGAGTCAGTAGTACTCTAGAATGAGTTGAGTGTAATATTAGATATGAGCGCGTATTTGTTAGTGAATATGAAATTGTGTTGTATTGTGTTGACTTATCGGTTGGTTGTTTATGGATTCTGGTCGGTGCAGTCTAGCTAACTGTAATCGATACGGGTTTCTAAACTCTTAAACAAGATAAACCGACACAGTATTGTTTTAAATAGGGTAAATGAAATAATTTTGCCCAAAACTATTTTTGTATAGAAAAGATATGTTTTTCTATGAATTACTATAGTATATGGTTGCATGGTTGTTTGAAGTGATAATATTAATCTATTATCATTGAAATTGAATAAGAAATTAAAAATCGTAACTCCAAAGTTAAAGAAATAAATTCACATGCAAATGAAATTTGAGAATGTAAATTATAAATGTAATTTGTAATTTAAAATGAGATTCCAGAGAAGTTTTTGGAAATGTTTTGAAAGGAATTCGTAAATTTTGGAGATTCAAAAAGTTTAAAATCTTTTTGGAGTTGGAAATGTATTTCAAAGGTTTTGAAAAGTATTTTAGAGAGATGAAAAGCTCTAAACTCTTTTCGGTCGCTGGAAAATAACTTCGATGATGACCGCGGCATCATTGGTGTTCATTTTCGGGTTTCTGGAAGAGGAATTGCTGCCAAATTGTTTTAAATAGAAGTTGTTTGAAAAATTTGGGTTTTGTTTTGGAAATTCAAAGGATAATTGGAATTGTTTTCAAAATGGTTTTGAAAGGGTTGAAAAGACTCTGGAATTGAGTACTGAATAAATGAAAATTGTGAATGAACGAATAAATTTGCAAGTGAATCAATTAAATAAAATGAGATTGAAAATTGAAATTCGTTTCAAATTTGTAAGAAATGAATTGAATTGAATAATTATAAATGAAAGATGAATAAAAGATAAAATTCATAATGGAATGTAAATAAGTTAATAACTTATAGAATATTTGGTAATTTGATAGAAATGAGATTCAAATTGAAAATGAATGAATTAGTGGATGAATGGATAATTTGCAATTGTAAATGAAATTGAAGACAAATTTGAAATTGTAAGTGAATTGGAATTTGTAATGAGTTAGTAATTGAAACTAATTTAAAATAGGGCAGTTATGAATGAAAAATAATTGATAAAAGTCAATATTCAGAAGTTGAATTGAATCCAAATTAGATTGAAATTGTGAATTGAACTCAAATGAGAAATTGAAATGTGAAATTGAATTCAAATAAAATTTGAAATGTAAAATTGAAGATAATGGATGTAACTTCAATAGCGAATTTAAAGAGGATATAAGAAGTATATATTGAAAATTTGTAATCGAATTTGCAAAATGATTGAATGCTGTAACTAGATATAATGGCTAGTAGGATATACAGGTGTATAAAGGGATTGGAAAATTTATTTCACAGATAATTCGAATTTCTCGAAAAAGGTATGTATTTGAATTATAATATGAGTTTTTGATGATTTCTCTCTAGCCGCTTGGCTTTTTCTTTTTCTTTTTGAAATCTGAGAGTCCGTAGGGACGTTTTGTAGTCGTGCCGTATTAGCCGCGCAAAGGAGACGCTGGCGAAATTTTTCGAAAATTTAGGGCGTTAGAAAATTTTTGAGAAATTTGAAAGTTTAAATTTGAATTTAAATTTGAATTTGAATTTGAATTTGAATTTAGAAGTTAAACAATGTTGTTTGAAACTTAAAATTGAAGTTGGAAATTTAGTGAATTGATAACGAATCTTTAGTAGAGTGATTTGCTTTGAAAATTTGATAAAACTATTGAATGTTGAAAGATAGTAGACGAGTTAAGTACCATTTTTCCTAACTTGTAATTTCGAGGACGAAATTCTTTTAAGGGGGGAAGTCTGTAACGACCCAGAATTTCGAACGAATTAAATTGGAAATATTTAATTAATTTTAAATATTTGAACGATAATTTAATTTGAATCCCCGATATAACTTTGAATTTGACGATTAAATTATAAAATTTAATCTATTGTGAGGTGAATAAAATTTCGAATCTTCAATCATAAGCTGAAGAAAAATATTTCGAAAGTTTCTAAAATTCGTATTTATAATACTGAAGATAACAGAAGCTTCAGAATCTAATTTCAAAAGTGTTTCGTTCAGTTTTGAAAATTAATCGTTTAAATTGAATTTAAAAATAGTCGTCCGAGGCGCAGTCTCGGAATTCGACGAAACCAGTTCCATTGGGTCCGGAATATTGTATTATTGTCGGATTTCCAATTTCATACTTTTCGGAGTTGTTTTGTGACTATACGATATGTAAACGCGTCGAATAAAATGAAATTCAATTTAAATTTTTAAAATTTAAACTTATGCCGACATCAAAGTAAGGCAGCGTGTTCTCTCCCTAACAACGCGCCTAGTATCACGCCTACAATCACGCTTCCCTCCTTAAATTAAAACCGAGCCTTCCCCTCACCTGTTCAAAGACATCTCGTTCAAAAAAAATAAATCGAAACCCCATCTCGTTCACAAGAAAATGGCCGAGCTAATTTAATCAATAGCTACGCGCGCTCGATTGGGGGGAGAGTCGCGTTTGGTCTCGGCGACGATTTGTTCGACTGGGCGCGTGGAGGAAAGAATTGAGGCGGCATGGTGGTTATCGCGAAGCTGGGCTAGGATGTGGATGGGCCATTAGGGCTTCGGGTTTGTGGTGGCAGTGGCGTTCGAATCAATGTGGCGTGGAGCTTCATCGCGATGTCGAGGCAATGGTAGAGCTAGGGTTTGTCGAGTTCGCGGCAGGCGACTCGGTGGGCAATCGCGAGATCAACTGGGTTCGCATGACTCGCGAGCGCGATCGATGGGGCGGCAGGCGCGATTGGTTGAAGGAGGTGGAGATAGGCACTCTGGGTTGAAGCCGAAGTCGGAGACGTCAGTGTTATGGTGAAGGTTGCGATCTGGTGGCATTCAAAGATTTGGGGAAGCTCGAACTTCAAGGTGGTTCGATCGGATGGAGGCCGCGATCGAATATTGGAGCAGTTCGTTTTCGTCACATAGTCGATTGATGGTCGAGATGCAGGCGAAACAAAATTCAATAGTAAGGTATATAGTTCCTGTATTTTAAAGTTTAACAATAATATTTTTTTTTTTGTATATTAAACAGAATTTTTTTGTTTTGTTTTTGTAAACAGTAGAGTGAATCACCGCTTTGATTTCAGAAAAATAATAATAATGATAATAATAGATAGATAAAATATTTTCAGTAAAGAGGTAAATTAATTCTGTTTTTAAAATCAAAAGAAAATACATAGATAGGTGGAATAGTGAATACAAAATATCCATATCTATATATATAAGGTTTACTGAAAAATATATGGATTTTTAAGATGTAACTTAAGTATATACAGATTTTGAAAATATAGATTTATATATATCTAGCCCACTGTTCCTTTAGGAAATATTTTGTTAAAAGAAAAGTTGTTCAAATAAAAATTTTAGTTTAAAATTTAAATTGTTAATTTAAATTAAAATCATTGGCAAATTTAATTTATTAAATGGGAAATTTATTGTTCGATGTTCGAATATTAATAAAATCATATAATTGTTTATATAAGGTCAAAAGTCAAGAAATCAAGCCGAGAATGAAAATGGGATTGCAAAGTAAAAAGCTAAGGTGAGATTTTCTCACTCGAAGGAAATTTGAATTTACAGTTATTATTGATTGATGATTGTTATTGGATGTGCTATTAGATATGATAGGATATATCTATATATATAGCAGTATATACATATTGGCATATGTATATATTGGATTGATGATTTCCCGCCTCGTATAGCGGATGAGACCCTATTGCGCCGTTAGTAAGAGGATTTATAAAAACCTATATACCGCGATAATTCCGTACTGGAGCGGAATTGGTATTGTGCTAACGTTTTTGGATGCAGGGAAACAGGTTGGAGGGATCCAACTGGATTCCTCACCAGTAGTTATTTATTTACAGGATTGATGTATATTCTGTTATCATATATTGATATATGATGTTGATGTTGTGATTGACTAATTGATGCGTTGCATCATTGGATTCAAATTTTGAAATTTAAAAATAACGATGTTGATTTTAAAAGTGAAATTTTAAAAGTGATCTTTGAAAATATACGTTTATTTAAATTGTTGAATTGATTTACTTTAAATAGATAAACGTTAAAACTTTAAAGTTATAAAAGTTAAGGTTTTGTGAATTTTAACAAAAAAGTAATTTCTTTGAAATAAAGAGTTAAGAAATTTATAAAATGGGTTAAGTTGGGATTTTTGAATAACTATAAAACGATTTGTATAAAAAGATTTATAAAAATTGATATTTTATAAATCAAATATTGGAATTATAAAATGGGTATTTTATAAGTGTTAAAAAGAAGTATGAATAGATTTCACAAGTAAATGAAATTAATAGATATAAATTGTGAAGTTATGAAATGGATGAAACTGTAGAATAAAAGATTTATAAGAGATTAACTTATAAATTGGATTTTTACCTTTAGATGGAATATTTATCGAACTATGAATAAAGGAGATTTATTAAATTGAAGTCGTTAGAAAATAGGAATAGGATTTATAAACGTTGTTTTATAAATTTGAAATCGATAGAATTTGATAAATTAAATGTAGAAGATTTTTAAAGAAGATATATTCGCGATTTTGGATAGCGAATTTTTGTTGAAATAAAATGTGTAGAAAATAGTGAAATGTAATTAGTGAAGTATATTCACGATTTTGGATAGTGAATATATTGTTAAGTAAAATGGATATGTTTCGGGAAAGCGATATTTGAAATGAAGTGATTGTTTTAAAAGATGTTTTAAAACGTGTGAATTATCGAAATCATAGATTTCAACATTTATTGTTGAAATAGACGTTTTCGAAAAATAAGGAAATTGTGGACTATAACACTGTTGTTATGGTAAATGATTTCCGAAAGGAAATGTTTTATATAGTATTGGGATTTACATATCTATCTTAATTTCGAATCCCTATACTAGAGATTTTGAGTCGTCGTAACGATGTTTTACGTAACATTCGTTTTGACTCAAATAAATGTTGTTATAATAAACGATTTCTTTAAAGAATGAATATATACTTAATTTGATTTAAGTATATCAGATATTTTCAAATGTTGAAAATAAAAGATTTGTGAAACACTTATTATTGAATAAGTATGGAATGATTTCCAAAATGAAATGAAACGTTTTGAGATTTTATCTTCTTAAAGATAAAATGAAAATGAATATTTGAAATCGATTGAGAATCGTATATCAGTAGATATTGAAAATATAAATTCACTATGGAATTTATAAAGGAAAGGGAAACTGTTTAGAAAAAAAATAAATATTGATTTATTTCTGAAGTGTGGAAATTTTAAATATTTGAAATCGATTGAGAATCGTATATCAGTAGATATTGAAAATATAAATTCACTATGGAATTTATAAAGGAAAGGGAAACTGTTTAGAAAAAAAATAAATATTGATTTATTTTTGAAGTGTGGAAATTTTATATCTAGTAAAGATATTTTTGAAGATGAAATAATTTGGGAAATTATTTGGAATCTGATGATGTTGCGCATCTTTATTGATAGTTAAATAACCGACTATCAATAATTACCTTGAGTAGGTATTTGTTGTGAATTGGATGAATTTGAATGCCACACTTATTTTTGAATAATCGCTCACTATTCGGGTTAGCCGGGAAAGGACCATGGGGTCGTATAACCCATTCCGAATATGTGATACGTCGTTATGAATTGCATTTGAAGACCGGTGTTGAAGACCGGATATTTTTGAAAACGGAAGGATTACCGTCGAGTTACTCTACATCGACTGATCTTCGATTTAGAGGTTTTATCACCCTTAGTGACGGGAAGTCCTGACGTGATTGAAAATTATCCGGAAATGCAAGGGCTTCGTGAGAAGTGCCTTCGGTTCTGTTCGATCCCGGAACAGACTTGTATGGATTGTGTGTCTGACGTTACAATTTGAGATATAAAGCTGATTTCTTTCAAATACATTTCTGTTGGTGGCGGAGAATTTATTCTCTTAGCTTAACACCCTTCTCTGAGACGTACGAGCTCAGAGGTTATGTAGTTGAAATTTATCAGCGATATATCCCAACTTGGTAACGTGGCATACTGAGTGTTGCTGTGAAATGATCAGTGTTTGATCATTTGTGATATGATCATTTGTTTGATCTTATATCTTTGTGATCATAGGTTGATCATTTTGTTTGACCCGAAGCAGGGCTTTTTGAGAAATCGTAGCTTTGTGGACGAGACTTCGTCGAGCCTCACACCCCGGAAATGGTCGAAACAGGAAGGATGCAGCAAGGTTCTAGGGAGTAGCGCCCCTTAGTGTATGTCATTCCTTCTGGATAAAGGTGGTATCATGGTATGGAGCCCAGATACTTAACCTCTGTGGTTACTGCATTATTTTTATCCATGTGGTTTGTTGCGAATCGGGGATCCTCGGGAAGATCGGTGACGATCGGGGGATGGCATACGCGTGTCAGTAGTTACCTATTTTTGCAGAGGTAACCCGGCCTTGTGTTGGCAGAGATCCGGTTAGGTTCTCGGGTCGTCTATTCCAGGGACGTACCCATCGTGGAGAAGGAAGTTCCTTAGCCTGACCATTTGTTGGAAATCCAAAGAAACAATACGTGACATGTACGGTTTTAGTTGTATTACCTGCTATGGAATGTGGCGGTAACCTGCTATTGAACATAGTAGCTATAGTAGGCATAAGTGCGGAATGCCTATGCTGGCTAAGATAAATATTATACTTTCGAAATGATTTCTACACTATGCACTAATAATAATATCAAAATGATTTGATTTTGCGTAGTAAGCATCTTTGACTATCATAAGAAGAAATCTCCTCCAATTCTGCGTTTGCATTGTGTGTGTGGTGGGAGGTCTTATGGTAGTTTCATTTTCCAAAAGCATTTCGAATTGACTTTAAAATTATCCTGTTGTTTATTTTAAAGAATAACTGTTTTACGATCTCACACCAGTCACCATGACTGACTCGGAGTTTATTGTTTCCCTTCTAAACTCTGGGTGCCCACCAATTTCCACACGGGCAGCCTAGAGTTATGTTATCAGGATATTCTGGATATTCTGGAGCTTTAGAGATAAGCTGGAGGACGAGACGTAGTATTTGTATCTGATATTATTTATTCCGCTGTGTATTCTGTATGAGGACAAGTTTATATAACTGTCCATTGATGTGCTGTGTTGTATTGAGTTGTATATTGACTCTGATTGATGTATGTATAAGCTGATATAGTTCTTTGTTTTTAAAAGACTAGTGTTTATCTATTATATATTGTTCCGCTGCGATGTGTAAGATTCTGTTATTGTTTTCTGTTCTGATGTGTTCTGTTGTTCTTCTTTCTTTCTTCTACTCTTTTCTTCTTCTTCTGCCTTTTTCTTCTTTCTTAAACCCTCACTATTGGAGTTTCCGGCACTCGATTGCTCGGCAGTCGATAAAGTGAGTATCGATGTCGAATTTTCGAAAGTCGAAAATCCAGGACGTGACACTATGAGAAGCTTTGTATTTGATTGGTGTGACGTAGTAGTACTATGCTTTGCTATTGCTCTGCCCACAGTTATGTTTCAAGTTTGGGATATAGTTCACATGGGCTAAGGTAGTGCAGTATGACTTTGTTTTAGTCTCGCAATTTGACAATTTTATTGGCAATGCCATATGAATTTATCATGGCATCATAGTCAGACTGTTCTACTTGCAACACAATCTGACTCTGTCACGACATCATAGTCTGGCTATACTGCTTGCAATGCAATTTGACGTCGCAGTTTCATTAGATTTGTCGTTGCATGTTACTAATAATGACAATGTAGTCTCTTGTTGGTTAGGATTTATCTGGGTCCAATTTACTCCCTGCTTACGTTTACTTTGTGATGTCGACAGTTGTGCATTGAATGTGAGCTGTGCGGCTTTTATAGGAGTTTATGTTAGGATTTTGCATGTTTTATTTTCGTAAAGTATGTGGTTCCTCTTCTAGACATGTAGCCCCTTTTGTTTGGTTTTTATTTACGTAGGCCTACACCACTATGCACTTGGACCTACATTCGTAACTTATATAGGGAAAAAATGGGTGTAACATTCCCCCTTAAGTCTACATTAATGAATTTTAGTGTATTGTATCCAGAAAATTCCCCGCAATCTTCGAATTGGCTCGGATCAAAGAAACCGGACTATGAAATGACAAGGGAATGGATCAAGAAGCTCAAGAGATGCTTAGATTGAAGAATAGAGAAAATCAACCAAGTATTGGAATTTTGATATCTATCGGTGCCGACCGATTTGGGTTGGTACCGAACAATCCAATGATCACATAGAGGACCCATAAAAAAATGATGTGCCTTAATGCTTGAAGTTAAGAAAAAAGGAAGTGCTATGAATTATAATCGTTAAGTGTCGAACGATATCATTTAGCACCAAACCATATGATTCCCTTGATTTGTGTGCCTAGGAGCAAGAAGATTATGACTAAGTGAAAAAGTGAAGTATGAGATGAGAAGATATCTGTCGGTATTGACCGATGTCAGATTGTACCGAACGACAGTGATGGTTGGAGCTCACTTATTTTTACTTGTTCTTCGAGCCTGAACTTTGGACCTAGATGTATTGAGAGCTTTTATCCACTATAATGGGACTTTTTGGGGAGGATCTTCTTTTTCCTCTGAAGACTTTAAGGGGAAAAACTGAGATCTAAATCCTGTATTTTGAGATTACATTATAATTAGAGAGGTCTGGAAAGAATCTATTAAAAAACAATTAAGTGGATGTAGGCCAGAGATTTTGCCTAACCACTAAAAAATATCATGTCACTCTTATCTTTTTCTCTTCGACTTCTTACTTTTTTTATTTAATTGTTTCATTTTCATTGATTGGAGGTGTTGGCCATAAAAAAGACTAACACTTTTCATGGAACTATTTAAAACATGATTTGTTGAAGATGAAGAAGCCAACTACATGGAAAGCTACTGTTGGAGGAAACTGGTTAGAGCATGGGGCATCCAGGTGGTGTTCCTTAGTTCGAATCCACCTTCAATCTTTATGACTAGATATGAGATAGATGGGATAGTGACCAACCTGTGCAGTTAATGCCCCGCTATATCCCCGCTATAACTCCGATATATCTTATAGCGGATTCCTACCGCTACGATTTTTCCATATATCCCCAACATATAGCCTTTCCGCTTTAATCCCCGCTATTTCCGCTATATCCCGTTATTTCCGCTATATTCCGCTATTTCCGCTATATATTCTATAAAAAATTGGATTGAAAAATGATATTTATATGCTATAAAAATTATGAAATTAATTAATTTCATTGAATTTTTGATATATGTTTAGAAATGATAATACTCTAATATTCTACTAAATTAAATTAAGTTATATAACAGTTTTACGTTCATTTACAATACATTTGCACATATTTTTATTTAAAATTATTTTTGTATTAATTATAATTCAATTGAATGTTAATTTTTCACATAATTACTATCTATATATTTGTAAAAACAACAAGTATGGGATTTATATGCTATTTTAGAGTAATCCGATATATCCCGCTATATCTTCGCTACATCCCCGCTATGACTTTTTGCACCTCTACCGCATTGAATCCACCGAGCGCTTTAACTGCACAGTGACCAACATTCAAGCGAGGTTGTTAATATGACAGTAAGAGATGTTGAATGGCCTTTTCCAGTGTATGGAACAACAAGAGAAATTAAAGCATCTATAAATCAAGACAAAAGAAGAATAAAGAATAGAAGTGAGGGACAAGAGGCATAGGGGCACATGCAGGCTAATCCCTACCTCCAGGATTGGTTCGTGCCGACCGATCTGAATCGGTCGGTACAAATCTGTTTGGTCAACCTGAAATGGTTGATCTGGATGTCGAAAAAGGAAAAGCAACTCGAGAAGGAAACGTTGAGGCCAAGAATGAAGATTTGAATGTAAACTTGCAACAACATGGAGAAAAACCAAAAGGTCCTCCAGGGAATAGGGGCATGAGGAAGCATTAGATTAGAGGCACAGTGAGCCTCAAGATTTCATCTGAATCAAGAAGATCTTTGTAACACCCCTAATTTTTTATAATATTATTTAGGAGATTTAAGTAGATAAATTAAATAGAATAAAGTAAATGTTAAGCGATAAAGGGGTTGAGATTTGAATAAATTTAATTAAGGCCATGCCTAATAAAATAATTAATGGGCTTAAGAATGGGTTTTTGGGTTAATCAAATTACATAAGGGTGTATTAGGAATTTGTCGCCCATAACTCTTACCCTTATATATATTTTCATTCCTACATTTTACTTCCCATTCACGTCACTTTGAAAACAAAACGTAAGAAGGAGAGGCCAGCCATTAACAAGAGGAATACAAATATAAGCTAGAGAATCAAGCTTAGGGGAAATCAATCTCAATCCAATCTCCTTATCTAAATCAAGGTGAATAATAATTCCATCTCTATTTGATTTGAATCATATGTTTTCGAATTTAAGGGTAAATTTGTTTTTATGGTGAATTGGATGATGATATGCTAGAATATTAATTTGTTGAATTTAAATAAGATTTTTTAAAGGAAATTCGACATGGTTTTAGGGTAAAACCGATATATGTTGCTGTTTAAATGCCATGGAAAAATTTTATGTTGTATAAAACATAATTTTGGAGTTGGGTTTCAATTTTGATAATTTTCCAAACAATGGAAAGATTGTTATGTATTTTCAAAGGAAAATATGGTTATTTGGGTTTATAAATTTATTTTGGAAAATATTTTAAGAATTTGGATCTGGAAATTTGATATGTTAGATTGCATTATTAAAGTGAATTTCTGGAATTTTTGGAGATTTTTCTAAAGTAATTTGTTATGTAAATTAAATTATTTTAAAAGAGGTACTTCTTTGCAAAAATTGGTTTTGCTTAATGGAAGGGCTTATTTGATTAACTTAACCATGGTTTAGATCTGAAATTAGCGGCAGTTATTTTAGAAAAGAATTTAAAAAAGTCAAGGCAACCAATCTGGTGTTGACACGTGGCAGGTTAGTTAGAAAAAGGTTTGCTTTAAGTAGTATTAAACCAGGTTTACTCAAAAACGTGGGTTCCGCCTACTTTGGGAAGTACCTTTCGACACAGAAGGTTTCACCTTCAACCTAGAAACTTACTAAGCCAAAATCAATACACATGGTATCACAAAGATGGTACGCAGTGGATTGGAGAAAGGTGAAAGGTTAGGTGTCGAAAGCATGGCTTCCGAATGGGTCGCTACCTTGGTTTGTTTTTAAAAGAAAGCGCCTGCCTTTTTTTGTTTAAGCCTTTGAAGGAGTCGAAGCATAGGGTTTCGAAAGAGGTTTTAAAAGGTTTCGAAAGGGTTGCCATTAACATAAATTTGCTTTCGAATGGGTTCCTTTACTTATGAAAGAATGTTTTGAAAGATTGGGTTCCAACTTAGTCGAAGTCCTACTGCTGTTCTTTAGCCTTTCGAAGGTATTAAAGTCATCAATACATTTGAAAGGTAGGTTTGTTTTAAATATGTTTTAAGTCGCTTCCTAAATGCTTTCAAAAGGGTCCAAGGGTTTCGAAGGCAATGGCTTCGAAAGGGGTTTCGACGCTGTCTTTCAATGTTTATTTAAATGGTTTAAAGCTTTCAAAAGAATGGCACCGATGCCATTAGGTTTTTCCCAATATTTTTATATGATAAAGGATGTTTTCAAAAGAGATGCTTTCACCTATATTCACTTTGACCCAAATAATATTTTAAGTATAAATCCAATGCTTTCGAAAGGGGGACTTTCAATGGTTTCGGAAGGGTTACTTCCAATGGTGTCGAAAGGGGTACTTTCAACTGGTTTCGAAGCTATGCTTCTAAAGTTAAACGTTGATGCTTTAATACAATTGAAAGGTTTCGAAAGGAAGGTTTTAACGTATTAAGAAGGAAGGAGCCTAATGTTACGAAGATAGATTTTAATGCTTTCGAAGGAGGTCATCCTATGTAGTCGAAAGCAAGGTTTCGAAGGTTTCGAAAGGTTTTGTAACCCAAACTCATTTCTTAAAAAAAGAAAACCCATGGCTAAATTTAACGAGTTTTTGTAATGGGTTTGAGAAGAAGCTTTCCTTGATAAAATAATAGGTTAAAGGGATTAACCATGTTTTATATTAAACCCACAGGAGTGGTATTGTTATGTTATTAGGTTTGCTTCTACAAATATAAATATATTCACATTATAATGGACCCATAAATGCATTTTGGGGAGAAAAGGCAAAAAAACCAGCTAGGCTGACGCAGTAGTGAATATAAATTAAGCTAACTCCTGGATGAGTAGAATTGCATCCTAGAAGTCAGGAAGACTAGAAAATATGATGCTAAAATACTAAAGAGAGATATTGGTAGGGGCCAATAGGTTCTCAGTAAGCTCATGAAAACTGTGTATAAGAAAGGATATTGGCAGAGGCCAATAGGTTCATAGTTAGCCCATGAAAACTATGTATAAAGCAAAATGTCAGAAAGACAGTTTTATAGTAAGCCCATGGAAACTATGATTTGATACTAGCAGGGGCCAGTAGGTTTGTAGTTAGCCCATGAAAACTATATCCTGATTAAGATATTGACAGATGTCAATAGGTTCCTAGTCAACCCATGAAAACAAGGGTAAGAAGAAAGGATATTGGGGTCACCAACAGGTTCCTAGTCAACCCATGAAAACTAGGATAAGAGTAAAGATATTGAAGTTACCAATAGGGTTCTTAGTGATCCCATGAAAACTATGTAATTGGACAGGGAGTCCTTAAATATTTTAATGATTATTAGTCCACCCATGAAAACTAATAGGTTAATGGTAATCCTAAAAACTATAATTGAGACAGATAGTCCTAATGAATGGGGATGGATAATCCAGAATAGATTCATTGGTTTTGCATATCATGATATTGTACTGTTTTGAATTGTTTTAACCATTGTGGATGCAGGAGCACGTTATATGATTTTATAAAGGTTTTAAGATACTAGTGAGGAAAAAACCCGTTCGGCTAAGCGGCGTGGTCTCACTAGATATCTAAATGATTTGAGATGGTAGATTATTATTCATACCAGGCTTTATGTCTAACTCGAAGTTTAAGTTTTCCCCTTAAACTCTCGGGTACTCAATTAATTTTGAGTAGTTTGATAGTTGAGGTTTTTAGGTACCTCTTAAGACGAATAAGCTTCCAGAGACGTGCAGGAGGCATGATAGCTATTTAGAGTTCTCTTTTCTTTTGATTCCGTTGTGTTGTTTGTAATGGCAAAGTTGTTATATTGCCTGTATATACTCTGATCAACCAAGGGGGCATCTTCATATGTCGCTCTTGGCGTATGTTGTAATAAATATATTTTCTCTGAACGTGATTTGCGAATATGGGATTATGTAATGAATTGGAAATATTTTGAAATGAAATATGATTTTGTTTGAAGTTTAATTTTTTTCCATATTCATGTGTATCTGTGTATCAATGAATCTAACACACCCGTATTTGGTCGCCAAGGATTAATAACTATGGATGTTTGCAGCATCCGTAGTCGTTAATTTTGGGCCTTCAAGTAGGGGGATGTTACAATCTTATAGCTCAAATGGTACGATAGGTGCTTCGAGGTGAAGCTCCAACTCAAAGTTTGGAGGATGTGAAATGAAGCCCCTTTATCCCAAACATTTAATATGCTAGGAATCCAACAGATTACAAGCTACCTTCCTAGGAACTATATGATGGAAGAACTAACCCTACAGTTCACTTGATCAAATATATCCAACATATGAGAGTGTTCAAAGCTTCAAAGGAAGTATTAGGACATTGCTTCCCACTGTTCTTAACTAATTTGGTTTTCATGTAGTTCCATAAACATTATACTGGATCAATTAACACATGGACCTAATTAGTTGAGAGATTTATGAGCAAGCTCAAGGTTTATATTGTTCAACCTAGGAATATGATGATGCTTTCAAACGTGAAGCAGAGGAAAAATAAATCCATACGGAGTTACTTGACCAGATTTAATGTAGTACCCACTTTAATTCAAAGTCCAGACCAATTGATAGTTCTTATTAGGATGGTTTCCAGAGTTATTACTAAGATAGAGTTTAAGAAGGCTTTGGAAAGGGATTCACCAATGGATTTCGCAAATTTCTATTATAAGCTAAAAGGTGCTTACATTAGGAAGATGTGGAAACTAAGAATGTTGAAGTGAATGTTGTGGAGGATGGAGAACCATCTAAGGAGGATTTGGAAAAGACAAAGGAAAGAAGAAGGCTGATGATAGCTTTGGAGCATCGAAATGATTAAAGAGGAAACCGTAGTCTGCCTCTTACATTTAATTGAAACCCCAAAGAGAACCTATCTAGACACTATGGGTAATATTGAATGCAAGAAATTTCCAAATAGAGAGCCCACGGAATAGGAGAAAAAACCTAGAAATTCTGTCTTTTCCATGAGCTGGATGGTCACGAGACGAATTAGTGCAAACATTTGAGAGATCTAATAAAAGATCAGGTTCAGAGCAACTGATTGTAGAAGTATGTGAGGGGCTAGATAAATATAACAAAAACCATAGTGGTGCCGGATGCGCAGCACCAATTGTGAAAGACAACTCCGGTCGCAGCCGAGGATTCGGGCAGGGCATGGTTATCTCATGATTGGGAACGGTCGAGATTAGATTGCTTTCTGCATTTTTGCTTTACTTTTGTTTTAAATAAATACGAAACGTGTGCCTTTGGGTCACTTACACAAGCATGCGATCTAGATCAATCCTATAGGCACGCTTTGAATTTAACCTCAAGGGTATTCCTTAATCAGACTTGTCCTCTTGATTTTCATTTGATGCACTATTTTTTAATAAGGATGTCTGAATAATTTGATAATAGATGAATTAGATATGATATTTGATTTTGATATTGCTATGAGATACTAATTGAACTGGATTGTCCTTTATATTTGATACATAGAATAATAGATTATAGTTCCCCCAATTAAAGAGATGGGGTGACTAACCTTATAAAATATAAGTCCCCATGCAGGAGAGTGAGTTATTGGGCTTTTATAGGATAGCGAGCCCTCTCGCTGGAGAGTGAGTGGATGGATTTGCCTTAGATATTGAGTCCGCTCACCGGAGAGCGGGTGGATAGGCTTGGTATAGATTTACAATCTTGAGAGGTCAAATTTAACCTCAAGTTATAAATGCCTCTTTATTCCAAATGATTTGATTATGACTACTGAATGACCGATTAATATTGTTTTCTTGATCTGATTAGACTTAGATATAACGGAATGTTAAGAGATACCAGATGATTTGTAGGTAATTCTCCATTCATGGGCAATGCACCATCATGATTTACATTGCATGATAACATGACATATGATTTATGTATGACATGTGAACCCTAAAAGAATGCAAGATGATGATGGTTTGTGACTAACATCTAGGTAAGGATTTGAGTCCTTAGCCATGATGGGTCTAGAGCAACCTTTGATTTGTAGATGAATCCGAGAGAACTAGATTATTCACAATGATTAGTTTGGTAGACAACCTAAAGACACAACTAAAAATTTGCCAGCATCGGTACATGATATCAAAGCACACTTTGTATCCACAAAAGCATGCTTTGAGGTGCAAGTGTTTCCGACAAATTTTCTATAGCCTTGGAATTGACTTAGATCAGAGAAAATGGACTACAAAATGATGAAGGGATGGATCATGAATCTTAGGAGTTGCCGAGATTGAAGAACTAAGAAAATCAACCAAGTATTGAAATTTGGATATCGGTCGGTACTGACCGATTCGAGTCGGTATGGAGCGATCAAATGATCACAAAGGGGATCCGCAAAATTTGATGTTCCTTAATGCTTGAAGTTGAGAAAAAGGGAAGTGGCATGAAATGTAATCGACCGATGATTAACTATATCATTTGGCACTAAACGATATGATTTCCTCGATTTATGTGCCTAGGAGCTAGGATACTATAACTATGTGAAAAAGTGAAGTATGAGATAATAAAACATCGGTCAATACCGATCGATATCGAACGATAGTGCTGGTTGGAACTCATCTATTTTGACTTGTTATTTCTGCTGGAGCTTTGGAACTGGATGTTTTTTGTTCAAATTAGTTCTGCCGACTAAGGTGGAGAGATTTGCCTGTAAATATAGAGCTTTCTCTACCAAAGAGGGATTTTTTTGGGGAATCTTCTTCTTCCTATGAAGACTTTGATGGGATAGCCCAAGATCCAACTCTTGTATTTCGAGATTTCATTGTAATTAGAGAGATCTAGAAAGTATCTATCAAGTGGACGTTGGTTGGAGATTTTGCTGAACCACTACAAAATATTGTGTTACTCTTCTCCTTTTCTCTTTGACTTCTTATATTTTGTTTTATTTTCATTGATTGGGATGTTAGCATAGAAAAAAGGCTAACATGCAGACTTGTCACTTCATATCCCGTATTAGTTTTTATGGTTATTTTATTTGTATATATTTATTTATTTTTAATTTTATGAAAAAGGTCCAGTCGGTTGTTTCACATTTAATGCCCCTTCCCATGTGTTTCGACATTGTTGGTTACCTTTTCTAACCATTGTCGGCTGAATCATTTCGCATCCCAAGAAATTTGCTTCATTTTTCATGACACCTTTTCATCATCATTCACATCCAACGTTTCCTACCTTTTGTACCGTTTGAATTCTGAGGTCAAGATCTTTTTAAAGCTATATATTTCCCTTATTCTCCTACTTTCATCCCTTTCATTTGCTTTTAGATCTTATTCGAGATATAGCGCCACTCCTCAGGCTCACCTTTAGTTTTCAGTCTCTTTGTTAACAACTGTAAATAAAAGTTCTTATTTACTTCCATATTTGCCTTTTGAAGTTTTCTTGGTTAAATGTCGTTTATTTCTACCTTCTTTGCATGTTATGCTTTTGAGTTGTTCAGTTGAATTCTTATATTGGTTTACATGATTGATTTTTTGGTATGATTAGAGGGCTTTCGATATGCTTTTTCCTCTACTTTTCATTCTCATTTCATTTTGTCTTCCTTTTTTTTGTCGATCGTGGATTCCGATGATCTTCCTTGCTATTTTTATAGAGTTAGGGGTACGCTATAGGGGCAACTTTATAATTTATTCTAAATTATTAACACTATTATCAGTTGATCCAATGTGATAGTTATGCCTGAGTCGTGCATAAATTTTTGCAAGTGAGAAACGTGGAACACAATGTGCACTCCCATCATTCTTTGAGGTAAGTCGACTCTATAAGCAAGGTTCCTAATTCTCTCTAGTATCGAAAAAGAATCTACGAATTTTTGTGCCAACTTCCCTTTACTACTGAACCAAATTACATTCTTTAATGAAGAGAACTTGACAAATACCATATCGCTGACATAGAAGTCTAGATCTCTATAGCTCTTATCAACTTAGCTCTTCTGTCTATCTTGAGCAGCTTTCGTCCATTTCTGAATGACCTTGATCTTCTCAGACATATCTAACCCAAGTATTAGTTTCTCGCCCGCTTCCTACCAATAAGGAGCATTACATGGTTAGCCATATAATGCCTTGAATGGTACCATGCCGATGCTGGAATGATAACTATTATTGTATGCGAATTCAATGGGATGTAAGCGATCATCCCATGAACTTCCAGAGTCGATTATACAAGCCTACAAGAGATCCTCTAATATATGATTCATTTCCTCGGTCTGGTCGTCAGTTTGCGGGTGATAAGTTATGATGAGGTGCAGCTCCATCCCTAACACCTCCTGTAAGCTCTTCCAAAACACACAAGTGAACAACAAATCTCAATCACTCACGATGCTCCTCGGCACACCATGGAATCGTACTATCCACTTCACATACAATTTGGCCAGTTTGCCTGCCGTTTTACTTGACTTAATGGTTATAAATCTAGCACTTTTGGTCAATCAATCGACTATGACCCAAATTCTATCGTAGCTTGCTCTAGTCCTTGGCAGTTCGTCGATGAAATCCATTGATACTTGCTTCTATTTCCATTCGGGAACTTCTAGTGATTGCATCAAACCACTAGGCTTCTTCTACTCTACCTTAAACAATTGGAAGTTCATGTGCTTTGAGATGAATGTCCCAATGTTTTTCTTCATCCCTTCCTAATAATAGGTCTGGTCCATATCATGGTACATCCTATTACCATCGGGATGTAAAGT
Organism: Allium fistulosum; assembly: GCA_030737815.1. Classification (NCBI taxonomy): domain Eukaryota; kingdom Viridiplantae; phylum Streptophyta; class Magnoliopsida; order Asparagales; family Amaryllidaceae; genus Allium; species Allium fistulosum. Next base: position 680,333,619 of record CM060907.1, on the reverse strand, counting down.
CAATATCGAATAATGGCACTCTTGTAGCACCTCATCCCATAACCCATCAACATTAGGGATAAACAATATCTCATCTTTAAGGAGCCAACCGTCTCAGTCAAGTCATACTATCTCATCTCTTCAGACTCTACCCTAGCTTCAATCTTAGCAATGATATCAACTGATATGACATCGTGCCTCTGACAGGTACCAATTAGCTCAACCAGAGTAGGCCTTATAGTCAAGCTTGCCAATATCTTTGGCTCTAGCTCACATCTCAGTCGAAAATCATAACCGGCAATATACTCCAACTCATCCACTCTAGGAACATAGCTTCCAAGTTGGCATGTCTCCTACTCAATGCATCAGCAATTGCATTCCTTTTTCCCGATGTATATGCAGTGTCAAAGTCATAGGAGGCTTGAAACTCTAACCATCACTGTTGGCGAAGGTTGGGATCCTTTTGCAAAAGGAGGTACTCGATGATTTATGGTCAATGAACAACTCATACCTCTCACCTAAAAGATAGTGCCTTTGGATCTTCAGCGCAAACACAATCGCTGCTAACTCCAAATCATCTGTCGAGTATTTCTTCGCATGTGGTGCCTCTTTGCATCAATACTGTACCCGCTCAGAATGGTCAATACCGGTGTGCTTGTCGGCTTTTCTTTCAGACTCACGAATGCATGTTCACATCCTGCATCCTAAGTAAAAGTCTGGTTCTTTTTCATAAAATGAGTCAATGGTTCCACTACCTTAGAGAAGTCCTGGATGAATCGTCTATAATATCCAACTAATTCTAAGAAACTCCTCACATCCGTAGCATTTTGAGTCTGGTCCAATCTTAAACTGCTGCAACTTTTGCAAGATCCACGGCAATCCCTTGCTTAGAAACAACATGACCAAAGAATTGCGCTTCTCTCCTCCATAAGTGATACTTCGAAAACTTTGCTTTCAGTTGGTGCTCTCTGAACAACTTAAGCACGATCTTAAAATATGTCTTGTGTTCCACTATTGTCCATGAGTAGATGGGAATATCATTAACAAACGCAAGCACAAATTTATTTAGCTGGCCAATAAAGACATGGTTCATGATATCAATAAAGTATGCCAGTGCATTGGTTAGCCCGAACGACATAACCAACCACTCATAGAAACCAGATGGTGTATGGAACGTTATAATCGGCATACTCTCCTTCGCTACCCTCTTTTAGTGAAATCCCATCGATCCAACTAAGAGAATATTCTAGCACCATAAAGTTAATCTAACAAATCATAAATACAAGGGAGTAGATGCTTGTTCTTCCTCATTACGTTATTCGGCTCATGGTAATCAACACATAATCTATGGGAACCATCCGTCTTCATGGCGAATACTACGAATGCTCCTCACTTAGAAATACTTCTACAAATGAACCTCATTGTAATAAGTCTTTCACTTGCACCCTAAGCTCCTGCAACTCTCTAGGTGACATCCTCCTCAAATGCATATTATCGGCCTGGCATCTTTGACCAAATTAATATGGAGTTCGATCTCTTTGTGTGGCGAAAGTTCGGTCATCTCCTCAAATATGTCCGAATACTCTCTAGCAATAGATACTAATGGAAACTCATCAGTTGGGATATCGAGCGAATACAGAAAACTGATCATCACGTCATCGTCCGGTAGGCATCCTAACACTACCGTCTGCCCATCATCTACCTCTATCATCACCAATAACTTCTCACAATTCACCATATCTCTGTATCTATAAAGCCAGTCTATACCCAAAATAATACCAAACCCAACGAAACCCAAAACAAAGCAATCTCAAACAAAAGAGCATCCATGACTTGATAAGACCAAACCACGACAAACCATACATAGGCTAGTGGAGACTCCACCAGGGTTCATCACAATCAAAGGTCGGTCAATAATTTTGGGTTCTAATCCTAAATTATCTACTAGGTTACTAGAAATAAAGGAATGTGAAGCCCCGACATCAAATGAAAATCATATGGGAACATCATAAATGGAAAGCATACCTTGAATAACAATGCCTTTTCCCTTCCCTTCCATCGATGGAGCATTCAACGAAGTTAGAACGGCATTATTAAAATATGCTTTCACCACTTGCTTTTGCTTCAGCTGCTTTGGATAGTCCTTCCGAATGTGTCCAAGTGTGTTGCAATTATAGCATTTCATCACCCTAGCATTGTAGTCTCTACTACAGTGACCCTTATCACCGTGGTTGTAACAAATTATTGAGGTCTTACTCTCCTTCTGCCCACCTTTGTTCTAAAATTGATTCCTCTTATTGTTCTGCTTCTTCTTGCCTCCCACGCCCACTTGTGACTTTGGCTTGTCTTTGGGAATAATAATCCTCATCTTCAGATAAAGACTCTCATGCCTCAAGGCTTTTTTGACTATCACCTCGAAAGTCTCATCAATGTGGCCCACGAGCTTCTATCCTAAGTGATCATCCAAGCCAATGATGAACTTCCCGTTATTCTTAGAAAGAGTGTCGATAAAAGACATCCTCATATTTTGAGAAGGTGTCAAACTCGACAATATAATAGGAGACAGTCGTATCTTTCTGCTTTAGATCTGCAAACTTACGGAACAAGACTGACTTCTGAGTAGCCGATATAAACTTCTATTTGAATCTGGCTTTGAACTGGTCCAATGTGAACCGGTCCTCGAGAGTAGCGACCTTCACAACATCCACCAGTTCATCGCTTGCCCTAGAAGCTGTCAGGAAGCCAATCACCTTTACCTGCCATCGTCCATCTTTAAGTCATCGAAGATTCTTTATAGGTGTCAAGTCAATCCTGCACCTCCATTGTCGACTCCGTTCCTTAGAATAGCTTACCACATGAAGTAGCAAAGTCTTTGTTCAGCTTAGTAAAATCGGCTCTGGTGGGTGCCTGCACCAGAGCATCACCATTAATAGCAACTTTGGAACAGATACCTAAGCATTCTATAGCATGTTCTACATTATGGTATTGAATATCGTCTACAAGTCAGGATTAGCGGCTCTCGAACCAGCTCCCTCTTTGACTCCAGAGACGGAGTTCCTAGCAACACGAGTGTACTATGCATCATAGTACTAAGGGTGTCTAAATGTCTATATCGATAACATCGGCATCATGTGACATCCCTTAGGTGATAAGAAATAAAAGAAAACATAGCATCCATCCTCACATTCATTCACTTACTACGTTGGATATAAGATTATACTTTTGACCCATCATGGTCAAAGACCAGACTATCCATCATGATAGCCCACATCATGGTTCCTCGGTACTCGAATCCATGACTAACAATCATGTTAGTCCGAGGTAAACAAATCTCCCATCTAGAATAAAGAGGCATCACGCTCCAGGAATCATCATGCCCCCCAGTATATACCCCATTTTACGAGCACCCTACAAACCCTTGAGTCTCAACCATCCCTTTGCACATGTCATGTATAGCAAAGCACATCCTGAAACTGATCTCACGACTCCCATCATGAAGTTACTGCAGTTGTGACGATTCTCTACAATCATCATCAGTCATAGAATACCGTCATACATTCCATAGCCTCCCTCCAAAAGTTCCCTTAAGCTGACTCAAAGTCCTTTGCTCTGCGTCTTATAGTACAACCATCCATCATCACAGCCATCACTTCTCATCACGAAATCATCATCTATACATTGTCATCGTATAAAATTATCACCGCACCTTATCGTTCGGTACCAACTCTAAACATGGCTGTATTAGGCTTATGTTTGGTTTAGCACGAGCTAGCAGTGAACACACTCAAGATCTGAAGCAAACATTGTCATGTCTTGTAGTAAGAAAGTGTATGGCTCGAAGTTTCCTTACAATCTCCACCACTGATCCATAACACTGATCCATAGCCATTGATCCATAGGTACCGATCCATAGATACTAATTCATCACCACCAATCGCACACTTCAACTCATTTAAGCCATGCTCCATCATGTAAGACTCTCCTTCACCAATCCATCACCATCGATCGATATCCCATGGATCGATATTGATCCATGGCCACTGATCCCCCACTTAGATAAATCCTTCAAGGGTGCAACTCCAGGTAAACCCCATGCCTAATTCGAAACAAGCACCGAGCCATCCCCTTGGCTTGAAGCAAGCACCAATCCATCACTTAGGATTTTCTCACAGCAATCCATCCATCATCGTTTGCGACCCGAAGCAAATCCCTCCAAGACTCGAGCATGCCTCGAAGCCAACCTCTACCGATCTGTAGCATCCAAATCACCACTGATCCATCCATAACTTGAGCAAATGAACTCCAAATGACTTGAAACTTGGTAAAAGTAAGTCTTATTGTGCCTTCTTTGTTTCCCTATGTCAATCGCACCCTATTTGGATCAAGTTGCCTTTATGGATTATCACCGATTGATCCATACCGCTCCATAACTCGTTTCTAAAACTAAATCGCCATTCAACCGGCATTTGAACCAAACAAACATTGTACATTCAAGAAATCAATATATACAATATATCCAAACAAGCAAACATCCATACTATCAAAGTGAAGCCTAAATCTAAAGGTAGAACCATAAGAACAAGGGAGAACCATAAGAATACGAATTTTACAGATATTTTCCAAATCATTTGAGATTTTATATACATGATCCAAGAAGGTTTAAAACATATTTTAGAGTTTAGAAATAATTTAAAAACATCATTAAGCATCATATTGTGGCTAACTAGTGAATAGAGGCATAAAACCACTCACCTAAAATGCAAGCAATCCAAAGCAAGTCCAAAGGTACACAAATCCCAAGATGAACAGCAGCTCCAAGTGATCTCCAACAACAAATCTTCAAATCAAAATGCTAATTACACTAATCCTCTTCTAATGACAAGTTTTGGCAATTTAAAGCAAGGATGGAGTGGCTTTTTTGGCTAAGAAGTGATTAATAGAGGTTTCCCCTCTACTTTTGAGAAGTGTTAAATGATGGAGAGAACTCTCATCGGCCCTACCAATATGCTAATTCTGAAATAAGCTTTGGACCTATCCATTAACTCATTAAGCTATCCAAAATCAAGTGAAACTTCAAATAGCCATAACACTACAACAAAAAGGACTTTTTATAGCGTGTAAAAACCGCTATAAAAACTTTCTATAGCAATTCTATAATCGCCATAGATCAACATGTTGTAAAAAGTCTGGTAGATACTATAGCGTGTCATACTTGCAATGGAAAACGTATTTTTCTTGCCATCTAAATAGGCCATATTGGTGCAACTGCTTTTCTATAGCATTATGAAACGTGCTATCGAACTTTTTATGATGCATTTTAGTTGCTATAAATATGTCGACATGTTATATTATTATAGCATTTGAACACGCTATGGAATCATCGTGTCAACCTTTTATGACACATTGAAATGCTATAGAAAATTCATTACTATCTATTATAGCACCGTCTTATTGCTATGAAAAGTATTTACTCTTTGCAAAATATTTTGTATAGCACTAACATGATGCTATAATATAACAAAGCTGAACAATTTTTCTTTTTATTGCATAGTTAGAACGCTATAAAAAAATTCTATTGCACATTTTTGCTGCCATAACATTCAAAGCTTACAATATTCAATTCTACTTATATATTATAACTCAAAAAAACCACATTCATCACATTAACATAAGTACACAAATTGAGTCATAAGCCAAATCACAAAATATATATATATCCATAATATTTCATACATGAAGAATTAAACATAAATATTTGTGATAAAAATTAAACATAAGTACAAAAATTGAGTGTAGCATACCAAAACGATACATACTAAAAATATTTTAATGACCGTCGACAAGCATGACCGATTTAAAGGAGAAAGAGTGCGATCGATTTAAAGGAGAAAGAGTGCAACATCATGTATCAACCTCAAAAGCATGACCGATTTAAAGGAGAAAGAGTGCGACCAATTTAAAGGAGAAAGAGTGCAACATCATGTATCAACCTCAAAAGCATGACCGATTTAAAGGAGAAAGAGTGCGACATCATGTATCAACCTCAAAAGCATCATACAACACCTGTGAAGAAGAAACACAAACATACATATGTTAGTCAATATATACAAGTATGTATAAGTACGAAAGATGCATCGCCAAAGACTAAGTTACTGAAACTAGCATAACCCGTAATGAATCTGTTATTGTGATCAATCTATACCCTAATATGGTACAAAAAAATGCATTCCTTTTCAAAACTTGCATGCAACTGCAGTTGTAATTCAAGCACTAAAAGTTCAAAATGCAAAAGCAAAGCTAGCCTGCATGCAAAATTTAATCAGCAAGCAACTCAGTTTTTAAAGCATAGAAGTAAAAGCATTCAACTGTAAATTTTGAAATCAGTTTCAAAAGCTTTCCAAATCTGTGCTCTGTTTCATGCTATATCAGGTGAAATATGAAATGTGTTGTGCATATATCTGTATTTCCTATGATTCTAGTTCCAGGTCTACCTACAGCTGAGTATGTATCACATAAAAGTATACAAGTCCAATCATTCTTTGGTATCATTTCACAATGATGACCGGTTTCTTATTAACATCAGTAGTTCAATTTGAATAATTTGCATCAAAATTGATTTTAATACAAACATATATAGATAGCAACATAGAAATATCAATTTTGACTATGTTAACGTTACCAAGAAATCTAAAAACTGAGAAATAGATCACCAGTCATCAGACATTATCATGAAATCAAAATGGTATTGAGCTTGCCAGTCATATGGCCAAAACACATGCATCACATTTCTACATAGTTGGGATGATACACATACTCTACTGCTTTAACCAGTAATATCTTAGCTGAGCCCATATGCAGTAAATCTCATTGCAGTCCTGGTTAGTTAGACTGCTAATTATGATCCAAGGTGGACAGGATTGAAAAAACTTGCAACATATTTTTCATGGCACTAAGGTGAACTGTCAAAGTTATTTGATAATGTCATGTTAACAACAGTAAATGTAAAACGACTTAAGTTATCCAATCCATGATTTTGTAGCATTTACGTATCCAATTGAATACATAGTGTAATGTCACAAAGTGCATAAGCCTGACATATCATAAATTTAAATACGATTTAATAGCAGCCAGATTTTGAAGATTCCTGTAGGTTGGATAACTTAGTATACATGGATAAAATTAAATGAGATAAGGACTACACGAATGAAATGAAAGTGAACAGATGCCGAGGAAATAGATTGAGCAGGATATTTTTTTGCCTTATAAATATTAGAGATGACATAGTTAGCTAATTATTTAATTCCTACCAGCAATCAACAAGTAATTTATCATAATTATCTAATAATTTAAGATACCTAGAAATATAATCTATAATATATTCTAATCAGCTAATTATATAAAAATTAAATTGAAAAGAGAACAAAAAGAAGGGGAAAATGTCCGTAAAAGATGCATCTTTTTCTATACTAGAATAATTTATTTACAGTGAATGATTTTGGACACTTACTTCTTTGCATGTCAAGAAGAGAATGCTTGAAAATATAAAAAGTAATACATGTACTCTGTTGATCAACCGATTAGTTGATTGCTAGGTCAAGGACTAAATTTATTAGATGTGCAATTTTATTTTCACTAAACCTTGTACTTTCTAATTACTGAAGTAACAAAACACATGAATTTTTTAATATAAAATGGACTGATTGCTCAAAGTCAAGGATACAATGCAATGTGTAATACATGTAAAGTATATGAGCTAGAGTTAAAATGCAATGTGTAATAAATAATTACTGTAATTATAGTACACAATTTATCAGTGGGTAGATAGTATTCAACCAAATCAAAAAAGTTTCATATCTAAACAAAGCTTGAATTATACTTACTAGAAATCGATTCCATTATAACGTTTGCAGTAGGCCAAGCTATCGTAGTACCAAGTGCATCTTCAACAACTTCTAAATCGGACGTTGTTCTCCATAGACGTGCTTTTGGAATTATTACAAGATCTACCCAAACTTTAACTGCATTTTTTCCCAAAGGGACACAATGAACCATTGTGTTTGGATCGGTTGAAGACACGCGGCCTAACGCAACTATTTCTCTCTTTCCCGACCAATCAATCAACTTGCATTTACTTTTTTCCATAAAATTCATACTCTATCAATTAAACAAAAAGGTTATTTTAGTATGTGCTTCAATAATTTGTCCGATGAAAAATAATTAAATCGCATATAAATAAGTTTCATACCTACCTGCTCGACAACTCCAACATTACTCGTATGATTATTTGATGATGCAGTGTTAATTGTTTCGATAACCACTTTCGATTCAGGCCATGCAACTTTGGTACCAATGGCTTCTCCAACTCGGGTCAATCCTTTAGTGGGCCTCCATAGAAAAGCATCTTCGATTTTTGGATTATCTATCCAAATTGCAATGGCAGCTAGACCAAGAGGAAGATCATTCACAAGTTCTTTTGAATCACTCGAATGCAGTCGTCCATCTGCAACTAATTCTTCACTCCCACTCCAATCGATTAATTTTCATTTATGATTTACGCTGTTGCTTTTACTCTAATAAAAAAACATATTATTCTTTTTGTACATTGAAAATAAAAAATTAATTAGTAAAAAATATGAAAGATTACCCCATTATCAGCTTTTTCAAAGTTATCGAAGTTGCGCAAAACAACTCTAGTAACCGGCCATGCTACTATCTCACCAACAACGTCTCCAATGTTTGTCGAATAAAGTGAAGGTCTCCACAAGAAAGCATCTGGTTTTCTCACAATGTCTATTATAATTTTATTAGCATCAGAACCTAAAGGGATTTGTTGGACAAGCTCCTTTGGGTTACTTGGCACAACTCTTCCTTCCGCAACAATTTCGTCTGTCGCAGTCCAATCCAGTAAGTGACATGTGTCATATTGTTTACCATGTTTGTTCTATTATTAATCAAAAGAAAATTATATTAATAATGAAATTAAATGTCAAATATAATAATATTACACTAGTACTATAAATAACTTTTACCGCTTGATGCACATTTGCTTCATCCAGGCTTTCTTTTCTCTATCAAACAAAAAAAATAGTACGTAAAAAAAACAGTAACGATATATAATTTCATGATATTAATTAAAGATAGTCCGATAAAGCATAACTAATGATATTAGCAAATATAACGAGATTTTAGTTCATGCCATCATGTCATCCTATGGTAATCTGATTTCTATGCTTTCTCTGATCGCACATTTGCAACCATGCTGGCAGATTTTGGTGATATCAATACCACTAAAGCATTAAGTATACTTGACTGGATTCACCAATGATTTAAACAAACACAAGCAACTTGCAATGGAACAGTGAAAAAAATTACAGTAAGATAGCTTTCTTCAGACATTGAAAATTAATGTCATGCTTAGTTAGATGTCACTGTATCAGTGTACTACAAAGCTTTGAGCTGAACTTTTATAAATATGTACATGTGAAGTGGTTTTAACATTTTTGTGATGGTATTAGAAAGCTTGAATGTTGGGAGTATGAAAATGCGTGTTATATGCAAAAGCATTGCCAACATAAACTTGAATTGTTGAAGATTGCATATTGAAATTTTGGAAAGCATACACAACAGATGCTGACACAGAAGTACAATAACAATTCAAACTCAGTTTCAAGCAAAGATGTGTATTTTGTATGATTTAACTAAGGTTGTGTTTTTTGTTGAAGTGGAAAGTTCGATGAAAGAGGAATATGTTTTTATGTAGCGAAAGTGACGGTGAAAGGGTATTGGTATTTGATTTATATGGTAATAATTGCTGTTAATGGTAATTACCTTATGGTTAATAAGTATCACACATAATTAAACAATGCAGTCATAAAAGTTGAAGATATAAATGCAGAGATATATATGTATGATAATACACGACATATGTTTATACACATATGTTTATCCATAAACCACCATATGTTTATACAAGGAAACTGTTTTCAATTTACTAGTGGATATTTCTTGGAAACATTACACATATGTCATAAAATAAAAATGCCAAATATACCTGATTTTTCATAAGCATACGAACCATCGCGTCTAATTCTGAAATTTTATTTTGCATTTCGACCGTTTGTTTATCCCTTACGTGTGACCATATTGCTTTGGTGTAGGTCATACCCCTTCCCATTGCTCTCAATCGCACTGGTCTATCCGGTCCCAATACTTTTGCAAGCGCATCATCTTTATAATTACTTGTTGAGCTAGAATTTGATTCATTCTGTATTTGTTTAATTTTTTCCTACACATGTTGTCATACATGCATATTATACACAATCAAACTATCACAATAGCAAACATATTGTTATCTAATAAAATTTCAAAGTACTTACAATAGCATCTGCAGCAATCGAATTTACTGGTTCGCCATTTTTTCGTGTGTGCGATTTGATCCATACTTGAGTTCGACCAACAGAAGATGGATGAGGACTCGTCTTTTCTATGTTTAAAGAATATTTTTTACAACACGTCACAATGACTAACTAGCTAATAAATATTATGGTATATAAATTAGTAATTCTTACCAAATCATCGGCCACTCGAGCCATTCCTTTACGACTACATGTGTGTGGTATTTGTTTGTCTCTAATAGCTTGAAATTTCTGACTCAATTCCTAAGAATAAAATGAAAACATGCATTAAAAAATCCAGCTTGGTTTTCGCATCTCATCAACATTTGAAAATGTAAATGTTACCTTAAACTCTGGAGCCATTTTAGACTTGACAAATTTCTTTCACTCATTCATACTTAGGTTGTCGGGTTTCAACCGATTTCTTTCTTCTTCGTTCCTTGCTTCCGCTATTTTGCGAACTAATCGAGATTTTGAATCTCTAAAGATGCACCCCATTTGATGAATATGCACGCTTTTTTCCATTCCTCGTCCAATTTAAATCTAACCTGCAATATTTAAAGGCATATGAACTTGTGAAAAAGAGTTTAAATTTGTCATAGTACAAGCTGTGCACATGTAAACAGCAGTACTTACATGTGAAAACAAAGAGTTACACGCTTTGCACATGTAAACAGCAGTAAAAATGGTACAAGAAGATATCGGCACGTGCATGAACGTCAAACTGTCATTGTACAAAAATTCTGACAAATCATTAATTCATCTAATTACTCTACCATGAATTGGACTTGGTGGACAATTATGTTCATCTTTTTAATAAGTTTTCTAGCTGAATTAAATTTACATGCGGCAGTAACAACTTGCAATTTCTAGCTCAACTAAGACGTATAGAATTTTTACAAACCTAAAGTGTTTTACGTGTTCATAACTAAAGTCAGTTAGACTGTACAATTTTGGTTAACAATTACACTTGTAGTTGAGATGCGCTCTAATCTCATAGAAGACCTCTGAATTGCAGTGGGGTATATGCAGGATATTATAGTTGAGATGCGCTCCAATTTTGGTTAACATTTCTGAAAAAGAATTATAGTACAGTAGAGAAAATAATAATCTGTGCACATATTAGATTTCTTGCATGCATGGGTAATCTTATTTTAAACAAAAATTGCAAGATAACTGGAGCTGTATGAGACAATGTTATATGGAATTAAGTGTACAAATTTTCAAATGAAAATAAGAATACATGATGCAAGGTTAAAGTAAAAGTTAGATTCACTGTCTATATTGGGTACTTGTAATTGCATTTTGAATCAGTTTAATTCCTATATGCAGGATGATGGCAGATCTATCGATTAGTTTATAATTGCTGATCAACCTCCAATTAATAATTGCAGTGCGATCAATTGCTTTACGGATTGTGCTGATGACTACTCTCTGCATGGTCCTCTTATTCTCAAAATAATAGTATTACAAACTTGACTAATAAACATGCATACTCAATAAGCTCATATCAATTATCGTATTTTTTAATACTATTTTATGAACTTTGGAGTTAAAAGTGTTTATTCTATGTGTTAATAAATCTGTCAGAATTTACTGTGATCATCCAAATTACTATGATCAAAACAAATTGACCAAAAAAACAAAACAAAACAAAACAGCAAGCTATAACAAATAAATAGATATAAAAAAATGAAGATATACCTGAATGCAATCCCACAAAGCAACTTTTAGTTCGTCACGTAGATTCTTCCATTTATCAAGCGTAACTGGAACATGCTCCCTTACTAGCGAACCTAGATATGACGATAACTTGACAGATCCATCTCCTATTGGTTTGCCATTCAAATCAAATTCGACTTCAATACGGTTAGAAGGACTCAATGGAAGTCTTTTCACTTTAGTTGGACCTCTGCCATTGCGCTTCACAATTGGATTTTCATTGACATCTCTAGTAGTTCCCTCATTCGTGTCAACTTCAAAATTTTCTAAAACTTGCATTGTATCTTTGTCAACTGCTTCATCGTTGTCTTGAATTCGAGCATTGTTATTCTCAACGTTTACATCTATTTGGTTGCCTTGGTTTCCAAGTTCTTGCGAGTTGTCTTCAATACGAATGTTGCTATCCACCATGTTGTCCTTGTCTTTTGCATTATCATTGAACGTGGTGGATTCTTCAGTTGTTTTTAGCCATTTTTGAGCAGCCCTCTTCCTTTTACTCATTTTCTGCATATAAAAAAAGATTATTCGAAGTGTGCAGGAAACTAAGATGCAGTCTGCTTAAATAATCTACAAATTTATTATCTCTGATCATGGACGAGATTTTCTAAATTACAAAATTGATGAAGAAGAGATCAAAGAAGCCATTTTTAGCACTAAAGATAACACAGCCCCCGGCCTTGATGGTTTGAATGCAAAGTTTTGCAAAATGCACTAGTTGCAAATGAGGGAATGCAATCATATGTTTATTCATTTGATCCCCAAAAAATTATAAGAGGTTTCAAAAGGTTAAATAATAAGTAATGTGCATTAAGGTTCACCTTCGAAAAGCTTATGATTCGATTAATCATGAATTTTTGTTGCATGTGACGAAGGATATGAATTTTCTATTATGTATAGAGGCAGTCCACATTGTTTCTTTCAGAGAAATAATGGCCTTAGACAAGGTGATCCACTTTGCTACTTCTGTATTTGTGAAATGAGGAAATATGAATGCATAGTTAACAGTATGATAGGGTGAATAGGGTGGTGGAAAGGGGTACCAGCTGGGTGGTCTGAAGAGAGGGGTTGGTGATGAAATTGTTGTCATTGTGATGTAGACAATAGTATGACAGTGCATTTGGGGACTGTTGTGAGATATGGTGGCAATAAGGATTTGTAATGGCTTGTGGAGAGTTGATGGGTTGTAGCACTGTATGGGCCGAGGCAGTAAGTGATATCTGGTGGTTAATGGTAATTGAGTGGTGATGAAGTGCTATAGGGATGGTCAGGGGAAGGGGTTTGTAATGGTGCACTGTTGTTTGTGTGTTGTGGTTGAGGTGGATGTGTAATGAGCAATGTAACAGGGACGTATAGGATGATGTTGTGAGGGGATGTTAGAGATGATGTATGTATGTGAAGTCAGAGCAATGGTGCAAGTTAGGCTATGAGATGATGCATGTGCATAGTGTGTGCAAATGTAACAAGTTTGTAAAAGAAAATGGAATTTATAAAAGAACTTGTAAATGTAATGCAAAGCAAAAATAATAAAAAAAAGATCATGATATCATATACTCATAGTTTTGTAGTGAATTTAACCAAATAAAGGTGGATGAAAAGTATTAGATGTTTTAAGAAGAAGAGAACCTTTTTTTCGATATTTGATGTCCTTATAACATTAACCAGAATCCATATAACAATAATGTTCATCGGCATTATTTTTCATTAGTACCAGACTTTGGATTACAGATTGTCAATAGGAACATGTTGTTCCAGAAGTTGAGCGATCTGTCAAGTATAAAATTCTCATCTTTGTTTATTAAAAAAAGGTTGTTAATAGTTGGTGCATAGGAGGAATCGAAGGATATGTATCATTTATATATATATATATATAATATGGAGGTAAGAAATTTATGTATTATTGGCCATTATTGAGGAAAACCAATGTGGATGTACATGTTAATAAACGATAAATTTCTACATAAGAAGAAAATAGTGAATACTGAATAAAAGAAGCTAGTTTTGACTTCTAAAGTGGACAAAGATACTCAAAAGAAGTACATATATTCATGCAAATGCAGACCATATATTGTAAAATGAACATGTTTCCCCACGTAATCATGTAAGGTTTACCTATAGTTTCCAAGCGTAATCAATGACGGTTTTTATAACTTTTCTCCAATATGCTTTCACAATCCTCCCTAACATCCTCCAAAAAATCGACATCCATCTTGTTTTCTTCACAATCTTGGACAACACCGCTTGTGCTTTCAATAGAATCGATTGTCTCTAATTCATGAAAACCTCTTGGTGGTGCCTTCATTACAACATACCAATTAGAGGAGTCATTCTCTCTTGAATAAAAAACTTGTTTCGCTTGAGATGCAAGGATATACGGATCCCTCGAAAATGAAACTTGATTTTGATGTAAATTAACAATAGTAAATCCATCTTCAACCTTCACCCCATTTCCAATGTTTGCCCAATGACACTTGAAAATTGGAATATAAAATTTGTGATAGTCTAACAAGATTATGTCGGTCAAAATCCCATAATAAGTGACTACATCTACTACTTGAGAGACATCTTTCGCACTTGCTCTACACATGGTAGTAGCATCATAAGTCACTCCAGAATTCTGAGTTTCTCCCTCAACATCTTTTGTGTGAAAACGTAACCCGTTAATTATATATCCTGTGTAGGACAAAGCAGTGCTACTTGGGCCATAGGCAATCCATTTTAATAATTCCTCATGTACACTTGAGTTAATAGATATCTGGAAAAAACTCAATCCACTCAATATAGTCAAAAATAATATTTTCAAACCTATAAATGAAATTTAAATTATTTAATTAACCTTCTTTTTAATCCAATCGGCGAAGTTTTTTGTTTGAGTTTTCCATAGCAATGTAGCATTTCTTTCCATGCGCTTGTCCAAACTTTGTAACTCTTCCAAATGCATACTAGCATAATATAAAAAATGCTAAGTTACATTTATAATTACACATATGTTAAGACAGAAAAAAATAAAAAAATATGTGCTTACTCTAAATATGGCTCTGTTATAGCCATATTCATTAGCACGGCTAAATGAGCAACTTCCTTCTCATTAGCCGTCAATGTAATTGTCTTGCATGATGATATTGGACGTCCTTCGAGTATTGCATCATCATTCTCATAATCTTCATTTCTACCTTCTTTCTCCCCTAATTTTGATGATTTCTGTAGAAAATCGCCAAAGAATCTCATGGATTCGTCTGTGAGATAGTTTTCTGCAATGCATCCTTCAGGTCGTGCATGGTTCCTTACATAGTCTTTAAGTGTTTTCATATACCTTTCGAAGGGGTACATCCATCGAAAATGAACTGGTCCACATAATCGAGCTTCTTTACTAAGATGAATTGTTAAATGTATCATTATGTCGAAAAATGAAGGTGGAAAATATCTTTCAAGATCGCATAAATTTTTAACAATCTCATCATCCATTTGTTGCAACTTCTCTCTATCAAGAACACGCTAGCATATTTTATTAAAAAAATATACACAAACGAGTTATTGCTTTCCTTGGATTTTTCGGGAGCAATCCTCTAATTGCAACCGATAGCATATGTTGCATTAAAACATGATAATCATGCGACTTCAATCCACTAACTTTGCAATCCTCCAATGACACACATCTTTTGAAATTTGAGCAGTAACCATCAGGTCCCTTAAAGTCATACAATCTGTTGCAAAAATTTTTTTTCAGAACTAGACAAAGTATATGGAGCCGGTGGAAGATATGTTCTCTTCCCACGAGGTTGTGCATATAGAGCATGTCGAATTCCCCAATCCTCTAAATCCTTTCTAGAATTAATACCATCTTTTGATTTGCTATCATGCAACATTGTGCTGAGTAAACTTTTGCCAATGTTTTTCTCAATATGCATCACATCTAAATTGTGGCGGAGTGGAAGTTCCTATAAACATCATTAATATGACAATTTAATATTATATAATTTTATAGTTAGATTATTACGAACAAAATAAATTTTGAACACTAACCTCCCAATATGGTAATTCAAAGAAAATTGATCTTTTTTTCCACCTTGATAGCTCTACTTTTGTAGGATCGGTTTTATCTTCTTCGTAGGCGGTGCATTTTCTTTTCTTTGTCTTCTTGCCTTTTTCTATTTCAACATTTTCAATTTTTCCAAAATCATTTGGAAAATCTCTCAAAATAACAGAAATATCTCTACCTGTAAGAATTCTCGGTTTGTTACCTTTCTCCACTTTGTTATCAAACCAAGCCTTTTGTTTTCTTAATGGATCTAATAGAGGTAAGAATCTTCTGTGCCCCATATAGACATTTTTCCGACTATGATTTAGCCATCGATGATGAGTATTAACACCGCATAATGGACAACCTTTTTTGCCTTTTACACAACATCCAGCAAGATTTCCGTACGCTGGAAAGTCGTTTATAGTCCATAACAAAATTGCTTTTAAGTTAAAAAGTGTCTTGCTAAATGCATCATAAATCTCCACCCCGTTACTCCATAAGTGCTGCAAATATTCTATCAAAGGAGCTAAATATATATCAATATCATTCCCAGGTTGCTTTGGACCAGGGATCAATAATGTTAACATAATATTCTCTTTTTTCATACACAATATAGGTGAGAGATTATATGTCACAAGCATCACTGGCCAGCAACTATACTTGGAGCCCTTAATGTCAAATGGGCTGAAACCATCGGTAGCAAGACCAAGTCGAAGGTTACGCGGATCACTTGAAAATGATTTCCATTTACCATCCACCATGCTCCATGTCAAAGAATCCACAGGATGACGCATTTTATCATCATTGCTTTTATTACTAAAATGCCACCTTAGATCTTCTGCCATCTGTAGGGATCTAAACATTCTTTTGAATCTTGGAATAATTGGAAAATATCGCAATACTTTGGCCGGAATACCTTGCATTATCTCTTTCGTCCGCTCATTTGTCTTCCATCTCGAAGAACCACATTTCAGACATCTACCCAAATCTTTGTACTCTTTCCTGAAAAGACAACAATCATTCTTGCAGGCGTGAATCTTCTCAAATCCCATGTCAAATACTTTGAGAAACTTCTTTAATTCGTATAAAGTCTTTGGAAGGACATTATTTTTGGGTAATAACAATTGTTTCACACTTAGAAGCTTATCAAAACCAGTATCAGATAATCCAGTTTCACATTTAAGGTTATACAATGCAGTGATAGCAGATAATTTCGTTTGATCTACACAATCAGGGTACAGTGGTGTTTCTACATCTTCCAAATTTTTAAGGAAATCATCTGTTCGCTTTTGTGCATCATCATTCTGCTTATCATCGGAGAAAAAAGTATGGTTGACAAAATCTTCATCTTCAAAGTGAATGGCTTGAAGTAATTCATATGTGTCATCCAACTTCACTTTTTTAGCTACATTTACCTGCTCACCATGACTATACCACATACTGCACTTGTATAAAGGATCCATTCCCCTTATAATCAGGTGCTCAACAATAATGTCATCATGATGACGACTAAGATTTCGACAATCTGAGCAAGGACACAAATTTTTTTCCATATTTCCTGAATTTCTCTTTGCTACATGCACAAAATTCCTTGCTCCTTGCTCGTACTCCTTACTAGTTCTACGGTAATAATAAAATATTTAACGAAAAAAATCATTATTATAAATTCCAAGTTCAATTTTAAGCTAAAATTGTACTATTACCTGTGTAAATGCACCTAATCTTTTTCCATCGCCATATACAATATTGCAACAAGCAAATTTCTAAAAAAAACATGATAATTTAATACTCATCGATATTTACAAGTATAAAATTGAGAAGACAGCTGAACCTATCCAATATCTTGTATGTTAAACAAAAACAAGAAATAATAAAAATAAACTGTTCAAAAATGACCAAGGTCCCATATTAGTACCTACCAGCATCCAACAGTTCTAGGAAGAGACACCTCAAAAACCAACAAACATAAAAAATAAAATAAAACTTAGATGTTTAAAAATGTCCAAGAGCCCATCAATACATGAACTGATACTGTTACTAGTCTAAAATAACATCCATCATTAAGTATACTAATTGGACTGATTATGGTCATACAATAAAATAACATCCATCATTAAGTATAAAGTTCCAACAAATATGAAAACATCCATCATTGGTTAATCATAAAGTTCCAACAAATAATATCTTAAAATAGTGCAATGGTACAAATCAAATTCATGATTCTACATACTATTCTTTTATAGATCTATTGAGATTAAAAAATACAGAGAGTGAAAGAAAATGTAAGAATGAAGTATTATATAATCTAATGAAAACAGGGGAAACATGGGATTTGTTATGTCCACATGATTCAGAGAACAACAACATAATCACCTGACCAAAATCAGATATGAAAAAACAAAAAAAGCCGACTACATTTGACCATCATATACATAATGTATGGATACACTAAGACTGATTAACACAGAAATTTGATTAGGATTAACATAATAATTAAGCATAGTAGAAATAGAAGATGAGTGCTAATTCATCATGATGTTACAAGTTGCTTGTAGTGTGATGGAAGCATAAACCATTGTATCATTCAAATTATTACTACAGTTTACATCTAATATATTTATTTAAGGACACAAAATTGATCCCAGATGCTATGAATGAATAATTTCTCTTAATAGACAAAATTAAGAAATGCAAGCAATTCAGGTGCTTCAGGAAAGAGAAAATTATACTGCTTTATGAATAAATAACATAAAATTAGATGATCGTAACATACATGAAAGGGGTGCAGTTAACATTTCATCTGACTGCTTCACCTAATAAAAATAGGTAATAATTGTACAGTTGATTAGCCACAGCTACCAACAGACAATCAATTTTTATATTCTCAAGACTAGAAAATGATTGAACAAGGCTATCGTTTTGAGGACTAGTCTAATTTAATAGCACATAACTAAAACTATGTATTCAAACGTATCCATCACAGTTCACAGATTCATTGCACATAGTTTCTATTTTATGAAATTAAGTATCCAATTGAAATTTAAGTATTTAACCACAACAAGTTCAGGTAATGCTAATCACAATAACACAGGGAAACATGACACAAAATGGTAAAAACTAAAATAAGGAAGAATATGGTTGGTATAGATTATGGTTGGTAAAAACTAAAATAAGCTTCACATATTCAAAACCTGAAACCAGTGTTTACGATTAAACACTTAAAACCAAATATGGTTGGTATAGACTATATGACTGCTTGATACTATTTATAGCTATTAAATCCAGTGTTTACGATTAGTCATATAGACTAGTTTTTATATGACTGCTTGATACTATTTATAGCTATTAAATCCAGTGTTTACGATTAGTTTAATAATCAAAATAATCTTTATATATCATAAATATATCAACATTATCTATAAAAATCACAAAATGCTTAAGTTTAATAAAAAAATTACCGACACCCAGTTCACGAAGTTGAAATACCGAGAACTGCTTGAGGAAAGCGAAGTTGAAATACTTCTTCAGCTGCCTTGAAGAACCGCTTGAGGAATCGAGCCTAGAAGACACGCTTCAGCTGCCTAGAAGGATTCCAGTGAATCACTTGAGGAATCGTGCTTTGAGGGTTGCGGAGGCTTGAGGAATCGAGCGAAATCACTTGGAATCGATGCTGAGATCTAAAATTAAGAATTGCAGTGACGAGGAGAATCTGAAGAGGAAGTGATATCAAAAAGGAAAAGGGGATTTGGGCGGCATAGAAAAATGATGGAGGGAAATAAAATTTTGGACCGTAAAATTTTCTCAACCGTTATTATCAATGGCGTTAAATTATTATTAAGACTAACCAATATAACCATTACCTAGTTAACTATAGCAAGCAACCTTCTGTGCAATCCCCACTTGCTATCAATATAACATTTTCTTGTAGTGTAACTTCCTAATAGTAAGTTCGTTTTCCTATTATGACCGCTCTATGGAAGGAGAAACCATCATCCCGATCTAATGAAAATGGTTTTAGACCCCAATTCAGCTCTTATCCAAAGTTATATGCCATATAAGATTTTCAGGGTCAAAATTGTTCGATAAAAATTCTAAGGATGGAAAATGGCTTTAATAGTCATTTGTCAAAATCATAGAATCGTACGACTCTAAATAAAATAATACAACCAATAGCCCTGTCTCAATATATTCTTAGCCCGATTTAATCCTTATAAGTGATCTTTATTATATCCATTATGAACTTCCTTCATAACTCTAACTACTACTTTCTTTGTAACGCATCTAAGGTAAGAGGTAGAGTATCCTCTTTTGTATTGAATTCCGTCAAATAATGTAAAGTATGAGGTCTGATACCTGACTTTTCTTATTGTGTTCTCCTCTAAAGGTAAAGTTCCTTCTAATAAAAATTGCTTGATGGGGGTTATGTAGGTTTTCACATGGTCTTGTTGCTTTGATGGTATAATTTAATTATCCTAGGGAACATCTGTTTCGACTTAGTTTGTTGCAATTTGGCTGCTTGCACATGGGGATCGCGTTAGAACTAAAAATTGAGCTTCCTTTGAAATACTAGGTTCGACGAGGTACCCCATCGGAATTGCTTTCATTTCCTACATAGATTTTGCACTTGCGAGCTTAGCTAGAAAATCTGCAAAAGAATTTTCTTCTTTAGGAATTTTTTTTATACTAAATTGTTCAAATTGAGCTAATAATTCCTTGGACAGCTCGACATATTTGGCTAAGGTAGGTTCTTTGGTTTGGTAATTTTCTTGCATTTGATTTACAACAACTTGGGAATCACTTTGAACTTTGATATTTATTACCATCATTACATGCGCCATTTTCAGCCCAACAATAGCTGCTTCATATTCTACGACATTATTTATTGCTTTGAACCCAAATTAGACTGCACCGTACAATTTCAGCATGTATGGAGGGTAAATATCTATGTAACTGATCTCTGCTCCATATTCGTTTGATGCTCCATCCCTATACAGTTGCTAAAGCTGTAGCGATTTATTGCTTCTCCATTTTATAGCTCTACAAGTGCCATGCATTCCACTATGAAGTCATCTAAGATTTGACCTTTGATCACATTGGTTGGGTAGTAGGATATGTCGTATTGGCT
This sequence comes from Allium fistulosum, assembly GCA_030737815.1. Lineage (NCBI taxonomy): Eukaryota > Viridiplantae > Streptophyta > Magnoliopsida > Asparagales > Amaryllidaceae > Allium > Allium fistulosum. The sequence goes on along the minus strand of CM060907.1, from coordinate 680,312,381 downwards.
AAGTTTAATAGCCCACTTTAATAGACGGCCCGATGTTAGCACTTCAATAGTCATCTAAGGCTTTTGCAGTATTTGCTTCAATGGTCTGTTTGTTAGCACTTCGATGGGATGTGTTTGGAAGTAAGGATGTAGTTTCTTTGCTATAAGCAGTGAGTTGTAGGCTAACTTTTCTATGAATGAAAAATACAACTCTACTTTAGATAGACCCTTGCTTGTGATGTACATTGGCATTTGCGGTCCTTCATCTTCTCAATCTATGGTATGTGATCTTTCAATGTTTGGAACGCGGTTTACATTCTTCCTTCCAAGTTTCGTCCTTTCTTGATTTGATCAAAATGTTAGATACACTTATCTATGGCCTTTGAAATGAATATGCTTAGTGCCACAACATTCCTATTTAGGCTCATGATGTCATTAGATTTTTCTGGAATCTTCACTTTTCTAATGGCATTAATTTTTTTATAGTTTGCCTCTATTCCTCTTTCTCTTACTATTTAGCCAAGGACCTTTCCTGATTGGATTACAAAGGTGAACTTTAGAGAGTTTAATTTCATGCCATATTGTCTTAATATGGTGAAGGTCTCATTTAAATCTTACATGTGGTTAGAGGTCGCCTTTTATTTAATTAGTATATCATCTACATAAACTTTGACATTCTTCCTAACCTGGCCTGAAAACGTCATACTGACAAGCCTTTGATATTTTGCCCCGGCATTTTTTGGCCCGAATAACATGACCTTATAGCAAACAACCTCTTGTTTGTAAGGAAACTCATGTGTTTTTGATTAGGTTCGAACATGGCTATCTTGTTATAACTTAAATAAGTATTTATGAATGTATGTAGTTCATGGTTGCTAGTTATGTTGACTATTTGGTCAATTCTAGATAGGAGAAAGCTGCCCTTAGTGCAAGCTTTGTTGAGTTTGATGAAGTCTATTCAAGTTCTCTGTTTCTTATTAGGCTTCTTAACCAAGACCATATTTGTTATCCACTTTGGGTAATATACCTCTCCGATGAAGCCATTTTCCTTTAGCTTTTTGACTTCCTCATACAAAGCATTGTACCTTTCTTAATCCAAGGTGCGCTATTTTTGCCTCACTGTATGTGCATCTGGATCAAAGTTGAGAGCATGGCAGATGATGGCTGGATTTATCCCTATCATATCTAAATGGGTCCAAGAAAATACATCAGCTAATCTTTTTAGGAAAACTTATCAATTTTGGATGCAGTTCATTGCTTAAATTTTGTATGATTTTTACCACCTTCATAGTGTCTGAGCGATCTAGTTGCATAGCTTTAGATTTTTCTCCCTCATCCTTAGTCTAGGATCCACCTTGTCTTCTGCTTCATACAGTTTTGATGAAGCAAAGCTTTCCTTATTTTGAGAAGTATCGGAAAAATACTATATATACACTGAATCATATTCATCTGTCCCTATCTTGATAGTCTCTTTTTCTTTCACACTAACACTGTGTTCGTAAATTGACATGTTTTAGTGTCATCCTTGGCACTATGTAGTTCCTTGAACATGCTCATTACTTTTTATATTGTCATTATTATAAGCATTACGGGAGACAACGGTATAATTCGAAATAGTTTTATCGCTAGGATTCAAAGTTACATTGCATAATTCCCTAGCTAAAAAATGCTCTCCTCTAACGCTACCTATCCCAGCTAGGGAATGGAATTTCATTAGCATATCTTTCTGTAAGATAACAACCCCAAGTTCTATCGATGCATGTCTTCCTAAGAAGGCATTGTAGGGAAACTACTGATAAATGCTAGGAAATTTTCATAGAAAGATTTATTGGGCGGTGCATTCCCTGCTGTCACTAGAAGCCTGGCTAGGCCTACTGGCATAGCTGTAGTATTGTTGAAGCCATATATGGTTTCGAGGCTTGGTTTTAGCACCTCTATTGGGAGTTTCAACATGTCATATGCAGCTTTGAAGATGACGTTTACTGAGCTCTTAGAATTTGCAGAATTTTTTTACCGACGGTGCAATTATTTATCTACGTTATTACCACCATGGATCATAGTGTGGAAACACTATTCTAGCAGTCTGCTATAATGAAGGTGATTTCTTGTGCAAGTTGTTTCTTGACATGGCATGTAGTTTTTTATTCAGCTTGTGCCTCTTGAAGATATCTGTTCATCGGTTTTTTACTTCTACCAGTAAGGTAGGGTCCTCCATGGATTGACGATATGAGGGTACTCAGATTTCCTGCTTGTTCGCATGTAGATCTAGAGACTAGCTTCATGCGAGCACTACTACGCCGCCTTTTTGGAAAGTGCCTAGGTAGAACTTCTAGATTAACCCTTCAATTTCATTCTTCATTTGATGGAAATTGTCAATGGTGGCGATCCGCCATATGAAAGCGGTGGTAGGCTCCCCATTTGTTCTGTTATGGCTTCTTCCCTTAATTTGGGACGTCTTTTGCCAGCTTAGTTCTGGTCATCTCATAGATCTGTATAAGTGTATTCTTTAAAGGAATTTTTGTTGTGAAGTTACCTTTGTCTTTTTATAGGGTGGTTATAGTTGTATAACCCTTGTTTCATTTCATTTTGTGCAGGGGCGGTTATTTCACATGAGATGCCTTCAGCTTATCGAGATTCCTCCCTTCGCGCATACCTACTAGCTCTCTCGTAGAAACCTTTCATGTTTCTACATGTTTTCCTTTTGTTCTTATCCCAAATGTCAATATTCTTTTTGTAGGTTGCAGAATTATGGATCTTAAGGCTAATTAAATACTAAAGGAGGTGAATAGTGTTTTCTATTTTTATGAATCTTTTTAAAGTTCTTTCAAGATTATTATTAATCAACACAGAATGAACAACCACAGATGCAAACACAGATAAGTATAAGTGTAGTAAAATAAAAAGTAGAGAATTAGAGAGATCACATCAAAGAATTTTTACTGGTTCGGAGTTACTCTACACCAGTACCATACAATTGCTTGTACATATTTCTTTTCAAATGCCAATATTTAAACGGGCAAAAGGCAAACCCAATACAATCTCAATTTCAAGGCTACAAGACACACCCTCCAAATATTTCGAGCTTTGGGTACACTCACTTGATTTGGACTGGAAATAATCATACCCTCTTGGATTTCTTAGACACCAAGAACACCCAATTGGTTTGAACGAGCTACAATCACACCCACGCAAATTATAATTGGAGTTTGATAGTTCTTTCAAAGAAAATTTCTTGATCTTTGGTTATAATTGATCCTATAGCCGCTTGGATAGCACTTTGATCTTTGATTGAGAGAGAGATGATTGAAATCAGAGAGTAAATAGTAAAAAATCAATACAATGAAGATTAAATTGATTCTAACTTGAATTTGAGAAGTTTTGAATAAATTTTCACTTGAAATTTTGGCAGAGTAAGAGGAGAGAAGATAACAAGAAAGTAGTTGTTAAAAAATTCATTTGAAACCCCTATATATAAAGAATAAATAGACATGTCCATTCGTGAAGAGTTACGATGAATAGACACTTCATTTCAAGAATTGAATTTCAAATTAGCGGCATGTATGTCGACATATGATGTGCCTAGATGTCGATATAGGCTAGTGTATTTTTGAGAACTTGTTTATTTTAAAATGTTTTGAAAATCTTATGATTTGTAAAATATTTTGATACTTTGTAAAATAATTTAAACATGGTTTATAAACATTTTAAACTTTAAAAAAATTTATAAAATATTTTAAAATATATTTTGTTTTAAATATAAAGGATTAGAAAATGAGAAATTAGAGATCAAAGATTGTTGTTGGAGACTTTAATAATATTTATGACTCTATAAACTTTACTATAGTCTTTAGATCTTCGTATTTTGATCTTTATACTCATGAGTCTTCATGTCCATTCCTTGAGTCTTTATAATATACAATCTTCGAATCAACACCTATATAATATCCTGCACTATATACTATATATCTTGGCAAAACATTAGTATCCATATTTTATATGAAAATATTATTATTATCAAGGTTGTTATCATCAAAATTAATAACTAAGGTATTAACACTCTTTTGTCCCAATGTGCATGCTTCCATGAGTTGAGCTTCTTCACTAGTTACCTCATTCCTCATTGCCTCTTATTTGAAATGCTTGATGAAGCTGTGCTAGCTTCCATTGTCCTATTTATTTGACGTAGGACAATGTATTAGGGTCTGGGGAGACTTCTCTCCTTGAATTGAACTTTTGATGGAATTTAGTTGAAAGTTGTGCCTAGGAGGGGATTTTTCTAGGTAGGTATCTTTTGAACCACCTGTATGTTGCTCTAGCCAGATACATTGAAAACGGCTTACAACGGGCTAGTCTCCCCACTTTCAGTATGTCCATATAGTATTAAAAGGTTTTTGGATGACCATTTAGGTAGGATGATCCATCATATTTTTTGATTGCTGGAGCCTTGAAGTTGTTAAGGAAATCTGATTCAATGATGGCCTCACTTAATGGGGAAGAACTCTCATCCCCCTCCCACCTTTATTATGTTCTTGACATGGTAGTGCTAGCTGATTTATATGAGATTTGAGTTCTTGTATCTCCTCATCTAGTGCTTATTCATGACAAGACACCTGTATAAGCTAAGGTAGCCTCATCTTTGTCTTGTGCGGCTTGGTTACTACGCTTTGTAAGTAGTAGTGGGTTAGTATTTTGCTGTTCGATTTTTATGTTAGGGTTGATTTAGGTGTTGTTTTTGAATTCCTGCCAGTCCCATTAAGTTGCTTCATCGTTCTCGGTAATGAGATTGTCGTGTTTATTAATTGCTTATGCGATTTTCATAGTTGGTGAATGTTAGCAGTAAGCTGCAGACCTATGTGAGTTAGATGATTTAGGTGGAGGGATTGGGCTACCAGTTTCTCAATAACAGTTATTCTCTCATTGATCTGGATTATGAATGCAGTTTGGGCTTCGAGGATAGGTCATCGTGGATAACAGGTGATGGGTCCGTTATTGGCTTGGATGAGGACGTGAGATGTTTGCACCAATTTTTAGCAAGTTACTAATATGCTTCTATTGGAGGAGGGATAGAGGAATTTTTAGGTTGCATTTTTTTGAATAGAAGTACTGTGGTTATCAAGGATAAGGGAATTTTTTAGGAAAAAATTATTGGGGGTTCTGCCCTTCTTCTGGTACCAAAATATTAGTGAGATTTATCATTCTCACAACACCAACTTAGTTTAGAAATGATTACGATGTTGGATGCTTTTGTAATTAAGAATTGGCAAATTTAACTAGTATTAAAATGGGGGAATTAATTTAAAGGACAAAAATTTGTATATTTTTAGCCTCAAGGACACCACCTCAATATTTTAACCACAAGGACAAACATTCTCCTAAAAATTATTCATAAGGACAAACATTCTTTCAAAATTATTCATAAGGACAAACATTCTTTCAAAACTGCTACCGAACTAAAAACTGATACCTAAAAACTGCTACCGATAACTACAAACTGATACCTAAAAACTTAAAAACTAATACCTAAAGAAAGTTGTCCTTCAGGCTAAAATACTGAAGGTCTGTCCTTGAGGCAAAAATGCTGAGAAATTTTGTCCTTGACAATAATTTCCTATATTAAAATTGCCTTGAAAGAAGTAATTATGTTGCTTAAGCTTACACATTATGTGGATGCACTTTAACTATGTGTCAAAATGTCAAATTCAGTTTCAGTAATAAGTTCGATCAAATCTAACAGAATCTAGCACATAAAACAAGGTAATAAATGCTAAAACGTAAACGACAAAAATATTTACATGGTTTGGATGTTAAGGGATCTTATGGTCTATGGTTCAATTCTTATCTTCTTTATTTCTTTTCCACCATAAGCTTTTGGATTTTAATGCCAGAAAGTACAATGTTTATAGTTTATATTTCAAAGAAAATAAAAAAGGCACCTCTTTTCTAATATAGTACCTTCCTTTTTATAGCAAATATGACATTACGTGGATTGCTGATATCATATCTTCATACACTTACTTCACCATTAGATCTTGCTATGTATCCTTTATCCGTAGGCTTTATTAAATGTGCATGGATTGCTAATGTGAATATAGGCCGGAGAATTTACTTTAGGTAGGAGAATTTGGCTGTAGACAGAAGAGTTTGACCTTTGGCGATAACTTTGAATTTTGAAATGTTGCGCTTGAGATTGAGGTTGTGAGCAACTTTGTATCTGATTGGTGTTGAAGTAGTGTGTGGTATTTTGTTTTGATATCATGCTTTACTATTGCTATAACCATAGTTGCACAGCTAGTTTGGGATGTAGTTCGCTTGGGCTAAAGTAGCACAATATGACTTTGTTATGGCCTCGTAGTTTAATTATGTTATTGGCAACACAGTCTGACTTTGTCACGATATCGTAGTCTGACTATACTACTTGCAACACATTTTGACATTATTATGAAAGTGCAATTTCATTAGGCTTTTGACGGCGCATTACTACTAACACTTCGGTAATGCAGTCTTTTGTTGGTTTGGTTTTATCTGGGTTTACTTTGCTCTATGTTTACAATTTATTACGATGTCGATGGTTATGCATTAAATGTGAGTTGCGTAGCTTCTGCGGGAATTTACATTAGGTTTTTGCGTGTTGTATTTTTGTAACATATGTACTTTTTTTTCTAGATACACACGCACTTTTGTTTTCTTGCTATATAGGCCTACACTTATGCACTTAGACCTAATCTTATATAGGACAAAATGCGAGTGTAGCAACTTTTTTATATTGTGATATAATTAGTTAAGTAATTAATTCAAAATACTGATAAGAAAACACTTAAATAAAATGTTATGTGATTGTATTTGCAAGTAGTTGCAACCATGAATAATTAATCACAAAATAAAATAATATTTTGTCTTAAATATTCCCAGTCAAGATATTTCGAGAAAGGGCAATGATACATTCGTTGAGAAAAGAGCATGTATTGCTCTAAATGTTGGACAGTGTATTACTCTATGCAGTTAAAGCGCTTGGCATATTCAATGCGGCTGGGGTGCAAAAAGTCATAGCAGGGATACATCGAGGATATAGCGGAATATAGCGGATGACTTTAAAATAGCATATAATACTTGTACTCAATGTTTTTACAAATATATAAATGGTAATTAAATATAAAAAATTAACATTCAATTGAATTATAATTAATACATAAATAATTTTAAATAAAAACATGTGCAAATATACTGTAAATAAATGTAAAAATGTTATACAATGTAATTGAATTTAGTAGAATATTAGAGTATTTTCATTTCTAGAAATATATTAACAATTCAATTAAATAAATTAGTTTCATATTTTTTATAATGTATAAATTTTATTTTTCAATTCATTTCTTTTAAAGAAGATATAGCGGAAGTAGCGGAATATAGCGGGAATAACGGAATATAGCGGAAATAGCGGGGCTTAAAGCGGAAAGGCTATATTTGGGGCTACATGAAAAAATCGTAGCGGTAGAAATCCGCTATGAGATATAGCATGGTTATAGCGGGGTAATAGCGGGGCATTAACTACACAGGTATTACTCATGGTAGTTGGGGGCACCAAGGGGTTGGTTATTGGATATTATGGAATGACTCGTCCATTGATGATAAATAGATCAAATAAGGAATCTTAGTGTGATGATGTTATATAGTTCTCCCGACTTGAGAATACTATGGAATTTCAATATGGATACTCCACTTTGATTATAATTAAATCATGACATAATATCCATCGAACGACTATAGTTTGGTCTGAGTTGAAGCATTGGGAGTGAAATACTATTTAGTAGAGAATTCATCCTCATGGTTATATAAGATTATTGTACGGATCAACTGTAGTCAACACAAAGACAAATTTTATCGCCAAAGTAGAACGGTTAATAATAAATGTTATTATTAAACCAAGGACTTTATTTGTTGATTTATCAGGTGGATAATATTGGATTTTTGACCAGTACCAAATTCGTTATGTCTTAAAGTGATATAGTGTGGATGAAGAGAACATGTGTAAATTATTGTCGCAATTGGTAATGCTTAAGATAATATAAAATATGATTTACCGAAAACTTTTGTAAGCAATCAATTTGATCAAACTATTACACCACTAGCTAAACTTATGTGTGAATGTTAATATTTGATTTTTTTCCAGTGTTAATCGCTGACTGAATTAACATCTTTGAGTCACATAATCGCATTTGTGAATTCTCTGTAGAACCACATGATTTAATTAGTTTATAAACTGTTGTAAATTAATTAAATTAATTAATATTTAAGAAATATTAATTATTAATTTATTTCATGTTTTGGGCGTTAACAGTAAATATTTGGATGTGTATATAAAAGTTATATATGCACGCATCAATATATGATAGCATTATATATTTAGACATGCTTTAAATAAATTACTTAACGAGCTTTTGGAAAAATTGATCCATGTAGGTGGAAAGTATTGGCCGACCATATAAAGATGAGTGGAGGGGTTTTGCTTAGTTGAGAAGTAGTTGGAAATTAAAAACGAAAGTTTTAAAGAGAGAATGAAAATTGTTTCTATTATCTATATAAAACATTAATCTCTCATTAATTTCTAACTAAATTTTGTTTTTCTCCTTCCTGCTTCATCCATGGCTGTCGCCCTTTATTCTCTCTTGTGGTCGAAAATTTTTTCATCCAAAATAAAATAAATGTGGTTCATTCAATTCTAGCAAGATCAGGTGATTATTCAAGGAATCTAGGAAGCAATTCACAAATCAAGGTGTTGCTAAGGGCAAGACCTAGTGAGGTAATTATTCATCTATTAATTTCAATATGTCACCTATCCTTAAATGTATTTGTATTGCCAAATACTTATTTATGTGATTTTCAATTATTGAAATTTTATTGTTACCTTTGACATGTTGTATAATTAAAAATTACTGCAACTGCGAATGAACAAATTATATACATGCACACTATTGATGTTTGGATCTGGTCATCAATTTTGTACGATTGGATTCAAAATTATTTAGATCCGATTTAAAGGAAAATTTTATTTTGTCAAAATTATAGACACACTCATACATACAAACATTTACATACATTTAATATAATAAGTTATGCTATAATTAATATTATTTCACATACATACATGCATGTATACATGCATGCATGCATTCAAACATGCATACGAACATACATACGAACATGCACATGTCTTGATTTGAAATATTGCATTTTTTTAATTCCTTGTTCTGTTTTGATGTTTGGTACATATTTGACAAAGGTATAAATTGTTTATAAATACAAATATGAAATCAAATTTGAGTGGTCATAGTTGTAACATTATTTAAAAGATGATTTCATTTGTAAATCTTTATATAATATTTCAAATCTAATAAGTTTAATGTTAAATAATTTATTTTATGGATATTTGAGGAATTATATTTCTCTTTCATTCTAAAAGATTGCAAATGAGAAAGGTGGTAGACATTTTCCCTTTTCTGTTATATTACTTAATCTTCAAACATATTTTAGGATATCTAATTTTATATATAGATTTATTTTCAAACTATGTACATAAATAAATAGATGACAATACACAATATGTGTGTGTGTCTATACTATATATACCAGTACTCATGCACATGCGATGCACATGTACATAGAAAAAGAACCGCCTCTTTTTTTTTCTTTTAAAAAATATTTTGGTAAAAAAATTGGTAAAATTAACAACCATATAATTTTAATTTTGGTGCCTTTGAGGTTTGAATACAAGACATCTAGAATCCTAGGATAAATTTCTCATTTAGCATGAATTTTTGTAATTTGAAACCTGGAATAAAGAAAAATGCGAGTATATTTGTAAAGACACGTATTTTGGGACTTCAAATTTGAATATTTGATTTGTTTAAATACTCGGATTTGGATAAAATTATAATAAAATCTATGTTTCAAATTTGGACTTGATTTTTAATGATGATTTTTAATTTAATTTTTTGAATTTTTCCATAATTTTTTATTTTGGAAAATAAATAAATTCTCGTTTGGCGTATTTTACGGCAAACGCTGGCATTTTGAAACTTCACAGAATTTAATAACTTGTCTGTTTTATTTTTGTTTTGTGATCGTGTAACGTTGCTATATGCGACCATACTTTATATTCTGTCGATCGCAGCACGTAATCTGACGCGATCTGGTGTGGCGGGGTATGGAATTCAATTTCAAAATAAAGACACATACACACCGTACACATAGCCACCATTTTCCCCATAGCCACATATTTGTCTACCCTTACACCCTACCAGTCGCCGATGTTCCCTTGTCCCTTTTGATTTGAACTCATACTCATGATTTGGTTTGCTTAGCTTAGGTAGGTGGTTGCCCTGCATATATATATGTTGCATAGGCACTTGTTCCACCACTTCCTTATTTTTTCTTCACTTCCTCTAAACAAAATTTTAAACTCTTCGAATCTTCAAAAATCATTTCCTCCAAATCTATGCATTTTCAACAAATGTTCCCAACACAAAAAATATTTGTTTGGATCTCCAGTTTACACTAAAAATAGTTTCGGGAATTTTCGTTGAGTACTTGGAGAGATATCTATAAATAACAGTAAGTGGTCGAGAAAACGACTGTTTTCGACAATCACGAATTGACTAACGGAGGATATGGATTGGACCGTAGCATCGAATCATGATTTTTGGTGCTGCCTGTTTTCATTTTGTGGAAGTCCTCGGCAGAGGAAAGGGTCGTTTGGTGATTTTTAGGGTTGTGAACCATCGAGGAGGAGGAGATGATCGGAAAACGTTCGAAAATAATTTCCTACGAACCAGTGTTCGAGGGGATGATTGGAGAAGTTGGGAAGGAGCGTATGATCAAGGCGGAGGGGATGACCATAGCGGATTTTGGTCTAGTGGTCTATGGTGGCTCGGCGAAGCAAATTAGGGCTTTAAGGCATCCTTTTTGGTGGTGTCGAGTTTTGTCAAACTACGACAAGGTGGAGAGGTCGAGTGGCTTCGCGCTTGGCATGGAGGTAGCACAGGCTTAGGCGAAGATAGTGGTAAGGCGACGACGCCTGCAGCATGTCATAGTCGCGGTGGTGGACCTTCAAGTGGATCAGTGATGGGTTCGTTTTAGGGGGATAGTCAATTTTGGCTCGGGTTTGTTAAAGAAGGAGGTGGTGGTGCGGTCGAGACGAGGAAGACTGGGCGAGATCGATGGTCGATCTAGATGGGCGATCGGAGGAGGGTGGTGATGTGCATGTGCACGTTCATTCTGGGTCCAGGAAGCTACAGGCGCGAATTTAGGAAGAAAGGAAGGCACTGTGCTTTTTGGTTGCAGGTAGAAGCTGTGGGCTCGGCCCGTTAGTGTTGTGTGGGTGAGTGCTTTATTTATATTATTTTGTTTTAATTGCATATAGATTAACATATTAACTTTAAAATTTTGTATCGTATTCATACGGAATCTGATTGACCTGAAAATTTTTGCGTTGTGCTCGTATGGATGAGTACAACATTATAGTGTAACTTATTGATAGCTTTGGACAAGTTAAAATTTATGACATATTATTACGGACAGAATTTAATTACGTTATTTTAAATAATAATGTCGTTTAAATTTATATACCCTAATTATTAATGTTTATTTGGCCAAATAAATTATTATTGAGTTAAATTGGATTGAATATGGTAATTGGACACTATTTTAGCGGAATAAAACACTGTTCTGCTAATTAAATTAATTTGACAATTAATTAGCAAAATAAATCTCTGTTCTACTATTTTATGGATTTGGCATTTGATTATATATCGTTAATTGATATTTCGCTTTGAATAAGTGATCATGAATTATGTAAATATCTGTTATTAACTTGAAAAGTAATTGAATAATATGGTAATTTGTTTAAGTACCATGGTGATCGTTAAGCCTCCTTCAAAATTCAAAAAGCTAATTATTGATTTGAAAGTTATTTAAGAATAAATATTTTTATTTTAAGGTTTAAAGATAATTATTATTTAGTAATAAGATTTTAAAATTTAATAACTTATTAGTAATAATATTTTAAAGATAATTTATAATTGTTTTAATAATGATTTAAGTTAATTATTTTATTAATATGATTCTTAAAAGTTATTTTATACTTATTTAATTATTATTTTAAAGTTATTTAATTATTGTTTAAAATGTTTTATTTTAATTAATTATTTAAAGGATTATCTATACTTTAATTTTTTTAATTAAAGTTAACTTGGTATATTGATTTAAGTTATTTAATTATATTTAAAGGATAATTAATTTTTATATTAATATTAGTTTAAGGTTAATTAATTTTTGTTTTAATAGCATTTTAGAATTAATTAATTATTAGATTAATATTGTTTTGAAGTTAACTTATTTTTGTAATAATAGTGTTTAAATTTATTTAATACATTACTTATGATATTTAAGTTATTATTTTAAATGAGATACAATTTAAATAAAAGGGAAGGATGTTTAAATAATAACTTATTATTTTAAGTTATTTTAAATTATCTATGTTTTATTAAGGGAATCTTACTAACCTGAAAGTTAGTAAGTAAGTTTTTTTAAATATGGGAAGAGTTTATAAATGGTTTTGGACAGTTATAAAAGAATTTATAAATGAGTTTTAAAGAATCTGAGAAGAAAGTTTTATAAAGGGGGATTTGGGATTTACAAGGAATGTTTACAAAGAATGTTTATAAATAGATTGGGGATTTATAAAGAAACTTTATAAATTGATTTGGAAATATTTATAAAATAAGAGATTTTGAAAAGAAACGATTGATCCTCATTGCGTAATTCGAGGGGTAGGGATTGCTTATAATTTATTATGGATTCGCTGGGATAGCGACGTAACCAGTGTGTAAGCTGCAATCCATAGTTAATATTGAATGGTATTTTCCATATCTACTTTTAAGAGTTTTCAAGTTTTTAAGTTTTGAAAGAAAAATGGTTTGTGAATATACTTATACTATTAAGATAAGTATATAGTTATATTTTCTAAGTATCGAAAATATAGAGGTTTGTGAATATACATATCCTATTGAGATAAGTATATAGAAGTGCTTTTCAAGTATTTGAAATGTGATTTTAAATTAATGAAAGATTAATTTAAGAGGCTTAGTGATTTCCATGGGAAATATAATCTTTGTTTGAAATGTTTGTTTATTTGATAGTCAAATAACCGACTATTAAATCTTGGCCTAAATATGTAATCCTTCTTAATTTTGGTGGTAAGGAAATATTCCTTACTTAACACCGAAGAATTTTAACTCTGGAAATATCTAGGGGAAACATGGGGATTATATGGTACAGTTACCATCGATGGTGTTGTACTGTACGTATAAACTCGTTGCGTTCTTCTAGGACAAATGATAAGGAGATCCGTCTACTTAAACGGTTAGGGGATGATCCCCGCTCTTATGTATTGTCTGATTATTTCCTAAAGAACTGGTATTAAGCATTCCAAAAATCGGCGTTTGGTTTTGTGGAGCACCCGGAAAATGGAAGAGTGTACTCGTAAGAGATGACTTGAACCCATGACACTCCGAACACCTATAGGGTTCTATGGAGGGGTTTCGTGATATATTGAGATGTTGGGATCCATGTATGATTCCAAGACCCGTTTGGGTATGGGAATCCGGGTGTGAATCCAAGATCTAATTGAGATGTGGGAACCTGTGTGTGATTCTGAGACCCGTTGAGGTATTGGATTCCATGTAGGATTCCGTGACCTATTTGGTGGCGGTGCGTAAGCTGGAATGCCGGACTTAGACTCATCGGCGGGAATGAGTAAAACCAGAGATAGGAGGCATGGCCAGTAGGGTTGGCAAATCCATAGTGTGTAGTCGGCTCCACCTAGACGTTACCTACAGTTATTATGCATGCATGGGGCGATGCACTCGGTCTTAGAGAGACCAACTATGTTTTTCCTATGGTACATCACTAGGGATGTATGCTACTTCGAAAGGATATCTCTGATCCTTGTGCAGGAGGGCCTTTCCTCGAAGTACTGAGGGAACCTCCATGGAAATCCTACACAATTACGAAACGAGCCTTATCGGTTTTTGGTTATATACCTATTATTGTTGTGATGTACACTCACGAGTATCATAGCTACTTGATTATTATTATTATTTTCGCCCTTAGATATTATTATAATATCATTGGATTTTCTATAAAAAGGTTTTGGTTATTGTAAGGTAAAAACTTGTCCGTGTTTATGTGGGGCGTGGTCTTACGAGATACCTTTGTTTTGAAAGGTTATTTAAACTTTAAGAATTTATTTGATTGTGTTTCTCACGCTAGTTTTACCAGACTGACCAGGGCGTTGTTTTCCTATAATGCTCGGGTCAGACCGAGCATATTTCCAGGTTTAGTTGGATATTTTGGGAGCTTCAGGAGACGAGATGGAGGCCCAAAGATGTATTCACATACATGGTTATTTTTCTGTGCATTCATGGTTGTATTTATCAACAATTGTAAAGACAGATTGTTATAACTGTTTGGGCTGAAATATGTTAGTATACTCTGATTGATTTCGTTATATACATATGTTATAATTTTGTTTTTGTGTAAAGATTTTTTATATATATTATAGATTATTCATTCCACTGTGAGATTCTGTGTTGTTTAGTTTTCTTCTTGTCTTTTTTCTTCTTTCTTTTCCCTAACTATTTGTCTTTCCGTTCAATTTAGGTTGGACATGTGTGGTTTATTTTCACCTTAAACTATACGGAAATGTGGGTCATTATAGTTGGTATCAGAGCTTCGGTTGAGCGAACACCTAAGCTTGGTAGGATTGACTCATTTGAGATAGGGTAAGTGAGACAGTAGGATGAGTTTGAGAGTATATATATATAAGAGCGCGTATTTGTTAGTGATACAAAAATGTTTTATATTATATTGTTTGATCTGTTAAGTGGCTTAAGAATTCTAGTCGATACATTTGGCCAACGTTATCGATAGGGATTTCCTAAACACTCAAACAAGACCAACTGACACAATACTGATTTTAAAATGGGTAAATGAAATAATTTTTTCTAGACTTATATGTTATATATATAAGTATAATTTTTCAAATAAAATTTATTGTAGATATTCTTGGTTGTGATTAGTTGTTAGGAAATGATAATATTCCATCATTATCATCTGGGATTTGATCGGTCATGCTAGCCCACTTCTGAGCATTGACTATTATCCATTAATCTAACTTGGACCTTCTTTTTTGAAACCTGGTTTGGATTGATAGAAAATTTGGGAACATCGAAACAAATACCTTGTGAATTAAGTTTCACAATTTGAATATAAGGCGTTCGTTAATAATGTTGAGTTAAAATTTGATTTCTAAAGGTTGTTAATCTAAAAGAATTTTTTCAATATTCTAGAATGAATATTTTAGAAATATAAAGATTGATTTGATTAAGTTTAAATAAATGTTGTTTTATAAAAAGGAAATTGGAATGTTTTGACATAAATATTTTTGAAATGATTGAATATAAAGTTGGTTGTTCTAAATTGGGGTTTTGTGAAAGAAGTTTATTAAAGAAAACTTAAATATTTCCGAAATAAGTACTTGAATAATGACTTATATAAGGAAGTTAGAATATTTTCCCAATAAATTTTGAGAAATAATCCCCTTTAAGAAGAGATATTTTACAAATTTGATTTATACAAATGTGCCTTATAAATAAAAGGAATTCGAGAGTTTAAATCCCGGTGATTTTGGCAAAATGGTTTTCAAGGTTTAAAAGGTTAATAATAGTATTTGAAATATTTTGGAGTTTCTAAGTAGGCAATTGCTACCATTAGGACCTTGTTATATAATTGTTTAGATAAAACAATTTTGATTTGATTTCAAAAATATGATTTGATTTACCATAGAATAAATATCTATATAATCATTTTAAATGATTTGGGGAACAGGAAATAATAGTTATTTAAAATTATATTTTAAGTTTAATTCTTTTGGAAAGAGAATTTAAAAAGAAAGAGGTATATTTTCTTTGGGTTGGTTTGGGAAATGAGTCCCGATTCATTTTGTGGTGATCAAAATAATCTTCTAAGTGACGATCAGATGTTTGCTTAGGCAAACAGTATTGTGTACTTAGTAAATTATTCTCTTTGTCACTGTACGGTCAGAACGAGTTCAAATCCGAACGAATCCAAAGTAAGTTGGAAGTTGATAGTTCGTTAAAAACTACTTATTTGGAAATATATTTGGTATTGTTCCAAAATGGTTTTGAAAAAAAAAGAAGTGGTTTTAAGTTAACTAGTTCGAGTGGTTCGAAAATAACTAAAACTGCGTAAGAGATACGTTCGGATGGTAAACGCTTCTCTTGAATACTATCCTTACAGTAAGGAATATATAATACTGCTTGGTAGTACCCAGTTCCTTGGTAAAATTTGGGGTTACCCGGGCTGTGTGTGTGTGTGTGTGTTTGTGTGTGTGTTATGGATTAAAATATATATAATATCATTTCAAAAGTTTTTGGAAATGAATATCCATGTATTTGACCCTTAAGTTTCCAAAATATATAGTATCGTTTCAAAAAGTGTTCTGAATGAAACATGGGTGTTTAAAAAATTGTTAAGTAAATTAAGAATAAAATTTTGAATTTAATAGTTGTGTATACCCTTGTAATGTGGTAGAGGGTTTTATAAGTTTTACAAATCCAATGGAGTTATATGAAATGTATTTCATGAATATTTAATGGGAATAGAATTGGTATTGGAATAACCAATTAAATAAGTACGTAGAATGGATGTAGATCATTTCTCCTTCCATATAATTGATTTACCATTCGAGTACAAGGATTTGAGGTGTTTCAGACCCTTCCAAATAAGGATTTATTACTCGATTTTGACGGTGAACGCTTGATAAGAGTTCTTGATATGGAACCAAGGTTTTCTATCATAGTTAGAGCTATGTAAGGAGAGCAGTGGTTCCTAATTAAGGAGCTTGATCAGGATCCACACTAGAAAATCAGGTGAGCGATACTAGTTTGGAAGTGGAGTTGTGTATTCGAATTGTAATCGAATCATATTCTGTATATAAATGATCTATGAATATTATGCGGGCTTATGAATAATATGGAGTGTTTTTGTGCTAAAATTTCGGTGATGAAATTCTTTTTAAGGGGGGGAGAGTGTAACGACCCATATAATTTGAATACTTAATTTATTTAAATATTCGGCTTTAGATTAAACTATAATAAAATCTATGCTTCACATTTGGACTTGATTTTTAATGACGTATTTTTAATTTAATTTTTGTAATTATTCCATAATTTTTATTTTGGAAAATAATAAATTCTCGTTTGAGTATTTTACGACAAACGCTGGTATTATGAAACTTCACAGAATTTAATAACTTGTCTATTTTATTTTTGTTTTGTGATCGTGTAACGTTGCTATACGCGATCGTACTTTATATTTTGTCGATCGCGGCTCATAATAGGAGGCGATCTGGTGTGGCGGGATACCGGAATTCAATTTCAAAATAAACACACACACACACACCGTACACATAGCCACCATTTTTCCCACGACCACATATTTATCTACTCTTAAACCCTACCAGCCGCCGATGTTCCCTTGTCCCTTTTGATTTAAACTCACTCATGAATTGGTTTGCTTAGCTGGGGTAGGTGGTTGCTCTGCATATATATATATGCTTGCGCAGGCACTTGTTCCACCTCTCCCTCATTTTTTCTTCACTTCCAGTAAACAAAATTTTAAACTCTTCGATTCTTCAAAAATCATTTCCTCCAAATCTATGCATTTTCAACAAATGGTCCCAACACGAAAAATGTTTGTTTGGATCTCCAGTTTACACTAAAAATAGTTTCGGGAATTTTCGTCCAATAATTGGAGAGATGTCTATAAATAATAGTAAGTGGTTGAGAAAACGATCGTTTTTGACGATCACGAATTGACGAACGGAGGATATGCATGGGACTGTAGCATCAAATTATGATTTTGGTGGTCATTTGGTGATTTTTAGGGTTGTGAATCATCGAGGAGGAGGAAATGATCGGAAAACATTCAAAAAATAATTTTTGGTGAACCGGTGGTTGAGGGGATGATTAGAGGAGTCGGGGAGGAGCGTAGGATCAAGGCGGAGGGGATGACCATGGTGGATTTTGGTCTAGTGGTCTATGGTGGCCTAGCGAAGCAAATTAGGGTTTTAGGTCATTCTTTTTGGTGGTGTTGGGTTTTTTCGAACTAGGGCAAGGTGGAGAGGTCGAGTGGCCTCACGCTTCGCATGGAGGTAGCACGGGCTTAGACGAAAATAGTGGCAAGGCGATGACGGCTATAGCATGTCGTAGTGGCGGTGGTGGAACTTCAAGTGGGTCGGTGATGGGTTCGTTTTAGGGGGGATGGTCGATTTTGGCTCGGCTTTGTTAAAGAAGGAGGTGGTGGTGCGGTCGAGACGAGGAAGACTGGGCGAGAACGATGGTGGGTCTAGATGGGCGATCAAAGGAGGGTGGTGCTCGTGCACGTGCACACGTGCAAGATCGTGCACGTTCATTCTGGATCCAGGAAGTAACGGGCGCGAATTTGAGAAGAAAGGGAAGGCACTGTGCTTTTTGGTTGCGGGTAGAAGCTTGGGCTCGGCCCGTTAGTTTTGTGTGGGTGAGTGCTTTATTTATATTATTTTGTTTTAATTATATATAGATTAACATATTAACTTTAAAAATTCATATCATATTCATACAGAATCCGATTGACCTGAAATTTTTTGCATTGTACTCGTATGGACGAGTACAACATGGCAGTGTAACTTATTGATAGCTTTGGACAAGTATAAATTTATGACATATTATTACGAACAGAATTTAATTACATTATTTTAAATAATAACGTCGTTTAAATTTATATACCCTAATTATTGATGTTTATTTGGCCAAATAAATTATTGTTGAGTTAAACTAAATTGAATATGGTAATTGGACACCTGTTTAGTGGAATAAACACCATTTCGCCGATTAAATTAATTTGACAATTAATCAGCAGAATAAATCCACGTTCTGCTATTTTATGGATTTGGACATTTGATTATGTATCGTTAATTGATATTCCGCTTTGAATAAGTGATATATTAACTAATGATGATTAAGTGTTGGATTTATTTACATAGTCATGGATTATGTAAATATCTGTTATTAACTTGAAAAGTTAATTGAATAATATGGTAGTTTGTTTAAGTACCATGGTGATCGTTAAGCCTCTTCAAAATTTGAAAGCTAATTATTGATTTGAAAGTTATTTAAGAATAACTATTTTTAATTTAAGGTTTAAAGATAATTATTATTTAGTAATAAGATTTTAAAAAGTAATAACTTATTAGTAATAATATTTTAAAGATAATTTATAATTGTTTTAATAATGATTTAAGTTAATTATTTTATTAATATGATTCTTAAAAGTTATTTTATACTTATTTAATTATTATTTTAAAGTTGTTTAATTATTATTTTAAAATGTTTTATTTTAATTATTTATTTAAATGATTATCTATACTTTAATTTTTTTTATTAAAGTTAATTAAGTATATTGATTTAAGTTATTTAATTATATTTAAAGGATAATTAATTTTTATTTAATATTAGTTAAGGTTAATTAATTTTTGTTTTAGTAACGTTTTAGAATCAATTAATTATTACATTAATATTGTTTTGAAGTTAACTTATTTTTGTAATGATAGTGTTTAAAATTTATTTAATACATTACTTATGATATTTAAGTTATTATTTTAAATGAGATATAATTTAAATAAAAGGGAAGGATGTTTAAATAATAACTTATTATTTTAAGTTATTTTAAATTATCTATGTTTTATTAAGGGAATCTTACTAACCTGAAAGTTAGTAAGTAAGTTTATTTAAATATGGGAAGAGTTTATAAATGGTCTTGGATAATTATAAAAGAATTTATAAATGAGTTTTAAAGATAGAAGGAAAGTTTTATAAAGGGGGATTTGGGATTTACAAGGAATGTTTACAAAGAATGTTTATAAATAGATTGGAGATTTATAAAGAAACTTTATAAATTGATTTGGAAATATTTATAAAATAAGAGATTTTGAGAAGAAATAATTAATCTTCATGGCGTAATTCGAGGAGCAGGGATTGCCTATAGTTTACTATGGATTCGCTGGGATAGCGACGTAACCATTGTGTAAGCTACGATCCATAGTCAATATTGAACGGTACTTTTCATATTTACTTTTAAGAGTTTTCAAGTTTTGAAAGAAAAATGGTTTGTGAATATACTTATACTATTGAGATAATTATATGGTTATATTTTCTAAGTATCGAAACTATAGTGATTTGTGAATATACTTATCCTGTTGAGATAATTATATGGAAGTGATTTCCAAGTATTTGAAATGTGATTTTAAATTAATGAAAGATTAATTTAAGAGGCTTAGTGATTTTTATAGGAAATATAATCTTTGTTTGAAATGTTTGTTTATTTGATAGTTAAATAACCGACTATCAAATCTTGGCCTAAATATGTAGTCTTTAATTTTGGTGGTAGTGAAATATTCTCTATTTAATACTGAAGGATTTTAACTTTGGAAATATCTGGGGAAAACACGGGGATTATATGGTACAATTACCATCGGTGGTGCTATAATGTACGTATAAAGTCGTTGTGTTCTTCTAGGACAAATGATAAGGAGATCCGTTCACTTAAACGGTTAGGGGATGATCCCCGCTCTTATGTATTGTCTGATTATTTTCTAAAGAACACTACACCATATAGTCCATTTGTAACATTTTTCCGCTTTCAATTTGTAACGGTTATAACCGTTACAAATTTCTAACGGTTATTTCCGTTATTAACATTTGTCACGGCTATTACCGTTACTAAATGTGGTAATTTCATAAATAATTAAATGCAATGCGGATAGGATTGTAATTTTAAATTTATTATTACTTATCCTATTTCTAACGGATGAACTTTCATTCTTTCAGTGTTTTTCCTCTTTCGTTCGTACTAGGGTTATTGCCCCTTTGTTCTACCACCGCCTCCGTCGTCTGCTACCGCCTTCGCCGTCTTCCATCGCCTTTGTCGTTTGTCTACAATTTGAGGAAGACGAAGGAAGATTATGGTTGCGTTCTATTTTCGCAACCGAATGCAAACTAATTCTCAAATTCAAATCAAGTAATTGCTTCAAATTTATTTTATTTTTTGGTATCAGGTATTTTGTGCTAAATTAAGATTTAAAGTAGTTATGTGTGGAGGATAATTGTTCAATTTTGATGTTGGTTTTTGTGTCAGGTTAGTCAAGGCCGGTAGTAGTTATACTGTCGAGAAGTTAGTAGGGCTTTTTAGATGGTTTCATGCTTTAGGCATTGAATCGATTTTGGATTCTAGAAACGACGAGCAAAAAGGGAAGCTTTATTTTGTGAAATATAAAGGTCTGGCACATATTCATAATCTTTGGATTCCTAAAAGCCAACTGCTAATGAAGGATTCTACACTCTTAACCAAATTCGCCAAGAAGCAACAAAGAGGACAGGTTACCGTCATTATTTACATCATCCTACTAAACTTAAAGATAAAATTATAATAATGGTTTTAGTCCCTTGGTTTGAATTAACATGTATTTAATAGGTTCATGTAAATATTTCCTTTTTAGCTTGGTTATTATGTATGCGTATGAATTTCAGCCCAAGACCTCAGTAACAATTTAACCTATATGTCTTAGCATCTAGGACAATGGTCATTGATACATGTTAAACAATTTTTCATGTTGTTTTATGGTGATTGTAATTTGAGGAAAATATTAAACTTCTGTTCAAATGACCTTTAAAATAAAAATGATTTTTTTAAGGGTTCGGTTGATTCATTATTCATGATACTTAAAAAGTCAATAGGTTGCAATGATAAAGTGTGTACACATGTGTGTTGATTTGGAAACTATACGTGAATTGTAACGACCCCGGATTTTAATAAAATTTAAATTGATAATTAACTGAATTTTTAAAGACAATTTGTAAAATTAATTGTAAAGAGATGCGAGTTTCCCCGAATTAAAATAGATTTTGTATGAATCATTTAAATTTAAAAATATTGTATATATATGTGTATGTGAATATATATAATAATAAATCATAAACTGTAAAGTCAAACAACGTATTAATATATTATGTAAAATATTAAGTAAATACATTAGAGAATTTTAACTACCTAATAATTATAGAAATTCATTTGAATTACAAAGTAAATAAATACCTTAGATAAATTTTAACAACGTATTTAAATATGAAGAAACAAGATTGGATAAATACTATAAGTATGAAACAAATAAATATAGATATGTATGTAGTAGCTTACAAATGAAGCAAACAAAAGAAAGTATAAGTATATCCATAAGCTTGCGAAGGGAGACAGTCAACATATTCAAGTAGCAAGTTAAAACAAATCAGTCTAATAATTTATACTGTGGCATTATGGGTTTATGCAAGGAAATAAAGTAATATGTATATGCTATCACCTTATGTATGCATGTAACAAGTCATAACAAAGCAAAAGAAATATCTGTACTAGCAAATGAAGCTTTGCAGGCAAGAAAGAAATAAGATAATATAGTACATACGAATTGAATAAAAAGAAGATATATATGACAACTTAATAAATGCTTGTGTACCAATGTTCCCATTTTAGCCACCAAAGTAATGTTTCAGCCTACAAAACAAAGTAAACATCTCTGGTGTTTGTACAAAATATAATAACCCTGTAACTTCACTTTGCATATTTCAATCTCCACTTCAGTTTCGTTCGTTCATTTTTAAGCTGAGCAAGAAAAAAAATAAACTGAAGAAAAGAACCATTTGTTTTACAAAACAAACTTCAACTTTAAACAACAACACAATACAAAATCAAAGCCAGAGAATCGAAGATGAGGATTTCAGCTTGCAAATTCTTGTTTCAAGTAGCAGCTCTGTTCTTTCTTAATCAAAGTGAGTAACTTTTCTATTTAAAATTTTAAAACTTGATTCTGTTGCAAGTGTTGTGATAAATATGTTTGTATATGTGCATATCCTCTGTGTATACATGAGTGATGGATGAATTTATGTGCACAGCTATCTCCTGTATCATCCTTGTTCTTAGTTTCAAGCTCAAGACTTGATCAAAGATTATATTCTCTTAAACTAATAGTTGTTTAAACATGGATTTTAGATGAGAGTTGTTTATTGGATCATAGACTAATGTTTTAAAATTTTAATTAAGTTAAAATGTAACTTGAATGTCTTTGGAAACTCAAATAACAGGGTAAGCCTAAGGTAACTAAAAATTCAAACATGTTAATTCACTGATTCAATCATATAATCTGAGAACCTATCTAAAAACTTAATTTTTAAAACTAAAATTATCAATTTTAGTGATAAGTTGAGGATGTAATTTTGGTTTGACCAGAAAAGGGTAATTGGGTGATCTCTGGTGATCTACTACGTTGTAGAGGTCGAGATCTTTACTGGTGATAGAAGGATGATCGGGGATTCGAAGAAAAATGGTGCGGTGGTGGTCAGAGGGTTGTGGAGGCGGCGGCGAACTCGTAAAGTCTCTAGACCTAATTTTGTCAAAGCTAAGCGATCTGTCTCGTTCGTAGTCTAGGATTGATCGAGTGTTTCGGGGTCTTGGGAAATGGTAGTTTTGTCGTTGACGAAGTCGTAGCCGAAGGAGTGAATTTTCTGGTGATCGGTGGTGGCGTCGCGAGAGATGTTTTCCGGTGAGGTATCATTCCAGGGTTGGGTTGCGAGGCTCGATCTCGATTTAGCGTTCGATTCGAAGTTTGGTTAGTCGTAATCGAGTAGGGAGGTCGGGGTGGACTTGCTGGCGATGATGGGGTTGATCGGAGTCGCTCCGATATCATGTACATGTGCACGAGTATCTTCGGTATCAGGTGGTTGTCGAAGTTTTGGGGAAGAAGGGGGGAACTCGAAGACGTGCTCGAGTAAAGTTGTGCTGGGCTCGAAGTAGATGAGATCGTGATTTTGCCTGGGGATAAGCTCGGGTAGAACGTGTTGTTGCTCGGGTTTATAGATGTGTTTCAGGAAGACAGTTTTCAAACATAAAGAAAAAAAATCCAGTTTTAAAATTTAATTTGTTTTAAATCAATTTTCCTTCAATATTCGAGGTTGTCTAAGTTTTAAAACAAGTTAAGAAAGGATTTCTAAATAAATTGTTTTAAATTTACCAAGTTTTGAAAAGGTTTAAAATAGATAAAACCTTTATTTCGAAAAGTCATTTTTACTTAATATTAAAGGTTAGATAGTTGATGTTTTAATGGTTAATAAAATTTGTTTGTTAAAAGGAAATTCATTACTTGAAGTAAATTACTTAATGACAGTAATTAATATAGAGGTAAATGTACGATTCAAGTTTAATTAATCAAGAAATTAAGGTATGATTACCTTAATATAATTAAATGTTGATAAATTGATAAAGATAAGGAATTATTTAAAAGTAATTACTTAATAAAAATAATTAAGGTAAATTAATTTATGTAATCAATTTAAAGGATTAATTAATGTGATAAATTAATAAATGTGATTAATTTAAAGATAATAAATTTATGTAATTGATTGAAGGTTAATTACTTAATGTAAGAAATTAAGGGAAATAATTTATCTTAAAAACTTATTATAAGTTGATAATAAATGGAATAATTAAAGAGTGATTTGTTAATTGAATAAATTAATGATTAATGATTTATAAATTAACAATTTTAGTTTTCAAAGGGATTTATTAACTTGGAATTAAGGATTAATTAATAATTAGAGAGAAGTAATTAATAATTACTTAATCATTAAAGGTTAATTAATTTTAAATTTATTATTAAAAGTTAGTTAATAAATAATTAAAGATTAATTAATTGAAATGGTTTATAATTGATTAATGATTAATTAACCAAGATTTGTAGTTTATTCATAAGTAATTAATCTAGTATAAATTAATTATAATCAAATATTAATTGATTCACTTATGGATGTTTGGATTCTATTGGATGATTGAATGGTTGATATTTCCTGATATGTGATGCTTTGTGATATATCCTGATTTGTGTGTAATCTTTACTGCAGTTTATTTATCTGAAATTTATATATATCTGTGATCTGTGAATAAAAGATAAGCGATATAGTTTATATCGTTTATCAACTATATCCTGTATTTTGATCTGTGATGATTCATCGTGTTGCACTATTGTGTAAAACCCCTGGACTACACCATACACACACAAATATGGATTTCACGTGGAAATCAGTTAAGTCCCAGATAATTTAAATTTGATGTTTTTGAAATTGAAATTTTAATTTCAATTGATTTTGAAATTTGAAATTTTGGGTTTAAAGTGAAAAGCTTTTGAAATGGAATTTCAAAGATAAAAGTTATTTTGAATAACTTAATCGAGTTTTGAGAATTTAAATAATTTGATTTAAATTTGAATTCAAGTTGAAATTGAATCCTATGATTTGAAACTAGGGATTAAAGATGATATAAATGTGTTTGTATGAATCTAAACCATTTTAAAAGTATAATTTTGGGAATTTGAATTTAACCCAAGGATTTCAACTCGTATGAATAAATTAGATTTTCTGAAATGAAACTGTTTGTTTCCTAATGATAAAAGCTTTCAGATAAGAAATGAAATTCCAGTTTAATTAAAGGAATTTCAAGATTGAATTGAAGAAAAATGGTTTATCCAAGTTATGAATGAATTCTTTTTTGAAAGCTATGAATTAAATCTGTTTATTTTTAACAGATTTAAAATGGTGATTTATTTAACCCATTCGAAATGAAATTGTTTTTGAAAGCTATGAGTTGAATCTTTGTTTTAAAGATTTAACGAGTTAATCAAATTGAAATGAGAATTAATTTGGAAAATCTGTGAATGAATCTTTTATTTAAAAGATTAAAATGTGGAAATTGTTTAAACCGTTGAGGGTTGTTTAAAATGAATCTTTTTGTTTAAAGATTTGAAATGGTAATTTGGTAAACCATTCGAAGAAAGATTTTGGGTAATAAGTTGTGACTTAATTGAAATCCCAATATCCATATATTTTTGAATATTGCGCTCACTATTCGGGTTAGCCGGGAAAAGACCTTTGTGTCATATAACCCATTCCGAATAGTGATACGTCGTATATGGATGGCATTTGAAGACCGGTGTTGAAGACCGGTTTTTTTCGAAAAATGAAAGGACAACCTGTCGAATGTCTCTGCACCGAGTTGCTCCGGTATAGAGATTTATATCACTCTTTTGTGATGGGAAGTACGGACGTGATTTGAAAATTATCCGGATTTGCAAGGGCTTCGTGAGAAGTGCCTTCGGTTCTGTTCGAACCCGGAACAGACTTGTATGGTTACATGTCTGACATTACACTTTGAGATATAATGCCGATTTCTTTAAAATACATTTCTGTTGGTGGCAGAGAATTTATTCTCTTAGCTTAACACCCTTCTCTGAGACGTACGAGCTCAGAGGTTATGTAGTTGAAATTTATCAACGATATATTCCCAATTTGGTAATATGGCATGCTGAGTGTTGCTGTGTGATGATCAGTGTTTGATCATTTGTGATATGATCATTTGTTTGATCATTTATCTTTGTGATCATAGGTTGATCATCTGTTGACCCAAAGCATGGCTTTGTGACAAAGCGTAGCTTTGTGGACGAGACTTCGTCGAGCCTCACTCCCCAGAAATGGTCGAAACAGGAATGTTGCGGCAAGGTTATGAGGGTCGCTCCCTTTAGGGTATGTCATTTCCTTCTGGAAAGGGGTGGTATCATGGTATGGAGCCCAGATACTTACTCATGTGGACACACTTTATTTATTATGTGTGATGTTGGTTACCGAGGCCTCGGATAAAGGTCCCAAAGGACCGGGGGATGGCATAGTCGTGAGTTACTTGTTACAGGAGTAACCCGGCCTTGTTTGGCAGAGAGTAGTTTGTCTCTCGGGACGTCCAGCCAGAGGCGATCCCATTCGGCAGGAGGAAAGGAAGTTCCTTAGCCTGACCATTTATTGGAAATCCATTTCCCAATACGAAACTTGTACGGTTTTAGTTGTAGAACCTGCCATCTACTTATGGTGGCGCCCTACTGTTTGGATGGTAGCTATAGTAGGCATACAATAATGGTTGTATGTTGGCTAAGATTAATATTATACTTTCGAAATGTTTTCTACACTATGCACTAATAATAATAACCAATGATTTTGCGTAGTAAGCATCTTTGACTATCATAAGGAGAAATCTCCTCTGATTCTGCGTTTGCATTGTGTGTGTGTGTGTGTGAGGCCTTATGGTAGTTTCATTTTCCAAAAGCATTGCGAGTTTCAATGTTTAAAGTTCTTGTTGTTGTTTTAAAGATAAACTATTTTTGTTGCTTACACCAGTCCCATGACTGATCCGGAGTTTATCGTTCCTTTCATAAACTCTGGATGCTCCTAATTTTCTACACGAGCAGTCTAGAGTTGGGGTTTTTCAGATATTCAGTTTAGTAGATTATCTGGAGCTAGTCAGTCCTTGGACGACTGACCTTACTTTCCGCTAGCTATGGATTGGGGCATTCTGTTGGAGATATTCTATTCGCTGTTGATATTATCTTTTCTGTCCGCTGCTATTTCTTGTATCAAATCTCTTATGTATATTGATATTCATTATATCATCATTGTATCTGGATATTGTATCAGATGTTGCATATCTATATTCTTTTTCTTTTCCGCTGTGTTGTTTACTTAATGTTGTTATAAGCTCCGGAGAACCAGATTCGACGTTTGAATCTACGGCATTTTGAGTACAAGTGACGTACGGATGTCGATTTTCGAAGGTCGAGTTTTTGGGTCTTTACATGAATATTCATGGAATGTGCATTTACAATTTTCCTCTGCTTTCTGCACGTGGAGATTGTACCTTGGAAATTGAAATAGCCCATGTTCATTCCATAAATGTGTGCAACTCCTAAATTAACACATAAAATTGTAAAAATGCATGTGTTAATTGTAGGACCTTAACATGTTGTATATTTTAACAACCAAAACTATTGTGGCAATTAATTATTTTAATCCCCCTATAAGGAAAAAAAAAATTACAGCAACACAGATAGCTGGATGTGCAAGTTTTTGTTACAAAATTACAGTGGATAATTATTTTTCTTGTTCAATGATTGGATAATCACAAAATCAAAATCATTTCCACTCCCAACGTTAGTTGCCCTTTTCGCTCTCGAGTAAAAATTTAGTATGGAAGTTTCCGCTTCGGACGTAGCCATTCTTTTTTTACTACCGATCAGCGGTACATCGCCAGGGCCAGCCAAGTGCGCCCAACGGAAGTCCGCCGACTCAGCGGAAGCCGCGGTGCCTTTTGTACTGCACAAAAGTTAATTTTTTACCTTCCTACTATTTATTTACTTTGTCATTTTCTTTTCATGAAATGTTTGATCGAAATGACTGTTGCTCATTAACACTTTCTTATGTTGTTCCTGCTCTCAAATATTATTTATATTCTCTCGCATTTGGGTTGGGTTGGATTCTTACTCTTTGTCCTTCATGGACCATTGTTTGTGGGTTGTGGTTGAGGAGGATGGCGGAGGAGGAAAGGAGATGGACGTGGTCGAGAGGGTGGGAGATGAGAGGTGATGACTGAAGTTTGACGGAAGGGGCAAGGATGAAAGGGAGAAGGAGTAGGGAACCGGAGTCAGGGTCGGAGAAGGCGATGAGGGAGCGGGTGCCCGTCATTTGAGGGGAGGTGGGGTTTATGCCCACACCGACCCAGCCGGAGGGAGAGATGAAGGTGCCAAAGAAGGCGATGTGGAGGGTGGAGTTTTGTGGGTGGTAGGTCCAGGCTAGTGTGGATTCTTGTGTATGGAGAGTTAGGCATTTTTCGTAGGGGGTGAACAGAGTTCCGGTTGTGCAGTGTTCGGTAGCTGAGGTTGTTGTAAGTGTCCGGAGAAATGGGTAGATGAAGAAGAGGAAGAAGATGATCATGGCTTTGATGCAGGTTAATTATTGGAATGTAATGGTATGTGTGTTAAAATTTGGATATGGAATGTTAGATTGGAGAAATAAGAGAACATGGAATATGAACTGGACTGTTAATGGGATGAATGAGTGAGGTGTGCTTCGCTTTTAAGTCAAGAATTGGAATTTGATTAATTTGTCCAGTGTTGATAGATCTACTTAAAGTTGATTAACCTTTAACACAACATGCGTGATTTATACTGATCATAATTGCATTGCAATACGCTTCCTAAAAAGGATGTGTTGTAATATATGCAGTATATTGTCCAAGCCAAACCAGTAAATTATATCGTGCATAGGCAAAAGGAGAGTAAAATAGAAGAGAAACAATACATAATACGGTGAAGAGCAAAAGTTAATTTTTTGTGCATGTAGTGTTTGTTACATGGTGTAAATTCTTTATTCCGATATATCATGTATTTATCTACTGTTGTGTAATTTATTCATGTTGGTGGGTGGTTGTGCATGTGCAAGCATTTCTCTAAGTAAGTTAGTTTGGAATAGTGTGTGCTCATCATGCATGAGTGTTGATATGTCCGTGTGTATTTGTGTGTGTCAAAGTTCTACAGTAGTAAGTTTTTTCATACCTGTACCCACCTATTTTAAGAAGAGGCGGATATGAATCTGTCTTGGTTACTAGCTAATGAAATCAGATGAACTGAATACAGTAGCAATCCTGTAATTTTATTTTTTACTTAATAGGAAAATAGTTCATAGATGCATGGTTATTGTAGAATATGGTAATTTCCTGTTTACTACGTCCAGAGAAAGCATGCAGCCTGTTTTCTCTTTTTTGTGGAATTTGGCCTTATATATATACATATGCATTTGTTTGTTTACATATGCATTTGTTTGTTTGTGTATATAAACTTGTGAAAACTAAATCTGATAAAATGTGTATTGTTTTCTTATAGAGTTTTTGCAGCAAAAAGTTTAAGAGAAGGATCAAACATTTTTGGATGACTCTAATGATTATATGTCAATATTTGAATAGATTTCGGCCATCCAATGAACTTGGAAACCACTTTTTCCAATGTTCGTCTGTAGACTGTGGAGCTGGAAACGTCGCATCCAACGCGACGACCCCTCCGAAATTCGAGGAGCAGGATGTTGAGCCGCTGAATCTCAGACCTTGGATGCGAATCTTGGTTCGCTTGATCAGGGTGTGCATGCTTCTGGTGGTGAGGAAGCCCCTATGCCGAAGTGTATGAACTGAAAGGAAGCTTTAGCGGGTAGAAACTACCGTCCTAAATCCGTTGACAAATATCACCCTAATTTCACTGCTCTGGGATTTTATCAGGTGAATACCGGTGGTTACATGGTAGCATTTGCTGGCAGAAAATATGCAGCAAGGTCTCTACCTGCCTTTGTGAGCAACAGCTCTTTCTCTGTAACCAGTTTCACCCTGGTGAGTTCCTTTGATCTTTTTTTATGGGGAAATTAGATTTCGCATAGATTTCAACTGCATCAAATTTCACATAGTTGCATTAAGTATTTACACACTAATTATTTGGATTATGGCGATGTTCCTTCTAATCTAGATGCTATATAGCCGTTCAAATGTTTTAACACATTCAAATACTGCATGTTACCTTTCATTGTTCCTTCATATTTATCAGAGTTACTTTGCGCCCTTTAACAATGTGCGTTCAGTATATGGAGATGAAGGTAAACTGTGTAATATTCAAACCCAGTGATTTTCTTACTGCTTCAACTATGTGAGAACTTGTGTAATTAATCGATCTGTATTACTTTTATCCTAAAATTTGTGTTGCCAAACAAGTTCAATAGCATCCAACATAGATATTAATTTCTCCCATGTGTACTCTCTGAATCTAGGTGCTTGAATTCCAGAAGGGTACCCTACAAAACTTGTACTGGAAAAGAGATGGATGTGCATCATGCTCTAAAAGTTCAAACTTTGTATGCCTAAATAATCAAAACAGTGCTATTAAAACTTCAAGTTGCAAAAACCAAAATCAAGGTGGCTCTATTGACTGTACTATTGGTATCCAGACTGCTTTCTCGGGGACTGATAAACATCAAGTAGCTCTCAATTCTTGGTATGAAGTTTCAAAGATCGGGCAATACTCGCTCTATGGACTCTACTCTAACCTTAGAGAATATGCCACCATAGAGAGGTGATGAATGGGGAAAGAGTTGTATGGGTGGAGAAAGTGTTTGATCCAGAAGCACCTATTTATGAAGCACCACAAAATGGTAATTACAAGCTATTTGATATAATTGATGGAGGTTTTGTTATTTGGCCTGAGTGTCGTGTTCGTTGTTTGTAGGATCTAGAATTTATTTTGAAGTAATGTTAGAACTTGTAATATTTTGATTTCATACTCTTTAGTTATGTATGATGAACTTGTGAAATTTCGAATCTTCCTTTAATTTGTAGTCAAATATTTGTGCAATTTAAGTTGTATGTTTGGATGCGTAATTGCTTATTGTTATCGAAATTCTGTAATTTTTGATATGTATGTACCTACTATATTATAATAGACAATTCTGTAGTGTAAATGCTAGCAAAAATGCAGCTCTACATGATTTGGTAGCTGTAACGAACATATTCGTTACTAAAGATGAAATTTATAACGAGCATAGTCGTTACTATTGATGAAATTTGTAACGAACAAGTGTGTTACTAATGATGAAATTTGTAACGGACAAAGTCGTGATAATTTAGAATGACAATCCCTTCTTCCACCATGAAAGGGGAAACTAAGTAACGAAAAATACCCGTTACAAACCGATGCAACTAATAACAAACTATTTCGTTACAAAAATTTAGATTTCTAACGACAAAGTCCGTTGGTAAGTGATATATCTAATAACGGGTAGAGGCCGTTATAAATATTTGTAACGACATACCTCACGCCTGTACCGCTCACGACTATATCTGTTATAAATTTCATTTGTAATGACTATATTCGTTACAAATACACCTTTTTGGTGTTGTGGAACCGGTATTGAGCATTCTGGAAATCGGCGTTTGGTTTTGCGGAGCACCCGGAAAACGGAAGTGTACTCGTAAGAGATGACTCAAAGCCGTGACACTCCGAACACCATATACGGTTCTATGGAGGAGTTTCGTGATATATTGAAATGTTGGGATCCATGTGTGATTCTAAGACCCGTTGGGGTATGGGAATCCGGGTGTGATCTAATTGAGATGTGGGAATCTATGTGTAATTCCGAGACCCGTTGGGATATTGGATCCATGTAGGATTCCGTGATCTATTTAGTGGCAGTGCGTAAGCTGCAATGCCGGACGTAGCCTCATCAGCGGGAATGACTAAAACCAAAGATATGAGGCATGGTCAGTAGGGTTGGCAAACCCATAGGGTGTAGTCAGCTCCACCTAGACGTTACCTACAGTTGTTATGCATGCATGGGGCGATGCACTCGGTCTTAGCGAGACCAGCTATGTTTTTCCTATGGTACATCACTAGGGATGTATGCTGCTTTGGAAGGATATCTCTTGACCTTCTGCAGGAGGATCGTTCCTCGAAGTTCTGAGGGCACCTCTATGAAAATCCTACACAATTATCGATAGAGCTTTATCTGTTTTTGATTATATATCTAGTATTGTTGGGATGTACACACACGAGCATCACAGCTATTTGATTATTATTATTTTCGCCCTTAGAAATTATTATAATATTACTGGATTTTCTATAGAAAGGTTTTGGTTATCGTAAGGTAAAAACTCATCCGTGTTTATGTGCGACGTGGTCTTACGAGATACCTTTGTTTTGAAAGGTTATTTAAACTTTAAGAATCTATTTGATTGTGTTTCTCATGCTGGTTATACCAGACTGACATGGGCGTTGTTTTCCTATAATGCTCGGGTCAAACCGAGTATATTTCCAGGTTTAGTTCGATATTTTGGGAGCTTCAGGAGACGAGTTAGAGGCCCAGAGACATATTTACGTACATGGTTATTTTTCTGTTGCATTCATGGTTGTATTTATCAACAATTTTAAGGACATGTTGTTATAACTGTCCGGACTGAAATATGTTAGTATACTCTGATTAATGTCTGTATATACATATGTTATCGTTTGGTTTTTGTGTAAAGATTTGTTATATATATTATAGATTATTCGTTCCGCTGTGAGATTCTGTGTTGTTTAGTTTTCTTCTTGTCTTATTTCTTCTTTCTTTTTCCTAACTATTTGTCTTTCCATTCAATTTAGATTAGACGTGTGTGGTTTATTGTCACCTTAAACTGTACGGAAATGTAAATCGCTGCAATATTTATTTTATTGCAAATAATACACAAATGCATATAAAAATTTGAACTCAAGTTATTAAAAGGTCAATTTGTTGATCCATAGTTTATCATGAATTTTTATATTCTTAAATTGAGTTGAGAAATAGTTTTCAGAAAGATAGAAAAGTGAATAAATGGTGCGAAACATAAAAGATTTTTCTATTCGATGTATCTAGCATGCGCTAAGATAATGGCATCGTATAGCTTGATGTGTTCTACACGTGCTATAATTACTTTAATGCATTTACGCTCTTGTATTGCTCATAAAGATTTTTTTACTTGCTATAATGTGGATTAAAGATGAAATATATTAGTCATTGTGCAAACCTAGGCAACACAATCCTGCCAAAACTTATAGTAAATTGAGTTGTAAAAATCTATCACGTAAATTATAACAGAAGTAAGTTACCTGATCTTCAATTGTTCTAATAAATTTTGCAACATTATTGCATTTAGTAGATGCAATCAAAACATAGAATTTGTCAGTGTCACTTTACATTTTTGTTTCAAAAATTTCAAATATATAATGTAAAATGAGTAATCATTACTTGTCCATCAACATAATCAGTTTTCTAAAAATACAAAGTTTATATTTTGAGCAACATGGGCATGATACTTTATTAATTTCTTTGTTTAAGGATCCATTAGACTCTTCAATCAATCAAGTGTATTTGCTGAAAATATAGGAGCGAAGTGTTTAATTTTTTAGCTTATGGAGACGGAAGTCTCAAGTTGTTGAATTGGTATTTAATGCATAAAGAGAAAGCTAGATGCACCCATTGGTTAGATTCTGATATTACTTAAATGGGATGGGAAACAAACATATATAAGTCATAACAAATAACGAGTTACAGAACGCTAGTATCTTTATCTATAATTTCTAAGGGAAGCAGATTTCATAAATAAGAAGCAAATCCAAACCTACACTTCAGTTAGCGGTTTTAAGGTTGCAAACTAAACGAAGTGAAAACATATGGAGAAGCAAGAGCCTGTAATCAGGAAATGTTTTGCAAACAAATGCCACATCAATAAATAAATTTCATAAAATTAAATGTAATATGCAACCACAAAAGGGTAAAATAAAGATTCAGCGGTCAATTACTTTAACTAATTCAAGAACTCACTAAAAATAACTTGATTTTGGTTATTCGCTGATAACCTTTTTTGAGTTTATCAATTTTGTCAGCCTTTGATTTCAGCAAAAATAAGTTCAGGATAAAGTTTTTTATGTTTATAATGAATAAGAAACGAAGCTCAGAGGTTGATTGAATAAAAAAAATGTGTAGCTTTTTGTGTACGTGCGTGGGAAGACGAAAACATGGGAGATGTGTAAATGAGTAATTTTGGTGATTGAGAAGCTAAAACGTGTGTGAGAGTTTGAAGGAAAATGGCAGTCCTCAGTTTAGTTTTTTTTAACAGGAGTGGCTTCGTAATTTCAAAAGTTTCATTCGGAGGTTTTCTTATTATATAGTACCAGTACGTCCAATTGGACATATAAAAAAAAATGCATTAATTTTATTTTTAGCACGGACGAAACCATCTTCTGTTGTTTTATTTTTAATTAATGTATGGCAATGATGTTAACGTAATTTTCAAAGCTTCAAATGAAGGTATTCTTATTATATATAGATATATAGATATAGTACTATATATATGTGTACAAGCAATGTACACATATAATAGTATATTTAAACATAGGTATATACTTAGGTATTTATATTTCCGATATTCATATGAAATTGTCATATGCATATGTAAATATAACATGTGTATACAATATATATAAATCTCAATATTTATATGTGTATATCTGTGCAGTTAAAGCGCTCGGCAGATTCAATACGGCGGTGGTGCAAAAAGTCATAGCGGGAATACAACGAGGATATAGCGGGATTTAGCGGATGACTTTAAAATAGCATATAAAAC
Source organism: Allium fistulosum (assembly GCA_030737815.1). Taxonomy (NCBI): domain Eukaryota; kingdom Viridiplantae; phylum Streptophyta; class Magnoliopsida; order Asparagales; family Amaryllidaceae; genus Allium; species Allium fistulosum. Next base: position 680,277,137 of record CM060907.1, on the reverse strand, counting down.
TCATACTTAATGTTTTTACAAAATATATAAATGGTAATTAAATTAAAAATTAATATTCAATTGAATTATAATTAATACATAAATAATTTTAAATAAAAACATGTGCGAATATATTATAAATAAACATAAAATTGTTATATAACATAATTGAATTTAGTAGAATATTAGAGTATTTTCATTTCTTAAAATATATTAAAAATTCAATTATATAAATTAATTTCATAATTTTTATAATCTATAAATGTCAATTTTCAATTCATTTCTATTAAAGAATATATAGCGGAAATAACGGGATATAGCAGAAATAGCAGGGCTTAAAGCGAAAAGGCTATATTTAAGGCTATATGAAAAAATCGTAGCGTTAGAAGTCCGCTATGAGATATAGCGGGGTAATAGCGGAGCATTAACCGCACATGTGTATATATATAATTATACACATGTGTATACATCATTATATCATCATGTCATGTCAATGAATATATATATATATATATATATATATATATATATATTCAAATAAACATTTTGTTAAATTAATTAATATGATTAAGTAGTAAATATAAATAATTTTTATGATTAATTTAAATAAATAAATTGAACATAATGCAAGTTAATAGATTTCATAGACTCAATAAGATCCAAACAGCAAGAAAATTTTCAAATTTACCTACCTTAACCGCTGCAAAACGGGACAAACCTAACATGGACTACAATTTTTGTTCCTCGATACGGTATGATAAGTGTCCATGTTTATGCAAAAATAATTTAGCTTTGAGTGGACTTACGTTCTTTAACGTGGATTAGACATCCGTATATCTCGAACAATTTAAGATGTGGTTTCTTCCCAATCTATATTTAATATGAACTCACAAGCATATATTAGATACCACTCACAAGCATATATTAGATACCACTATATTCTACTTATCCGCTTCAATCATTGGCGCATATCCCCTAAGGAAAAAGATAGCTCAACTTCACTTATTTTAAATTTGACCATATCCAGAAAGGTTCAGCTTCTCCTTTTCGAAACACAGTTGTGTTACGGCAGATGGGGATAGCTGACATGAGAGAGAATTGTAGTCTCTTTTATGTACTCACAGAGTCATGTTCATTCAAGATACTCACCTCTTCGATCCGATCTAATATTTCATTCTTTTGCGTGTTTTATTCTTCTACTTCCGTTTCATATTTTTAAATTTCGCATAGACCAAAGATTTGTGTTTCATAAGATACACATAACTATAAATTAGTGACATGTCGATAAATGTAACAAAGTAAATGGATCCACTTTTGGCATCGTAGACTACATACGTCTATATGCATTAGCCATCTGAGTTTAATAGCTCTTTCATCGCTTGCACTGAATGAACGCTCATTTCAGCAGAACAAACATTTTGCTGCGTTTGTAAAAGGTTGTAAAATCATTTCGCAGTGTTTCGAAGAGCGCTATCTAACAAGCTATAATAGATCCAAAACAATATAACATCACATTCGTTATGTTATGTTAGTGTTTTTTGCGTTCTATCGATGTTAGTGTTTTTTGCAACCTTTTTTATTTTGTTACACTATATCGTTTAGAGCATTTAATTTCCATTATGCATCCCTTTTGGCAAATCTCCTATTTCATTGATGATTTTTTAACATTTTCTAAAGCTGATGATATACATTGTTTTTTACATTTAGCGAAGCCTTTTCATCGACATGTTAATTCTTTTAGAGCTTTTTATTTCTTTATCTTTGTTATTTGTAGCATCTACTGTCTATTATGTTTTATAAGTTCTACCATGTTTCTATTTTTTTAACATTTTTAAAATGCTGTTGTAAGCTTATTACAACATTTTTAAATGATTATAATCATGTTTCATGAATGTCAAATTAATGTTTTTGCAACATATGCAAAACGCTTTCCACAAATTTTTTAATCAATAAAACTTTAGTAATAGCCACAAAAATTCTATTCAAAACCATATTTCCTTATTAAACAACACCGACGGATAAATCTAATAAATTAAACACATAAAATATTAAACATAGGCAAAATTACACCAGTTTAATGTAACAAAAAGATAATGGCAACACATTCCATAGACAATGTATAAAGCATAAATGATAGCAACGTAAAGTATTATAAAAAGAGCAAAACATGAATCGTGAAAAATCCATGCTAGCATTCCTCAAGAGTGAAAAAAAAAAACACGATCAGAACAATATGATGAAAAAAAAACAATTTGAACATTGTCTATAGAAAGAACAGTGAAAAAAAATACAAAAAGAAAACGATTGGAACAATTCAAACTAACTGGACAAACTGTCCCAGTTTGCTCTGGGATAGTGCAGTTGTGCTGTCGCAATGCAAACTATGACATTAGTGCAAATTGTCGCTGATCATGAAGCGCTGCGCACATGCTTGTGAACTCGAGCGTTCCAACTGCAGCAACTTGTGTAGATTTACAGATTTCAATGCAAGACTTGTTCAGCTCTATCATTGAAAATCAATAGGAAAACAAATTCAATACCAGCTGCATTTGATAATTCATGATTTGATATATATACACCCACACAATTCTAATAATATCTAAATGACCGCAATTTCGCATCAATTAAGATCCCAAGAATAAAGAGTATAATTCAGTCAATAAGCTATATAAACAAAATTTTGTTTAGCTGCATATGCAAAAGTGCAGTTAAGGACATATTTTTCAACCAAATGGAAAGTGGTTCGGTGAACAACCTACTAATTCACACACAACAAATGTATACTTACAATAATATGATCCAACTATTTTATGGTATGATTGGTCAATATACAAGCTGCAAAAACAAGTACCATATTAAGATGGAACTCTAAATTAGAAAGGAATGTAGATTAAAATTTACCTCCCAAATAGTTATGGTATTCTTCTTGCTCTGATGGAAAAGGCACAAAATTATCTGGGAAAACCACACAAATTAGCAATAGAAATGAACTTTTATGATTGCAGTATTTGTAGTTCTTGTCCCTACTATATTCACTGCGCTGAGAACAAGAGCTAGAGCATGGTCGTACATTATTCAAAAAGCATGGTAACAATGAACAAACCAATTTTTTTGAAATATTACAGTATACTGCTGCACATTCAGTATCACAGTCGGCATCAGTGCATCCTGATCAGGAAAGAGCAGTTAAGAACAAACCCCCATCTCCGAGAAAGCCAAGTCAGAAAGCTCGTCAAACAACATCAGTTTATCATCAAGCTCAGCTGCCTACTCAGCCTACTGTACCTCAACAGCATGCACGTTAGTCGAAGAATCTAATCAAGGAAGAAACTATTGCTTCTAAGATACATACAGTACCTCCTTCTATCGCTAATACAAAAACACACAGCCTCACTCATCATCAATGACTGCAAATATCAAAAGCGGTAGCAGTACTACTGCTAATATGCCAAGCGGTTTAGAGCCTGCTGTTTCGGTTTTCACTACTTCTGCTAATGCACCACTGGCGGTAACGCAAGCAGATGCAATCATCAGTTAGTCGATTCCTGCTACTCCACAAGAAGACTCTATTGAGGAAGCAATCCTTCAGCAGGCATGCCATTTCCGGGTTCATATCAGCATCCCATCCATTGCAGCATGCATCATTGTAATGCTAAATATCCATCCTTATTACATCAACCCTTCATTGTGTTCATTTCCCATTCTATAAATACTATCCAAATCAAGAAAAGTTCCATGTTATTCTTCTCTTTTAAGTGTGTGTCACAACAAAATCCATCATGCATCTCCTTCATCATTTTTTCATCTTTTCTCTGGTCACATAGATAAATTGATGAGAATTTGAAGACACCTTCTGGCTGTCCCCATGCACTGGTTGGTTTCCTCCAGCCTTAATCTAGTGTTACATCTCTTCATCTTCTCCAAATTTCAGATCCAAACTTTAAATTGTGAAATCTAGCTTCCATCCGAGTGAAAGCACCAAAATGTTAACCAAAAAATGAATCAACACCCAAAAATCAGATGAAAGCATTAATTCTATTAACAGTAAAGAAAAAAGCAGAAATAGTAAATGAAGACACAAGAATTTTTACAATGGTTCGACGTAATCTCCGACCTAGGTCTACTTTAATCTTTTTATTAGTTCTCTCTCTGGATTACAACTAGTTATATCAGATGTGACCACAATCTAATTGATCTCAAATTTATAATGATATTTCTAAAAAGTTTGAAAGTCACTAGTACTAGAGATTTGCTGATCTAAATCCTAGGTGATTCTAATGGAGGGAAGGTTGGATGTGAAGAAGAGAAAGATATCTCCAATGACCGAGGAATCAGATCCTTTTTGATTGCAAATAGGCTTGTATTTATATGGAAACGGAGGCAATGTGTCAAAAGTCTGCTTGCATTGGAGTCTAGATGAAGGCCCGATGTTGTACAAGGGAAATTAGAACACCACTACCCAATAGGATAGATCGGTACTGACTTATATGAGATAGATCGGTACCGACCTATATAACTCGATACCGAGCTATAAGTGTGGGTACAAATCCAACTTCAATTCTTACTCTGCTTTTCTATCTTCTAGTTGATAGGTTCTAAGCCATTTTCATCGACTTTTGGTTGATTCTAATAATCTTTCCTCTATCACCTTATGTTAGAAATTGGTACCTAATCCATGACGCAGAAGCTCGCGGAGGAAGAAACCCTAGCTCCAAGAATTGTCGAACGAAGAGGAGAAAGCCAAGAAGTTGGAGCTGATTTGATTCGGTGAAGGAAGGCAGTGATGCTGATCGAGCCTTGGAACGATGATTTGGAGCAGGAAGCGAACCCCTAGAGAGCATGGTTTGGAGCGGCATTAGTTCGTTCGGTAAAATGGAGAAGCGGGAGAGAAAAGAAAATCGCCGAACGAAATATTTCATTCGGTGATTTGGATTGCCGAACGAAATTTTTCGTTCGGTGATTTGGATTGCCGAACGAAATTTTTGCTCGGTGTTTGCCGAACCAAACCCCAGGGTTGCTATATAGCAGCCACCCCTCCTCATTTCTTCACTCTATAAATAGAGGAGTTTCTAGACAACAATGGCAGCCGAAACTGAGAGCTAAATTCAGCCAATTTCAGAGACATTCTAGAGAGCTGAAACTCTGCAGAATTTTGTCTGTATTGTAAATTCTTCTTATGTATAGCCTCCAAAAGTGAATCAATCTTGTAACTCTAATCTTTCAGTGATTAATAAAATCTTATCTCCCCAAGTGGACGTACACTGCCTAGCGGTAGTGGAACCACTATAAATACTGCTGTTATTTATTTTTCTGCATTGCATAGATCTGTGACTGTATGTTCTGGTGTTCATCTTTTGTTTGTTCCGTCTCACTACAATCACGATCCAGTTGTTTTCCATTGTGTTGGGTTTTTTATTCTCTTAGACTGATCATCTGAAGGGATTTTTCCCAACAGTCTGGTATTAGAGCGGTAAGGTTGATTGAGGAGTGTTAGATGCTATGGCAGAAGATGAAGCGGCCTCAGTTGTTACAAGACCCTATACTAGAGGGATATATATCGCGTCAGGATCACAGTTGGCAATTGAGAAATGGAATGGGGATAAAGACTTCGAGAAGTGACAATGGAGGATGAAGGCTGTTCTAATGAGGAATGAAGTCCATCCAGTAGTATTTGCCCCTGAGGAGTTGACGGCTGACATCTCAGTCGCGGAAAGAAAGGAGATGGAGAAATGGACGTTTACTACTTTACAGCTAGCTATGCGAGAAAATGTCATCTCAGAGATTAACAGTGAGACCACTGCTAGGGGCATTTGGACCAAGCTAGAAAATCTCTACTTGAAGAAATCTCTGACTAACCATCTGATATTACTGAAGACATTTTTCACCATGTGGATAAGAGAGGGTACTTTAGTGAAGGAACATCTTGATTTCTTTGATGATCTCGTGATGAAGATGAAGACTGTTGACTTGAAGATGGATGAGGAGAAAATGACAATGATTCTTTTGTGTTCTCTTCCGGAGCGATACACAGGTTCCGCTAACAGCCTTATCTTCGCTAGAGACACATTGACAGTGGAAGATGTGAAGTCAGGCTTTCTATCTGAGGGCTTGAGAGATCAGATGAAGGAGATAAGTGAAGGAAGTATAGGTGAAAGTAGTAATCACGGCCTGTTTGTTGAAAGAGGTAGAAAAGATAAGAAGAATTGGCACTCTAGAGGGCGTTTCAAGTCAAGGAAGCCCGGTAATGGCAGAAGAGGAAAGTCTAAGAACGGAAAGTGCTTTATCTGCAAGAAACCTGATCATTGGAAAAAGGATTGTCAAGATTTGAAGAAGACGGATCTTCATCATTTGCGGTGGAGAAGTCTGTATCTGACGATGTGTTGTCTACAGCAGTATCGAATGTCTCAAACCATTGGGTGCTGGACTCGGAGCGTCTTTCCATATGACGCCTAATAAGGATTACTTCAGTTCTTTCATTGGACGAGAGGGAAACTCTATGCTTATGGGTAATGATGCTAGCTGTAGAGCAATGGGTGAATGTACAGTGATGATCAGGATGTTTGACGGAGTGATACGCACTTTAACAGGTGTCCGGTATGTTCCAGGTCTTCGGAAATCCTTAATTTTTTTAAGACAATTGACATCTTTGGGATGCAAGGTAACTATCGAGAAGGATAGTTTGAAGGTTTCAAGAGGTGCATTAGTTCTTATGAAAGGAGATGTGTTGCGAAATCTATATTTGCTGAAATGAACCACGGTTCTTGAAGAGTCGTGTGTTGAAGTAGACAATTCTCGTGCTTTGGATACCACAAAGCTTTGGCATCTCAGGTTGGGCCATATTTTAGAGAAAGGCTTAGAGTTGCTTCGGAGATGGAAGATGATCAAAGAAGAAAACTTCGACAAGATGGACTTTTGCCAGGAGTGTGTTAGACAAGCAAACTAAAGTATCTTTTGGAGTTGGACTCCATAGATCGAGGTGAGTACTTGAGTACGTGCATACAGATGTTTGGGGACCGGTTGCTACTCTTTTTCTTGGAGGAACAAAGTATTTTATCTCTTTCATTGATGAAGTTTCTTGGAAAGTATGGGTGTATGTGATGAAGGCCAAATCAGAGAGTTTTGAGAAGTTCAAAGGCTGTAAAGCGCTTGTTGAGAACTAATCTAGTTCTAGGTTGAAGGTGCTGAGATCTGATAATGACGGCGAATTTGGCTCTAAGGAGTTCCTCGATTTCTGTAGACAGCATGACATTCAAAGACATTTCACTACACCCGGTGATCCGCAATCCAATGAGATTGCAGAAAGGATGAACATGACTCTACTAGAGAAGGCTCGTTGCTTAAGATTGACGGCGGACTTGTCTAAAGGCTTTTGGGCTGAGGCATTATCAACTGCGGCGCATATCATAAATCGAATTTCGTGCTCGGTCATAGATGGGAAGATTCCAGAGGAGAAGTGGAGAGGTAAAACAGTGTATCTTGTTTACTTCCGAATTTTTGTTGTCCTATGTACGTTCATCATACAGGTGATGACAAGTTGGAGGCTATAGCATACAAGGGCATACTAATGGGATACACCGATGGTATCAAAGGGTATCGAATTTGAAAACCTGTTGATTGGAAGATTGTTCATTCCAGACATGTTACTTTTCATGAGTCTGCTATGTTCAATCCAAAGGAGAAGCTACCTACCACATCAGAAGATTCTAATAGGCCTAAGAAGATGGAAGAAGTTCCCGTGTTCCAGCCAAATAGTAGAGTTGTTGTTGATGCTGTCGAGGAAAACGCAGTTGATGAGACATCACAGGATAGTCCACAGGTACCTTCTAGTAGTGCTGATGATGTGCATGAACCTAGAGGAAGTTCGGTTCAAGGTGGAGCTGAAAGGAGTTTAGGCGACGCAATACCAACCCGGGTCAGTCGTAGGACTATTAGGTCATCCGAAAGGTACGGTGATTGGCAGTTTGCGAACCTTAGCCTTGGTGATCAGTTTGACTATGCCTTGCATGTGGTTCTTGAGGAGCCGCTTGACCTTGATGAAGCTTTGAAGTCATGTGACAGTTCGAAGTGGATGTGCGCTATGGAAGAGGAGTTAGAGTCGTTGAAGAAGAACAAGACTTGAGATTTGGTACCACCTCCTCAAGGAAGCCGAGCCATAGGTTGCAAGTGGATATTCAAGGTGAAGGATGATGGAAGATACAAGGCTAGACTAGTTGCTAAAGGGTTTTCACAAAGAAAGGGATTGGAGTATGATGAGATATTCTCTCCAATAGTGAGGCATACATCCATCCGCATTTTGCTCGCTATCGTCGTGGCTCATGACTTGGAGCTGGAGCAACTGGACGTGAAAACCGCTTTCTTGCACGGAAACTTGGATGAGACCATCTACATGAAGCAGCCAGAAGGATTTGTTGTAGATGGGAAAGAAAATTGGGTTTGCAAACTGAAGAAGTCATTGTATGGACTTAAGCAGTCGCCTAAACAATGGTACAAGAGATTTGACTCTTTTATGCTTTCACTTGGTTTTGATCGTAGCATCAAAGATGCTTGTGTGTACTTTAAGCATTTAAAGAATGGTAGATAAATGTACCTACTCTTGTACGTGGATGATGTGTTGATTGCTTCCAAGGATAAGGCTGAAATCGATAGTTTAAAGCGAAAGCTAAAAGCGAAATTCGAAATGAAAGACCTTGGAGAAGCAAAGAAAATTTTGGATAGGAAATCCAAAGAAATAGAAAGCTTGAACTTGTGAGCCTCACTCAAAAAGAGTACATTCGAAAGGTGTTTGCTTGGTTTAGCATGGAAGGGGCAAAGGCAATCAGCACATCCATGCCTTTGCACATACAACTTTCTAGTAAAGGCTCTCCGATCTCGGAAAAGGACAAGGCTTATATGATGAAGATCTCATATGTAAGTGCGGCTGGCAGTTTGATGTATGTCATGGTCTGCACTAGGCCTGATATTGCACAGGTTGTTGGATTGGTGAGTAGGTTCATGGCAAATCCAGGAAAGACGCATTGGGAAGCAGTGAAGTGTATCTTTAAATACCTTAGAGGAACTCCAAACCATGGACTTGTCTTTGGCGACAGAGGAAGAGATTTCAGCTTGGTTGGATTTTGTGAGTCCGACTATGCCGATGATAGAAATCGAAGGAAGTCAACCTCCGGATATATGTTCACCATTGGTGGGACAACGATTAGTTGGAGAGTGGGGTTGCAGACAATTGTGGCTTTGTCTACTACAGAGGCAGAGCTCATAGCTGCGGTTGAAGCAGCTAAGGAGGCGCTTTATTTGAAGCGACTATTGTGTGATTTTGACTTCGTATACGAAAGAATGAATGTGTACTGTGATAGTCAGAGTGCAATTCATTTAGCTGAAAATCTGACGTTCAAATCGAGGACGAAGCATATTGAGATGAGAGAGTCGTTTCTTGTCTCGATGAGTGAAGAGAAGCTAGTTCGTCTTTAGAAAGTTCACACAAAGGAGAATGCAGCAGACATGTTTACCAAGTCGTTGCCTGTTGCTAAGTTCGAGCATTGCTCGGACTTGATTCGCTTAATGAAGTGCTAGGTGTCACGGGGGAGAGTTGAGATGGTTCATGAAGACGTTTGTTTTCATGGTGGAGATTGATAGGTTCTACACGGACTGGGTACTTCAAATACTTTGTTGATGGGCGGTGGCCTTGCCGGAGTTCGTTGACAGAGTGTAATGGGTGATGGCATTGCCGAAGCTCATTGGATAAGTATCCATTGCTTGGAGCATGAAGGTGTAGATGAAGTTGGAAGGCTTGTATGGAATTAGGTACCAAGGTGGAGATTGTTAGAAATTGGTACCTAATCCATGACGCAGAAGCTTGCGGAGGAAGAAACCCTAGCTCCAAGAATTGCCGAACGAAGAGGAGAAAGCCAAGAAGAAAGGAGGAGCTGATTTGACTCAGTGAAGGAAGGCAGTGATGCCGATCGAGCCTTGGAACGATGATTTGAAGCAGGAAGCGAAACCCTAGAGAGCATGATTTGGAGCGGCATTAGTTCGTTTGGTAAAATGAAGAAGCGAGAGAGAAAAGAAAATCGCCGAGCGAAATATTTCATTCGGTGATTTACCGAACGAAATATTTCGTTCGGTGATTTGGATTGCCGAACGAAATTTTTCGTTCGGTATTTTGACGTCGGTCCAAATTTTTGCTCGACGTTTTGCCGAACCAAACCCCAGGGCTGATATATAGCAGTCACCCATCCTCATTTCTTCACTCTATAAATATATGAGCTTCTGGACAACAATGGCAGCTGAAATTGAGAGCAAAATTCAGCCAATTTCAGAGCCATTCTAGAGAGCTGAAACTCTGCAGAATTTTGTCTGTATTGTAAATTCTTCTTATGTATAGCCTCCAAAAGTGAATCAATCTTGTAACTCTAATCTTTCAGTGATTAATAAAATCTCATCTCCCCAAGTGGACGTACACTGCCTAGCGGTAATGGAACCACTATAAATACTGGTGTTATTTATTTTTCTGCATTGCATAGATCAGTGATTATCTGTTCTGGTGTTCATTTTTGGTTTGTTCCATCTCACTACAATCACGATCCAGTTGTTTTCCGCTGCGTTGGGTTTTTTATTCTCTTAGACTGATCATCTGAAAGGATTTTCCCCAACACTTTAGCCACCCTGTTTTTTTGTTTTACTTTCTTCTCATCAATCGTGGAATTGATTTCTATACTCTGGGAAAACAGCTTGATCACGAGTTATTGGAATAGTATATGAGAAGTATGAAGTTTGGGAGGTGATCCAGAGAGGATTTATAGGTCGTTACCGACCTACATAGCTACCGAGCTATGTACTTGGCTCCAATCCATCTGAAATTTCTCCGAGGTGTCTCCCTATTCCTTCTAAGTATGCTTTTTCCCAATCATTTCGTCATTGTTTCGATCTTTTAAGTCCAGTTGAAATCTATTTTGGCTCAAAAGCGGGTTAACAATTCATTTTAAGGTGAATCAAATAAACCAATCAAACCAGACAAATTATTATCGATTTAGTTGGTTTCGGTTTTAAAAAATATCAGTTTGGTTTGGTTTATGTTTCTTGAATGGTTATTTTGGTTTCAACTTTTTAATCGGCTTTAAACTGAACCAACCATTTGCTCATCCCTATATATGCGTATGTATGTTTGTATACATGTATACACGTGTGTGACAACAAATTCTGACATTAGGTTTTTTTGTCTTTACATGGAAGGTGAAATCAAAGGGAGATCTAACGGTTAAGATCTCACGTCAAATTTTGTGTCCAAGTGTGTGTGGGGGAGGGGGGCTGCTGCGTGCGAGCGCTCCCTCCCGTATGTCTATATGATTGCATATTTTAAGTATCAATTTAAAAGCATACCTTTCTCGTCCAACAACCATGAAACATTGAATACATAAAAAACCAAATGTAGAGCAACAAAGTACCAATCACTTTGCTGCACTTCCCTTTCTTCATATGCAAGCACAATCCAAAGCAACTCAATGCGACTAGCACACTTCACTCTCTGTAACACTGGACAATGCACGTGCTTCATCCACTGCCGTGAAAGTTGTGTCAGCAGCAGACGGCATGAGCCATGGTGTGGCAGCAGCCATGGACTGCATGGACACAGTGAAAGAATCAGTGGAAGTGTTTAAAGGACTCCATGTATGCTCTGGAGAATACGAAAGGCAAGAATTTTGCATTGGGACGAAATAGCATTCAAATATGGGTCAGCACAGCATTGACAGATGACGACACGTGTATGGATGGATTTTCAGGTAGACACGGATGGCAAGGTCAAGACCGTTGTTAGAGGTCGTGTTTTGAATGTGGCTTAGTTGACCAGTGATTTCTGGCACTTATTAATGCCCTTGTTTCTCAGTCTACTTCTCCTTAGTGTTTTATTTTTTCCCCCCAAGTATGCTGTACCATAGTGATGTATAGTTTCTAGTTTATGCTTACGCGCTAGCTACCTATTGCTTCCATAGTTAAATAGCTTCCAGATACTCTATTGTTCCAATTGATAATATATCTGTATATAAAGGAATGTAATTTTGAAGTGTTAATGGATTTCTTTCATTTCTCAAATTTTGTTAAAAGCTAATACATGGTTCATTTACATGTATATAGGACATAATTTGGATGCAAACGTAGAGCATAATGTAGAGATTTGAGAAGTATATACATAAATCATTGTTAATATATTGGAAAATATGAATTAGGACCGTTCGTATTCATACATGCATAAAATATCTGGAACCTATGAGTAATAAAACCTACAGCTGAGATACATTTCAAGGCCAACTAATTAACTTAGATATTTGGCATTAGTAGTTTCCAATATTGAATTGTTTGGTTTTCAAATTAAACAAGATATAAAAATGAATATATATAACTTACTTAACTAAGTTTAACTAGTTTAACTTAAGTTAACTAAGTTTAAATAAGTTAACTTAGTTTAACCAAGTTAACTTAGTTGTTTATTAATGGCATGACGTGTTTCTATCCAGTAAATAGAATAGCCTATTGATGAAATTGTAGAAGAGGAAAAAAGGGTAAAAAATTGAAGTGCAGTAGAACAATATTTCAGATGAAAACAAAATTATACTCAAACATGATGAAAAGATCCATAACTTGCGATCAATGTTTACTACAAATGTAGCAATATTGTTCTTAACGCAATCAAGAGTAATTTTCCAGAAGAAGAAAAACATTTGTCGTCACATTCACCACAATCACACCATGCATTACATTGTATAGGAAGCAAGATGGTGTCACAACATATATTATTTACTTTGTCATATATAAATGTTTATTGCCATATTAATATTATCGGATTTCGGTAAAACCTGACAACACTTTCTTTATATGTGCGCGCGTGCATGTGTGCACGTACACACATCTATGTAGCAAAGTAGAGGGAATAATTAGGAGACACTTCTACAAAAGAGTTATACAATTATGTAAAATAGTTAAATATGTGCTATAGAACTTGATTAATTATTGTATCCAGCTTAGAAAATTTATGTTTTCATCCTTGTGTTTGCACCAAAATTGATCAAAAACACCTAATTGCAGATGAAAGCACCAACTCACAATCACAGATAGACACTATGTAGAGAATATAAATGTGAAGAACACTCAAAATTTTAAAAAAGTAAGCAACAAGAAGACAAGATTTATACTGGTTCGGCGTTGTACCCTACGTCCACTTTGTAGATTCACTGTTTTATTGATGATTGGTTTACAACGGTACAAGTGATAGTATTCAAGTTACAATGGAGTTCCAGCAGAGTAACAGCGTAGAAGAACCAAAAAAGTCACCTTTATGTTGGCATTGGGCTGCTATTTATAGGCATAGGCTGGAAATATCTGACTTGGATCTCGAAATACCCCTTCTCCCACGTGGGTGGGCCCACTTGATCAATCCGAGGTCATTTGGGATCGATCCCTGATCGATCCCCATCTTATTCGTATAGATCAAAACTAGCTTCTTTTGCACTGAGATCGATCATAGACATTCTTGAGATGGTGTGCAAGATCCTGTGAAAATTTAGTGACATTTGAACTTGTGGATTTTAAGTTAGGATCGATTCAAGTTTGATTTTGCAATGGGCTGACGAGTTCGTATCGATCAATTCATATCCATCGCATTTAACATCGATGATATGTGTATCAATCAGAGTAACGTGGAGAGACAGTCCAGGAGCGATCCACTTTTCATGCCGTATGACCGATTCTACTACTGTTAGACCACGCTTTTCGTATCCATCCTATAGGTTGCTTTTCGCATCGATATTTGAGGTCATTTTCGTATCCATGCTTATATGTTGCTTCGTATCGATCAAAGTTGGCACGTGTTGTTCGTATCGATCATTTAGAGGTGGATTTCGTATCGATCTATGGCCGATCGATACGAAACGTTCGAGGCAGTCGATCAATACGAACTGGACATACGAGTAATTGCCGATGGATACGAAGGAGGCTGTCTTGAATCGATACGAAGTAAAGGTGTTTGATGGATACGAAAAAGAGTGGCATCTAATGGATACGAATGAGAATGGATTTGATGGATATGAACTAGGGTCTTCTCTCTTGGTTTTAATCGATTCATAGCTCTAACTCGAAGTAGCCACCTCCTCAACCCGAAGTAACCTTGCCACTGACTCGGAGCAAGTGCTGTAGTGACTCGAAGCAGCTTGTGAATATGCTAATCCATCAAAGACTCGAAGCAGACCCTTCTCTGACCCAAAGCAGCATGCCTGAAAACCCAAAGCAAACTCCAAGCAACTTGAAGTGACTCAATCTTTGTTGAAACCATATTTTAAACATCTTGCGTTGTTTGTTCGTTGACTATGCTATGTTCTGTGCAGTTGTTTGGGTTAAATCCGCATGTATGTTGTCTTGCCAAAAGGCGGGTTAACACTTTGCCCTTCAAAACATGCATTGCGATATAAAGGTGTGTTTTGTAGTTCCATAAGCTGCATGTTCGTATCATGTTAATGATCTGTAAAGAGATTGATAATCTTATCTGACTGTGAATAGCGATCGTATGTCGTTCAGGGCGGTATGTAACCGTTCGAGGTCATATGCCGTTCGTGGCGAATTATGATCGTTCGAGTTCGGGTGCCGTTCGTGGTAAATGGTGACCGTTCATGGTCGGGTGCCGTTCGTGGCGAATTGTGACCGTTCATGATCGGGTGCCGTTCGTGACGAATTGTAACATTTCATGGTCGTATTTTGAAATCATAAACATCAGAATTATATTCAAATGAGTCTTACAATAGAAATGTCCAACCAAATCAAGTCCAGATGCAAAAAATAGAAAGCAAAAGCAAAACAGAACGTCAAAGTGCAAATGCCTCCACTGTTGCGGTTTATAGTCGTCCCAGAGCATGCCCGAGGAACGTTCGTGATCCCGTACATGTGTAAGTGACTTAACCGTGATAGTGTGGAGTTTGCTACTTATTCGTCATTACTCCAGTCAATTGATGATAAGCTAACGATGCCTAGATCCGGAGCCGTCCTCATTTGGTGCAGTTGGTGGTCGCTCCTGCTCCACCGCCGTTGCTCGCCTTTTCACGTACTGCAACAGCATGCCTATGTCCTTCAATCTCATGCTTCAAGTGCCTGCAATCGTTTGTACTATGGCCGGTTAGTTTGTGGAATAGACAGTACTTGTCTGATTTTCTTTCATTATTGGTTGGATCTCTTTTGATTGGTGTTCGATAAGGAACCTGCCTCATAGTGTCTTGGTAAATTCGTTCCAAAGTCTCATTCAACTCCGTATGAGAGGTGAATCTCGGTTCCTTTCGCGGCCGCTTTGGCTCATCATAGCTATCCTTTGCTTTCTGTTTCCCTTTATTCTTGCCTGAATTCTTTCCGGACGGATCTCCGCTTTTGATCGCATAAACATCAACTCTCTCTCCTTCCTCTCAGCATTTGCATCCTCTTGTCGCAGAAACCTTTTTGCCTCGTGGTAAAACTCTCTTAGATCCATAGGTGGATCCTTTGTCAATGAATTCTTGAATTCCGTGCCATCGGGTATGCCAGATACAGCTGCCATCAAAACCATTGACGGATCTGGACGATCCACCGATGTCGCTGCTGCATTGAATCGTGTTAGAAAATTCCTCAAAGACTCCACGGTTTTCTGCTTCAGTGTTGTCAAACTCATCACATTTTGAGCATCGAGATGTGAACTCTGAACTGCCTCATAAATTCAATCAACTCGGTCCACGTTCCAATCGAACCGTTTTCCAATTGTCTGAACCATAGTGCTGCTATGTCTGTCAAATACAATGGAAAGCATCGAGCCATGACCTCCTTCGATGCCCCTAGTACTTCTATGTGCCTCATATATCTTATCAGATGAACAGCAGGATATGTCCTTCCATCGTACGTCTCCGACGTTGGTAGCTTGAATTCTGGTGGATTCCTAGTCTGCCTAATTGCAAGAGCGAAGGGGCTCCTGTTCACATCTTTCATATCTTTATTCACTAGTCCTCTCATGGCCCGTCTGACCATCGCTGCCAATCTATCACTGTCTCCAAGCGGTAGTCCTTGTCCGTTGTCTCCGATCTGCCCCCCGAGTTCATGAGGGAATCCTGAAATTTGCTCTCCTGGACGAGCATTCATTCCTCTATCAACGCCATGTTGCACAGTTCCGCATGGTATCCTACCTGAAATTGGATCAACATACTCCGGGGGAGTGCCCCCTAGCTCAGGGGCTGCTCTTGATGGTCCCGCTCTATTCTGAATCCTGGTTGTTCCATGCTCCTAATCTATATTTCCAGCACTTCCTGCGGTTGTGTTCTCTTGATTCTGCACTCTAGCTTGTCCAATCTGTTGGAGTAGGTTCTGCATCATCTCCTCCTGCCTTTTTAGCATCCCTTCCTGCATAGCCTCCATCATCTCCATCTCGTCTCTGGTGATGAAAACCGAAGTCTGATTAGCTCCTGAGGATGCCTCCTGGCTTCCTTCATGCTGACTCCTTTCCACTCTTTGCCTCCTTGTTGATTGCTTCGTCATAGCTTTCCAGATCCAAGTCCTTAAGCCTTCGATCCAAAATCCAAGCTGTAGAATCTCTGAGTTTAACCTTCTCAGTGAAAGCACCAAAATGTTTGCGCCAAAATTGGTCACAAACACCCAATTGCATATGAAAGCACCAACTCACAATCACAGATCACAGATAGACAATATGTAAGGAATATAAAAGTGAAGAGCACTCAAAATTTAAAAAAAGTAAGCAATAGGAAGACAAGATTTATAGTGGTTCGGCGTTGTAGCCTACGTCCACTTTGAAGATTCACTGTTTTATTGATGATTGGTTTACAACGGTACAAGTGATAGTATTCAAGTTACAATGGAGTTCCAGCAAAGTAACAGCGTAGAAGAACCAAAAAAGTCCCTTTTTTGTTGGCACTGGGCTGCTATTTATAGACGTAGGCTGGAAATATCTGACTTGGATCTCGAAATACCCCTTCTCCCACGTGAGTGGGCCCACTTGATCGATCCGAGGTCATTTGGGATCGATCCCTACTCGATCCCCATCTTATTCGTATCGATCAAAACTAGCTTCTTTTGCACTGAGATCGATCATAGACATTCTTGAGATGGTGTGCAAGCTCCTGTGAAAATTTGGTGGCATTTGAACTTGTGGATTTTGAGTTATGATCAATCCAAGTTTGATTTTGCAATGGGCTGGCGAGTTTGTATCGATCAATTCGTATCCATCGCATTTCGCATCGATGATATACGTATCGATCAGGGTGACGTGGAGCGACAGTCCAGGAGCGATCCACTTTTCATGCCGTATGACCGATTCTTCTACTGTTAGACCACGCTTTTGTATCCATCCTATAGGTTGCTTTTCGCATCGATATTTGGGGTCGTTTTCGTATCCATGTTTATATGCCGCTTCGTATCGATCAAAGTTGGCACGTGTTGTTCGTATCGATCATTTATAGGTGGATTTTGTATCGATCCATGGCCGATCGATATGAAACGTTCGAGGCAGTCGATCGATACAAACTGGACACATGAGTAATTGCCGATGGATACGAAGGAGGCTGTCATGGATGGATACGAAGTAAAGGTGTTTGATGGATACGAAAAGGAGTGGCATCTAATGGATACGAATGAGAATGGATTTGATGGATACGAACTAGGGGCCTTCCCTCTTGGTTTTGAGCGATTCATAGCTCCGACTCGAAGTAGCCGTCTCCTCGACCCGAATTAACCTTGCCACTGACTCGAAGCAAGTGCTGTAGTGACTCAAAGTAGCTTGTGGATATGCTAATTCATCAAAGACTCGAAGCAGACCCTTCTCTGACCCGAAGCAGCATGTTGAAAACCCGAAGCAAACTCCAAGCAACTTGAAGCGACTCAATCTTTGTTGAAACCATATTTTAGACATCTTGCGTTGTTTGTTCGTCGACTATGCTATGTTTTGTGCAGTTGTTTGGATTAAATCCGTCTGTATGTTGCCTTGCCAAAAGGCGGGTTATACTGCCGTACGCATATTTTGTAACCTTTTTTCCTGTAATTATTTTTTTTATATCACAAACTATTGCATATTGTCTATAAACGATGTTATCAAATGCCGTTGATAACAGCTTTACTTGTAGTTGTCACATGTAAACATTTCCACAAAAAAAGTATTGAAAGAACAAAAAAGCTAGCTTCATCGTTTGTGAGTTAAATGCATTAAAAGCATGAACATTAGAAGCTTTGAAGAAACTCCTCGATATTCCAAAAAAATGGATAGTGTATTTAATAAAAAGATGTAAAGACACACATGCTAGATTAGCATCTATAAGGTTATTCCATAATACACAACATGGCATAAAAATATACCTCACGGATAGCTTTCAAGGCTTTTAGTGATTCATGGTGTGAATTCAAATTGAGAAAATTAATTTGTTATGCAAATCCGTATAATATTTAATCCAGATTCAGGATAAATTGCTTACTTTGATTGGAGAACGAGAAGAAATGAAGCAAATGATGATGCGTCCTACAAAAAGATTAAGTGGAATAAGGTATCTAAATTGATAACTTTTTATTCTGAGACTGATGATAAATGGTTCAGTAAACAAGGACCTCACCTTCACTTCCCTTGAACATGTGAAGTGATGATGAAATTATATGGAGACTCGATTATGGCAGCAGATTCTAGTTTCCACACGCCATAAGATGATGTGATCAGTCTCTGTATTCCAAGCTTCATAAATGTTGAATATCCTTACAAAAAAATTAGTCACCAAAAACTGAAGCTTAGATAAGCAATAGAGCTAGATGTAGTCTTTTAAGTTTAATTCCTAAGGTATCCATTACATGTACACGTAATATTAAAAGAATATTGTTGTATGACCTTTCCTTTAGTAGATATCTGCAAGACATTAAGAAAAACTTCATAGGATGAGTTATAAGTTGTTATCCCGCCTTTTGGCAAGGCCGCGACACCAAGGACTTGACTAGAGACTGAAGGCAATTCGCTCCGGAAATCAGTTATCTACAGATTCACGATGGATACAAGAAAACTTGGTCCAAGTCTGGATTGAGCCACAATTAGCATGGTATGACAAGCAAAGCTAAGAAAGACAACATTCCAAATTTCGGGTCAATCGAAGTTCTCATGCTCAAGTTATGGATCGACCAAGATCCATGTGGAACATGTTCATTTCGTATTCATCCATTGGTATTCATCATTTCATATTCATGCATTGGCATCCATCATTTCGTATCCATCACCATCGATACGAAATGAGCATATCCTCATCACTCAGCACCCATCATTCGTATCCTTCAAGTTCGAACCTGTATCGATGGACTTCAACACCCCCTGGATCGATCACGTTTCATTCAACCAACAGCTGCATGTTTCGTATCGATCACTTATTTGATCGATACGAAGAGTAGGACCGGAGATCGATAAGGAAAAAGTAAAGCATCGATACGAAAAGCATAGCCTTGGATGGATACAAAAAAAGAGGTCAAACCAATAGAAGCGGTCTTTATGCATGAATTTTGGATCTCCATAAAACACGCACGCCACGTCATCGGTACGAAAAGATCGATACAAATCGATTGATACGAAGTCTTCAGCCTCCCTAGCAAAATCAACATTGGATCGATCGTATCTCTCAAATTACAAGTACAAATGCCATGAAATTTTCACAGAAGCTTGCAAATCAACTCAAGAACAACCATGATCGATCGCAGCTCGATTAGACCATTTCTTGATCGATACAAAGGCAACATGAATCGATCAGGGATCGATCCCAAACAACTCCAAATCGATTGTGTGGACCCACCTACGCATGAGAAAGGCTATTCTGAGATTCGAAAGATATTTCCAGCTCTACGCCTATCAATAGCACCTCCACTACAACTAAAAAAGGCCTTTTATGCTGCTGCTCTGCTTAAACTCCATTGTAACTCAAGTGTAGTCATTGTACTGTTGTAATTCAGTTTATAATCAGCAATAAACAGCAAATCTTTCAAAGTGGACATAGGCCATAGTACTGAACCACTATAAATTCTTGTCTTCTTTTACTACTGTTTATTTTTCTTGGCGCGATTGTTAGATTAGCCTCATTTTCCATTTTATTTCTTCATTTTAATCTCTTCAATTACATCCGAAGAGTGTTGTGCTCATTTTTGGTATAAACACTTTGGTGCTTTCACTGAGAAAACTCTGTTTTTCTCTAATCCTGTGAATCCCCTGCCGTTATTTGATTGCTAAAATCTAAGGAGGGGATCCATATCCATCTTTCAGAGGTTCTTTCTATTCTATTCAGATTGTTTCAGATCTAAGAAGAACTACATTCAACATGGTGCGCACTACCAGAACCGCTTCCAATGCTGCTGATCCGAAAGGAAGGGATAGGCAAAATCCCACACAACTGACTACTACAGGCCAAACGTCAGCTGGGGCTCCAGATCTACCCGGTCCAATGACTAGAGAGGAATTCCAGACCCTTATGCAGGAGCTCACTCAAAGCCGTCAAAAGCTCACTCAACAGATTTGTGCCAACACGGAACTTGTGAACCGGCTGAATGAAGAAAGACGAAGGATCTAGAAGGGAGCATGCCTCTTATTCCTTGTCTGAAAGCTCGGCGTCATCGGACTTCAATCACAGATCTACACGCCGCCGATTAGATGGAAACTACGCAAAAGCCTCTAGACACCCATATGTTGTGAATCCCAGGCAGGCCGAGGTAGGTCCCTCCACGGGGCATCAAGCCGCACCCTCCTCCCGAGGAGGGACACTTCCTTACCACACTACTCACGACCATGCAGCTGTTGCTGCTATAAATCTGGATGCTAAGATCCAAAACCAACCAGATCCAGCCCCTCGTCACCGCATTCATGCTCAGGATCCTCACTTCCATGAAGACCGGGAGCCAAGAAGGCGTGGAACGAACCGTAGACGACGACCGTACCGTCCTCGTGACATGGAACCCGACCATGCCTTGGCCCCGAATATCCAGATGCCTGATATTCCAACTATGATACGCCAAATAATAAGAAAGAATCAAGGCCTCACTAATGATAACTGGGGGATTTCTAGAAGTCACAACCTGTTCACCAACGATATTTTACACGCGAAACCGCCCTGCCGATTCCAAATGCCGACCTTGCCTGTATATGAAGTAAATTTGGATCTCAACCAACACATTTTGAAATATGAATGGCTCATGAATGCCGCTCGAGCTGACGATGCGGTTAAGTGTAGAAGCTTCCATATCTCCTTGGGAGGCATTGTGACTATGTGGTTCATCCGTTTACCACCAAGATCTATTTCATGTTTCGACCACTTGGCTATTAAGTTTGTCGAGCAGTTCTGTATGCATGTTACAAGACCGAAGGACGTTAATACCTTATCCAGTGTTACCCAAGCCCTAGGAGAGACTCTAAGGCATTATTTGGAAAGGTACCACGTTGCTTGTGCCTAAGTCAGTAATCACAACGACAACTCTAATCTGATGGCATTGACTAAAAGGATTTCCGAGTTTGGTGATCGGTTGGTTTGATTCGTTGGACCGTTTCTATGCAAAGGCAGCCCAGTATTTGAGGAGGGAAGACGATAGACGGTCTAGGAAGCAGGACGTCGCGAGGCCCAGTAGTGAAGGTACAGAGTAATGTTGCAGTGAAGCGGACCAAGGAGAGCTCCGATAAAGTACAGTTAAATATTCAAAATAAGCAAAGTTAGTAGAAGGGTGATGGAGGTCAAGGAAAGAAGAGACACCCTCATCATGAGAGACCTAGAGCTCCTATGTTCGATCGATATACCCCTTTGAACACGTCGCTAGAGAATGTTTATCTTCAAACCTGCAATACAGGGCAGTACAAGAAGCCAACCTCAAAACCATCGTCAGAGAAGCAGATTCAGACCGAAAAGTTTTGTAGATTCCATGACTGTTACAGCCATAATACTAATGAATGCCGTCATCTGCAGGGTGTTATTGAAAAGTTGATTAGAGAAAGAAAGTTAAAGCAGTTCGTCTAGGCTCCACAGGATGGCAGAGCGGACCCATCTAATCCCAATCAGGGACAAGGCCAAGCTAGGCCTTAAAAACCCACACGTACTGGCGGAAGACTGGTGATTAATACTGTGAGTTATGGTCCTCGTCCGACTGATCGAAGCTGGAAGGAAATGAAGTCATATGCTAGTTCGATTAGGTATGTGGACTTTGAATGTTGTAGTGGTACTGACGAAGGGGCCCCGGCAAAACAACATAGGACGATGACAGATGACATCGTCTTCAGAAACCATGATGTCGACAGAGTCGAGGCCCCCACTATTGATTCATTGGTTATTTCTACCCAGATAGGTCCTGCTTGGATGAAGAGGATCTTAGTTGATAGTGGAAGTTCTGTGAACATACTTTTCAAACGTGTTTACGACCAAATGCTGATGGAAACAAAGGATCTGAAACCGTGTCAGTCATGTATACATGGTTTCAATGGCAGTGCAACCATATCGTCTGGTATGGTGGAATTACCTGTTGAATTGGGTATCGGTGATCGCTGGAGAGTCCGGATATTACAGTTTGTTGTGTTGGATATTCATTCTCCTTATAATGCTTTCCTGGGCCGACCGGCCCTTGCGGAGTTCAGGGCAGTGATTGCCCCTTGGTGTTTGACTCTGAAATTCCCCACTGATAATGGAGTCGGGGTAGTACATAGTGATCATGCAGCTGGACGTGCCTGTTATGTTGCGGAAGTGTGAGAGATGCGAGGCGAAAGGAGAAAGGTAAGGGCGTGAAGGAATCTCTCTGCGTCTGCTCCATAGAGAATTGACAACTAACGCCTGAGCCGAGGCTCGGGCGCCACGACCAGTTTCCTAAAGATCTTTATCCTAGAGACAACGATGATGAAGGGGAAGTCAGAGAATATCAAGCTTCCCCGGCAGAGTTGACAACTGATGTCCCGGTCAATAATGATGATGATCCTAGAGTGGTAAAAATCGAATTTCAGCTCAGCCCCAGATGAGATAGGAACTGGTTGATTTTCTCCGAACAAACCTCGATGTGTTTGTCTGGACTCATTCAGACATGTGTGGGATCTCGTCGAATATCACGAGCCATGCATTAAATATCGACCCGCGGCACATCCCGGTGAAACAAAAAAGGCGCGGTATGAATCCATAGAGATCTTTTGCCATGAAGGAAGAAGTGGATAAACTCAAGGCTAAAAGGTTTATTCGTGATGCTTTATACCCGGAATGGGTATCGAATCCAGTGTTTGTTAGAAAGTCGAATGAAAAGTGGCGGACATGTATAGACTACTCAGATCTGAACAAAGCATGCCCCAAAGATAGTCTTCCACTTTCCAGAATCGATCAACTGGTGGATTCAACAGCCGGACATGAGCTCTTATCTTTCATGGACGCATACTCCGGCTATAATCAAATCCCGATGCACCTTCCTGACCAGGAGCACACTAGCTTTATCATTGATCTGGGACTTTATTGCTACAAGGTGATGCCATTTGGACTCAAAAATGGTATATCAACCTATCAAAGGCTCGTAAACTGGATGTTTGCAAACCAGATCGGAAAGACTATGGAGGTGTACGTAGATGATATGCTCGTGAAATCGTGGTTATCCAGCGACCACATCAGTGATTTGGAGGCGATGTTCGGCATACTCCGACAGTACATAATGAAGCTAAATTCGTTGAAGTGTCATTTCGGAGTCGCGTTTGGAAAGTTCCTTGGATTTATTGTCAACGTCAGAGGAATTGAAGCCAATCCTGAAAAGATCTGGACGATTCGGAATCTCGAAACTCCCAGAACCATAAAGCAGGTGCAAAGTCTTAATGAGAAAGTGGCAGCATTGAGCAGGTTCATTTCCCGATCCACGGACAAGTGCATTCCCTTCTTCGATCTGATCGGAAAAGGAAAACAGAATTTCGGGTGGACAGAGGAGTGCGAGTGCGCATTCTGGGCACTAGTGCAGCATCTGGCAACACCTCTCATCTTGTCGAAGCTGGTTGATCACGAGAAGTTGTATGTCTATCTGGCGGTTTTGACAACGCAATCAGTGCCGTGCTATTTCGAAAAGAGGATCGGATCCAACGACCGGTCTATTATATTAGCAAAAGATTGACAAGGGTAGAAAGAAACTACCCCAAGATAGAGAGGCTGACACCCGAGAAAGAGTCATGGATGGCTCCGATCAAAAATTACATTGAGCATGGAATATTACCCGAACGCAGGAGTGAAAAAAGATAGGTTCTCCGAAAGGCTTCACGATTTGTCATCCAGGATGGAGTCCTATACAGAAGGGGATATTATGTTCCTTTACTCCGGTGTATCGTCCACGATGAGATCAAACGAGTGTTGCATGATGTGCACGAGGGAGTGTGGCAATCACACTGGGGACAAGCCCTTGCGAAAAAGATACTTAGGTACAGGTATTTCTGGCCAACCGGAAACCGAGACGCATCGGATTATGCTAAGAGATGTGACAGGTGCCAGAAACATGCCAGAATTCTAAGAGCCCCGCCAACCGAAATTACTCAGATGGTCAGCCCATGGCCGTTTGCCACATGGGGAATTGATATAATAGGATCTTTGCCTCTAGTCAAAGGTGGTGCGAAGTACGCCATTGTTGTAGTTGACTACTTTACTAAATGGGCGGAAGCTAAGCCCATTGCTACTATCACGACGAAGAAAGTAATCAAGTTTGTTGTGTACAACATCATCGGTCGTTTTGGCCCCCCACGAACAATTGTAACTGATAACGGAGTCCAATTTGATAGTGCCGAGAGTTTAAGAATTTCTGCCAAAGCTATCGCATCAAGAAGAAATTCGGCAATAGCTCACCCTCAAGCGAATGAACAAGTCAAAGCTGTCAACAAAGTCATCAAGTCCATTTTGAAGAAACGACTGGAGAAGGTTGGAGGTAAGTGGATCGATGAGCTCCCCATGGCCTTATGGGCGTATCGAACTACCCACAAGTTCGCGACCGACCATACTTCATTCGCACTTTCCTACGGCTCTAAAGTCGTTATTCCAGTTGAGCTAGAGGTATCTTCTCACCGTGTGACTTATTATGATCCAAAGACGAACGCCATCCTTCTTGCAGAATCTCTGGATTTGTTAGATGAGAAGCATGAAGAGGCTGATTTGAGGGCAGCAACACATCGCAACCGAGTCATCCGATTATACAATGCTAAGGTCCGACCTAGAACCTTTGAAGTGGGCGATCTCGTACTCAAGCGGGTCTATCTGGTTCCTTCGCACGTGAAACCAACATGGGAAAGACCGCATGTCATCGAACGGAGGCTTGGAGATGGCACGTTAAAGCTATTAACCATTGATCGTCTCACACTACCGAGAGCTTGGAACAGCGAAAGTCTCCGTCGCTATTACATATGATTGGCTTTCATTCATTTAGTCTGCTTTCCTTTTCAAGTTTGTTTATGCAATTCGAGAATTTGTATTTGTAATAAGGCAACTGATTTTGCCATGATTTCTTATTTTAGCAATAAAGCGCAGACTCATAAAGCCAAATTAATGATTCCTAAATGCATCATGCGACCGCCATGATGTACGAAGAGTTGAGTTCCATCTTACGATGGGACTCGTTCAAATAGAGAGTGATCGTGATCCGACCGGTCACTCGCTAGATGAAACCACGAGCTCGGGAGGCAAACAACAACTAATTAAAAGAGAATTGAAACACGATAATTCTCCAACCAACTCCAGCTCCCAGAGTGCGAGCTGAAATGCAAACTTCAAAATTAAGATGTGAATCGACCGTCCAGCTCGAGGAAGATGGATCCATCCATCCACGACCTCGCTTATTTCCAAAGCTCGAGGAGGGTGGATCTGTCCATCCACGACCTCGCTTATTTTCAAAAGCTCGAGGAGGATGGATCCGTCCATCCACGACACTCGCTTATTTTCAAAAGCTCGAGGAGGATGGATCCGTCCATCCACGACCTCGCCTATTTTCAAGGCTCGAGGAGGATGGATCCGTCCATCCACGACTTCGCTTACTGTGTCAAGGAGGATGTGATC
Source organism: Allium fistulosum (assembly GCA_030737815.1). NCBI lineage: Eukaryota > Viridiplantae > Streptophyta > Magnoliopsida > Asparagales > Amaryllidaceae > Allium > Allium fistulosum. Next base: position 680,251,122 of record CM060907.1, on the reverse strand, counting down.
CGACCATCTATGACCTTGACCAACTCCTTATTTCCAAAGTGCGAATAAGATCCTACTACTTAAACGGGTGTGACCGACCGCCCATAAAATTACTTATACCCCCGGAGTATGGATATGATTCTAAACAATAAGCGGGTGTGACCGACCACCGGCATAAAAGTCTAAATCCCTAGAGTGTGGATGCAAATAGTAGCAAGCGGGCGAGTGTGATCCGACCGCTCAAACTCGTGTCACTTTAACTTTGTTCCGACTAAGTTAAATCAAAGTTGGTGAAGGCGGAGGACGACCGCCAACTAACTACTTCAATTCTCCCCGGAACTGGGGGCATAACTCAAGTTCCAGCCGCTGACCGGGACAGCACAACATTGGAACTCGACTTAACGTTTGGTTATAATCCGAGGCCATGACCTCAGGATTTAAAGACCGGACTCAAGTTCAACTCAGAGACTAAAGCTTCACGAGTACATCGAATGTAAATGTGAGTGCTAAGGTACTTAGACAAATAAACATGTTAAAATAAAGGAAAAAATGTATTCACACTATTCTAAGGAAGTACAAAATATGATCAAAGAATTCCTATAAGCGGGGGGCTAAGCCCGCGTCTATACATGACCTACGAAAAGCAAAAGAGAAGCTTATTCTAGCCATCTACAAAAAAGGAAGCAAAAATGCAAATTTACGCCTTCGGTTTCTTCTTGACTTTCTTTGGCGTAGATCCGCTAGAGCTACCACCCGGAGCTCTCTTTGAACCCTTGCATCCCCAGCTTGCTCCAGCTTGCATGTCTCCGGCCGGAGGAATCGACGCGGTCTCCTCTTGAGAGCCCACAGGGACCGAAGTATCCTCCGTGTGTAGAACCGGGGGGAATGGTGGCACTTTCAATACTAGAAGAATGAGGCACTCCAGTTTCAACTATGGTGCCACCCGAAGAGAGCACGATAATTGGGGTAGGACCAGGGCCCGCCATACCTCCGCCGGCTCTATGAACCTGCTCAATCTCAGCCTTAATCTCTTTCATTATTTGTTCCTCTCAGTCCACACGCTCGCCCATCGAGAGACTGCCGGTCGGACTCGAGGAGCCTGTGATAATAACATCTTCATCTACATTGAAGGGCACTTCAATACTTGGATCGCTTTGATGGCTGAGGAGCACTTCCATTAGTTGATCATCAAGCACATAGCTATCCATCATGTATCTCCCCTACCGAATAAGTAATTGTCACAGTTGTGGCCTCCGTAGTTAATGCCTCCTGCTCGTGGTGGATTTCTTGGATTGCAGGAGGGTTGGCCGGTGCAGAATCTAAAGCTGAATAAAGATAAAAGGATATATTAGTAATGTCCTCTAATAATGTTTATGCATTTTGAAGAGTAGGAGAAGTGTCCAGAATACCTTCCTCGGTTTGGCTCCCGAGTTGGGCCGACATGCCTTCTGAGCTATGCTCGATGACCGGAGAGAGATGTGGCATGTCGGGGTCATACTCTGGGACGACTGAAGGGCCAACAGAAGATGTGGGCTCAGTTTGAGACGCTGAAGGCACTTCGGAACCAACTTCGCGGTGTTCGCTTCCGGATCCTTCTCCGGCTTTCGGATACTTAGCGGCCAGGTTTTCTTTCTGAAGCGTGATGGTTGTCTAATGGAGGACTTTAGGCTTATCTCCGATCGGCACTTGAGTTTCTAATTCAAACTCATCGACAGTTGCAGCATTGTGGATCGTCTTTTCGTCCTCAAGCAAACAGTTCCAGTCCTTATATAATTGGAAAGGGTAATCCTCGCCGAGCCAGTTCAGGTTGCGATTTCTCAGGACATTAGCGTTGTAGATGACCAGAAGATCTTCAAATTTACTTTCCATCTTGACCTCTACAGCTTTTATTTCCCTTTCCACCCTGATGTCGGTTTCTTCGGCCTTTTTATTCGTAGAATCCCTCTCTTCCCTAAGTCTCACCGCCTCCTCGCACGCCTCCTGGGCCACTTTGTTAGCTTTGTCTTTCTCTTTAAGGGTCTCGGTCAGCTTCGCCTTTAATTCGACGACTTCTTTCAATGCGGCATCCTTTTCTCGCATAATAACAGTATTGTGATGCCCTTTCCTGCACCAAGTCCATGTGTGTTTTCCTCATCTCCTCCATAGACTTCATGGCTTCCTCGGCTCTTTGGTTGGTCTCAATCTCGGCTTTTCTCGAAGACTCAATTTCATTGGTAAGCACTTCTATTATTTTGTTCTTATGAGAGAGATCGCTTTCTAGTTTCTCGATAGCCTTGGCCCGCTCAAAAGACACAGCCGAAACCCGTTCTGCCGTCTTAACCCATCCGCGATATTGGCTATACGCGTCATGCACATAGTCCTGCACTAATTTCTCTCTGTCACTTGGGATTCTTTTCAAGTGGGAGAAAGGTGGAAGCCATCGAAACATATGTTTAGAAAATCTTTCTTCGGTTTGGCGATGCGAATGGCTCCCTCCTCCGTTAGCTCTATGGCAGTTTGTTCTACGACGGCAGGAATTTCTGTTTTGATTCTGCGACGCTGATCGTCGATTTTCGGAGCATGAGATGGCGCTATTTGATGTGAGGATTCAAAAGAAGGTCTACCGGAGCTGGAGGGTTTAGAGGATCCTTTTGGTGGCGGATATCACGACCTAGAACGACGCTTGCTTTGATATGATTTTTCTTTCTCTGTCGTAGCGCTCGCGTTCTTGGCTAGAATGGTAGCCACGGCCGTAATCTTTTTCGCTCTCGCGGCGATGTGACTCGGAACGCGATCCAAATGAATGGCGCGAAGAGCGGAGGTTGCTAAGCATGGAGCCTTGTTTCACCATTGTATCTGCAAAAACGAAAAAAGGAATAAAATTAGTTATCGCCAGAGATTAAGAAGCATGTGATGGGATGTCGTGTGGTGCCATGAAGTGTGTATGCATGTGCAAACCCCCCAACCGACTGGTTGTAGCAGCTTTGCTTACTGGAGTCGGCTCTCTTATGTCTATTGAGGTTAGGTCTGCATTGGTTCTTGATGGGGAGTGAAGCCCCTCTGGCCCGAGATCAGGGAATGACGATATTTCTTTCGGGATAGGAATATCTGACAACCCTCTCAGTGAACTTTCTGTCTGCGGGGAAGAGGTCTCCGGACCTATGGAAGTAGTAATAAGTTAGATTGCTTCAGTGCCCTTTTGCCTCTTGGTTTTGTGGGCAATAGTTTTGCCTTTTCTCTTTAACACAGATGATTGAGGGCCTTGCGGAGGCACGACCGCGAGCTCTTGACCAGCCTCTGTACCCTCATCGTCGCGAGGTTCAACGACTATTATGTCGAGCGCAGCCTGAGCTCCCTCGACTGGGGGCACGACAAGAGCATGTCTTCCACTTTATCTTGTTGGGACCACTCTTGGTATCCAAATCATCCCTATGCTCTGTCCTTTTTCTATAAGCCCGGCGACAATCAAGTTGTCGTCGGTGAGAACTTCGTCTATTTCTCTTAATTCAGCAGGCACCGCCTGAAGTGTCCTCGCTAACTCTTTATATTGGGCTCCTTCGGGCCGTGGAATACCAACTGTAAAAGAGACATGGCAATGAATTCAGCATCGATTTATATTACCCAGTTAATTGACGAATAAGTGAAAGTACTTACGTCTGACCAACCATCGTCTGGCGAACCCCGGTGGGCATCTCACGTAGAACCACTCTGTTTTGAAGTAGCTCAACTTACTCCACCGCACCTGCCACCACTAAGCGGTTCCTAACAGCTTCCAGGAAAGTGAACGACGGATTATCCTCCCGACTCTTAACATTGAATAAAAATCCGATCCCATCGACAATTGGAGGACGGAGGAGGTGCTCCATAAATATAATGTATAAGCTGTTGAGTAGCGCATAACCGTTATGATGAAGCTGAGAAGGCGCGATCCTCAGAAAAAATAGCACGTCCCGAATGAACTGATTGAACGGGGGCAATGTTCCAGCCAAGCACATGAATCTATTGCATGCGGTGAACCCTTCCGGGGGATTATACGCTCTATCTTCTGGTCCTGGTAATTGAACTTCTTCCAAAGGTAGTCCATGCCTAAGACAAATTATGTCCTGCATTTCTTCTGAAATCTTGGACCGGACGGAATCTTCTGGATTCATAATCACAACTGCCTCCGGCAGTTCATCCGGAGCAGGATTCACTATATCTGCCATGACATTCGGCCTTTCAATTCTAGGAAATGGAGGACTTTGAACTTCTTGTTGCTCTGAGCAGGATTAATCCATAGATATTGAACTCAGTAAAAACCGTTATTGGATGGTAAGAAACCCGTGTTCCCCCCGGTGTAAAGTGAGTGATTGCGTTGTGCGGTGAAGTGCTGTGCAATACTCTAAATTTCTACAAGGTTAAAAAATGATAAAGAGACAGGACTTCGAGATTCGACCGGAGTGACCGTCATCGCTGACCGTCTCAACCGTGCCATCCTGACTTCGAAGAACAATCCATGTTAAAATTGGTTATGTTTATCAAGTTACAGTTCAATCGACGAGCTTTGGAGGATAGTCATATATGCGGTTTTACAATGAAATCCAGATATGCAAGGCTAAAGCTCGTCGAGGTTAAGTGTTCGAATATGCAAAAAGCGATGGAGTTCGTATCCATCATAGTTCATTTTGGATCGTTCCCCAAAAGCCATCATTTCGTATCGATCAGAGATATAGACCGATAACTGTTTCGTATCGATGAAACGTTTGTATCGATCACTCCAAGTATCGATCTACTTCGTATCGATCCAAAGACTCTGGTTTCGGATCAATCACACCACGCCACATCTACATCGATACGAACTGCTCCATCTTAGATCGATCGATAAACCACTGCCCTTCGCCTCGATCACGAGGACTGCCTTCAATCATCTCCAAAGCATTTTGATCGATCCCATCTCGCATTGATACGAGTTCGAGATAGACTCAGGGTCAATAACTCCATCGATTCCTTCCAGTGCTCTCTTTCTTCTCAAAACCTTCAAGTTGCCATTAAACACACCCTCGACTTCACCCTAGCCACACTCCGGCGCTAGCGACGCCGGAGATGACCGTCGCCAAGAACGGAATAACACGATGCTCGAGTCTTGTCACTTTAGACATAAATCTACTGATTAATTACCTAGCACAAAGAGTCTGGGATTATGATTAGTGATTTGGTGTTTGGGAACGAAAGAACTGTAGTTTTCTTTTCTCTTCTAATCGATATGAAATAGCGACAGAAACCAAGTGAAAAATATTCTAAGTCCAAAACATATTTATACTCCTTCGTATCAACTACAAAGACGATTCGTATCCCAGTCACATTATCTATAGAAGCGGTCAACATCGATACGAAGAGCACTGCACGTTTATGACTGGATCGTTCGTATCCATCGATGTGAAGCACAACTTTCGTATCCATCAGTGCGAGGCAATCTGGATACCAACATTTCGTATCCATCGATGTGAAGCCCAGCACTTCGTACCTCTCGATACGAAGCATATATTTCGTAATCATCGATACGAAGAGTATATTGTACAACAACTCAAGCTAACATTTCGTATCCATCGATACGAAGCACACCTTATGTAAGTCCATCTCGTATCGATAACCATCAATACGAAGTCTACCTTAGTGTGCCCTAGATCGATCTAGGAGAGGGTCGATATGAAGAAAGAGGTCCAAACAACCATCGATCGATGTTGCAACTCGGATTTCACATCAATCCAGGAGAGGATCGATACGAAATTCGATTCTAAAAAAAACTTGACGACGACCCATAAATGTACAAGCATGAATGGGAGTCAGGTTGAAATACGTGCATGTATGCTATACTAACACTCGATTTTCAAAGTTAACATGAATTAAATGCTTACCTGGTGATAGCCAGAACAATAAATAACAAATTGCTAGCACTCGACTTTCAATTACAATAAAAACTGCGTGATCATCGGCAGTCTACAACTCAACATTTATACTACTGGAACTCTACCAAAGGTCACATCACTTGATGAAAGGACAACTGTTCAGCAAATCGAATAGAACCTTTTCAGAATGAAGATTGCAGCCTTTCAAAGCACGTCATGTTCAAACAAAACGTACTTTGGGGGGCAAATGTTATCCTGCCTTTTGGCAAGGCCGTGACACCAAGGACTTAACTAGAGACTGAAGGCAATCCGCTCCGAGAATCAGTTATCTACAGGTTCATGATGGATACAGGCAAACTTGGTCCAAGTCGGGATCGAGCCACAATTAGCATGGTATGACAAGCAAAGCTGTAAAAGGCAACATTCCAAATTTCGGGTCAATCAGAGTTCGTATGCTCAAGTTATGGATCGATCAAGATCCATGTGGAACATAATTCATTTCGTATCCATCCATTGGCATCCATCATTTCGTATCCATCACCATCGATACGAAATGAGCATATCCTCATCACTCAGCACTCATCATTTGTATCCATCAAGTTCGAATCTGTATCGATGGACTTCAACACCCCCGGATCGATCACGTTTCATTCAACCAACAGTTGCATGTTTCATATCGATCACTTATTTGATCGATACGAAGAGTAGGGTCGAAGATCGATACGAAGGAAAGAGCAAAGCATCGATACGAAAAGCATAGCCTTAGATGGATACGAAAGAAGAGGTCAAACCAATAGAAGCGATCCTTATGCATGAATTTTGGATCTCCATAAAACATGCACGTCACGTCATCGGTACGAATCGATCGATACGAAGTCTAACGCCTCCCTAGCAAACTCAACCTTGGATCGATCGTATCTCTCAAACTACAAGTCCAAATGCCATGAAATTCTCACAGAAGCTTGCAAATCAACTCAAGAACAACCATGATCGATCGCAACACGATTGGACCATTTCTTGATCAATACGAAGACAACATGGATCGATCAAGGATCGATCCCAAACAACTCCAGATCGATTGTATGGGCCCACCTACGCATGAGAAAGGGTATTCCGAGATTCAAAGCAGATATTTTCAGCTCTACGCCTATAAATAGCACCTCCACTACAACTAAAAAAGGATTTTTATGCTGCTGCTCTGCTTAAACTCCATTGTAACTCGGGTGTTAGCCATTATACTGTTGTAATTCAGTTTATAATCAGCAATAAACATCAAATCCTTCAAAGTGGATGTATGTCATAGCGTTGAACCACTATAAATTCTTGTCTTCTTTTACTACTGCTTATTTTTCTTGGTGTGATTGTTAGATTAGCCTCATTTTCTATTTTATTTCTTCATTCTAATCTCTTCAATTACATTTGAAGAGTGTTGTGTCCATTTTTGGTACAAACATAAGTTTTGGGAGTTGAAGTAGAAACATACCAAGCATTAACATATCTTGATGAATATATTTTTAAACATCTTTATAATAGAAAACACTATTCACATGATCAATTTAATATATTGAAAATAGTTACATATCAAAATATCAATCAAGATGTTCTTCCTAACATAGTGTTGATATTTGTTAATCTAGAAAATTCAACTTTAGGAATTTTTACCCATTCAGGCTGCTTTAAATAACATGTTACACTTTTAGATCCTTTGAAAGGTAATAAAAAATATCGATCAGAAGTTGATTTTGTGCAGGTAAGAGTGTGTTAGTGCAAAATTACACTAGTGCCCTCTTAAAATGCATCAGTACAAAATGAAATTCTCTGCCACAAAAGTGGAAAATGATATTTTTGCAACTAGTTTTCAAAAGATTCGACCATGTATTAAATTTCTAAAAGTGAGTTAAATGGATTAAAAGAACATTTTTTAAACTAGGTAATTAGAAAGTACCTTTCCATGCATTCCTTCACTAGCTTTATGTGATTTTTCCACATTAGAACAATAAAGGAAAGCAAAGCCCCTTCATCTATTAGCCACGCTTATCTATAACAAGTGACTATAGAATGAATAAATATTATATTATACATTTTAAATTTATCTTGGTATCAACGAATATGTAAAGTGATCTTAGTACTATCGTTAGTGTTAATATTGTTTCTAACCTTCTGCGAGCTGACAAATTTTTTTGAAATACATTTCTCAGGCCTTCTTCTGTTGTGCAGAAGGAAAGACCTGTGATCAGAAATGAGATGCAGTTCAGGCTTAATATCTTAAGCCAAGGTTTGTAAACCCAATTTCGGTTTTAAAAGTTCAGAATCGAAACTCCTAGTATAACCAGAATATTGATATTCCATTAGGAATCTCAAGTCTTCTGTTAGCCATTCACAAATACAGACTGAAAATTTTATGATAGTTTCTAATGGGAACCAATCAAAAGATTCAAAACCAATGCAAAACAATTAAAAGATTCAAAATTATTTGAGTTAATATAGGATGTTAGATTTAGAATTTTCAACCGGAAAGAACTAGACTGGTATCCAGAATAGGGAGGAGAAAAAAAAAACAATACACAATAATAAAAATATAGAGTAAATAAAGGAAGACTTGGTATTATCACAACTTGAACACACAAGTCATAGTTTTGTGGTACTGATTTTCCTTTTCTAGAAGTATTCATAGTAACTTCATTTGACATTTTGACGATTTATCAATAAATCACTGATCACCCATTCAGTTCATAAGAATATTTTTTCGCAATTTTCATCTAGAGAAATCTCGTAGTGATTGCAACCAACAAAATTGATGCCAAGTTAATATACCTATTATCCCTTTTATGCTAACTCCACAAATTTTAAATGTTTTAGATAGGTCATAGATTAATTTCTATTTTTACTTAAGTCCGCCTCTAAACATTCCAGCTTATATCTAAGTTATAATAAGATAGTCAAAATAATTATAAATCTATAGGGCGGTTATGGTAATGATTACCATTACCATTTTGTAAATACCGTTACCGTATCGTTTTTACTGGTAAACTAAAATTGTTTACCGTTACGTTACCGATTGACTGGTATACCAATGATTGGTATACCGATAAACTGATAACCGTTACACTGGTAATGGTAAATTACCGTTTGTGTAGAAAAATAATAAGTTGATATATTTTTACACTGAATGATGCTTCATTATATATCTCATTGGATCACTTAATAAAGAAAATAGAAAAGAAGTGTATTTATCATCATTTGAGTTGAATTACTGAAATAAATTGAACTGTTTTCTTACTTCTAAATACCTGTAATACAACATCTTACATGAATATCACTGTATTATGAATGGACTGGTAAATTACCGTTACCGCTGGTTTTGAAAAAATATTACCGATGTTTTATCGTAAAAAATGATAAATTTACCATTACCGTACCGATTATGCCGGTATATCGACTTTACTTTAAATGGATAACCGATTGACTGGTAATAGTATGGTTACCATAACAGCCCTAAATCTATAATAGTTGCATAAATTGAAAAATATATTACTTTGATGATAGTGGGGGTTGAGGATGCATTAAGGATAGCACGCTAGATAGACGAGCATAACATAACCATTGACATCCACACTCATTTACACCCATAGCATTAATGGTAGCACCAAGGGCAACAGACAGCAGGAAGGCTTCGAGAACGACCACAACTTTAAGCATACATAATCTTTTACTCCCATATTCTCCACCTATACACTCATATTCTATGTGAACTCTCAAGGTAAGTATAGGGAAATACTCCTCACTAATTGTGGTGGGTCCAATAAACTGGTAGCAATGTTGTGTTTGAATGTAAAAGAAGCAGCATCACATAAATATCAACTCCAAAATTATGCATAATCAGCTTTATGTATAATAAAAGATTAAACATCCTAGCACCTCATTTGACATCAAAAATCTAAACCATGTTGTGGATATACCTTGTCATGTAGTGTATCAAAATACAGTAACTGTCCCCAACAATGCTCTTCAAAGAACCAAGAGTATTAAGAAAATTTAAGATGATAAAGACACTTAATATCTAAAACAAATGGTATGTGGATACACTAAAAATCCTTATATGGATATCATATGATTGATCTCTAATTGCTTATTGTTCTATTTCTTTATTTGCTATTGTGAATGGTTGTCGAGCTTTCCCATCACCTCGCATATCATTAACTACTCAGACTCAATAATTGCATCCAGCGAAAATGTTTGTTAACATAAACAAAAGATAACCGAGTACTCCAAAATATTAAACTGGATTAAAACTCAAAATCCACATATATGCTATCTGACAATGCATTGGTGATCCCATTCCAGTTCCCGCGAGGACCAGGATTGAACTCGAACGGAATCCATTGCTGTAGCAACAGTTAATAAAAGATGATAAAATGATGTGTTTATCAAAGAAAAATTAGCAAAGATAATAATAATTTTCAATTTTTCTCAATAACCAAATATTTTTGTTATCGAGCTATACAAATCGAGTGGAAAATTGATTTTTTTTCTCAATTCAGTCAACCCAAATTGAACTTTATGAAATGCACATCTACTTGTTTACAACATGAGTTGCTCAGTTCCCATTTGGTGTTTTGATACAAACATATGGATGATCAACATGTTAGAATGGTTGGCCAAAATGGTTGGCAGAAGATATTTTGTTACTTATAAGATATTGCGTTTCAAACTAATAAAATATCTAATGTATAATAAACGATTCGCAAACCTCAGTTGATAGTTGTGAAAAGGAGCGATGCAATTTCAGTTTGGAGGTAGACTAGGAGGAGTTGTTTCTCGGAGAGGGTTTCCCGTCATCGACGAGGGTAGCGGCGTTGAAGGAAGAGGAAAACAAACGAGCTTCGGAGGAGAGGGTGGAGAGGGAGCAGTGTCGCCGGACGAAGAACGAATGCGTAGAACATTGTAAATTTCGGGAAGATGAAAACATGGAAAGCATGAACTTAAAAAAATAAAAAAATAAAAAAAATAGAAGAAGAAGAAAAGAAGGAGGAGGAGAGCAGATCCTCATTCCCACTCCAGTTTTGGGTATAACAAAAAACATTACGCATGTTTGCTAATCTCCTTTCCTTGTATAAACTAGTGTCTGATCCCTGCTTTACACACGGTAATGTTAGTAAAAGTGATATTTATATTTTAATTATTGTTAAAAGCAGAATTTTATTATGCAATACATTATCAATTTATCGAGATAGATGAATTTCGAATTAAAATGGCATACGACTCTCAGATGTAAGATTGAATGTTCAATCTTTGCTAATTATATATCTATATAAGAATTAATTTTCTAACTCAAATATCTATTATTATATATGCATATTTTTAATATATGAATATAAAAAAAACTTTACCACTTCTATTATTATTAATGTTGCATATATTTTAGATTGTTTTTTAGGATTTACAAATGAATTAATGAATATGACATAATTGAATTTATTTAAATAATTTATAAGGAATTGAATGTAAAAAAGTATGAGAAAATTGAGAATAGTTCTGTACGTAATTGTAGATGAGAGGAGCATCTTATGGCTAGCTTATCTCTATGTGAATCATAATCCATTATTTGAGATTTTAATTATTAAACAATTTTAATTTTGTTACCAACCATGGGTTTCATTTTGTTGTAAGGGGGTCATGTTTACAATTTTGGTAATTGCAAAATAATTTTTATGTAGCATTAGTTGAGTTATGAATTCGGTAAGGTTTAACATCATGTTAAAAGATAATTTTGTATAACCTAATTTTTACGGTGTAATACATGCGTTCACATTGCAATTTAAAAAAATAATATAAATTTATCCTTTAAAGGTTGCTAACAACGGAATTTAGTTATGCAATATATGATAATTTTTTAAGATAAATGAATTATAAATAAATAAAATGTTATTATTTATGCATACATTTTATATTATATGATTTATATGTCTTTATATTATAGGGCTGTTATTCACACGGAACCCCTAATTTACACGTTAGGGTAAAATAAATCTGAGAATGAAAAGAATAGTTTAAAACGGAGCGCGTACCATTTATTACTTTGGTTGTAAGTTGAATATTTGTATCCGAGTCCAGCACAGTGGCTGTTCCCTTAAAACAGATTTGCTCCCCCTACGGCGCAGCGGATTGGCGAGCAAGCCTGCAAGGTTGCGCTGACGATGCAGGGGACGACGAACTCAAGAGAGTTGCTTATTTCAGAACAGAAGGCGAAGAGGGAAGGGAGAAAATAAATAAACAAGAACTTAATTCCTATGTTTGGTTCTGCATGCCTTTAAATAGGGTTGGGGAGGTGGCTGTTCAGGAAGAGACGCGGCTATGATGGTTGTGAGTTTATTAGGTTTTAGTATATATAGTGAAATTTGGATGTGTATTTCCTGATGTGGGACATTGTTCCCTCCTTAGCCACTTATTCATTTTCTAACAAGGGCGAGGTAGAGAACCTTGCAAAAATGGAACCTAGACCTCTCTAACATCAACATTGAAGAAATATATATTGATCAATTATGCACTACAACATAAATCACAGATAATTAAGAGATTGCACTTGCAGTTGAGAAAATATAATATAAGTGAAAAACATACACCTACCATAAGCGGCCGATACATGCTTGGTGTGTCCCATTAATGTTCATGTGGGAACCATCCAAAATAGTACTTCAGCATGTATAAAATGCATCATCGACCAAAAAAATAAAATAAATAAACAACTTATGAATAATAAAAAAATTACTTACATGTATTGTCGTGTACTGCAATGCCTGTACATTCTTTAGGGAGTCATAAGGTATACTAATAAGGCTAAGGTAAGGTGACAAAATTAAGTTAACTGCATAAAAAATTTCTTCCCTCTAATAAGACAGGTTTAAATTCTCATAGAACTATTTCTCTTGCCGCATGAACATGAATACACCATTTAGATATATGTTAGTACACACCATTTTAATAAATTGCGAGAATACTGCTTCCTCTAACTTGGTGTAAATTCGACAATGCATTCGCACATGATTCATCAGACGGGGTTAATGTACTATACATATTGTTCAAATTGATGTTGGGAATATTGTACTTCAAATAAAAAGTAAGCAATATAAAATAAAATATATATTTCTTGCGTGTATTTACAGTCTACATACATACAGACAATGCCATTCTAGTTTGAAATAAATAAATATGTGGTAAGTCAAATATATTTTTTACTAAAACATTAATTTACATTTTAAATTAGTTCAGTTTTTGCTCGAGTCTTCTACTCTATCACCGGTGCAGTCTCTTTCCTCATCGCCATCGCTGCCGGTGCAGTTTTGGCTTCACTATTTCCATGTCATTGCTTCAGGTTTCATTAGCACTCATTTTTTGTCTTTTAACAAATGTGCTTCAGTCCAATTTCAGCATGTTTGCAATTGCTTCACCTTGCACTCCTTAATCCACTTTCAACATGTATGTAATTGCTCCATCTCGCATTATGTAGCTTCAGCATGTATGCCTTAGTCAAAAGTTGTTGAAGTTTTTGATTAATTGATGCAAAAGAATGAATATAATTTGCAGAGAAGAAATCCTGGACTTGTGTTGATATTGAAATTATACAGAGAATTGTTTTTACAATGTACACACGAGAGCAATTTATAAGCAATATACATAGGCTTTAGCCTGCAGCCCAAACTGCTGAGAAAAAATAGAAAAGAGAAAGAATGGCTCTGATTTGCTCTTGCATGATGAACGGTGGATATCCTTATGAGAAACTGTCTTTTGGTATATGTACTGATAGCCACATTTCACAATGCTTTATTTCCCCCCTTCAAACCCTAATCTAGTTTCTAGGGTTTGCGAGCGAGCGACGATACCAAAAAATTCTTCGATAAAAGATAAAATTACTTAATGATATCTATAAATTTCAGTCTTTTCTCTGTTCCCATTCCTCTTCTTCATCCACTTTGAGCTGTAATTGTGAGTCTCTTGAGAATTCAAAGGGTTTCGATTGTCTAAATCGAAGTCAATTTGTCGATTCTGGTGCCGCGCCTTCTTGATTTGAAGAAAATTTGAGCTTTTGAAGTCAGACGAGACTTGATTCTCAACCACTCCGAGTTCAGATCTGAACTTAACAAAATTGTTTCTCGATAGTAGTTTGGTGAGTGTATATGCCCTCTGGTAGGTAGCTGGTATGTGATTTACTTGTAAGTTTCCTTTTTGAACTTGATCTCGAACGAAGTGTAGATCTATCTCTATATGTTTGGTTCTAGAGTGTAGTATTGGGTTTGCAATCGTATATACGGTGCTTTGACTGTCACACCACACTGTTGATTTTATGCTTGAATCTAGTTTTAACTCTTTTAAGATGGACTATAACCACATTGTTTCTGCTACTGCACTTGCTACACTCCTGTATTCTGCTTCAGTACTGGACCTTGAGATAGTAGTTTGTTTTTTTAGCACCATGATATCAAGTTTTCTCCAATAAAAATGCAGTACCCAGTGACAGATTTTCTGTCATCTGGGTCTGTAGCCCGGTCAGCGTCAGCATACCCTGTTACGTTGAGGTTGGTGCAAGTTTTAAGAGATAAGCCATGATTTAATGTCCCTTTTAAGTATCTGAGCACTCTCTTGACTGCCTTCCAGTGCTCATCCAGTGGATTTTGCATAAATTGAGAAAGTTTATTAACACTGAATGCAATATCTGATCGTGTTATAGTAGCATACTACAATGCACCTATAACACTTCTATACTGTTTAACATTATTTATGGCTTCTCCCCTGTTTTTTGATAGATTCTAGTTGCTTATCATTGGTGTTGGCATGGATTTAGCCTCTTCCATTTTTGTTTTTGCAAGAAGTTCTGATATGTATTTCTTCTGACATAGTATTATCTCAGAACTTTTTGTCTTGTACACTTCAATTTCTAGGAAATAATAAAGATCCCCAAGGTCCTTAATTGAAAATTATTTATCCAGATAGCAGATGATTTGATTAATTTCATCCTGATTGCTGCCTGTAATGATTAGATCATCAACATAGATTAGTATATAAATGGTTGATGACTCACTGATTTTAATAAACAAGGAAGAGTCTGATTTGGTAGACTGGTATCCCATTGTCACTAAAGTTGATTTCAGTCTATCAAACCATACTCTTGGAGCCTGTTTAAGGCCATATATTCCCTTGTTTAGTTTGCACACAAGACTTGTATTTTGCTCATAACCAGGTGGTTGTTTCATATAAATTTCCTCTTCTAATATGCCATTCAAAAGGGCATTGTTGACATCAAGTTGTCTTATATTCCAACCTTTGTAAAGAGCTATGGTAAGAACAAGTCTAACAGTAGAGGGTTTGATAACTGGAGAAAAGGTGTCAGTGAAATCAAATCCATACTACTGAGTGTAGCCCTTAGCTACAAGTCTTGCCTTGTACTTATTGATAGTACCATCAGAGTTTCTTTTTATCTTGTATGTCCATCTGCAGCCTACAACATATTTATGTGCAGGTGGACATATAAGGTCCCAAGTTTTATTATTTATGAGAGCATTAAACTCTTCATCCATGGCTACTCTCCATTTGTTATCTTTTGCAGCTTGTTCATATGTGATTGGTTCATTAGAGCTTCTGTTGGCAATGTATATTTTTGGTTTGAAAATGCCACTTTTAGCTCTGGTGATCATAGGATGACTTGGTCTGACAGAGGATTCAATGTGAGGTAATTCTTCACTTCTTTCATTTAAGCTGTTCCTTGTACTACTTAGTTGATCTTCCTCTCTTTCACATGCATTTTTGTCTGTTGATTGTGCAGGTGAGTGACTAGTATAACTGAGATCATCTGTCCAATCATGATTATGTTGAGCAGATACTATGGAAGTCTGATGATCATCAGTAGTCCTCCTCATCTCTGCTGAATCATTATGCTCAGAATATATAGGTAAATCAGGTATAAAGACATATGGATTATAAACTTTACCAGTTGTCTTGATTTCAGAATTTTTAAAAGGAAAAATATTTTCATTAAAAACAACATGTCTACTAATAAATATTCTTCCATTCTCATCAAGACACTTATATACTTTCTGATTTGTTGCATATCCAAGGAAAGTGTATGGTTTTGATCTAAAGTTTAACTTGTTATTGTTATATGCTCTTAAGTATGGAAAGCATAGACACCCAAAGGATTTTAAGCTATGGTAGTCTAGTTTTATCCCTTGTAATTTTTCTAAAGGGCTTGTACCTTCTAAAATTCTGGTTGGCAGTCTACTAATAAGGTAGATTGTAGTGTTAAAGGCTTCAGGCCAGAATTTTAGAGGTAAATTTGCATGAGCTAACAAGCTAAGCCCAGATTCAACTATGTGTCTGTACTTTCTTTCAACTAAGTCATTTTGCTCAGATGTGTAAGGACACGTAATTCTATGAATTATTCCCTTATTTTTAAAATAATCTTTAAGAACTTTGTATTCAGTTTCACCATCTGATTGTAGAACTTTTACTTGTGAATCTAGTTGTTTTTCAACCATTGTTATGAAATTTATCATAACTCTATGTGTGTCAGATTTATTTTTCAAAAAATATATCCAAGTGTATCTTGTGTGTGCATCAACAAAGGATATCTAATATTTATATCCATAATCTGAACACATTGGTGCTGGTCCCCAAAGATCAGTAGAAATGAGTTCAAGGGGCTTAGAGTAACTGGTTTGAGAATCATTAAAGGGTAATTTGTGACTTTTACCCATTTGACAGTAAGTGCATATATAAGGAAGAGAAACATCATCATATAGAATATTATTTTCAAAAAGAATTTGTTTGACAACTTTTACACTTGGATGACCAAGTTTGCAATGCCATAGATCAAATACATCACTGCTATTTATCTTTTCACACTGATTACAACAGCTTTGTTCAGTTGTAGAGCTAGTACACTTGACAGATTTAAACCTATATAAACCCTTTTCTGCATCACCCTGCAACAAAACATATTTAGTCAGTATGTCTCTAACAAGACAATAATTAGGATAAAATTCAAAGAATATTTTATTGTCATTAGCAAATTGAGACACACTTATAAGAGTTTTCTTGATCTTTGGGACTCTTAATAACTTGCGTAGAAATAATTGTTTCTTTCCTTTGATACAAGCACTTCCTATACGAGAAATTTTAATACACTTACCATCTCCCATGCAAATTGACTGTTTACCTCTATACTCCTTGTTGCCAAGATTCAAATTATCAATATTATTAGTTATATGGTTTGTAGCTCATGAGTCTGGATACCAGCACACATCTTGAACAGATTCTGTTTGACCACTTTCACTAGAGTTATGATCTTTGTTGTCTGTCTGGTGGCTTGAGCTTGCTTGTGCAACATTCACATTGTAGTTGTCACCTCTCTGATTGTTATTATTGTTGTTGTTTTGATTTGAATATCTAAAGTAGCATTTCACTGTAGTGTGTCCTGTCCTTTTACAGATTTGACACTTAGGTCCGTTGCTATTGTTATACCTGCCTCTTCCCCTTGATCTGTTAGCAGATCCTCCTCTTTGAGATGATTGGTCACTTATGTTGTTGTTTTGATTTTTGTTTTTGATATTGGTGGTATAGTTGATAGAAAACCCTGATTCTTGTGGCCTTTTGTTATCTAATCTTTGTAAGGAAATTTGACCGTTTTGTAAGAAAATTAATACGAAAACATTAATGGATTTTCCTTCCTTATTTTGTAAGGAAATTTGACCGTTTCATTCCTCAAACGTTTCCTTCCCCATTTTGTGGTCAATAGAATCTAAAGGGTTTTCCTATTAATATGCTAATCAATAAAACGGTTATAATCTAGAGCATTAATTTCCCTCATCTTGATCTTGATGGACGATCAAGACTAAGTCTACAAATCTGGAAATTTGGTCCTCTCTCTACCTATAAATATTAACCTTTTCCCATCACAAAGGATATAGAAAAACACATAAAGAAAGATATAGGAAAAGAGGGAGAAACCATTTCCTTTCTCCATTGAAATAGCTTTCGACAACAACCATTGCTGATTCATATACAAGATGTCTGGATGTATGTTTTATTGATTCATTACATATGTGATAATCATGTAATTCTAGATCTTAGGGTTTATGTTATTTGCAAGATATAGATTACATTCTTGCCTCATGAGCCTGTAGAATAGAGTGAACATCATCGACAGATGGTAAGATTTTGTGTGAGGCAATAACTGTAACCACAGTTTCATATTCATCACTCAAGTCATTTAAAATGGTCAAAATTTGTTCAGAATTTGACACTTTGTGCTCTGCAGCTTCAAGTAGATCACGGATTGTCTTAATCTTGTACAAGTACTCTCTCATTGAGTAGTTATCTTTCCTTATACTTTGCAGTTGCCTTTTGTGATACATGACCTTGGCTGCAAATTGGGTATTGAAAACCTTTTCTATGGTTGACCATATTTCATTTGCAGATTTGTAGCCAATGACATGTAATAACAGATTGTGTTGAAGATGATAATAGCCAAGAACATATGAGTTTGTCTTGTTTGTGATACTTGACATACTCCTCATTGCTGATGATCTTGTTTTCTTCAACAATTATACACTTTGGTGGGATTGGTATTGTTCCAAGAAGGAAACCCTCTAGCCCATATCCCTGAACTGCAGTTTCAACTTGCAGTTTCCATAGCAAGTAATTGTTTTCATCGAGATGCACGGTGATTAACCGACTTTGTGGGCTTGTGACAGTCATGATGAGCATCCCTGTTGCCACTGCTTGCTGATCAGTGCTGGTATTGCTAGAGGTTGCTGATTGATCATCAGTCATGATGCAAAACTTTGAGATTGAAAGAAAACAAGAAGTGCTTCAAAACAGATTCTTGATAAAGAAAATCAACAAAAAGAGGGTGATCTCAGGTATGATGCAGTCAGATCCTTATGATGAAGATTTTCTAAAGGGTCTTGGCACGACACACATCTTATTTTCAAATGATAAGTTGTTTTTCTAGTTTCTTGAATCTGTTTTTTTGATGATTTTCTTGAAAAAAGTTTGATCTCAATGATATTTTGTGCAGCTAGTGTGAAAAGCTTGGCGTGGCACATTATTCTTGATCAAACTTATAACCCAAATGATGAAAAGCTTTCTGATGGGTTACTCTTTGAATGATGAAACTATTCTGATGAGGCAGTAGAAAATAAAGAAGATGTTATTCTGCTAAGCCAAAAAGCTCTGATACCATGTTGAAGTTTTTAATTAATTGATACAAAAGAATGAATATAATTTGCAGAGAAGAAATCTTGGATTTGTATTGATATTGAAATTATACATAGAATTGTTTTTACAATGTACACATGAGAGCAATTTATAAGCAATATACACGAACTTTAGCATGCAGCCCAAACTGCTGAGAAAAAATAGAAAAGAGAAAGAATGGTTCTGATTTGCTGTTTCATGATGAACGGTAGATATCCTTATGAGAAATTGTCTTTTGGTATATGTACTGATAGCCGCATTTCACAATGCTTTATTTAAAGCAGATTCAAACTGAAAGCAAGACTGTAGTTTCAGCTCTAGACTAACTTCTTTTGTGTGGTCAATGAATTAGAGTAACTTCCTTGTCTACATTACAGAGCTTGCCTCAATGAAAGATGACCTGAAAATCAAGGTTGAAGATCTCCTTCATGACATACCTTCGTTGCATGATGTAACCTGTCTTCATTGCGCCTGCATTTTTTCCTGAAAGCTCTATGCTCATCTTAACAATCAGCCATCAGACTATGCACGTCAGTTCCTGAAGCTCTATGCTCATCTCAACAAATCAATCATCAGATTATGCACAGCTAGGCACATCAGTTCCTGAAGCTCTATGCACAGCTACATTAGTTCCTGAAGCTCTATGCACATCGGCATCAGTTCATGAAGATCTATATACATCTATGCATTTTTTTTCCTAAAGCTCTATGCAACCCGGCCTTCTATTATTCACTGCACATTCTTTTCTAAAGCTCAGTACACAAATTTACTACTCGGATTAAACTTGCAAACTTCTTTCATAACCTGGTTGTTTCTTAATTCACCATTCAGATTACACTATTCAGATTATGCTAACTACATAGTTTTCTTGAAGCTCCAGTGCTTTTCTTCAACTCAACCATCTTGCAAATAGGCGCATGTGGTGCTTGTTTCATTGCAGCACAACACAAGTTTTTTGGATGCAAGACTTTATATTTCACCTAATAATGTAAAAATATAAGTTGTCAAATTTTGCTTGCTATAAGATAGTTTATCTTATGGTTTTATTATTTTTGTGATCATCTATGTGATGATATTATGCTGTAAAGCCATCATTGTAATGTCGTCCATCAGATTTGTTGATGGTCTTTATTTCTTATATTGATCAATAAAATAATCAGTGCTATTCTCACGTAGAGGATCACTCCTTCATCAAAAATAATATATATTTTATACTTCATGTGAAAATATTAACAATCTCAAATAAATTTAAACATAAATAAAAATAAATATACATCCATTTTGTAAACCCAAAAAATAAATATAGTATTACAAAAAAAAATTAGTTTAGATAATAATAAAAAAATATTATTTTAATCCACTAATATTAATTATTCTATTTTAAAGTATAGGAATATATAGTTCAAAGCAATAATAAAGTTATTTAACTTGAATAATTTAGAGACTGCATGGATAAATAAATTAATTCATACAATCTACGGTTATAAACCATATATAAAACAATTTACGTATATTTTCATGTCACTTCAAGCTTGTAATAACTAATTGAAGCTATTCATGGTAAACTTGATTTAATAAATTAAGTGCAGATATTGTTATGACATTCAAAAAAAGATGTGATGAGGGTCAGGCGCTCATTTTATGGGCGCCAGACCTCTGGCGCCCATAAAATGGGCGCCTGACCTCAGGAAATGGGCGCCTGACATATATTAAATTTTTTTTCTGTTTTTAAAGCTTTTTTTATGTTTTTTTTAAATGTCAGGCGCCCATTTAATGGGCGCCTGAGGTCAGGCGCCCATTAAATGGGCGCCCAAACCCAATTACAGATCCTGAATTCAAAACGTAATATTACCCTTAATATTACGTTTGTAGTTGACGACTGGAGTGCGAATTCGTAATATTACGTGCGTAATATGAACGATTGGAGATGCCCTTAAATAAGAAATAAATTCAGTATGCTTGTCAAATTGTAGGTTATATTTGTCGCAGTTGTCATTACTTTCTTTCATTTCCAGTAACATGACTATTGTAGAGAAGAGAAAGAAGTTCTAAATTTTCCTTTGTATTAACTGCCTTAGTCTGCATATATAATAACATCAACATATTACAACACTACTAATGTATATAATAAAACAACAACGGCCAGGTGAAATTTTTTGATCAACATTTGTTTAACTGAATCTTGACGATCTCTACTATCTACATGAATGAAATATGTACATAATAGGTAAAATGAACAATAAAAACAGCTAAAATTATAGATAGCGAACAAAAAATTCAAGCATAAACATCTGTATGGTAAAACAATTAATTTATCCTGATATTTACGGCCATAAATACAGTGACTGGAGTAATATTGGCCACCTTGTTGGAAACCACAGTTTCATTCAGCATAGTAAATATATTAAAATTAATATGTAGAACGGTAAAATATAAAATAATGCATTATGATTACAGTAAGTAACGGTGGATCATGGTAGCGTTGCCTTCATCAGCCCAATAGTTATACATAACCTTGGTGAAACTATCCAACTTTTATGGCACAAACCAAGAAAGAAAGAAGAAAAATAATAAAGAAAGAAAAATTCATTGAATAATATAGCGCTATAAGGATGAAATGATGCACCAACATTTTAATAATGCGAATCAGTGCAGATATGAAATAAAACTTACCTGTATTGAAAATATAGAAATGAAGATGATATGTGAAGCAATGTGAATTAAACAAATTACCTGACCATGCGAGTCAGCAAACTGAAGATGAGGGGAAATGTAAAATGATATGTTTATTCTAATGAGAAATAATGCGTTCAAATACACGAACGTAACGACCCGCTATTTCGAACCATTCAAATCGACAATCATCCACACATGTCGGATTTGAATTGCTCAAAATAACAGATTGTTAATTTATATTTGGCAAAGCTTAGCATATACGGTAATTAAATCAATCACAGAATCACAGACACAGAGTAATATAAAAATAAGCAACAGAATAGATAAATAGTAGTTCATAAAGCTACTACAAAACATTAGAGTCTAAAACAAAATACAACAGAAATCCAAATACATAGAAGTCATTAACACAAAAGCAACTTACAAGTCTGAACATAAACAATTGGAATAACTTAAAGCTAAACAGATAGAGATGGATCTTCAAGTAAAGCTCCAAGCTCCAAAGGTGAGTCTCAAGTGCTGTGACACTCAGTCTGACCAAAGCATAAAGCAAACCACAAAACACTCGAGTCAGGATTAACATTCTTATGCAAGTAAATCAACTCAAGTGAAATGTCCAAGTGAAATGCAATATAATTTAAAGGATGTTTGGAATTCCATCCCTTAAGGATCCGTTAAACTATCTACATATATAGTACAATATGCTACATTGATAATGTCTACAGTAAAGTAAAATATTAAAATAACGTTAAGGCGTTACCCATATCCCCCCTTAACACATTTTTATATAAATGTCGTAGTCTATATAGTACTGTAAACTCCACCAAATCGGTGGGCTATCAGGGAGCACTCCATAGATATGACACAAACCAAACTCGTAGAAGGCGCGATAAGGCATCACTACAAGATTAAATGGCTATTCCAACGCCTCGTAGCCGTTGGCGGCCGTTGGAAGCCGTTGGAATAAAACCAACGCTTTCCAACGGAACCAACGGCTATTTTCCAACGGAATTTCAACAGCCGCCAACGGGTAATAGCCGTTGGAAACCGTTACAAGCCGTTTGAATAAAATGTCCAATAAGCCGTTTGAAATCGTTGGAAATCTGGGTTTATTTTGCTGTACAACAGCAAGCCTATTCACCTTCCAGCCACACCATTTCCAATCCATTCCATTTCCAATCCATTTCCAATCCATTCCACACATATATATCAATATCAATATAAACAACACACATAAATCAATTAAACACCAATATAAACAAACCAAACCATTCAAACATCATAAACCGTACCATCAACGTAAATACCATCAAAACATGTCAACAAACCATGTACATACCATCAAAATATCGTTCTCACCCACTCCGTACCAATATATACAACATTAAAACACATAATAACCATCTCCAAGTCAATATATACATCGTTCAAACACAAACACTAAAAAGCATACCTCCTCAAGCATCTTCGTCGTCGCCTCCGGAAGCACCAGACGACGAAGGAAAGGTACCATGATTCTGCACATACTCCACAAGCTTTTGATTCAGCTGCTCCATCTGTACAGCTCGCAGACGATTCTCCTCCTGTAGCTGCTTAATCATAGCTCTAAGCTCCTTAATTTCTTCTTTGTCTTGGGCCTTTTGAGCTTGTCGAGCTTGCAAATAGAAATAATAGCAAAAGGGTTGTCTCATCATATAAAATATTATAACACTATATATCTAAACGCTAATTTGTTGTACATATGTAAAAGGATTAATTACCGTTACGTTCCCGAAGCCATAACGTCTACTCCGCTGCATCGGATCCATAACAGCGTCAAATATGTTATCTTGCTCCTCCTGTGTCAACTCATCATGACCAGACTGCTGAAGCGCATAAGCCCGTGCCTCCTGTAACCTTGACTATAATAAAAAAAACAATTTCAGTTGAAAAATAGTAGAATGTAATTTTTATTTTACATAGCTAGTAATTAATAAACTTATCGATGTAAGTATTAGAAATTAAAAAACGCATACATATGCCTCAGTCGCCCTATCCTGGTCACCCCACTGATATGTGATTTTGCCAGACTCGTCTACCTATCTAGATGCGTGGGTGTGAGCAAATAAGTCCACTAAGCCAACGGGATGTCCATAAGCTCGTTCCTGCAATTGATAATTTGGATAATTTAACTCCACATAACTAATTACTGAACTGATCAATATACAAATGTGATAATAGATAAATTTACCAAATCTTCGCAGTGATGCTGGAAAGATTTGGAGCCTCCATGATGAGTTACTGGATTGCATATTTCCTCTATACCACGTCTAGATTTCAAATCGTCCTTAGTCTTGCCCTTCACATTCAAAACTGTATAAAACACATTATCAAATACGTTTTTTTCGTTATGCATCACGTCAATGTTATGACGGATTAAGAGATTTTTCCAATAAGGCAATTCCCAGAATATACTTTGTTTGCACCAATTATGAAACGTCGATTTACCTTGAATTTCAATTTGTTGTCCGGTCTCGTGTATCTTTGGATAATCTTTTACAAGTTCATATATATCCTCGCTTGACCAAACCGTTGGTGGTCGTAGAGTCTCATACCTATTAGCTTTGAAGTTTTTTTGTCTCTTCTAAAAGGGCGATTAATATGAAGAAAACATCGATGACAATCAATCCATGAAATTTTCTTCCCATGCGGTAAGGAAAATGCTCGTGTTTCTTCCATGCAATAAGGACAAGCAAAACAACCGGCCGTACTCCAACCCGAAAGCATTGCATATGCAGGAAAATTGCTAATAGTCCATAACAGAGAAGCGAACATCCGAAAATTTTTCTTTTTTGATATGTCGTATGTTTCAACTCCTTCATACCATAATATTTTCAACTCTTTGATTAACGGTTGTAAGTAAACATCAATGCCCTGTGTTGGATCATCAGGGCCAGGGACGACAATTGTTAGAAACATATATGGAGTTTTCATACACATCCACAGGGGTAGATTGTAAGTGTGATTATTATAGGCCAAGATGAATATTTAGAACCAAGCTGAGTAAACAATGAGAAGCCGTCTGTACATAAACCTAGTCTAACATTGCGGCTCTCTGCTGCGAAATCGGGATATGTCTTGTCAAAATATTTCCATGCTTCTCCATCGGATGAGTATGTCAACGTACCTTCTTGAGGTGTTCTCACACTGTGTCATCTCATATGATGCGCTATTACAGATGATGCATATAACCGTTGAAGTCTAGGGGTGATGGGTAAATAATGCATACGCTTGTACGGAACTTCTTTTCCCTTCTTTTTCCTCGGTTTGTATCTTTCTTGATTACATATTTTACAATTTCTAAGATTGATGTCTTCTTTCCAATACAACATGCAACCCTTTAAACATGTATCTATTTTTTGATATGGTAAACCGAAAGATGACATAAGTTTTTTCACTTCATAATAATTTTCGCACATTAAATTATCGGGTGGCATATGACGTTTAGTAGCTTGAACAACAGCCGTAAATCTAGCTTCTGTAAGGTTGTATTTTGATTTCATTGCAATGTATTCTGCAGTTACCGATAATTGAGAGCCGCTTAAACATCCATTCCAAAGGGTTTTTTTTAGCATGATCCAATAAATCATATTTTTTTTTAGCTCCAACATTTGGTTCCTCTTCGACGTTAACATCGTCGTTATCAATTTCAACGGTAGGGAACATTGATCGTGCTGCATCTTCGACCATATGTTCTATGAGATTCGTACTAACTTCATCACTAATGACCTCCACCGACTGTTCTTGATTATTAGGGGCTACAATTTCTCCATGACGATCCCACAGCAAATAATTGGGTACGAAACCGTATTGGCGCAAATGTACCGTAGCTATATTCGGTACTAAATAGTTCAACAATTTGCATCTACTACATGGACAACGAATTTCTTCATCGTTTGCAATATTACTTATAGCAAATTTGATAAACACTTGTACCCCTTTTAGAAAATATTCACTTATTGCGCCATTAATTTCCCTTCTTTGATACATCCAGCTCCGATCATTAAAGTAATTGACAATTTTTCCTACTTGAAAACCTATGATAAAGTAAAAAAATTATAAATCGTTCATTTTATATTTTGTTTAAATTTTATTTACTGATTTAGTAAACATGTACTAAATTTTATATTTTTTCTATAAACTTTATTTTAAATAAACTATTGATTCATTGCCACTTATGTGTCTTCTTTGATGGTCGGTCATCCTACTTCCCATTACAAACATAATAGTAATTATATTCCATAAATCATATCATTTTAAACGATTTCACAAAATTTCGGCAGCATTTCCCCCGTGTTCCTTGTATCGTACACAAATGCGTGTACACAAGGAACGTAAAGGAAATGTCGTCGAAATTTTATGAACTGTTTAAAGTGGTATGATTGACGAAATATAATTACTTTATAGTGTTTGTAACTTGTCCAATACAGGGACAAATCCGACAAATGATGTATCAGATGAATAGAGTTGTCCGTTTTGTGAAAAAAACGAATATTCCTAAAACGATCATATACAACACTTGTCAAACGGGGCTAAATATATCTAAGGATTTAAATATTTGTTTATATTAAATTTAAATATATAACTCGTTTAATTAATATTGGTTTATATTTTACCGTTTTATTACATAAGTACTAAATTCATTTATACACAAAATTTGTACACAAAATTCATTTATTACAAATTCAGTTATACACTAAATCAATTCGCGCGTTCGCACAAATACAAAACTCGTGTTCGCACAAATGCAATATCCGTTCTAACGGCTTCCAAATGCAATAAACTCTATCACACACATACGTTCAATACTAGCCAAATCAACATAAACTAATGCAATATCCTAAATTACAAAATTTTCAATCGGTAATAACTTGTTCATTATGGGATAATGGTTGCAATTAGGGGATAACATGATGTAATATGCATACACTAACAAGTAGGAAT
The DNA here is from genome assembly GCA_030737815.1 of Allium fistulosum. Lineage (NCBI taxonomy): Eukaryota > Viridiplantae > Streptophyta > Magnoliopsida > Asparagales > Amaryllidaceae > Allium > Allium fistulosum. The sequence continues at coordinate 680,224,369 of CM060907.1, read as the reverse complement.
CAATCACAATTCAAATTAAACCCTAAATAAAAAAACATAAATATTAGGTTTAGCAAAATTACCGATTTGGAGAGCTAGAAGGGTGGAGATGGGCTGGAGCAGCTTCTAGATGGCGTCGGAGGTGGTTGGGATAGTATTTGGAGCGGCGGTAGCAAGCTAGGAGGTGGTGGAATGGGGGAATTGGGTGAAAATATAGATTGGGGAAGGAGATAATGAGCTTCAGGTCGACTCTCGGGAAAATATGCAGGAAATTTTCCAACGGCTTCCAACGGCCGCAAACGGCTTCATTCCAATGGTTTCTAACGGCTTCAGACGGTTATGACAAAATCCAACGAGCTGTTGGAAGCCGTTAGAAATGCCGTTGGAGGCCGTTGGAACATGGACGTTGGAATACACCGTATCTCTAGTAGTGCATGTGACAAGGCACGTGAGGCAATGCCGAGGGTATGATACTAGCGTTTTGCAGAATCAAGATGATGGTAAAGCATAGTAGCTACTACCGTCCACCTTGAGACACACTCCCAAATCAAATGTGCACCCAATCAAATCACAAAGTAATAAAATGGTATCGAAGAAGCATGCTCGATCGGAGGTGCGACCTCACTTGGCCCAGGTATAGCTCTTGTTTTAGCCACATCAAGCTGACACGCGGGAGTCAGGGCTGTGTTCATACCTCATATAGACGTCGCCAAACCATCTTACTTCGTTCTAGATCCTCCACCACGTACACAGTTGTTAAAGTGGTTTTCGGTATTGGTAGAGAGTATGACAATATCCGATCCCGGTTTCTTTAACAACTAAACGCTTATTTCACACCATGGTCATTTTCATTTCAAACAGTTCATACTTCATATCAAAATATCATATTCATTTCAAAATCATATCACTTTCGAAATCATATTTACATTCGAAATCATATCACTTTCAAAATCATATTCACTTTCGAAAATCATAACCATAAAATAGGTTAAACCATCATATCCAAGTATTCGCATTTAAATCCATTAAATGTAAATCATAGCAGTTCCAACTTAAACAGTTTTAATATTGAAAGTAGTTTATATATTGAAATAATTATACATTAAAATAGTTTATATTTAAAAATAGTTTATATATTAAAAATAGTTTGTATATTAAAAATAGTTTATATCGAAAATAGTTCCAAATTAGAATTGTTTCTTTCAATTTCCCAAATCAATTCAAATCAACTCTAGTTTCAAAATTCAACTTAAATCAAGTCTCGGTTCAACAATTTCAATTAAAAAGATTAAAGGTTCAATTCAAATTCTCATTAAAACCAATTTTTTATATCGATTTCAAATCCAGGTTTGAACTACAAATTTAAACCACTTCAAATTCAATAGGTTTTAAAAAAAATTGGCAAAGTCGATGGGATTTTAATGGACCCCTGCCATTTTATTGATACACCAAAGAAAAGAGTTACAGTGGATAACAACCAGATAGAAGAAAAAAGCAAACGGATTAATTATGTGCATCAAAACACAAGAAGCAGAAAAGAAAAAAACAAAAAAACAAAAAAACACAGAAACGACAAAAGAAAAACACAGAAAAGAGGGACAGAGAGACAGATAAAATTGCATGCACCGCTTACGTGAAAGCAGCTAAAATGCCTGGGTCAAAAGCAGATAAAATAGGTTTTAAAGTTTTAAATATTCAAACAATGTACAATAATTAAATTTGATAAATTTCATTTATATTTCAAATTCAACTTTAATTTTATTTAAATTTGAAAATATTCACTTAATCATTTTTAATAACATTTAAATAAAATCTCAAATTAAAAATTTAAATAAAATCAATAATTAAATATCTAACTTCAATTATATTTAATTCTAAAATATTCACCTAATCACTTTTATAAACATTTAGATAAAATCTCAAATTACACATTTAAATCAAAACTAAATATTCAATTTCGATTTATTTAAATTTGAAAATATTCATTTAATCACCTTTAATCAAACTCAAGTTATCAAGTTATAAATTTCATATCTTTAAAATCTCAAAATCAATAAGTCCAAATCAATTCTTAACAAATTAAATTACAAATCAATTTCAACTTACCTTTCCATCCTTAATTTATTAAAGTTAAAAAAATATGTTTTAAAAATATTAATATAAATTTTAAATAAATATTTTAAACATATTGTTAACCCGTCTTTTTACAAGGCCGTGGACAGGCGGTTTAACTTAATCGACTGCACGTTCGTCGAGGCTGGTGTACGATGGATTCAGTCGACTGGATGGATGGATGACGCAATGTGCTTGGGAGATGGAAATATGATTGGATAAAGATGGATCAACTATAATTTGGGTCTAGGAAACATGGTTCGGCATGGTGGAGGTTCGGCACAAATAGTTCGTTTGGCATTCACGTTCGAATAGCATTCAAGAGTACTCGGCATACATAGAGCGTCCGACATACATGAGTGGTTCGGCATTCCAGGAGCACTCGGCATTTAGTAGCGCTCGACATCCAGGAGCGCTCGGCATTTAGAGGCGCTCGGCATTAGAGATCGTTCGGCATGATGGGCGCTCGGCATTAGAAACTGTACGACATCAGACATGGTTCGGCATGATGGAGGTTCGGCATTAAGGATCATTCGGCATTGGATGGAGCGCTCGGCATAAATCTCGTTCGGCATTGGATGGAGCGCTCGGCATAAATCTCGTTCGGCATTGGATGGAGCGCTCGGCCTAAATCTCGTTCGGCATTGGATGGATCGTTCGACATCAGGGAGCATTCGGCATTGGATTGGTCGTTCGGCATACCTCACCTCGCTTGGCATTGCACCTCACACCTCCATACCTCGGTACCTCCATACCTCGGTACCTCGCACCTCCGTACCTCGGTACCTCGCACCTTCGTACCTCGGTACCTCGCACCTCCGTACCTCGATACCTCGGTACCTCGATACCTCGCACCTCCTCACGTTCGGCATACCAACTGCTCAGGATCGGTCGGCATAATGAAGTAGGGTTCGGCTATGACCTTGATGGGCCCAAACTACTCAGGAGGCCCAACAACCTGGTTTTGCCTATAAATACAGCATGTGGGTCTCCAGATGGGGGATCTTCTTCTTCTCTTCTGCTCTCTAACATTTTTATTTCCTAAGACTAAGGCTAGTCTACCACTTTGTAACGGTAACTGATTCTTACATCAATAAAAAGAAAACTTCTAGAGTGGACGTAGGCCGGAGTTAGCCGAACCACTATAAAATCCGTTGTTCTTTACTACTTTCATTTTAATTTTAACTGTTCTTCATATTATTACTCTCTACATACATCCTATCTGTGAGCTGTGATTGGGATTTTGGTGCTTTCATCTAGATTTGGGTGTTAGTGACCAATTTTGGCGCTAACATTTTGGTGCTTTCACTGAGAAGGCAAGCACTAAGGGATTTTGGAGCTAGGAACTTGGACTCTAGAAAGCAATGGCTAGGCCATCAACAACAAAGCAAGTGACAGAAAGGAGCAATCAGGAGGGAAGTCAAGAGGCTTCCTTTGGAGCTGGAGCAGGTCAAGCATCCATCTACATCACTAGAGAGGAAATGGAAGTCATGATGAAAAGATAAGAGGAGATGATGCAGGCTCTTATCAGACAATTTACGCAAGTAGGAAATGCGGGGGCTCAGATCCATGGAGCCAGATCAGAAGCGCTCAACCAGCAAGCAGAGGGAATGGTTCAGTAGGGGGCAACCCCCAATCAACATACAACTAACAATCCAGATGGAGCTGGACTCGAGGGCGCACCATCAGATAATGTTGAACCAGTTCATGGAGGGGTTCCAGCTAACACCACACAACAGGATGCTGGCAGGAATGTAAGAGCAAGAGATGAAGAGTATGTACCAGAATTCCCTCGGGAACTCGGGGGGCATCCCTTGACGGACAATGCTGGATTAGCTGAGATTATCAGGCGAACCATGCGCGGGGGTTTGACCAATAGAGATCTGGAAGGAGTAAACAAGAGTCCGTTCTCTCGTGAAATCAGGATAGCTCGGAATCCGCCAGATTTCAAGCTACCTAACGTGGGAATGTACAATGGCAAGGCCGATCCAACAGATCACTTGATGAGATATACCAAACACATGGAGGTGCTGGGGGCATCGGAAGAAGTTATGGCTCGATGTTTCCCTTTATTCTTAACGGACATAGCTGCTATGTGGTTCAGGTAGCTGGAAGAAGGATCTATCGGGACATGGACAGAGTTGGTGGATAGGTTTCTAAAGCAGTTTCGGGTACATATCAAAAGGCCAAAGAATGTAATGATGCTGACATCGGTAAAACAGAGGACAAACGAATCACTCAGAGATTTCTTAACTCGGTTCAATGCAGAGGTTGCTTCGGTGGATCGGCCGGATCCATCGATGGTTTTAATGGTGGCAGTGTTAGGAGTTAGAGAAAATTCAGATTTCAAAGTGTCACTGATACGGGACCCTCCGATGGATCTCGCGGAATTCTTTCACGAAGCTGAGAAATTCCTTCGGCAGGAAGATGCATGCTCAGATATGAAGTTAAAGGAGGTGAACGCGGCTGAGGATAGAGGACCATCCAGCGGAGGCTTGGAAAAAGGAAAAAGGAAGCTGGATGATGAGTTAGGAAAGGCTAGGAAGCGGAGGAGAGAGCAAAAATTCTCCACCTACACAAGGTTGAACGAGATGCTGGAACAGATTTATTTGGAGACTCGGAATCGCCTTCCCTACCGAAGGCCGGCTAGGAGAGAACCCTCCGAACGTGAGAGGTCATCAGGAAAACACTGCCTCTTCCACGATTTGGACGGGCACGATACCAACAGCTGCAGGCACTTAAAGGACATAATTGAGGAGCATGTAAGGAATGGACAGTTGCAACAATACGTCGAAACTCGGAATGCAGCGGTGGGGCAGGAGCAACCACCGTCTACCTCACATAGTGATGGTACGAGGAACATGAATGATGGTCGATTGGTCATCAATTGATTGGGATATTATGAAATAAGTAGCAAACTACGGGAAAACGGCCAAGTCGCTTACTCATGTACGGGGACAGAGATAGCCCCTAGGCATGCTCTGAGATGATGATAAACCGCGACGCTCTAGTTTGTGAAATCTACTTTCTCTTTTTTGGCTTGGACATTTGCTTTTTTCTAATTTGGTTTGAACTTTTGGTTTTGTTTGTTTCTTGGTTTGGACTTATATTTGGATGATTGTTTTCTGGTTTGGATATCGGTTTGTATTTTCGATATGGATTTTTTGTTTTTTGATTTGATCTGGATTTTGGATTGGCTTTCGATTGGTTTTTTTATCTGGTTTTTGATAAATGGTCATCAGGTATGGATTATACCTGGCAAGGGTAGGTCGCTTTGTCCAAGCACGACAAATCGACTTATTCAGGTCGTCGAGTATGGATTATGCTCGGCAAGGGTCCAGAGAGACCAGGATTCAGCCTAGGACTTAGGCCCCATATTATCGGTTACTATTTTAGGTCGTCGAATATGGACTATGCTCGGCAAGGGTCCAGAGAGACTAGGACTCGGCCTAGGACTTAGGCCCCCATATTATCGGTTACTATTTTAGGTCATCGAATATGGACTATGCTCGGCAAGGGTCCGGAGAGACCAGGACTCGGCCTAGGACTTAGGCCCCCATATTATCGGTTACTATTTTAGGTCGTCGAGTATGGACAATGCTCGGCAAGAGTCCGGAGCAACCAGGATTCGGCTTAGGACTTAAGCCATGCATTACTCAACGTTTAGGGACACTGGAGTACGGTCGTTAGGTGTGGATTGTGCTTGACAAGAACCCGGAGAGGTTACGGATATGAATATCGGCTATGGAAGGCAGAGGATTTGGATATTGACCCGGAGAGGTCCTAAAGTCGGTTATTGGTTATTGGATATGGATGAAACATGGACTTTGTATATTGGATTTGAGGCTATTCAAAACACACCTTCCAATAGCAAGGCATGTTTTAGGGGGCAAGTGTTAACCTGCCTTTTTACAAGGCCGTGGACATGCGGGTTTAACTTAATCGACTGCACGTTCGTCGAGGCTGGTGTACGATGGATTCAGTCGACTGGATGGATGGATGACGCAATGTGCTTGGGAGATGGAAATATGATTGGATAAAGATGGATCAACTATAATTTGGGTCTAGGAAACATGGTTCGGCATGGTGGAGGTTCGGCACAAATAGTTCGTCTGGCAATCACGTTCGAATAGCATTCAAGAGTACTCAGCATACATAGAGCGTCCGATATACATGAGTGGTTCAGAATTCCAGGAGCACTCGGCATTCAGTAGCGCTCGGCATCCAGGAGCGCTCGGCATTTAGAGGCGCTCGACATTAGAGATCGTTCGGCATGATGGGCGCTCGACATTAGAAACTGTACGGCATCAGACATGGTTCGACATGATGGAGGTTCGGCATTAAGGATCGGTCGGCATTGGATGGAACGCTCAGCATAAATCTCGTTTGGCATTGGATGGAGTGCTCGGCATAAATCTCGTTCGGCATTGGATGGAGTGCTCGGCATAAATCTCGTTTGGCATTGGATGGAGCGCTCAGCATAAATCTCGTTCGGCATTAGATGGATCGTTCGACATCAGGGAGCGTTCGGCATTGGATGGGTCGTTCGGCATACCTCACCTCGCTCGGCATTGCACCTCGCACCTCCATACCTCGGTACCTCGCACCTCCGTACCTCGGTACCTCGCACCTCCGTACCTCGATACCTCGGTACCTCGATACCTCGATACCTCCATACCTCTATACCTCAATACCTCGGTACCTTGATACCTCGCACCTCCCTACGTTCGGCATCCAACTGCTCAGGATCGGTCGGTATAATGAAGTAGGGTTCGGCTATGACCTTGATGGGCCCAAACTACTCAGGAGGCCCAACAACCTGGTTTTGCCTATAAATACAGCATGTGGGTCTCTAGATGGGGGATCTTCTTCTTCTCTTCTGCTCTCTGACATTTTTATTTCCTAAGACTAAGGCTAGTCTACCACTTTGTAACGGTAACTGATTCTTACATCAATAAAAAGAAAACTTCTAGAGTGGACGTTGGCCGGAGTTAGCCGAAACACTATAAAATCTGTTGTTCTTTACTGCTTTCATTTTAATTTTAACTGTTCTTTATATTATTACTCTCTACATACATCCTATCTGTGGGCTGTGATTGGGATTTTGGTGCTTTCATCTAGATTTGGGTGTTAACCAATTTTGGCGCTAACACATATTTCATATATACTAATTAAATTAAATTTTATTAAATTAAATTATATTAAATCTTATTTATATATTTTAAAATATAAAAATATAAGTAAAATCTTAAAATTTACATTTTCACAACTTAACTTATAATTTTAAAATTTTCAAAACATATAATTTAAAATCTAAATTTTACACATATTAACATAAAATCTTTATATTATAACACCCAATATTTATTTAAAACACATATTTATATTTTCAAAACTCTGGAAATAATTTAAAATAGACCAACGATGTCCGTATATAGTTTTATATCCGATAGTCAAGTGATACAGATATTTATCATTTCAACCTGCAATAATTTAAATTTATGGGTATATATCATTTCAACCCGCAATCCCAAAATTTCAAAATCAATAAAATCGCTTGGGTTTATCATTTCAACCCATAACGATTTTCCCTAATCTATAAAATCATTCGGATATGTATCATTTTAACCCATAAGGAATTTCTAAACTAACTAGGAACTTGCAGAGTGAGAAAAAAATAGCATAAAATGACATACATATCAATGATAAGCATATACAATCCTAATTAACAATTAAGTAAAATATATATAACAGACTATGGTGTCATATGTCAATTAATATAGGTAAACAATTGCAGATAATAACATATCATACTTAACAATTTAAATTTAACAACATATTTAAATCGTCGTTTCATGTAAAATAAATTTACTAAACATAAGAATATCAATCGTGAGTGATCGCTCACCTTTCGAGGCTAGAGGAATAAAGAGAATAAGCAAGCAGACATGGACATGCACATAGATACAGACATGACAGCGTGGATGCGGATTCGGATAGCGGTAAAGCTAGAAACTGCTATGACTGATGGACAGTACAACGACAAACAACTAGAATTCGGTAAAGATATATATATATATATATATATACCACATATACATATAAATATATCACCATATGTCAATTATATATAATAGAAGAGGAGGCTGGCTTCATGGGTTTGCTCAGCTCCTGCTAGGCACTAGGGTGGGTTTGCTTGCTGCTCGGTTGGAGGTTGATGGACTGGGGAAAGCAGCCGGCAAGCACAGGGTGCTGTAGATGCTTCGGGTTTGGGTCAGAGGTTGTGGTTAGGTGAATTGAAGTATGGCAATAGGGTAGTTAAACAACAAAGGAACTGGAAACTAGTCCATAAAGTAACTAATGAATATCAGTATTATACAGCATGCGTGGGCTCCTAATTATAATTTATAAGCATAGATTAACCTACGTTCTCAATACTATTACACAACAAATCCATCAAACATGCACCGTGGGCTGAAAGGCTATGGGTGGATTGCGGCTAAGGGAGGGTGTGACAATAGTGGCGGGCTTGGCGTGCTGTCAAGTGGGAAGGGGGCTGAGGGTGCCGCGGCATTTGTGGAAGTGAAGCATGGGCGGAGCAATGGTGGGAAGCGGGTGGCGCACAAGGCTATCAGGTATGCCAAGTTCGATTGCGCGGTGGGGTTCAAGTGGTGGGGCTGAGTAGGTTCTGGGTTCTCTCGTGTTTGGAGCTGCGTTTAAATGAGGAGGGGAAGGAGATGGCGAACGAGGTCTGGGGCAGAGGAAAGGATTGTGTTCGGGTGGAGTTCTATGGCGACAGGTCGGGGCTGAGCACTGGCATGGCGGAGGGAAAAATGGAGATGGCGGAGGGAGGTTGATGGTTATGGTTGGCAGATCTGTTTGGTTCAGGCGGATGGTCAATAGGCTGTCAGGGAGGAGGAAATATATGTGAGCAAGTTAAACAAGTTGGTGGCATAAGATATGAGGTCCAAAACTTAATTACAGGAGCAGAGCAGGTTGCAGAGAAAATATATATGCAACTTTATATATGTTGCTTTATATTTTTTTATACGAAGCACGGAACGAAAGAGATGAGCCGAAGGGAAATAGGTTCACGAACCAGCATATAATCAATACCAGGAGAATAACAAAAGTCAAAGACTTAAATTTTTAGGAAATATTAAAGGTTGGTGGCCATTGGTTTCTCACAGTGGATATATGAATGGCCACAAGGAAACAAAAGGCTAAAAACGAATATCGATACAACTAATCGTTTCGCAGATTTCGTTGCATACCGGACGTCGAAATGCACAAATGAATATACTACGGAGATCAACACGGCGAGATGAACAGAATGATACACATATATCAGTGATACGACCAACCTATCAAAACTCGATATTCGTTGCCAAAACTGCTGCTAAAACGTCGAAAATAATATAAACGGAGCTAGAACAGTCCAAATTTGACGAAATGAAATATGAAATCTCACTCATAAAAAGGTATAGAATTTTATTATATAAAAATATTTTATTTCCATCAATTTAACTGATTTAAAATTTAAAATTTAAAATTTCACAACCAAACAAACTTAAATATTTTCAAATGAAAATCTGCAACCTGCTATGCTTCAATACATGCATACCAAATATCAAATTTTCATTTCTAAAATTTTATTATTTATTTTCAAGAAAAATTTAGTTAATTTCGTTATTTAAATCGTTAAAATTTTCGGGTCGTTACAACGAAATTGAAGAAAACAAATTAAGAAATAAAAGATAAGAGTAGTGTTAGGAATCATCCGGATCACCACATAATTAAATTTAGAAGAGAAAGCAATGAAGAAAGCAAACAAAAATGATTCTCCCAAAAACAAAAACTTTTATTGATTCAACCAAGAAAATACAAAATACAAAAGAGACCTAAAATTAAGAAGAAATCTCAATCCCGAACACCCTACAAAATACACTTTTTCTACACATCTTATGAACCCTAGACATGTCTATTTATAATAGACTGGACAAAATATCTTATTTAAGAAGATATTGAATACCTCTATAAATCTTTCCCAGGTAGATAATTTGTTGCCTTCTCTAATGCAATAAAAGAGGCAACTAATCATTCTACCAAATACACAAAATCTCTAAAAGATGCAATTAATCACATTCCAAAATCTATCAGATCTATAAAATAGGCAATGAATTTGAGTCATATCCACATAGACTCAAATATCTCCAAGATCTACTTAAATATGAAATATTGTATCACCAAAATCTAACAATCTCACCTTGATACAGCATTTCATAAATGTCATCCAAGCTCCTCCTAAAACCTCAAACTTCAAACAATATATCCAAGGAAACAAATATCTCCACCACAAAGCTAAACCTCTCTCCAAACTATGCATGCCCGCCAATCGAACATGCACATTATCAACGGATTAGAATTGCTTGTAATACCACAAAGTCCTCCACGTAGGCTTTGTGTTTTTCCGTAGTTGGCTCCACCTTGATTCAGACAGACTTGTCTCTCCAACTTCACTTGTATAAGATTTTGCAATCTTTAAGGTTTTTGCAAGCAATGAATAAATATTATTGCTTTTCTTCTTCATACGCAGCACCTCCCTGTTACCCTTCCAAACCCTAGTTACTCCACCTCGAGTCGAGAAGTTACAACTTTTCCCTTCCAGCTGTCCAACAGAGACAAGATTCCTTTTAATTTCTAGGATATGCCTAACCCCTGTAAGCGTTACCAAACTTCCAGTATCCATCTTCAACCTGACAGAACCTATGCCTTGAACATGTAGATCTCCACCATTAGCGGACTCCACCTTGCACACTTCCTCTTTATAATCAGTGAATGCTTCCCTTTGATTGCAAATGTGGAGACATGCACCAGAATCTAGCACCCACTCTCCTCCCCTACTTATATCAACACAAAGAACATCATTGCTAATGCCAAATTTTACCTCCTCATCACAGTCTGCCTCCAGCTTATTTTTGCTTCCTTCTTGAGTTTTAGCCTTTCTTTATCATCTCTTAATTTATTGCAAAATTTCAGCTGATGGCCTGGTTTTTCGCAGTAATAGCAAATGAAGTCTCGATCCATATTTGGTTTGAATGAGTGTCTTTCTCTCTTTGCAAGGTGGACCTCTGCCAATGGATTTGTGGTTTCCTTTTCTTTAGTGGCCTTTCCTTTCGATGAATTTATCCTCTGCATCTCCTCATTAAGAAGGCTGCTAACCACAGTCTCCATAGAAACAACACCACTAGAATTTGAATTGTTCAACGCGACTACTAGAGTTTCCTAACTTTCAGGCAATGAACTCATTAATATTAAAGCTTGAGTTTCATCATCAACTTTGAAGCTTACCTCCGCCAATTGGTTCACAATTGCTTGAAAGTTATTGAGATGTTCACTAATCGATTTGCCTTCCTTTAGCTTTAGATTGATCAACTTTTTCATTAGAAATGCCTTACTCGTCGTAGAATTTTTTGCATAAATCTCTTCCAATTTCTTCCATATTCCAAAAGCAGAAGTTTCAAGCAACGATATGAAACACAAAATTCTCCATAAAACACCGAATTGCCGCAGCTGCCTTCCTATCCAAAATTTTCCACTTTGCCTCAGTTATTCCGTTTGGCTTTTCCCCTTTGTTTTCCAAGGGTTGGTGAAGAATTAAGATAGAGATAATCTTCCATCTTCGCCTTCCACAACCTCCAGTTTCTTCCATTAAGCTTTTCAACACTTACCTTCTCATAGCCAAAGACTCTTCCAAAAATTTATGTAGTTGGCTCCGATACCAACTATTAGGAATTTTTTGGGATCACTACACAATTAGATTTAGAAGAGAAAGCAATGAAGAAAGAAAACAAAAAAAGGTTCTCCCAAAAACAAATTTTTTTATTGATTCAACCAAGAAAATACAAAAGAGACCTAAAATTAAGAAGAAATCTCAATCTCGAACACCTTACAAAATACACTTTTTCCACACATCTTATGAACCCTTGACATGTCTATTTAAAATAGACTTGACAAAATATCTTATTTAAGAAGCTATTGAATACCTCCATAAATCTTTCCCAGGTAAATAATTTGTTGCCTTCTCTAATGCAATAAAAGAGGCAACTAACCAAATACACAAAATCTCTAAAAGATGCAATTAATCACATTCCAAAATCTATCAAATCTATAAAATAGGCAATGAATTTGAGTCATATCCACATAAACTCAAATATCTCAAAGAACTACTTAAATATGAAATATTGTATCACCAAAATCTAACAATCTCCATCTTGATACAATATTTTATAAATGTCATCCAAGCTCCTCCTAAAACCTCAGACTTCAAACAATATATCCAAGGAAACAAATATCTTCACCAGAAAGCTAAACCTCTCTCCAAACTATGCATGCCCGCCAATCGAACATACACATTATCAACAGAACCGAATTGCTTGTAATACCACAAAGACCTCCACGTAGGCTTTGTGGTTTTCCGTTGTTGGCTCCACCTTGATTCAGACAGACTTGTCTCTCCAACTTCACTTGTATAAGATTTTGAAATCTTTAAGGTTTTTGCAAGCAATGAATAAATATTATTGCTTTTCCTCTTCGCATTCAGCACCTCCCTGTTACCCTTCCAAACCCTAGTTACTCCACCTTGAGTCGAGAAGTTACAACCTTTCCTTCCAGCTGTCCAACAGAGACAAGATTCCTTTTAATTTCTGGTATATGCCTAACCCATGTAAGCATCACCAAACTTCCAGTATCCATCTTCAACCTGACAGAACCTATGCCTTGAACATGTAGATCTCCACCATTAGCGGACTCCACCTTGCACGCTTCCTCCTTATAATCAGTGAATGCTTCTCTTTGATTGCAAATGTGGAAACATGCACCAGAATCTAGCACCCACTCTCCTCCCCTACTCATATCAGCACAAAGAACATCATTGCTAATGCCAAAGTTTACCTCCTCATCATGGTCTGCCTCCAGCTTATTTTTGCTTCCTTCTTGAGTTTTTAGCCTCTCTTTATCATCTCTTAATTTATTGCAAAATTTCAGCTGATGGCCTGGTTTTTCGCAGTAATAGCAAATGAAGTCTTGATCCATATTTGGTTTGAATGAGCGTCTTTCTCTCTTTGCAAGGTGGACCTTTGCCAATGGATTTGTAGTTTCCTTTTCTTCAGTAGCCTTTCCTTCCGATGAATTTATCCTCCGCATCTCCTCATTAAGAAGGCTGCTAACCATAGTCTCCATGGAAACAACACCACTAGAATTTGAATTGTTCAACGCGACTACTAGAGTTTCCCAACTTTCAGGCAATGAGGTCATTAATATTAAAGCTTGAGTTTCATAATCAACTTTGAAGCTTACCTCCGCCAATTGGTTCACAATTGCTTGAAAGTTATTGAGATATTCACTAATCGATTCGCCTTCCTTTAGCTTCAGATTAACCAACTTTATCATCAGAAATGCCTTACTCATCGTAGAATTTTTTTCATAAATCCCTTCCAATTTCTTCCATATTCCAAAAGCAGAAATTTCAAGCAACGATATGAAACACAGAATTCTCTATAAAACACCGAATTGCCGCAGCTACCTTCCTATCCAAAATTTCCCGCTTTTCCTCGGTTATTCCATTTGGCTTTTCCCCTTTGTTTTCCAAGGGTTGGTGAAGAATTAAGATAGAGATAATCTTCCATCTTCGCCTTCCACAACCCCTAGTTCCTTCCATTAAGCTTTTCAATATTTATTTTCTCCATAGCCAAAGACTCTTCCAAAAATTTATGTAGTTGGCTCCGATACCAACTATTAGGAATTTTTCGGGATCACTACACAATTAGATTTAGAAGAGAAAGCAATGAAGAAAGAAAACAAAAAAGAGTCCCCCAAAAACAAAAACTTTTATTGATTCAACTAAGAAAATACAAAAGTGACCTAAAATTGAGAAGAAATCTCAATCCCGAACACCCTACAAAATACACTTTTTCCACACATCTTATGAACCCTTGACATGTCTATTTATAATAGAATTGACAAAATATCTTATTTAAGAAGCTATTGAATACTTCCATAAATCTTTCCTAGGTAGATAATTTGTTGCCTTCTCTAATGCAATAAAAGAGGCAACTAATCACTCTACCAAATAAAATCTTTAAAAGATGCAATTAATCACATTCTAAAATCTACTAGAACTATAAAAATAAGCAATGAATTTGGGTCATAATTCCACATAGACTCAAATATCTCCAAGATCTACTTAAATATGAAATATTGTATCACCAAAATCTAATAAGCAGAGTCCAAACCCTGGAGATCTTATCTTTCTTTACAAATCAAATGGTATGAAATTTCCTATAAACATATAGTACTTTACAAAACATTTACTATGCTGCTTTGATTAATATATACTTGTTGCGTTCATAACTCATAAAAGAATAACTGAAGTTGAAATTTTTAGTTTAGAGTAGATAAAAAGCTGTAGTGTATAACATGTTAGTATTAGTAAATCATGTGCATTCATAGAAAACATCGATATCAAAATATAAATTGATATATCCAATGTCATTATAGCGGTCAAATAACACTTCTTTCTCTCTTTCCACTAACTCCATTATTTAAATAGGAACTTGTGGGGGAAATCAGGAGGAAAATGGGATGCTGCACTATTTAGGGTGTCATTAAACGCTCCACACACACACACAAATATGTGCAACTACATCAAGCTAAATCATGGAGCACAACCAAACCAAACAGTTGTAAAATTTTAGTGAACTAAAGATAAGGAAGCAAATAACAGTAAATCAAATTCAGCCATGATGCAATCTCTATTTCCAGTTCCGTTATTCTAAGTATGATACATCAATATTGATAGTAATAACCTAAATGAAGCAATCGTAGGCTTGGGAATTGGTTCACATATTTCTTCTTCACATAAGAACATTGCAATTTTGTATTGGGTTATGTGATCTTTACAATTAACTTATTTTTAATGTATGTTCAAATTTAATATTTTATTTTATTTGAATTTTATTCAAATAAAACTGAATGATAGATATCGATGTTTCAAAAGATTTGGTAAGCATAATTAAACCTGTACCACTACGCCTATTGGAAAACATTGACCTTATACTATTGGGTTGCATTGAAGTTCTAGAGTGTTTGTTTCAGGTGTATTTTGATGCCCTGTTACTTTAATTGAACTATCTACGAGAAATATTATCTTTATCATTTAGTTAAAAAGGTGTTAGTTCTTGATTATATGCGAAAGAAGCAACTGGATGCTCAAAGATTAGAAGTGCAGATATTTAAGACAGCGAAATAGATTGTTGATGATCCCTCCTTATATGGGAAATACCTATTTCATAGTTAGAAGATATGGAGAAGTCAAGATTTGCCTTTTATTTTCTTTTTTGTTTTATCTCTATTTATGAGTACATTGCATCAACATATACATAAACAATTAGCAAAATAAATACAAAAAAACAATCAAAACTCATAGATGAAACAAAAATAGCTGTCATTAGTGTGTTTAGAAATTGAAAGGACTTATATGTCAACCTCAAAAAGCATGGATAATTTGTGGTGAGATCGCAGTAATGGAAAATTGAGTGTAAATATCAAAAAAGATACAAAATAACTTCTTGAGGGTACCTTACAAACTATCTTATTCCATAACCATTCACAAACTAACTCGTAACTTTATGGTTTCTAAATAGTATGCTTAGCAATATAATTGTAACGACCCATAATTTTATCGCTTTAATTTTTGAATATTTAATTAGTTTTAAATATTTAAATTTATGGTTTTAATAATTAAAATAGCATTCTTTTAATTTATAACTAATGATAGAAAATTCATTTTTTGAATTTGGTTTACAAAAATAATTAGTTAAAAGGAAATTAGAAAATGTGACCGGAGAGCTTTTTCAAAAATCTTGATTTTTTATCATTTAAAAGTTGTTTAAAATGTTGTAACACCTTAGCACACTTAAACACGCACTTATATATAAATAATGAGAGATTAATTATGTTAAAAAGTGTGTATATATATACTTACTTATGATAAGAGATAAATGTGATAATTTTCAAAGATTTAAATTAAATAAAATGTAAATTATGAAAGGTCACACATCATTTCATATCATAAGGACAATGAGTTGTATTACATGGTGGATAAAAGGGTGGTTCATAGGGGGTAACATGTAAAAGAAGGGATGGAGGGTGGTGTGGTGATGTGACATTAAATTAGTGGAGGGTAAGTACTTTATGGCTATTTTGGTAATTTGCTAAATCCATTTTATATAAAACTAATTCCTTTTCTCCCTCTCCTTCTTTATTTCATTTTCTTTCTTTTTCAAAGTTATCTTCTTCTTCCTTAAGCTTTTCCATTCTCTTTAATAGCTTTCAAAAATATTTTAAAATTTTAAAAATCACATTTTTCTCTCTTTTAACACTTAAAAAGCTTAAAAATCATTTCTTTTTTCTTCTTACACCTTCCTCTTCCTTAAACAAGGCCAAACCCTCCTCTACAACACATGGCCGAGCCAAAAAGCATGTTCCTAGGTCTAAAATCACATTTTTTTACTAAAGATAAAGCTTAGACCTAAAGGCTTTCCAAAGTTCTAATCGATTTGGTTAAGTTTTGATGAGTAAAGCTCATATTTCTACAAGTTTAATACTTTATGTTATTACAAATGTTTGTGTTGATCTTAGTTTGAAATACATATCATGTTTGGTGATGGATATATGTGAAATCTTATGTGTATTGTTTGTTGTGAGCTTGGAATTTTAGTTTGAATGTTAAGTTAAGTTGGTAAATTTGCAAGTTATGTTCTTTATGTGACGAATGATGTAAAATTGAAATCTTTACTTGTATTTGTGATTTATGATATGATTTTAATGCTATGGACATAAATATGTGGTTATATCTAAGAAGTTAGTACTTTTATATGGTTAAGTGACAAGTAATCATCTTATGAAACTGAAGTTTTTAGTTTTAAAAATAAAAAATCAATTTCAAGATTCAAACTTAGTTTAGTTTTCAAAACACTTACTTTATCTTTTGTAAAAGTAAGTGAGCTTTCAAAAGTGAAAAGTTTTCAAAGTGAACTTAGAAAAAAAATTTAAGTTATGGTATCCATAGCGATAGTCGCTATAGATGCAGCTCGGTGAAAAATTCAATGTTTTACAAATTATGTTTCTGTATTTAATAACATTTTTGAAATGTTTATATACTTAATAATGATGATTAAGGAAAGCTAATTAATTATTAATTAATTAAGTTTGGTAATTAATAAAAAAAATTTGAGAAAAATGTGTGATCCTCTAGTAAAAGAGGAGAACACATGATGCTATATATAAAACATAACAAGGTGCTGCCAACATGCCTAGCAGGTGACAAAAACAAAATAAAAGAAACATGCCTGGCAGGTACCCTTAAAATGAGCTCCGGCAATGCCACCACCCATTACACCCCAAAATCGAGCTTCGGCATGGCCACCTCCCGATAGTAAGGTGTTGGAGGTACCTAGAAATGCTGAATAGCATTAGAAGCCACTCTGAGAGGTCAAAGGTACTGAAAGCCAGCTCAATCAAAAGAAAAAACTGTGAAGCTGCCTCAGCTGATGATCCAGTAAGAAAAAATCCACTATGAGAACTATGATAAAGCTGGAAGTATCTCCATCCTCAATCAACAATTCTGGAAAAAGCTATCCTGCACACCTGAATACAGACACAAACATCCTATCTAACCTAAACCTGAGACAAAATTAGGAAAAAATTAGAGTGAAACACATATATGTATATAAGTAGAATTTATATACATATATGTGTGAATAAAACATAATAAGATATATTAAAGCAAAATAATCTAGAACAAAAACTAATAGATTTAAAGTGAAAGGGAAATATGGTCTAGACTGAAGAAAATAAACAAAATGAAAACAAAAATAAAAGATAACTAATTCAAAAACAAAGACAATTCTATAATTATCTTTGTGGACCATCAATTAAAAGCAAATTGTGAAGCACCGAGGGATCGTCATTTAAATTTGAAAAGAAACTAATACTATTATTGTTAGAGTCAAAAATATTATTGTGTTGTTTAAAAATATTGATATTATTACTAACTTTGTTAAGATATTCCTTAAAAAGATTGTTTTTGGCTAATTTATATTTATGATTAGAGATCCAATTAAAGCAAAAAGACGAAATTAAAAAAAATCAATTTATTGAAATGGTTTTTATTATTATTAAAAATACGTTGATTTCTTTCAAACCAAATGTACCAACAGGATATAGTGAATAAAGTATCAAGCAAGTATCGATTATCCTTATTAAACTTAAATCTAAAAGTGTTCCAATAGAAAAAACAATCAGAAATTCTATATTTAATATGAAAGTCAAAAAATATATCGAGGGCGTTCATAAGAATAAAGTGAGTATCCATACAGTCATAGTAAATATGCTTAATATCCTCCAAATGTCTATTATAAAAATAACAATTATTGTCAATATGAATATTTTTTCTTTTTAAATATTCTATAGTATTTAATTTTCCATGCATAATTAGCCACATATGGATTTTAGATGTAGGAGGAGCATTTGATTTCCAAATAAATTTAAAATAATTATAAGTTACACCCGAAAAATTAATAAATCTATAGAAAGAATTTGAAGAAAATTTCTTACTTTTATCCCACTCCCAACTAATAAAATCATTATCATTATCAATATTATAGAGATTTAATCTAGCGATGAGCAAATTAAACTTCCTAAGGGTAGAACCTTCTAGAATTCTGCTAAAACTAAAAATCCAAGGAGGTTCATTTTCAGAAGAAAAAACTTCTGAAATAAATGCATATTTAAAGTTACAAATATCATACAACTCTCTAAACTCAATCTTAAGAGGAATGGCGGAGATCCAACTATCGTGCCAAAATGAGGTATTATTACCAGAGTGAACTATAATATTAATGCCTAAATTAAAAATCTCATTACATTTTAAAATGGATTTCCAAAAATAAGATAGTTTACAAGAAACCGATGGGCTAATTTGATAAAGATTATTACTACCATTATAATAATATTTAGAAATAATTTCTTTCCAAGTGGCATTATCATTAATGTCTTTAAACTTCCATAACCATTTACCTAGAAGGGATAAATTCATATTACGCAAATTAATAACTCCTAAACCTCCATCCTTTTTGGATTTACAAACAGTATCCCAATTTACAAAACTTTTAATGCAGCTATTAGAGTGATCACCATTCCATAAAAAATCTCTTTGAATTTTATCTATTTTATCAGTCACCCAATCAAGGAAAAAATGTATTGACATCCAATAAATTGGAAGAGCTGATAAAACAGAATTAATCAAAACAAGTCTACCCGCTCTAGATAAAAGTCTATCATTCCAATTAGAAATCCTATGTTCAATTTTATCTATAATTATAAACCAATCATCATGTTTTAACTTAGTAGGCCTAATCACAAAACCAAGATAGTCAAAAGGAAAACTCATAGTTTTACAATTTAGCATTTTGGCAACTAAATTTTCAACTTTATCAAAATCATTTAAAATTAATACCGAACTTTTATCAAAATTTATTTTTAAACCTGATAGAAGTTCAAAAGTATATAAAATAAACTTAAGAGTGATAATGTGTCGAGGAAGATGAGAAGAACATCTGCAAATTGAAGGACTGATATACCATTACGCGATATATCATTACCTATATAACCCAAAGATCCATTATCAACCGCTTTTTTAATTATCTTAGCAAAAACGTCTGCGACTAAGTTAAACAAAAGAGGCGATAAAGGATCCCCTTGCCTTAGTCCTTTCTTAGATTGGATTTTATTTCCCAAAATACCATTAACCATAATACTAGAGTTGCCAGTTTTAAGCAAATTCATGATCCAGCTAGTCTGTCTAGGACTAAAACCTCTAGCATGATAAATATCAACTAGAAAATCCCAATCTACCGAATCAAAAGCTTTTGCAAAGTATAATTTTAAAATGGCGCAGGTAATATTGTTCTTACAGCAGTGATTAATGTATTCTTGAACGACTGCCACACCATCGGTGATATTTCTCCCTTTAATGAAAGCAGATTGCGAACAATCTATTAGATCATTCATTTTAGAACTAAGTCTATTAGCTAAGACTTTTGAGAAAATTTTAACTGAAGAGTTGATTAAAGAAATAGGCCTAAAATCTTTTAGGTTATTAGCACCTACTTTTTTGTGCAATAAAATAACATTTGCAAAATTAAATCTACCCAATTGTAAATTGCCATTATAAAAGTCATTAAACATGTTAATTAAATCTAATTTTAAAACATCCCAAAAAGGTTTATAAAAGAAAATTGGAAATCCATCCGGCCTTGGGGATTTATCACCTGGCAAATCGTTGATGGCTTTTCGGATTTCCTCTTCAGTAAAAGGAGCATCTAAATCTGAGAGATTAATATTGGAATTATTTGGATAAAGATCATTCCAATTAACATTAATTCTATGATTGTTTTTGTTACCAAAAATATCTCTATAATAGTCTGTGAAAGCCTTATTGAGATCTCTTTGGTCAACTATTTCTACATTATTAATTAGAATGGAATTAATTGTATTACAACGTTTCTTCCATTGGCCATATTATGAAAAAATTTAGTATTATAATCACCTTCATTGATCCACTGAATTCTGGATCTTTGTTTCCACATAACTTCCTCCTTTTCTAGAGTAGAGTTAAGTTCTTCACTTAAATTATTAAGAACATTCCGCTCACCTACATTTAATTGTCTATTTTCTTCAATTTTATTTAGTTTGAGAATCTCATTAAGAATATTTTCTTTTTTAATTTTAATATTACCAAAAAATATTCTTACTCCAATTTTTTAGAAATAACCTAAGTTTCCTTAGTTTAAAAACAAAGTTTTTTTTGCTGAATTGTCACCATTTCTTATATTATACAAACTCATAGAAGTCCATTTATTAATAATTAACCTCGGTAAACTAGATTCTAATAACCACATGTTTTCAAATTTGAAAGATCTACTAAAAACCCTATGATGATCACAAGTGAGGATAATAGGACAATGATCAGAAAGAGTGTAGGGAAGCCCAAACACTCTATAGATAGGGAACTTGTCCTTAATTTCGTCACTAACGAAAAACCTATCTAGAAGAGCCAAAGAAGGGGACTCCCTAAAATTACTCCAAGTAAAATCTCTGTTAGAGAGAGGAATTTCAATCAAATTTGAATTAATAATAAATTGATCAAATTCCTCCATAGTAGAGAAATCTCCCTCCCTTGGAGTTCGCTCACCTATATAACGAGTAACATTAAAATCACCCCCCAAAATCCAAGAGCCCAGCACTAAAGATCTAAACTCAAGACATTCATCCCAAAGAATCCGACGACCTAACTTAGAATTCGGCCCATAAACATTCGAAATGTTTAAAAGAGAATTGTTAGAAAGATTAATTAGAATAATGTGAATCGAGTGTTGTTTGGTGATACATTGGAGTAGATTAAAATAATTATCCCGCCAACCAATCATTAAACCTCCAGATACACCCACCGAAGGTAGAGAAACCCATTTTCTAAAATGATATCCACCTAGTCTTCTATAAAAACAATTATCTGGACACTCAATTTTAGTCTCTTGAAGAAGTGCAATATCAATAGAATAGTCTTTAAAAAAAGCTCTAACCTTATCACATTTATTTAAGTCATTTAAACCTCTAATATTCCAACTAATGATCCTCATAAACCCAAAGATCTAGCCCTATCAAATTCCTTGCTTCTAATAAACTCACGATCTAACTCTATATCAGTGAAAATAAAAGCAGTATCATTGGCTAGATGGCTGAACTCAGAAGCTGATAAATTACCTAAAGCATAAGACGAGTAAGTACTACCCAAATCAAAATGCGTACCTGAGCCTGATTCCGATGTACCGCAATTAAATATTATACAAGGTTTATTAATTATAATTAAGTGGAGATTAATTACTAATTAATTATATTTTAAAGTAAGATTAATTTTAATTAATTATTAACTTTATAAGATTAATTTATAATTAATAATTGGTTAAGTATATGATTAATTTTTAATTAATTATTTTTTGAGTATTGGGTTAATTATTAATTAATTATTAAGTAAGTGTCTAGTTATCAATTAATTAAGGGTTTTAATCTATAAATAAATTATTTATTACAAGTTTAACTATTTCGTAATTAGTAATTAAGTTAAGACTTAATTAAGATTTAATTATGATTTAATAAGGGGTTTAACTTGTAATTAATTATTTAAAAAAGAGGTTTAAGTTTTTAATTACTTTATTTTCCAAGGATCAATTTATATAAAAGCAACTTTTTTACAAAGAATAGTTTTGGACACAAGGGGTTCTATTGTCGATACATTAAGTAACCCTACAAATGTGAGTAGGTTATACAAACTTTGACATTGTTAGCAGAGTAAATTCCCATCTGCTATAACTTAATTGTTTTGATTGTTTGGACATCTATTTAGCAAGACAAATCACAATCCTACTATTATGTTATTTGGATATGTAACTGCTAGTTAGTTATGTTGACATGTTATTCCCTGATTTGGGTTATAGATTTATTTACATATACATTGTTTATGTAAATGCAAGTTATCTGACTTAAAAAGTCAAATTGAATGTAATGGTGACTTGATTTATTACCATTGTGGTCGCCAAGCCTCTTCCCAATTTTGTACGGTTATGGATTTATTTAACCTGGCACAACGGTTAGGTCACCCGCATGGTGATCTGGGCACCCAGGTTCAAGTCCGAAAACAGCCACTTCATAATGTGAGGGAAATGCTGCGTACATTATCGACCCCCCAGAGACCGCTATCGTACGGGAGCTTCGTGCACTAGGTTCCACCTTTATAGATTTAATTAACTTAAAATTTATAACAATTTAGGGTTTAGTATTTATAGATTATGTTTTAAAGCAAGTTATTAAATTATATTATTAAAATGTTGAAGATATTTAATTTTATTATTAAATCTGGTTCAAGTACTTAATGATATTATTTTGTGTTTTAAAGTTAATTACTTAATTATGGTTTAAGTTAATTGATTTTTTATTTAATGATGATTTAAAGTTAATTAATTATCTATTTATGATATTTGAAAGTAATTTATTTATTTGAGGATGAGAGTTTGTAAAATGATATTTTGTAGATGATATTATATAAAGGATTTTTATAAAGAAATTATAAAGGAAGGTTTACAAAGGAGTTTCATAAATAGCAAGGGGTCTGTAAATCATTTTAGACATTTATAAAAGAAGTTTAAAAATTAATATGGAGGTTTAGAAAGGTATTTGAAAATTATAAATGAGCATATAAAAAAGAAATTTTATAAAGAAACGAGATTCGTTTTGACTATATAGCCTTCTTAATTGTGGTGTATGGAAACATTCTTTCCATACTTAACACCAAAGGATAATGGTTGGGTTTTAGTAAGAAATATTTTAATAATATTTATTTTGGCCTATCTTAATATAAATTTGGAAAAGAGGAATCTCTCTCAAGCTGTGTTAATATACTTGTACCGTTGAGATAAGTATATGGATATATATTTTCAAAATATTTAAAATATAAGAGGCTTTTGAAAATATCTTTTGTAAAGGTATTTTGAATCAAATTGTAACGACCCGTATTTTTACGGATCGACAAGTTCGTCAAAATCTGGAATTTTTGCATTTTTTAAGTCATTTCAGATTTTTGTGGAAATTTGTCTAAGTCCTAGGTCGTGGACGACCTAAGAGCTAAGTCGTGACCGAGTTAAGGACTTCGGCGAGTTAGTGTTAGGTCGTGGGTTAGTTGGAGCGACCTATAGAATTGTGCAACCTAGGATTTAGTTAAGTAATTAGGTCGGCAGGGCGAGTTAACGACCTAAAGACTGACCGACTTAAGGAAGACTAGTTGTTGGCTTTGGTTAGGTCGTAGGCGACCTAAGGGGTTAAGTCGTGACCGACTTAAGAGGTTCAGGCGACCTAAGAAAATGTGTGAGCGACCTAAGTGTTAGGTCGGCAGTTCGAGTTAGCGACCTAGTAGAGTTAACGACTTAGGGAATAAGCGGTTTGCGACCTATAAGAGTTAGCGACCTATGGGATTGACCGACCTAAGTGTTAGCGTAGTTAGGTCGTTAGATCTGTGTTGAGTTAGGTCGTAGACGACCTAAGATGGTTAGGTCGCGTGTGTGTTAGGTCGCGAGTTTGCTGAGTCGTAGGTCGCGTGAGTTGTTAGGTCGCAACCCAACTGAGTCGTAGGTTGTTAAGTCGCTTAGATAGTTTAAGTGTTAGGTCGTAGCCTATGCTTTAAGACGAAAGCGACCTAGGAGTTAAGTGTTAGGTCGTAACATCGTTAGGTCGTAAGATGGGGGGGCCTGTTAGGTCGCTAAGCGCGTAAGAGGTTAGGTCGCGCGTGCGATGAGTCGCTGGGTCTGGCTAAGTCGTTAGGTCGGAGAGGCTTAGGTCGGAAACGACCTAGGGAGATAGCCGAGTTACGACTTAGAGCAGTTTTCAGCTATAAATAGGAGGGGTTGTTCTCACTTTTTGGGATCCGGATTTTGAAGCGACGAAGTGCTGCCATTTTGAGAGCTCGACTTCTACACTTCTTCACTTCTTTTCTCCACTCTAATCTAGTGCTTCCATCCATCCAAATCGAAGATCAAGATTGAAGATTCAAGAGCTTAGATTGGAGATCTTCATCTTTTCAAGAGAGATTTCTTCGTTTGAAGTGAGATCTTGTCGGATCTAGCTTAGTTCTTCGCTGTCCAGATCTGAAGTTGATATCTTTTGGATTGTTTAGGTGATTTGGTGAGTGGTGATTATCTCTCACACGGATCCAAAGGAGTATATCGGATTGTTGGCTCGTTTTGGTGTTAAAGTAGAGATTTCCATGCATTTTCTTCATCCTATGTGTAGATCCATATAGATCCATTGTTCATGATGATGTTACATCCATTTTATCATATGTTAACCTATGCAAGTTCATTCATCAAGTTTGTAGAGATATAATCCATGTTTTCATGCTTATTGGACTTTCAACTCTTTAATTACGAAAATGCCATTATTGTTATAATTGTCTACTTAGATCATTCTTTGAATGCTTGATTGCTTGGATTGATGTTTGATTTGATTGATTGTTATGAACTAGATGATTGATGATTAGATTAGATCGAAGATGATTCAAAAGCTAAGGGAAAGGCTCTTGAATTGGAAAAGCTGCTCGTGGCATATGTAGCGGGATGATGAAGCTCTTATGCATAGATTCGATGATGTGATGTAGAGATGGGGCTTTGCAAGGATGTAATGAAGCGAGGCAATCATATGATGAAGACTTGGTCTAATCCAGACGGGATCATTCCAAGCATGTTGATAACTCGGTGATATGACTCGAGTTGAAGATAATGAATGGATATGAGAATAGTCGTCGAGGAGGATGACTAGGAGGCTTGGATAGCATCGTTGTTGAAGGTTCTAGCATGCTCTAAGCAAGAGTACGTTTGGGCAGATTCGATAGTCCCAACGGCCAACTGTTGATGGTCGAGTACTCTGGGCAGATTCGATAGTCCTAGGCACGGGCTGCGACGACGTGCGGGAGTTATGTCTAGAACCGGGGTTTCCATTAGCCCTTGACGGACGGCTGAAAGAATGTGCCGGTCATTCAATTAACGGTGATATCGAAGCAATGATAACAGTGATAGCCAGAGTCATGGATGTTTGGTTGTATCGTCATTCGGACTCAAGAGCGGCATTTTCTGGGTGCTTATCTGATTTAGGCCTTGGTACTTGGAAAACATCGCCCTTGACTCGAGTGATAGTAGTTTTACTTTAAATTGTATGCTCTGCTATGTTTGCTTCTGCTTAGTGTGTGTCTGGGGGCTATCACTGTAGAATGAGGTTGGAGTGGGAGGGTTGTATTCCTATCCCTTTTCCTTTATGTTCTTTTGGTATGTTGTTAGTTAATTTACTGCTCACTAAGACTGTTGTCTGACTCAAGGCTTTATGTTTTAATTCTTATTGCCTTGGGCTGTTCGTCCATTTTGGGACGGGCAGACTAGGTAGCAGGTGACAGGTGCTGTTCTCTTCTCACGATGCTGATATCGAAGACGAGCTGGAGGGTTGCATATTATCTTCTTATTATATGTACTGGATATTCCGCTGTTTTGTATTCTCTGAGAGATATGTAGTGAGACTTGATGTATTGACTATGTGGATGCTTGTATTCAACTATTATGGAGTTTTATATGATGTCATTTTGTTCTGTAAAGCTTCACTATACATATGTTCTATCGTATTTTGTCCATGCGCTGTGAGTAATACGATAGATTCTTTTGTTTTAAATCTTACCTTGACAATCGTCCATGGTCGCCTGGCACACTTTACAGCGCTTTATCTTTAGATTCGGTGCAGGGGTCATGGGCGGTCGTCACATTTGGTATCAGAGCATTGGTTAATCGATTTTACCCAACGCTCGCTGAAGTAACTACGTATGAGAGACGTAATTGTATTTTGATGGATGATTACTATATATAATATAGTAGTTTGGTAGAGTTTGAGTCCTTTATGCAGTTGTTTCTCTAGATGTTCTGATCATTCCTTTTTATAGATATTGAGAATGAGTCGAAGAGGGAGACCAGCTGCTAGGGAAGGTCGCGCTACTGAAGAGACTGCTGATTATGCAGCCATGTTCGAAGCTATGATGACTTCGATCATGAGAAGGATACCAGTTCCGGGGGCGGCAGTTGATGTTGGAGTTCAAGTCCAAACTCCGAAACCAGTGGATTTTGCTAAGCTGTGCAAGGATTATACTGCTCTTGGAGGGAAGGTTTTCTTGGGAACAGAATCTACCATTGAAGTCCAGAGGTGGATAGATGCTTGTAGAAGGATCTTTGGTGATTTGGGAATTGATGATGCAACTAAGAGGAAGTTAGCATCGAGACAGCTTCAAGGGAGAGCTTCTGATTGGTGGAACTCTATTACCATCACTACTCCGGAAGAAGAGATTACTTGGGAGCAATTCCAAGCTAGATTTGAAGCTAAGTTCATTTCTACAGCTCAGAAGTCTGTTCTGTTCAAGAGGTTTGTGGAGCTCAAGCAAGGTGGAAGATCAGTTCTTGAGTATGTTTCTGAGTTCGAAGCTTTGTCCAAGTATGCCCGGTCGTATATTGAATCTGCTTATCAGAAGAATGAGAAGTTTGTGACCGGCTTGGACAGTTATCTTGGGAGACAATTGGTGGATCATTTGGACGATTCATTTGAGAAGCTTGTGGAGAAAGCTCTTAGGCATGAGAGTTTGTTTCCTAAGGAAGGACCTGTTGTTGCTGTTACCAAGGGAGAATCTAAACCACAGCAGGGTGGAAACCAGAAGAGGAAGCAGCAGCAGCAGAAAGGTAAGGATGGCCAGAAGAAGCCGAAAGGCGAGGTGACTTGCTACAATTGTCAACAGAAGGGCCATTTCTCTAAGGATTGTAAGAATCCGAAGGCGCCGATGAAGTGTCACAACTGTGACAAGCCGGGGCATTTCAGGAAGAATTGTCCAGAACCGAGGAAGGACAGGCAGATTGTGCAAGCCTATGCTTTGGGGGCTGTTCCGTCGTCTTCGAAAGCTCCTACTGTTGAAGAGAAGGGAAAGAGTGTGGTTGTTCAAGGTACTCTTTTCCTATGTGGTGTTCCAGTTAGAGTTTTGTTTGATACTGGAGCTTCGCATTCGTTTGTTTGTAATGAACTAGCAGGCCGGTTAGATTTGAAGCCGGATATTGTTGATAGGCCATTGGTTGTGACTAATCCAGTTGGGGGTTCGTCTTGTTTGTGTATGTTATGCCGTGGTCTAGTTGTATCGAGTCATGGTTGCTCTTTTGTTTGTGATTGCTTTGTTCTGAACTTTGCGGGGTTCGGAATTATTTTGGGTATGGACTGGCTTAGGAAGTATGCGGCTAAGGTTGACTGTGAGAGGCTGGAGGTGACAGTCGAGAATGTGGAAGGGCGAAAGATTGTGATACGATGTAAGCATGAGGAAGGCGTCTTCATGAGCTTCATGTATTCGCTAGTTGTTCCACGGGATGGACTGTCTTTAGTGCCAATCGCAAATAGATTCGAGGATGTCTTTGACGAAGTCAAAGGGTTGCCGCCGCATAGAGAGATCGAGTTTCGTATAGATCTAGTTGAAGGAGCCAGACCTGTTGTGATGCCTCTTAGGCGGATGGCGCCTAGGGAACAGCAGGAGTTGAGGGTGCAAGTTGACGACCTTTTACAGAAAGGATTCATTCGGCGTAGTGTGTCCGAGTGGGGTGCACCAGTTGTGTTCGCAACCAAGGCAGATGGATCATTGAGATTGTGTGTCGATTATCGTGAGCTGAACAAGGTGACTAAGAAGAACAAGTATCCATTGCCAAGGATAGACGACTTGTTTGATCAGCTTCACGAAGCTAAGGTGTTTTCTCAGATGGATTTGGCAACGGGATTTCACCAGTTGAGAGTGGCTAAGGATAGTGTGCCGAAGACTGCTTTTAGGACACCATCCGGGTTCTTTGAGTGGCTGGTAATGCCGTTTGGATTGACTAACGCGCCAGCATATTTTGTGGATCTTATGAATAGAGTGTTCAGAGATCAGTTGAACAAGTTCGTACTGGTGTTCGTGGATGATATTCTGATTTATTCCAGAACGGAAGAAGAGCACAAGACGCACTTGCGTATTGTTTTGGAGATCTTACGGAAACATCAGCTGAAGGCTAAGTTTTCGAAGTGTCACTTCTGGAAGAGTGAAGTGAGGTTCTTAGGCCATGTGATTTCTGGAAATGGGATAGCGGTTGATCCCGCTAAGGTGGCAGCAATCCAGGATTGGGTTAGACCTAAGAATGCATCAGATGTGAGAAGTTTTCTTGGATTAGCAGGATATTATCGACGGTTTATCAAAGACTTCTCCAAGGTAGCTGCACCGTTAACAGGATTAACGAAGAAGAACCAAGTGTTCAGTTGGGATGCTAAGTGTGAGCAAGCTTTCGGAACCCTGAAAGAGCGACTGACGAGTGCTCCTGTTTTGACTATTCCAAGTGGGAATGATGAGATGGTAGTTTACACCGACGCATGTGGTACTGGACTTGGAGCAGTGCTGATGCAGAGGGATAAAGTTGTTGCGTATGCCAGTCGACAACTAAAGCCGCATGAAAGGAATTACCCGACTCATGATTTGGAGTTAGCGGCGATTGTATTTGCTCTGAAGATATGGAGACATTACCTGTTGGGAGTTCGATTCGAGTTGTTTACGGATCACAAGTCGTTGAAGTATCTTTTCTCCCAAAAGGATTTGAATCTTCGGCAGCAACGTTGGCTAGAGTTTTTGGCATCATATGATTTTGGTATAGCTTATACTCCGGGAAAAGGTAACGCAGTGGCTGATGCGTTAAGTCGAAGACATGCAGGATTGGGAGCCATGTTTTCTGAATGGAAGAGTCTCGAGTATTTAGCTGGATTTGACTTCAGGCCTAGATGCGAATTGGAACCTGAGATGCTGGCAAACTTATCAATAAGACCCACTCTTGTGGAAAGGATTGGTGAGAGCCAAAAGCGAGATGATAAGCTTGTCAAGATTATCCGTGAGTTGGAATCTGGATTGGATCCAGAAAAGGATAAAGGATTCGAGGTCGATCGAGAGGGTTGGCTTCGGAAGCAAGGACGACTAGTTGTTCCCGATATAGATGAGTTGAGGAGTGAAGTTCTGAAGGAAAGTCATCACTCGAGGTTGACAATTCATCCAGGTGGAAATAAGATGTATCGGGATATGAAGAGAACCTACTATTGGGAAGGTATGAAGAAGGATGTTGGAAATTTTATTTCCAAGTGTATGAACTGCCAGTTGATTAAAGCTGAACAGAAGAAGCCAAGTGGATTGCTTCAGCCATTAGAAGTTCCTACATGGAAGTGGGAACAAGTGTCGATGGATTTCATCGATGGATTGCCTAGAACCAGAACGGGAAATGAAGGGATTTGGGTCATTGTGGATCGTCTGACTAAGAGTGCACGATTCATTCCTGTTCGATCGACTAGGACTGCATCAAAGTTGGCTGAGTTGTATGTTAAGTGGATAGTTCGATTCCATGGTATTCCGAAGAGTATAGTGAGCGATCGAGACCCATTGTTCACTAGTGGATTTTGGAAGAGCTTCCAGGAAGTTTTGGGAACCGAGTTGTGTTTGAGTACAGCTTATCATCCCCAAACAGATGGTCAGACCGAGAGAGTCAACCGAGTTTTGGAAGATCTCCTCAGAGCATGTGTTTTGGATTTCGGAGGATCATGGGAAGATCACCTTCATTTGGTGGAGTTTGCGTACAACAACAGTTACCAGTCAAGCATTGGTATGGCACCGTATGAGGCGTTGTATGGAAGACCGTGTAACTCTCCGACATGTTGGTTGGAAACTGGAGAAAAGCTGATACTTGGGCCAGAGATGATTCGACAGACTTCGGATTGCATAGAGATCATTCGGCAACGAATGAAGGCAGCCCAAGACCGTCAGAAGAGTTATGCTGATAAGCGTCGAAAGGATTTGGAATTCGACGTAGGAGATATGGTTTTTGTGAAGATTTCTCCACTGAAGAATGTTATCCGATTCGGGAAGAAAGGAAAATTGACTCCGAGATTTGTTGGACCATTCCCGATTATCGAGCGAATTGGAAAGCTCGCTTATAGATTGGAGTTACCAGAGAAGATGTCGAGTGTGCACAATGTTTTTCATGTATCATATCTACGGAAGTATGTGCACGACTCGAGAACAGTGGTTTCTGCTGATAGCTGTGAAGACTTAGAAGTTGATCCAGTTGATAGAAGACCTCGTAAGCCGCTTCGTGTTGTTGAAACCGACACGAAACAGCTTAGGAGGAAGGTAGTTAAGTTGCTCAAGATACAATGGAGTGAAGATGATAACGACTGTACGTGGGAGGTGGAAGAGAGGATGAAAGCAGCTCATCCTGAACTCTTCAAGGTATGGCCCTAAGGTGTCGTGTCATCTCACGATATTGTAACTTGTTCTAATTTTAGAATTCTGTACGCTAAGTTAGAATTGGATGCATGGTTTGTTGATTGCTATGGATGGTAGGCGTACAGAATAGTTTTGATTGCTTGGAATTTCGGGGGCGAAATTCCTAAGGGGGAGAGAATGTAACGACCCGTATTTTTACGGATCGACAAGTTCGTCAAAATCTGGAATTTTTGCATTTTTTAAGTCATTTCAGATTTTTGTGGAAATTTGTCTAAGTCCTAGGTCGTGGACGACCTAAGAGCTAAGTCGTGACCGAGTTAAGGACTTCGGCGAGTTAGTGTTAGGTCGTGGGTTAGTTGGAGCGACCTATAGAATTGTGCAACCTAGGATTTAGTTAAGTAATTAGGTCGGCAGGGCGAGTTAACGACCTAAAGACTGACCGACTTAAGGAAGACTAGTTGTTGGCTTTGGTTAGGTCGTAGGCGACCTAAGGGGTTAAGTCGTGACCGACTTAAGAGGTTCAGGCGACCTAAGAAAATGTGTGAGCGACCTAAGTGTTAGGTCGGCAGTTCGAGTTAGCGACCTAGTAGAGTTAACGACTTAGGGAATAAGCGGTTTGCGACCTATAAGAGTTAGCGACCTATGGGATTGACCGACCTAAGTGTTAGCGTAGTTAGGTCGTTAGATCTGTGTTGAGTTAGGTCGTAGACGACCTAAGATGGTTAGGTCGCGTGTGTGTTAGGTCGCGAGTTTGCTGAGTCGTAGGTCGCGTGAGTTGTTAGGTCGCAACCCAACTGAGTCGTAGGTTGTTAAGTCGCTTAGATAGTTTAAGTGTTAGGTCGTAGCCTATGCTTTAAGACGAAAGCGACCTAGGAGTTAAGTGTTAGGTCGTAACATCGTTAGGTCGTAAGATGGGGGGGCCTGTTAGGTCGCTAAGCGCGTAAGAGGTTAGGTCGCGCGTGCGATGAGTCGCTGGGTCTGGCTAAGTCGTTAGGTCGGAGAGGCTTAGGTCGGAAACGACCTAGGGAGATAGCCGAGTTACGACTTAGAGCAGTTTTCAGCTATAAATAGGAGGGGTTGTTCTCACTTTTTGGGATCCGGATTTTGAAGCGACGAAGTGCTGCCATTTTGAGAGCTCGACTTCTACACTTCTTCACTTCTTTTCTCCACTCTAATCTAGTGCTTCCATCCATCCAAATCGAAGATCAAGATTGAAGATTCAAGAGCTTAGATTGGAGATCTTCATCTTTTCAAGAGAGATTTCTTCGTTTGAAGTGAGATCTTGTCGGATCTAGCTTAGTTCTTCGCTGTCCAGATCTGAAGTTGATATCTTTTGGATTGTTTAGGTGATTTGGTGAGTGGTGATTATCTCTCACACGGATCCAAAGGAGTATATCGGATTGTTGGCTCGTTTTGGTGTTAAAGTAGAGATTTCCATGCATTTTCTTCATCCTATGTGTAGATCCATATAGATCCATTGTTCATGATGATGTTACATCCATTTTATCATATGTTAACCTATGCAAGTTCATTCATCAAGTTTGTAGAGATATAATCCATGTTTTCATGCTTATTGGACTTTCAACTCTTTAATTACGAAAATGCCATTATTGTTATAATTGTCTACTTAGATCATTCTTTGAATGCTTGATTGCTTGGATTGATGTTTGATTTGATTGATTGTTATGAACTAGATGATTGATGATTAGATTAGATCGAAGATGATTCAAAAGCTAAGGGAAAGGCTCTTGAATTGGAAAAGCTGCTCGTGGCATATGTAGCGGGATGATGAAGCTCTTATGCATAGATTCGATGATGTGATGTAGAGATGGGGCTTTGCAAGGATGTAATGAAGCGAGGCAATCATATGATGAAGACTTGGTCTAATCCAGACGGGATCATTCCAAGCATGTTGATAACTCGGTGATATGACTCGAGTTGAAGATAATGAATGGATATGAGAATAGTCGTCGAGGAGGATGACTAGGAGGCTTGGATAGCATCGTTGTTGAAGGTTCTAGCATGCTCTAAGCAAGAGTACGTTTGGGCAGATTCGATAGTCCCAACGGCCAACTGTTGATGGTCGAGTACTCTGGGCAGATTCGATAGTCCTAGGCACGGGCTGCGACGACGTGCGGGAGTTATGTCTAGAACCGGGGTTTCCATTAGCCCTTGACGGACGGCTGAAAGAATGTGCCGGTCATTCAATTAACGGTGATATCGAAGCAATGATAACAGTGATAGCCAGAGTCATGGATGTTTGGTTGTATCGTCATTCGGACTCAAGAGCGGCATTTTCTGGGTGCTTATCTGATTTAGGCCTTGGTACTTGGAAAACATCGCCCTTGACTCGAGTGATAGTAGTTTTACTTTAAATTGTATGCTCTGCTATGTTTGCTTCTGCTTAGTGTGTGTCTGGGGGCTATCACTGTAGAATGAGGTTGGAGTGGGAGGGTTGTATTCCTATCCCTTTTCCTTTATGTTCTTTTGGTATGTTGTTAGTTAATTTACTGCTCACTAAGACTGTTGTCTGACTCAAGGCTTTATGTTTTAATTCTTATTGCCTTGGGCTGTTCGTCCATTTTGGGACGGGCAGACTAGGTAGCAGGTGACAGGTGCTGTTCTCTTCTCACGATGCTGATATCGAAGACGAGCTGGAGGGTTGCATATTATCTTCTTATTATATGTACTGGATATTCCGCTGTTTTGTATTCTCTGAGAGATATGTAGTGAGACTTGATGTATTGACTATGTGGATGCTTGTATTCAACTATTATGGAGTTTTATATGATGTCATTTTGTTCTGTAAAGCTTCACTATACATATGTTCTATCGTATTTTGTCCATGCGCTGTGAGTAATACGATAGATTCTTTTGTTTTAAATCTTACCTTGACAATCGTCCATGGTCGCCTGGCACACTTTACAGCGCTTTATCTTTAGATTCGGTGCAGGGGTCATGGGCGGTCGTCACACAAATAGTTGAAAGTGATTTGATTTATAGAAGATTTATTCAATGAGATTTTATGGATTCCACATGGAATTAAATCTATGATCGATTATTGTTTTTTGATAGTTAAATAACAAACTATCAAAATCCAGACCAATTATCAACTTTAGAAATATCTAGGAGAAACCTGTGAGTTATATGGCACAGTCATCTTTGATAATGTTGTATAGTGCGTATAAATCTCGTTTTGTTCTCCTGGGACAAATGATAAGGAGATCCGTCCACTTAAACGGTTAGGAAGTGATCCTCGCACTTATTCATTTATCTGTTTATGTTCGAAAGAACCGACGTTGAATTTACCAAAAACTATCGAATATTGTTTCGAAGACACGGGATCAAATAAATAAAAATCAACTCGAGCATTTCGAACAGAGGACATCTTGAAGAGTAGGAATCGAAGATGGGGCTTTTGAAGTGCAAGAGCTATTTGCTACTAATCCTGAGGGTGATTCCAAAATGGATGTAGTACAAGTAGTACCTCCGATTTCGTTCAAACCTAAAACGAACTTGTATGGATAAATACTGGCACTGCATTGCTATCTGGAGGGTAGTGTTAGCATTCCAAGTGGGAACCGCTAAAGGAAGGTAAAACGTAGCCTCAAGCCTCATCAACCAGGAATGACTAAAATAGGGAAGATGCGGCATGGCTATATGGGTCTCTCCCATTAGGGTATGATCATCACCTTTCTAGATCGCTATTACGTATTTGGTTGTGCAAGAGAGTTCTCAAGGAAAAGGTTGGAAAGAAACCTAGGCGATGACATATTCGGTACTATCCAGTAAGGGGTAGGCCGGTCCTGTGTTGGCTAGGGTCGAGGAAAGGCCCCGGGTACATTTTATCTAAAGGTGTATCATTCGGAAGGTAGTCCTTTACATTGTCATTGTATGGAATTCATTCTCCAATAAACACCGTACGGACTTAGTTGTGCCAAACTATGTTGGAATGTGAGATGCAAGCATTTCAACTATTTTATCTATTTATTTTCAATCCCTAAAGATTATTATAATGTCACTGGATTTTCTATAAAAATGTTTTGGTTATCGTAAGATAAAAACCTGTCCGTGTTTATGTGTAGCGTGATCTTACGAGATACCTTTATTTTAAAAGGGTTTTATAAGTTAAAATAAATTTTTTGTGATTTAAGTTTCCCACGCTGGTTTTACTAGACTGATCCAGGCGTTGTTTTTTTAATGCTCCGGTCAGACCGAGCATATTTTCCAGATTAGCTTCGGATGCATTGGTGCCCAGGAGACGAGCTGGAGACCAAAACGTATCTGTGTATTTCTTTATGTTCCGCTGCATAATTTGTTGTATTTACCAAAAATTGTAAGGACGTGTGTTATAACTGTCCAGGTAGATGATAAGCTAGTACTTTGATGGATGTGTGTACACAAAAGTTTTTTTTTGTAAAGATCATTATTATATTATAGATTATTCGCTGCGATGTGAGATTCTGTCATAGTTATTAATGGCGCACGGTGCAAAAAAGCGCAAAATCTTTCTAGAGTCTTGGCGCACGACGCGGCAAATGGCGTGCACCTTTTTAATTTACTGCGCATGTTTGTTGTTTTTTATAAATTTAACGTATATCAACAAACATAAAAAGTTCAATAATTTTTGCTAAAACATATGTAACCAAAGATTTTTAGGCATTTTGCAGAAAGAAACATCATGAAATATAACATCATTAGCATAGAATTTCAAGCATAATAGTTTTAATAATCCAAATAATAATACATGTTACTAATAAACTAGAAATCCGAATCCGATTCAACAGTTATATTTTCCAAATCAATGTTTGCATCATCGGAATCATTAGCTTAAACATCTTCCTCATCCGTCTCATTTGGATTTGTTTCTTCTTCGTGAAGACATTAAAGAGTTGAAGCAGGTACTGAAAAACCTCTCGACATGGAAGTCCTTCTACGGGGATATTTAGCTTCCTCCACTCCTGCTGCTCTAGCAGCAACACCCCATGTCAAGTCATCGTCATCATCAAATACAAGTTCATCTTTAGCATCGAATCGAATACATCATGGATACTAATTTTATATAGTTTAAAATGAAAAAAATGAAAAAAAAATAAACAAAAAACAATAAAATAATAAAAAGGCACGCCATTTTGCGTCGCGCCCCATTTTCTCCATTTGGCGTGCCTTTTCATGTTTGCCGCCCCACAAGTGAAAATGGCGCAAACGCTGCACCGCTCGCCATTGATAACTATGGATTCTATATTGTTTAAATTCTTCTTATCTTCTTTCTTCTTATTTACCCTAACCATCTGTCTTTCTAGCACTTGGTTGTTCAGCACGTGAATACCATGAATGTATTAGTGTCGACTTCTGAGAGTCGAAAAGGCGAGTTGTTACAATAATATTCTAATACTTTATCATTAGTACACTAAGGATGAAAATAAGTCGAAGAAAAGCAAGAATTACCTAACCCAATATGAATCATTGCAAGTAGACATTAAGAGCAAAAAAGTTATTTGAAAAGACACCAATTTCAACATCTATTTATTTCATCAAACCTAATAGACGGAACAACCATAGTCTCCAAACGAGACAATGTAGCCTTTGTAGTAGAAAGAGCAGTACTATTATTTAATTTTGGAAGTTTTTTTTATACAAAAAAATAACAGAAAAATTTATTTAAAATGATTGTGTTCGTCCCTCTTTTGGATTTCCTAACAAAAAAATTTCAATAACCCGATTTAGCAATTAAAGCTTAGAATAAAGAAAGAAGGAAAACTAACAAAAAATAGTTTTGATGATATTCGATATAACACAAATGTGACCGAAGCATGTCTACCGATCAACCTCTCCAAATTATTGAAGATCATGTAGCATTATTGCACATCTTCAAATCAATGAAGATATCAAAAACACATTTCTGTTACATCTGACATAATGTGGATTTGGAATTCAAGTTGAATTGGCTTTCAATTCA
This sequence comes from Allium fistulosum, assembly GCA_030737815.1. NCBI lineage: Eukaryota > Viridiplantae > Streptophyta > Magnoliopsida > Asparagales > Amaryllidaceae > Allium > Allium fistulosum. Next base: position 680,187,305 of record CM060907.1, on the reverse strand, counting down.
ACAATAGTAAAATAAATAAGAACGTGGAAGATATAATTTGAGAAAATGGAGAAGAAATTATAGAGTTAGAGTTGGAGAAGAATGACAAAGAAGCAGTTGTGGGTTTCGATTTGTATAATTGGGGAAGATGCCGGGTGAATCAGTTTTCCTTTTTGGTTATAAAAAAAAAGATTAAACGCAAATTGATTGTTTTAGAACAAAGTAAATCAGTACCAACATGTTAGCAATGTGTGGTTCCTTCTTTTATTATTTAAGCGATAGATAAGCAACATGTTGTTATAGTTGCTACTACGTCTACCTTGGATGACCGGAACTTAAATACTCTCTTTCGTGTTTCTTATTTAGCAAAGATAACAAAGTAAAATGTCTCTCTATTGGTGCCTTGGGTTTGTAAGGTAGATCAAGAACTGGTTTATCCAGATAGTTTAAAGTTTACTTCTCTAGGAGAGCAGGAGGCCTGTATAAGGACTTGGGTGGAAGAAAGAGTGGGTTTACGACTAATTTCAAAATATCATTTTATTACAAGGAGAAAATTTATGTATATTGATTATATGAATATCTAGTTATCTACTTCTCTTTTGTCTACGTATTAGGGAAACAACCTTTTATTTCTTTAACAGTACCCTCCTTTGTTCATGAAGACACCATTACTCTATCATCTCCTATATTTGTGTCTGCAGTTTTTCACATGTTCTCTGTCATTCAAATTATTCAGTGTCTAATGGCTTCAAGAATAATGTTATTATAATAGCAAATTCAAAATAAATAAATTATTTTAATATTTCTAAAAATAGATTAATGTCAATATTTTTGTGTGAAATCCTTTAAAGAAATGATTATATTTAGCATATTGATTCTTTTTATTATGCTGATATGAATGGGGTACTGATTATTTATGTTACAACTTAAATTTATGCACACACATAATACATCAACTATAAAACCAAATTGAAGATATATGTATGCCAAGTAATTAAACCAATATTTGAGCAAATCAACTTGACAGTGAACCATTCATCAAATAAAAAGTTGTTTATTTTTAACTGACACTAAACACATACGATTGGTCCAATGTTAGGGTAACCTGTTTGTATAAGTTTGAAAGAAGTGACTAAAATGAAAAAATCATAAAAAAAATTGATATTGGGTGAACATGGATGAGGTATTTTGAAATAGGAAGTAACCATGTGTACACGTAGGTATGTTTGGTTTCTCGCTTTTAAGTTTAAGTGCAACGACCTGGATTTTTCAACGATTAATTTTGAATATTTAAAATGGTTTAAATATTGTATTTTGAAATATAATTTAGGTAGTGAGATTTTAAAGCTGAAATTCAAGCGATTTCGGAATTTTCGAAATCACCGATTAAAATCGACGCATTAAAATAGGGATCCGAGGCACAGTTTCAGAATTCGACGAAACTAGTTCCATTGGATTCGTAATAGTGTATTATTATTGGATTTCAAATTTCGTATTGTTTGGAGTTATCCTTTGGTCGTACGGAATATAAACGCGTTGAGATTAATATCGAAATTTAGTATAATAATTGGGTCCGAAAAGCAATCTTCTCCATACCATCGAATTAGGACTCGAAACTTTTCCCATTGCGTTCGAAATAGGGGTATAACATTATGAACGCCTAGCGGCACGCCTCGATAGGGTTCGAGATTTTGAGTTGTGAAATCGAGACGTTTATATATATATATATATATATATATATATATATAATTGACTTGACCTTTAAATTCCCGTCAGCTGTTATTCTTCCTTTTCAAATCACTGTACACTTATCCTAACACGCAACCCTTCATTCTCTCAATTTATAAATCACGTCTACCTTCTCCTTCTTTTGTAAGTAAACGAAATCAGCATATAAAAAAAAAGAAATGGTCGTAATTTTGAAATTCAAAAATCGATGGGAACGAAGCCGCTCCCCATTCAACCTTTAACCTCGCATACCCTTTCCCCTCCTCTCCAGTAATCGAAATCGAACTTTTCCTTCGTTTAAAAATGCCGAGCCCTCTTCTTCCTCTCTTCAATAAATTCACGAAGAAAAAAAATGTCGCGATCGAACCAATCACGTAATGGAGGTAGCCGGCAGCGCTCGAGGCACGCGATGATGGCAACATGGAGAGACCAAGGACGAGATGGAGCGCGACAGCGCTAGGGGGCGCTCAATTTAGGGTTTTGTTTGTAATGCTACGGTCGAGGCTGAAGATGGGATGGCCGCGTTATTCAAAATCGAGATGGGTTGTGGCGGCTATATTCAAGGTTGCGAGTGACCTGGAGATCGTTGGGGGAAGGGATGACGTTCGGCTAGGGACCTCGAGTGTGGCGAGATGGCGGGGGTTTGATTTCGCGAAGGACAGGGTGAAGTGATGGCAGCAGCTAGGTATAAGTGGGAGCAGTGATGGCGAGGAGGTGATCGAGCGAACGGTGTGGAGGTAAGGGCAGTGTAAGTTTATTTGTAAATTTAAAATCTATTGTTAAATTTGATATAAAATTCAAATGTTAAATTTTTAATATCCTGAAATATGTTCTTATGAGGTCCAATAAAATCACGAAGTCGATCACGTTAAATTCGTAGCTGGGAAAATTAACATCCTGGAAATTGGTTCAAAATTTATTGAAGATGGCTGGAATTTTAAATAAAATTGAACGATGTTCAATTTGATTGGAATGGACTACCAATAAAAATCAAGGTGAGGAAATTCTCACTCATTTGGATTACTAGAATTTATTTTAAGTAGTTGAAATAAATTGTTGAATGCTGGTTGCATTTATAAATTTTTATCTGTTGAATGTTAAATATATGTAGCCATATATATACAAGTATTGGGAGTGATATTCCCGCACATTATAGCGGATGAGACCCTATGCGCCCCGCATAATAGCGGATGACCCTATATACCGCGATATCACCCTCGAAGTGGGATTGGTATTTTTATGTTGTATTAACATCTGTGGATGCAGGGAAACAGGTTGGAGGGATCCAACTGGATTCCTCAAATATATTGTTTATTTTTCATTTATAGAGATATATGATGTGTGTAAATAATCTGTATAGATTATTGTTGTAATTTGAATTATTGGATGCTATTGTAGCACTGGCCTGAATCTTAATATTTTAAATACCATAAATTATCATTTTTAGTTTAAAGGAATTTGAAAGGAGATTTTTGATATAAAAATATTTATATTGGAAATTGAATTATTATTAAGAAAATTTAATTGGGAATAATATATATTAATTTGGGTTGTACCTAACTATTCATAAATGGTTTTGAATATTTTTTTTTAAAAAACTAATTATATAAAGGAACTTGTAAATGATATTCTGTGATATGAAAAGGTGTTAAAATCAACATTAAAAATGGATTGGAAGTATGAATGGAATTTATCAGAAAAGAATTTATATAATGGAATTTTATAAACGAGATTGTTTTTATAAACAAGAGAAAAACTCAAAGGAGTTATAAAAATTTATAAACGATGTTTATAAACAAGGGAAATGGATATCAGGATGATAAAATGGAAATATAAGATTCATTGGTGAAATTATATTAAAATATGGAAATAGGGTAAGGAAAATAGTGGATTGTTATTTTTGAAAAGTGAAAAATGGTAAAGGAAATCAGAATGGAAGCGATGTGATGGAAATCGAGAGGAATTTATAAGTTGAACCGGTTATTGGGGTTCTTAGAAAAAATATTTTTAATTTTTAGAAGTGAGTTTGTTTTAAAAGGAAAATTTTATTATTTTAAACTATGGAATTTTAAACTAGTTGAGATTGAAATACCTCGGTAAGTAGATTTTCAAATGTTAAGTATTATTTAAATAAATTCTAACTTTTAAATTCAACTTTAGAAATTTATTTTTTCACCTAAAAATGAGTTATAGACGTTATAAAAGTGTTTTCAATATTTTAAATAATAACTTGAACATATTTTAAATAAACTACTATTTTTTTAAAGAAAATACTCGTCATTTATAAATTCTCTTGAGATGTGTAGACGGGGTTTATTAAAGGATGAGATATAAGAGAAATCTTATAAATGGATTTCTAGAGACTTAAGAAAATTTTAAATGCTTAGATGCGATAACTTCGGGAAGAATATGAACTCATTTAAAGAAGTTAAAAATGGTTGGTTGGGACTATAAATAAGTATAATCGGTTTGGAAATCGTAAGAAGAATTTATTGAAAATTCCGGAGACTTACAAGATAAGTATGAAACATTTCCAAGTTAAATATTGAGGGGATTTTGGAATGGAAGTTGAAAATATTTCTAAGTATTGAAATGGTAAAATATCCTGTTATGGATACAAGTGTTGAAATTGCTTTCAAATATAGAATAATTGAATATGTATATATATATCTGGGTGAAGATGTTTGAAATAAATACTTTGGAGATTTATAAAATAAGGCCTAGTGTTTGCTTATGGATGTTTTATTGGTAGTTAAATAACCGACTATCAATATTGGCCAATTTCGTTAATTGTTTCGAAGAGACCGGGATCGGATTTAATTATCCAAAGACCACTTCGATCCGGTTTGAACGTAAAGAATGAATACCGTGAAGATGATGAAGACGGTGATTCGGTTTGTCCAGATCCAGGACAACTTGTATGGATGAATGCTATCAGAACATCGTCTTTGGAGGACGATGAGCATTCTAAGTAAAATAGTTCTTGAAAGGTAACGCTTAGCCTCGAACCTCATCAACCAGGAATGCCTAAAACAGGAGAGATGCAGCAAGGCTAAGTGGGTCGCACCCAAGTAGGGTATGTTATCACTTTTCTACATGTCCTCGGAACCCTATTTATCTTAGATATGGGTATACATGAAAGAAGAAGCGCTCGATAGTAAGGGTGGGAACACCCGGGGTGATAACATATTCGGTCTATCCAGGTTAGGGGTAGGCCAGTCTTGTGTAGTAGGGGATCTCGGTGAGGTCCTCGGTACATTGTTCTAGAGGTGTTCTATGATGGACGGTACCCTAGTGGCCCAGTCATTCGATGGAATCCATTATCCAATAAGCGCCGTACGGTTTTGATTGTGCCCAACTATGCTGAAACGTGAGATGCAAGCATTTCAGCTATTTCCTATTTACTTTCTATAGACACTATTATAATATCAGATGATTTTGATAAAAATCGTTTTGGTTACCGTAAGGTAAAAATCCGTCGTATTTATGTGTGACGTGGTCATACAAGATACCTTTGTTTTCAAAGGATTTTGAAACAAAAATTAATAATTCAAACTGAGTGTGTTTTCTCACGCTGGTTTTCCAGACTGACTCGGGTGTTATTTTATTATAATGCTCGAGTCAGACCAAGTATTACAGATTCAGGATTGAACGCTATGGAGCTCAGGAGGCGAGCTGAAGGAGTAGAGATGTATCTCCGTACTTGATTTATATTTCCGCTGTACAAGGACAAGTTAGCAAACTGTCCAGATTGATTGTTGTATATTGTACTTTGATAATGGTATGTATATTAACAGCGCAGTTCTTGTGTTAAAAATATGTTGTATATATTATATTTTGTTCCGCTGCGATTGTGAGATTCTGTTGTTGTTGTTTTATTTTCTTCTACCCATTTCTTCTTCACCCTAAAGATTCGTATTTTCCGTCCAATTTCAGTCGAACTAATGTGAATTATGGTCGATTCAAGGGGTACGGATTTATAGGCATTTACATTTGGTATTAGAGCTGAAGGTTAAGCGAGAACCTTGGCTCTGGTGGGGATTACTCATTAGAGATAGAGTCAGTGGTACTCTGGGATGAGTTGAGAGTATTAATAGATATGAGCGCGTATTTGTTAGTGAATATAAATGGTTTTATATTGTGTTGACTTATCGGTTGAGTGGCAAATAAATTCTGGTCGAGTAGTGGGACACCGCTAATTCGATAGGAGTTTCTAAACACTTGAACGCGATAAACTGACACGGTATGGTTTTGAAGCGGGTAAATGAAATAATTTTACCCAAATTATATTTTAATATAAAAGAAATAATTTTCTAAAAACTATTATAGTATATCGGTGTGCTATCATTATGATCAAGACAAGATTATAAAATTGAAATGGTTACATATAACCAAATGAAAATTGTATAAGTATGAATTATACAAATGAGTTAACAGCTAAAAATCTATTCAAACCAGAAATTGGAAGAATTGAATCCCGGAGATTTCTGGAAAAATTTTCCAAAGTATTTTGAAATAAATAATAGTAATATTATTTTGGAGATATTTTTGAAAAGAATTTTTTTAAATGGGTTTTGGAAGTGATATAGCATTGAACTCACTTTAGTCGCTAGAAAATAATTCTGATGATGACAGCCGCATCATCAATATTCATTTTTGAGTTTCTAAGTGACAGATTGCTGCCGAAATTGATTTGTTCAGATTTGTTGGGAAGAACAAGTTTTGTTTTGGAAGTTCCGAAGGAAAATTTGTTTTAGATAAAAACCAGGGTTGGTTTAAAATTTGAGAAGTGTGATTTTCGGATGTGTGACTTCAAACGATTTAAAATAAATTCTGGGTGTTTGAATTCTGGAATCCTTATTTAGATAATTTAGAAAACATTAGGAAATAAGTTGTAAGCTTATAAATTGAGAATGATTCTAAATAAGGAAAGGAAAAAATGGAAGTTGAATTTTGGAATAGATTTTAACTTGAGTAAGTTAAAATAAATAAAAGTTTAACTTATGCCAAGTTAAATAAAATGGAGTTGAATTTGAATTGGATTGGAAATAAAAATTTGAATTGAGTTGTAGATAATATTGAATGAAATTGAATAAAGCAAAAATAAATTGGTTTGGAGTGGAATTTAATTTAAACACGAATAACTCGAATTTAGTTTTGAAATGTTGGTTAAAAAGTGAATTGGATTCGAATCATATGGAATTGAATTAAATATGTAAGTGTGAATTATAAAGTGATTATATAACTTTAAGTTATAAAAATTGAATTTGGATTGGAGATAATATCGGATTGAAGTAAATATAAATGTTGAATTGTGAAATATTATAAAACCATATGGTATAAATTTAGAATGAGATAAAAATTTAATAAAAATTAAAATTGTGAATAAATAAATTGGAATAGCTTATAAAAATTTAAATTAATTAAATAAAAATATACTTAGGCTATAAATAAATGTATAGTCTCGAGTTAAAAATAAAATGGGAATATATTCGAGTATAAAATTGATGGAAAAGTGAAAAATAAGTTGTGTGACTTATAAAATTGAAAGGTGAAATAGAAAACCCAAAATAAAAATGGTGTGATATTTTAAAGTAAAGAAATAAAGTCCAAACTTAGATTTAAGATGAGTTCGAGCTCAAGAGAAATTAAAAGAAGTGAATTTTGAGATGAAAATCAGATATTAAGTATAAATTTGAAGTGAACTAATTAGATAATTAATTAGTTAAATGATTATGAAGGTGGAAATTAACTTGGTTAAGTTAAATTTGGATTGTGAATTAAAATGGATTTTGGAAATGAAACTAGAGTTATAAATAAAAAAGAAAAAAATTCGACAAATTGTAAGCGAATTACATATATTTGAAAAGGTGATCAAATAAAATGAAATTGGATTGAAATAGAAATGGCTTAAGTTACAAATAAATTCGATTTGAGTATAAAGAAATTGAATATAGCCTTGAATATTATTTTAATAAATTCAGAAATGAATTTGAATATGGAGATTAAAATTGAAGTGGAATAAATGAAGGAACTAATTAAATTAATTAAGTAAATGAAATTGGATTTGATTGGATAAGAATCAAATTAAATTAAAAGGGAATTTATCTACAAATGGAAATGAACTTAAGTTGTTTGATTGAAATGATTGAAGTAAATAAATAAACTTAAGTAAATATTTTAAATGGAAGCTTGGCTTAAATTAATTTATGAAATGGTTATTTAATATAACAACATGGAATGTTTCCGAGCTAAATTAAATGGATTTGAGTATAGTAAAAGTGAATTGAATGGAATGAAAATTAATTGATCGAGAATCAATTAGAAATGGAATAGAATTAAATATAAATTGAGTTGGAATCAAATTGAAATGGTTATAAACTAAGGTGGATATTCTATTAAGCAAATATCGTCGAATTTGCATAGAAAAATTTGGTCGTTTGACGTAAACGAAAATAAATTAAATTCTGCAAATGAATGGAAAGTGAATAAATTGATTTTTAATCAATTTGGAATGAATATAAATTTGTTTAGTACAAATGTGAATTGAATGTAAGCAAATTGGGTTGTAAATCATTTCAGATTGAATGAAGTAGTATATGGACTGATTGAAAGCAATTAAATTAGTATCCAAACCTTATAAATTGCTTATGATATATGTTTAGCATGCTAGTTTATGGAACTTATGTGTTTACACTAGTTAAATAAATGAAATGTCACGGAATTTCATATATTTGGTACTTACGTGTTTAAATTGAGTAAGTACAGGTACTTGGAGCTGTTTTGCTTGACCTTGATTGCACAAATTGCAAACTAAAATAAGCCGCTCGCTTAAAAATGCTAAATAAGGTATGTTTTCGGATTAAATACTGCGAATATATAAATATTGTTATATATATTTTGTTTTTCGACCGTGTAGGTTGATGTATATATATTTATCTCTCTTGTCATATTGCAAAAGGCTCTCCGTACAAAGGAGACGCTGCCAATTTTTTTTGAAAATTTAGGGTGTTAGAAAAATTTGGAAATTTTTTATTAACAGAAATCGATTTCGAATTTATAATCAAAATAAAATATTTTGGAAATAGAATTGAGAACTAATTGTTTTGGTTGGGACTAAAAGGTTAGAAAAGTGAAATATCGAATTTTCACTAAGTGGGTTTAATAAGTTAATGGGTTTGGAGCGTTTTTCCTTCCTTAGCAATTTCAGGGACGAAATTCTTTTAAGGGAGGAGGAATGTAACAACCCGAATTTTTCAACAGTTAATTTTGAATATTTAAAATGGTTTAAATATTAGATTTTTAATTATAACTTAGTTAGTGAGATTTTAAAGCTGGAATTCAATTGATTTCGGAATTTTTGAAATCCCCAATTAAAATCGACGCATTAAAATAGCGATCCGAGGAACAGTGTCAGAATTCGACGAAACTAGTTCCATTGGATCAGTAATAGTGTATTATTATCGGATTTAAAATTTCGTAGTGTTTGGGGTTATCGTTTGGTCGTACGGAATATAAACGCGTTGAAATTAATATCAAAATTCAATATAATAATTGGATCCGAAAAGCTATCTTCTCCATACGATCGAATTAGGACTCGAAACTTTTCCCATTGCTTCGGAATAGGGGTATAATATTATGAATGCCTAGCGACACGCCTCAATAGGGGTTCGAGACTTTGAGTTGTGAAATCGAGACGTTTAAATATATATATATATATATATATATATATATAAAATTGACTTGACCTTTAAATTCCCGTCAGCTGTTATTCTTTCTTTTCAAATCACTATACACTTATCCTAACACGCAACCCTTCATTCTCTCAATTCATAAATCACGTCAACCTTCTCCTTCTTCTGTAAGTAAACGAAATCAGCATATATAAAAGAAAAAGAAATGGTCGTGATTTTGAAATTCAAAAATCGGTGGGAACGAAGCCGCTCCCCCTTCAACCTTTAACCTTGTGTACCCTTTCCCCTCCTCTCTAGTAATCGAAATCGAACTTTTCCTTTGTTTAAAAATGCCGAGCCCTCTTCTTCCTTTCTTCAATAAATTTACGAAAGAAAAAAAATGTCGCGATCGAACCAATCACGTAGTGGAGGTAGCTGGCAGCGCTCAAGGCGTGTGAGGGTGGAAACGTGGAGAGGCCAAGGACGAGGTGGAGTGCGACATCGCTAGGGGGCGCTCGATTTAGGGTTTTGTTCGTGATGCTACGGTCGAGGCTGAAGTTGGGATGGCCGCGTTATTCGAACTCGAGATGGGTTGTGGCGGCTTTATTCAAGGTCGCGAGTGACCTAGAGATCGTTGGGGAAGGGACGACGCTCGGCTAGGGACCCTGAGTAAGGCGAGATGGCAGGGGGTTTGATTACGCGAAGGATAGGGTGAAGTGATGGCAGTAGCTAGGTATAAGTGGAGCAGTGATGGCGAGGGAGGTGGTCGAGCGAACGGTGTGGAGGTAAGGGTAGTGTAAGTTTATTTGTAAATTTAAAATCTAATGTTAAATTAGATATTAAATTCAAATGTTAAATTTTTAGTATCCTGAAATATGTTCTTATGAGGTCCAAAAAAAATCACGAAGTCGATCACGTTAAATTCGTAGCTGGGAAAATTAACATTCTGGAAATTGGTTCAGAATTTATTGAAGATAGCTGGAATTTTAAATTAAATCGAATGATGTTCAATTTGATTAGAATGGACTACAAATAAAAATCAAGGTGAGGAAATTCTTACTCATTTGGATTACTAGAATTTATTTTAAATAGTTGAAATAAATTGTTGAATGCTGGTTGCATTTATAAATTTTTATCCGTTGAATTTTAAATATATATAGCCATATATATACTGGTATTTGAAGTGATATTCCCGCACATTATAGCGGATGAGACCCTATGCGCCCCGCATAATAGCGGATGACCCTATATACCGCGATATCACCCTCGAAGTGGGATTGGTATTTTTATGTTGTATTAACATCTGTGGATACAAGGAAACAGGTTGGAGGGATCCAACTAGATTCCTCAAATATATTATTTATTTTTCATATATAGAGATATATGATGTGTGTAAATAATCTATATAGATTATTATTGTAATTTGAATTATTCGATGCTATTGTAGCACTGGCCTGAATTTTAATATTTTAAATACCATAAATTATCATTTTTAGTTTAAAGGAATTTGAAAGGAGATTTTTGATATAAAAATATTTATATTGGAAATTGAATTATTTTTAAGAAAATTTAATTAGGAATAATATATATATATATTAATTTGGGTTGTACGTAACTATTCGTAAATGGTTTTGAATAGAGATTTTCAAAAAAACTAATTATATAAAGGAACTTGTAAATGATATTCTGCGATATGAAAAGGAGTTAAAATCAACATTAAAAATGGATTGGAAGTATAAATGGAATTTATTAGAAAAGAATTTATATAATGGAATTTATTAGAAAAGAATTTATATAATGGAATTTTATAAACGAGATTGTTTTTATAAACAAGAGAAAAACTCAAAGGAGTTATAAAAATTTATAAACGATGTTTATAAACAAAGGAAAAAGATATCAGGATGATAAATTGGAAATATAAGATTCATAAGTGAAATTATATTAGAATATGGAAATAGGGTTAGGAAAATAGTGGATTTCTATTTTTGAAAAGTGAAAAATGGTAAAGGAAATCGGAATGGAAGCAATGTGATGGAAATCGAGAGGAATTTATAAGTTGAACTGGTTATTGGAGTTTAAAAAAAATAGAAGTGAGTTTGTTTTAAAAGGAAGATTTTATTATTTTAAACTATGGAATTTTAAACTAGTTGAGATTGAAATACCTCGGTAAGTAGATTTTCAAATGTTAAGTATTATTTAAATAAATTCTAACTTTTAAATTCAGCTTTGGAAATTTATTTGTTCACTTAAAAATGAGTTATAGACGTTTTAAAAGTGTTTTCAATATTTTAAATAATAACTTGAACATATTTTAAATAAACTACTATTTTTTTTTAAAAAATACTCGTTATTTATAAATTCTCTCAAGATGTGTAGACGGGGTTTATTAAAGGATGAGATTTTTATAAGAGAAATCTTATAAATGGAATTTTAGAGACTTAAGAAAATTTTAAATGCTTAGATGCGATAACTTCGGGAAGAATGTGAACTCTTTTAAAGAAGTTAAAAATGGTTGGTTGGGATTATAAATAAGTATAATCGGTTTGGAAATCGTAAGAAGAATTTATTGAAAATTCCGAAGACTTATGAGATAAGTATGAAACATTTCCAAGTTAAATATTGAGAATATTTTGGAATGGAAGTTGAAAATATTTCTAAGTATTGAAATGGTAAAATATCCTGTTATTAATGCAAGTATTGAAATTGCTTTCAAATATAGATTAATTGAAGAGATTGAATATATATATATATATATCTGGGTGAAGATGTTTGAAATAAATACTTTGGAGATTTATAAAATAAGGCCTAGTGTTTGCTTATGGATGTTTTACTGGTAGTTAAATAACCGACTATCAATATTAGCCAATTTCGTTAATCGTTTCGAAGAGACCAAGATCGGATTTAATTATCCGAAGACCACTTCGATCCGGTTTGAACGTAAAGAATGAATACCGTGAAGATGATGAAGACGGTGATTCGATTTGTCCAGACCCAGAACAACTTGTATGGATGAATGATATCAGAACATCGTCATTGGAGGACGATGAGCATTCTAAGTAAAATTGTTCTTGAAAGGTAACGCTTAGCCTCGAACCTCATCAACCGGGAATGCCTAAAACAAGGGAGACGCAGCAAGGCTAAGTGGGTCGCATCCAAGTAGGGTATGTTATCACTTTTCTAGATGTCCACGGAATCCTATTTATCTTAGATATGGGTATACATGAAAGAAGAAGCACTCGATAGTAAGGGTGGGAACACCTGGGGTGATAACATATTCCGTCTATCCAGGTTAGGGGTAGGCCGGTCTTGTGTAGCAGGGGATCTCGGTGAGGTTCTCGGTACATTGTTCTAGAGGTGTACTGTGATGGGCGGTACCCTAGTGGCCCAGTCATTCGATGGAAGCCATTCTCCAATAAGCGCCGTATGGTTTTGATTGTGCCCAACTATGCTGAAACGTGAGATGCAAGCATTTCAGCTATTTCCTATTTACTTTCTATAGACACTATTATAATATCAAATAATTTTGATAAAAATCGTTTTGGTTATCATAAGGTAAAACCCATCGTATTTATGTGTGATGTGGTCTTACAAGATACATTTGTTTTCAAAGGATTTTGAAAAAAATTAATAATTCAAACTGAGTGTGTTTTCTCACGCTGGTTTTCCAGACTGACTCGGGTGTTATTTTATTATAATGCTCGAGTCAGACCGAGTATTACAGATTCAAGATTGAACGCTATGGAGCTCAGGAGGCGAGCTGAAGGAGTAGAGACGTATCTCCATACTTGATTTATATTTCCGTTGTACGAGGACAAGTTAGCAAATTGTCCAGATTGATTGTTGTATATTGTACTCTGATAATGGTATGTATATTAATAGCACGGTTCTTGTATTAAAAATCTGTTGTATATATATTATATTTTGTTCCTCTGCAATTGTAAGATTCTGTTGTTGTTGTTCTATTTTCTTCTACCCTTTTCTTCTTCACCCTAAAGATTCGTATTTTCCGTCCAATTTGAGTCGAACTGATGTGAATTATGGTCGATTCAAGGGGTACAGATTTATGGGTCTTTACACTAAGTAATAGAATAGAAGATAGATAGATTTGGTCTAAGGATAGTAGTTTAGTCCAAAATTAAAATTCGGTATACTTGACCTAAATTTTTATCAAAGTTTGTCTTCTCTCTACTTCCACCAAAACAATAATCACTTACCATATCATTGAAAAATGATTATACCGGTGTAGAAACAAAAGTTATTTCTCTTCGTTTGGTTAAAAATTCACTATTTAACTAAAAGTGTGTTGCTGGTGGCACCCAATTTTTCCCTTCTGGCTACCATAACTAAAAGCCACCTTATTAATTTGTGTTTCATGTTTCTTAACACCAAACATTATTATTTTTTATCAAACAAGCACCAAAGCATTTCAAAGTCTTCCATCTAAACCTTAAATCAAACCAAAACCAACCTATTTTATCCGACGATCACCAGGATGAAGTCTCACCATTCATCTCAAGCAAATTCTAGTTAGAAGTCATTTACTTCTCGTTAACCAATGTAGTCAAATAAGTATTTTTATTATTATCAATGATACCCATGCTGTAACGACCTGCCTTTTTGGACGGTTTAAATCGACGATAAACCACACACGTCAGACTCAAACCATTCAAAAGGGCAGATTATTATGGGGTAAATAAGAAAAAGCAGAGAAAGAAACAAACACTGAATCTCATAGCAAAATGACAAAATATAATAATCAAATAAACAGTTCATGAAACTGTTTTACAAATAACGTCTAATTACACTTTTATAATACAGAATCAGAGTTATATAAAATAGAAATAAATAACAATGCAGCGGAATAGCATGATACAGTGGAAATAATGAAATAAATAATAATGGTAGTAGTACTAAATCTTCGTCTTTGTCCTTCAGAGAAACAATCTTCGATACATTGAAAAGCTCAGACTGACCCGAGAGAATTGAAAAGACAAAACGCTCGAGTCAGAACTAAAAGATCTTATGTAAGTTAATCAATAGTAAATAAATATGAGTGTAACGGCATCAGAGATGTTTACGGGATTTTACATCTCTTATCCAGTGTCTAACGTGAGTGCAGTAACTCAAGAGATGTTCGGGATTTCCATCTCCTAAGGATCCGTTAAATATAGTACAATACGTTATTATAATGGTGTCTACAGTAAAGTAAAGTATTAAAATAGTGTTAAGGCGTTACCCATATCCTCCTTAACACATTTTTATATATTCTCGTAGTTTATACAGTACCGTAATTCCTCCGTAAATTGGAGGGCTATCAGAGGGCACTCCATAGGTATGGTACAAACCAAACTCGTAGAAGGCGTGATACAACATGTGAACACGGCACTCGAGGCAATGCCAGGGTAGGATTTTACCATTTGCGGATCTGGACTGGTGGTAACGCATAGCAGCTACTACCGTCCACCTCAGAACACACTCCCATAATCAAAATCGAGGGGTGGCCACCAAATCATCACAAAGTCATAATATGGTATCGAAGAAATGTGCCCGATAGGAGGAATGACATCACTTGGCCCGGCGTGGCTCCTGTTTTAGTCACATCTAAGCTGACTCATGAGAGTTAGGGCTACGTAAATACCTCATACAGAATCGTACACCAAACCATCCTACTTCATTCTGGGTTCTCCACCACGTACATAGTTGTTAAAGTGGTTTTCGGTATTGGCAGAGAGTATGACAATATCCGATCCCGGTCTCTTTAAAACCAAACGCTTATATTACACCGGATGGTTCTTTTACATTTCAAAAGAAATCAAATTCATAATTGATATCAAAATATCATATTCCCAAAATCACTTTCGAAATCGTATCACATTTGCAATCGTATCACTTTCAAAATCATATTTACTTTCAAAATCACACTTTCCAAAATAGGTTAAACCCTCATTTAAAATTATAATATTTACTCAGAACATGTTATTTCACTAGAAAATATCATTTCAAATCTCAACTTAGGTTATAACATCATTTAATCATATTCGCTGTTAAATCAAGGATTTAAATATAAACACTTCCACTTTACATAACCTGGAATTTAGAAAATAGTTTAGATAGTCATAAATAGTTTAAATAGTTTGGCATAGTTTAATTTTTTTTAAATAGTTTGAAATACTTTAAAATAGTTTAAAAATGGATTATCATAGTTTAAATAGATTTAAGATAGTTTATATAAATTTAAAATAGTTTAAATAGATTAAATAGATTTAATATAGATTAAATAGAATTTAAAATAGATTAAATAGATTTAAAATAAATTAAAATAGATTAAAATAAATTAAATATATTTAAAATAAATTAAAATATATTGAAACAAATTAAATAGATTTAAATAAATTAAAATAGATTAAATGGTTAATTTGATTAAATAGTTTAAAATAGTTTAAAAATAGATTAAAGTAGTTAAATAGTTTGAAAACCTTAATAATCAGGATTTTTAAAATAATATCTCTTTACACAATTTATATTAAAATGAATTAATGTCAAACTAGACTATTTCCTTCATTTCAATACATTTAGAGCACGTCCAGCTTTCAAATTTCAATTTAAGTCCTTTAGACAATTCATTTAAACCAATTCCAATTTCACATTTAAAACTCGGATTTTCAACAATATTTCAATTTATATAAATCAAATTTTATTTCAAAATATCATTTAACAGACTTCAAAATTAAGGATTTAAAATCATTTAATTTAACCAATCCGGTGTCCATATAAAATTTTCTACCCTATGGTCAAGTGATACGGATATTTATCATTTCAATCCACAAATATTTTATATTTACGAATATATATCATTTCAACCCGCAATCCCGAATAAAATTCAAAATACATAAAATCACTCGGGTTTATCATTTCAACCCATAACGATTTTTTCCTAATCTATAGATCGTTCGAGTATGTATCACTTCAACCCTTAGGGAACTTGCAGTGTTATAACAATATAAAAATATAACATCCAGTCATCCAATATCAAACAATCAAACATACGTCACAATCACCATTCAATCAACCAATAATAACATCAATTAACTGATTATCTTCAGCATGTATTCAATTGACAATTAAATTCAATATTAAATTAAATGACGATTTAATGCAATAAATGTCATATTTAATTCGAATGACAATTTAAATATACCAAACATCAACCAATCAATTTCTAATCACATCATAATTTTAAATTAACTAACATAAGACAATTTAGTAGTTGTGAGTGGGTTGAAACACTCACCTTTGATTTAGCCCATAAAAATCCAAACAGAAGTGCAAAAACTCAACAGTCTCCAAAATCAACTAAATCAAATTCATGTTGTTTGAAATTTAAATATGAATCCAACAGAATAAATCGCGCGTGAATCAAAGTTTATATGCAAAAGATATTCATGTTATAAGAAATATTATTAAAATAATAATTAGTACGCATAAAAATAATAATAAACAAATTTTAATACTTACGTTTTTCTCAAGATGAGGTTTAAGGAAAAGATTGGAAACAACTAGGATGAGGACAGGACATGTACGAAAAATGAAAAAAATCGTGTTTCATAAAAGAAAGCTTTTGAATTTGCAAGAATAAGAGCTTTTGAATATGAGGTGTCAAAAGAAACAAAACGCAAATGAAGAAATAAGCTGCAGGTTAATTATAATTAGGAAATGAAGGTGGAGGGACAAAAATAAATGTCACATTTTATTTTGAAAGCTCCTGACATTAATAATGCATAAGGAAATGTATGTAGGAATGGAAAAGTCTGCAAACCAAAGGAAAGTAAAATTTTGTATACGTGAAAATGAGGTGGCAAGAACTAAATACAACCCAAAAGTCTAAGCTCGGGTATTAAATAGAAGGAGAAATGAACGGATCAAGTATTAATAGTAAGGTAACTATTTTAAAACGTTCATGCAACAATTAATAAGAAAAGAAATGAAGGGACCATGTACATCGCACAACCTTTTGAAATTCAATTTTTTTGAAACGTAACCAAATTAACTTCATTAACTCAAATAATATTCAAATTTGTAAGCATTTAGGTTTTTATCTATGCATAATAAAAAATTTATAGTTACCTTAAAAATGAAAACGTCCAATTTGGTTTTCCCAAAATGATCTTTTATTTCCATTAAAACACCCTTTTTGTTTAACACAAAACGTGCGTTTCTTTTATTAAATCTATTAATTGCAATCAACGTTTTCTTTCCTTTTAATTGAAATATTTGAATTACATTAATTGCAATTACTTACAAAGTTAATTTTCAAAACAGACAACTAAAATGGATGAAAAATAGAACAATTATTTATTTAAACACATTTATAAATTGGTTGTTTATACACAAGAGTAATAAATAACTTATTGAAATAGATTATTTTCCTATTCTTGTAACCAATCTGCAAGCTAAAACACAGTTCAAATAAACATATATTTGCTTCCTTTAAAATAAATCATTCTATTCTTTATTTTAATGAAATTAAACATACATTCACAAATGAAACATTCATTTTATTCCATGTAAATGTTCTTTTCATTAAATCAAACTTTCCTTACATTTTCACAAAATATAAGCTACTTTTAATTACACCTATTAATTTACAATTTAGTATTCTCTCTCCTGTTAATTGAAAATTTTCAATTACATTAATTTCAGTTGATTAAGTTTCAAAATGGACTAAATGAATGTAATGAGAAGTAGAACAATTATTTCCTATCCAATAGTAATTTAAACATATTTGTACACTATTGGAGACAAACAGTAATTATACACTTCTTACTAAATAATAGTTTCTCGTCTCTACAATCAATCTTTCAGCTACTAAACATTTCAAATAAATAAATATATGTTTACTCCTTTACTAAACTTATTTATTTTCATTCTTTTATTTTGATTTACGCTCTTACTATTAAATCAACCAATACCTTATGAAATTATTAACATAGGTTTCTATCTTATTATCCTCATTTTCTACAATTATCATCTTTTACTATATTAGTTGCAATATTCCAATTATATTGAGTTTTTGTCGATTTTCACATTAATTATAATTTAAAGTCCCAATAAATTCATTTATCTAAGTTTCACTCTTTTTATTAAATAAATTTTCGCCTTAAGAATATAATTGACATTTATGTACATTTTATTACCTTCACATTTTACAGTTATCGTCTTAACTCATATTAACATAATATTTAATTACATTTAATTGCAATTGATTTCCAACTTAATTCAACATATTAAATAAATTGGTAATAAATAACAATTGTTACATTTATAAGTTTGTTATCTGCACACAAATGTTATAACTACAAACACAACACAAATTTTATCCAATTTCAATTTATTAAATATTATTCATCAATTAATATAACATTTAAATTTATTTCCTTATTTTAAATTTATAACCAATTATAACTTACAATTATTACAATTACTTGAGATTACATTCAAATAATCATCTATTACATAAATTTACATTATCAAACTTCATTCTAGTTAGTTTTCTTATTCCTACATCATAAATTTTATTTTCTTCCAACATAAATTACAAAATCTTATTCAATTCAATATATTAATTATCGGAAAAATACAGGTCGTTATACTCTACCCCACTCAAAACTTTTCATCCTCGAAAAGGGAAAAGAAGGGATTAAGGAATTAATATATCTTATTTAAAATATTAAATTTTTAATAATTAATTTACATAATTAAATAATTTAAATAAAATATCAATTTATAAGGAATTAAACTGTAACGACCCTGAATTTTTAACATTTGAAATGTGAATATTTAATTGAGTTTAAATATTCGAATGATTGTTTAATTTGAAATTCAAATATCAGAGTGAATTGGGCGATTAAATTATTGAATTTAATTATTGAAATTGGGTAAAAATTTGAATTTTCAGTTTTAAGCTGATTAAAAATAATCTGAAGGCTTTGAAAATTTATATTGATAATTTTGAAGGTATTGGAACTTTTAGAATTGGATTTGGAACTGTTTTGTTCAGTTTTGAATTTATCGTTTGAATCGATATTTAAAAATAGCGTTCCGGGGCACAGTCTCAGAATTTGACGAAACCAGTTCCGTTGGATCCGTAATATTGAATTATTACCGGATTTCAAATTTCGTATTATTCGGAGTTGTTATGTGAGCATACGATAAGCAAACGCGTTGAGAATTAAATTGAAATTTGATTTAAAATTTTGTACAAATCAAATCACAACCACCCTATAATCGTACTCAAGCCACCCTACATCTGAACGCGCTGATCCATTGTCCCTTTTTCTCGTTTAAAGCACGCTACCCTGTCTTCCTTTTTCAGAGCAATGTCTTCTCTTGTCTCCCCTTCGTTTTCTTTTATCACACAAGCAGAACGAAATACTTTCGTTCAAAAGAGAAAAAAAAGGGGGATCTATGGCCGAAACAAAAGAAAGAAAATCAAATTCTTCCCATCCTCTTCCTTCCTCATTTATAAATCATTCACGAAGCATAACCCAGTTTTTTTCCCTCGTTCAAAAATCGAAGCAAATTTCGATCATAGAAAAGGAATCGCGTGAGCACGAGCGCGGCGCTCGTGAAGCTGAGTGTCGCGATAGTGGTAGGGCGATTTAGGCGAGCGTGGTAGCAAGCGACGAAGTCACAGAGACGTCGATTGAGTTGAGATTTGGGTTTCGAATTCGAAGTCGAGACCATAGGGGGGAAATTCGCGTGTCGCGATAGATTTGATGGAGGAAGTGAGAGCTATGTTCGCATGGATTACCAGTTACTCTTATCGTCAAGATTTGTTTTTAGAACTGGAGAAGGCTGTGGATGCAGATCATCTACTTCGTGAGGTTGGAGTGAACTGGGAAGAATTTTGGTGGAGAGGCAGTAATCTTTGTTCGAGCTAGGGAGATCTGCTGCATCTTTTGTTCTTATCGTACAACATTTTTCCGGTTTTCGTGACCATTCAGGGTATTTGGGTCACCATACTTTTTGGGTGAGCACTGTTAAACTTAATTTCTGTGATTTTGGTTTGTAGATTTTATAATCTGTTAGGCCAAGTTTTATTTAAAGAAAAGAGAGTATATATGTATATATAAGTTTTAAACAGGATATATATATATATATATAAATAGCGATTCACTTTCTGTTAAATTTAAATTGAATGAATAAATGTTCGCAGATATATGCACGGAAGAATTACTGCCTTATAGAGACAAATATATATAAATTTACAGTACATAATTTACAAGTAAGGTTTAAAAAGGAAATTTAATAATTAGTTAATTCAATCTATTCAAAATGAGGATTTAATTGTTCGACGAGTTCAAATATTAATAAAATCGTGAATTGCTTATACTAGGTCAAAATCTGTAAAGAAGCAAGCCGGTTTGGAAATATATTACATGCATAAGCTAAGGTGAGATCTTCTCACTTAAAATGAAAAGTGGATTTTTTTGCAGTTATTGATTGACTGCTGTTTGGATTGTGATATTAGATATAGTAGGATATATCTATATATAGCAATATATACATATTAGCATATGTATATATTGGAGTTGTTGATTTTCCCGCATTATATAGCGGATGAGACCCTATTGCGCCGCATAATAGCGGATGATATTTTATAAATCCCATATACCACGATATTCCACCTCGAAGTGGAATTGGTATTGTGCTAACATCTGTGGATGCAGGGAAACAGGTTGGAGGGATCCAACTGGATTCCTCAAATTATATGAATTTGTTTCATATGTTGTGTGATTGATTATTTATAATCTATGTATGATTATATCTATGATTGAATGTGTTGAAGGCTATAATTCAGCCGAATGTATTTTTGGTATCGTTGGATACCAGAAATAAATGAAATTGGATATTTGAAATTAAAGTAAGAAATTTGAAGTAAATTCTTTTGAAAGAATTAGTTGAATTTCAAAGAAGGAATTTTAAAAGCGTAAAGTTGGTTTTTATAATCATATTGAATTTTTTTCCAAAGATATGGGAAAAGATATAAATAAAAGGATTTTTGAATAATATTGTTAAAAGTTGGAATTTCTTAAAAATGGGATTTTAATGATTTGGAAAGAATAAAGGAATTTATTTTTAAAAGTGATAAATTTCTAGAAATCCAATTGATAAATGATTCGATATTTGGGATTAAAATTAGAATCAATTTGAAAGGTTATTCGGTGTGGAAGTAAATTTAGATATCAATATGGAATTTGATTTGGGGTTGAAATAAAATTGAGAAATAAATTTGGAAATTTATTTGGAGTTGAAAGTAAATCTTTGGAAAACGATTTGAAAATCGTATATAAGTGAATATTTGGGAATGTAAATTCAGAATGGAATTTATAAAGGAAAGAGAAATTTATTTTAAAAATAATATTGATTTATTTTTAAAGTGTGGAAATATGATTTGAAATCGGTTTTCAAAGTGGTGAAGTGTGGAAATAAATTTACAATTTGGAATGTAAATTTGAAATAAATCGATAAGGATTGTTTAATTGGTTTAAATGGACTATTTTGTGATTTGAAATTGGTTTTCAAATGTGAAGTATGAAAATGCGATTTGAAATTGGTTTTCAAATGTGAAGTGTGGAAAATATATATCTCGCGAAGAGATTTGAAATTTAATAATTTGGGAAAAATTATTTAAATTAGTTGATTGTTGTGAATGTTGTGATAGGTAAATAACCGACTATCAATATTTGCCTTTGAAATGGCACTTGATTTGTTTTTTTAAAAAACAAACGCTCACTATTTGGGTTAGCCGAGAAAAGACCTTTGTGTCATATAACCCATTCCGAATTAGTGATACGATGATATGGATCGTATTGAAGATCGGTGGTGAAGACCGGATATTTTCGAAAATGAAAGGACAACCTGTCGAACGTCTCTGCACCGAGTTGCTCCGGTATAGAGATTTATATCACTCTTTTTGTGATGGGAAGTCCGGACGTGATTAGTGAATATCCGGATTGCAAGGGCTTCTTCAGAAGTGCCTTTGGTTCCGTTCAATCCCGGAACGGACTTGTATGGATGTGTGTCTGACATTACACTTTGAGATGTAAAGCTGGTTTCTATCAAATACATTTCTGTTGGTGGCAGAGAATTTATTCTCTTAGCTTAACACCCTTCTCTGAGACGTACGAGCTCAGAGGTTATGTAGTTGAAGGTTACTAGTGATACATTCCCAATTTGGTAATGTGGCACACGAAGTGCTGATGATCATTTGTTGATCGAAGCGTTGCTTTGTGAAAAAGCGTGGCTTTGTGAAAAAGCGTTGCTTTGTGAAAAAGCATGGCTTTGTGAAATAGCGTAGATTTGTGGACGAGACTTCGTTGAGCCTCACAACCCGGTAATGGTCGAAACAGAAATGTTGCGGCAAAGGTTTTTAGGGGTAGCGCCCCTAGGGTATGTCATTTCTTTCTAGATAAAAGGTGATATCATGGTATGGAGCCCAGATATTTTACCTATGTTGATGCTGCAAATTTATTTTACTTTGTGGTTGTTTCTTTGTGATCGAGGTACCTCGGATAAAGGTCGGTGACGACCGGGGGATGACATAGCTCGTGTGTTAGCTACCTAGTTACAGCTGTACAGCGTGAGGTATCGTCAGTGTGTTAGTTACCTAGTTACAGTTGTACATCGTGAGGTAGCGTCGGCCTTGTGTTTGCAGAGATCCGGTTAGGATCCGGGGCGTCTTTCCAGAGGCGTTTTCTATTTCGGTGTAAGGAAGTTCCTTTGCCTGACCATTTGTTGGAAATCCAAAGAAACAATACGAACCCTGTACGGTTTTAGTTGTATTACCTGCTATGGAATGTGGCGGTAACCTGCTACTGAACGTAGTAGCTATAGTAGGCATACAACAATGGTTGTATGTTGGCTAAGATTGATATTATACTTTCGAAATGTTTTCCACACTAGACATTAATAATAATATCAACTGATTTTGCGCAGTAAGCATTTTTGACTATCATAAGGAGAAATCTCCTCCAATTCTGCGTTTGCATTGTGTGTGTGGCGGGAGGCCTTATGGTAGTTTCATTTTCCAAAAGCATTGCGAAATTATTTTATTTTCTTTATGAAAATAACTGTTTTATGATCTCACACAAGTCACCATGACTGACTCGGAGTTTATTGTTCCCTTTCTAAACTTTGGGTGCCCATAATTTTCCACACGGGCAGCCTAGAGTTATGTTATCAGGATATTCTAGATATTCTGGAGCATTGGAGATGAGCTGGATGGCGAAGCGTACTGCCGTACTTGTTTATTTTATTCCGCTGTGTATTCTGTATGAGGACAAGTTTATAAAACTGTCCATCGTTGTATTGAGTTGTATATTGACTCTGATTGATGTATGTATAAACTGATATAGTCTTTTGTTTTAAAGATTATTGATTCATCTATTATATATTGTTCCGTTGCGAATGTGAGATTCTGATATTGTTTATGTTTCCGTTTTTTGCTGTTCTCTTTTTCTTCTGTCTCCTTCTACCTCTTCTTTTTAACCCTAATGGTTCGGTTTTCCGGCATTCGATTGCGCGGCATTTGATAAAGTGGACGTATTAATGTCGACTTTCGAGCGTCGAAAATCAGATCGTTACAAGTGGTATCAGAGCATCCGGTTAAGCGACAACCCTGGCTCTGTTGGGTGTTACTCATTAGAGATAGAGTCAGTAGTACTCTAGAATGAGTGTGAGTGTAATAATAGATATGAGCGCGTATTTGTTAGTGAATACAAAAATTTGTTTTGTATTGTGTTGACTTATCGGTTGATTGTTTATAGATTCTGGTCGGTGCAGTCTGGCCAACTGTAATCGATAGGGGTTTCTAAACTCTTAAACAAGATAAACTGACACAGTATTGTTTTAAATGGGGTAAATGAAATAATTTTGCCCAAAACTATTTTTGTAGAAAAGAAATCATTTTCTATGAATTATTATAGTATATGGATGCTTGGTTGTTAGGAAGAGATAATATTGAATTATCATCATTGTTATATGGAATTGAATAAGAAATTAAAATAATAACCAAAGATTTGGAGATAAATTCATTTAATAAATGAAATTTATAAATATGAATTGAAAGAAAAGGAAATGAATTCATATACGAATGAGATTTGTAAATGTAAATTGTAAATGTGATTTATAATTGGAAATAGAATTCCAGAAAATATTTGAAATAGAATTTAAGTAAGCAAACTTAATAATTTATTGATTCATGAAATAATGAAATTGAAAACTGAAATGTTGGGATTCATTGTAAATTTGTAAGTGAAAGAACAAAATTAGTCAAGTGGACTAAGTATTGAAATAAAAAAATTAGTAAGTGAAACTAATTGAGGAATGACAAATTTAATATGGTTTATAATGAATTGAATTCAATAATTATATATAAAAGATAAATTAAATTGAAATGAAATCAATATAAATGATTATTGGCTTAAGTAATCATTTAGTTGCATGAATGTTAACAAATTTGAATAGAAAGAATTATCGTTTGGCAAAAACGAGAATTAAATAAATCCTATGAATTGATAGAAGTGAAATAAATTGATTTTTGAATCAATTGAAATGGTATGAATTCGTTTCACTTAAAAATGAATTGAATGTAAGAAAGTGAGTTATTAATCACTTGAATTGAATAGAAATTGAATGTAAATTAGATGAAAGCAATTTAAATTGCATCGAAACCTTATGAATTGCTAATAGAATTTATTTTGAATGCAATTCTTATGAAATCTCTGTATTTACTATTGAAAATAAATGAAATGTTAATAGATTTCCTATATTTGTCACTTACGTGTTTAAATTGAGTAAGTGCAGGGTTTTGGAAGCCGTTTAGCTGCATTTTGATTGCGTTAATAAGCTAATGAATAACCGCTTTGCTTAAAATGCTAAAAGGTAGGCCTACGCAATACAAAATAGGAAATATGAACTGTTTTTCTGCTTTTCCGACCGAGTGGGTCGATGTATATATATTCATATCTTTTGTAATATTGTAAAAGCTCCTCCGTACAAAGGAGAATCCGCCAAAATTTTCTGAAAATTTTGGGAGTTAGAAAAATTTTGAAATTTTTTTTTGGAAATTTTTACTTAACGACAAGTGATTTCAAATTGAATTTGAGATAAAGGTAAATGAAACTCAATATTCAGAATTAGAAGATGAATCGAATTCAAGTAAAATTCGAAATGAAAATCTGAATGATTTTTTTTGGAAATAAAAGTATTGAGATTTGAAATGAATTCAAATAGAATTGAAATTGTAAATTGAATTCAAATGGAATTGAAAATACAAAGTTGAATGGAAATGAATATATAACTTAAGAATTGAATATAAGAAGTATGTAAATGCTTGTATTGAACTTAAGAAATAACGAATGAAATTCTTAAGTAAATGGATATTTGGAATTCAATAAGCAAATTTGGGTATTGTTGTTGAGTAAAATATACAGGGTATTTGGAATTGGATTTTGATTTCGAAGATGAATTTGAATTTCTCAACAAAAGGCATGTATTTGAATTTCAGTATGAAATTTGATGAGTTTCTGATTTTTCCACTTGGCATTTTGTTTTCTATTGGAATTTGGGAGTCCGTAGGGACATTTTGTAGTTGTACCGAGCTAGCCGCGCAAAGGAGACGCTGGCGAAATTTCTTGGAAATTTCGAGAGTTAGAAAATTTTTGAGAAATTTTGGATAATTTACAAATTTGAATTCAAATTTAAATTTGAATTGTGAAGTAAAATAAAGTTGTTTGAACTTGTGAATAAGTTTGGAAAGTTAGAAAAGATTAGCGTGTCTTAATAAAAGATTTATTTTGGCAAATTGTTGAAACTATTTGGAATTGAGAAAATAGTTAACGGGTATTGGAGCATTCTTCTTTACTTGTAATTTCGGGACGAAATTCTTTTAAGGGGGTAAGATTGTAACGACCTTGAATTTTTAACATTTGAAATGTGAATATTTAATTGAGTTTAAATATTCGAATGATTGTTTAATTTGAAATTCAAATATCAGAGTGAATTGGGCGATTAAATTATTGAATTTAATTATTGAAATTAGGTAAAAATTTGAATTTTCAGTTTTAAGCTGATTAAAAATAATCTGAAGGCTTTGAAAATTTATATTGATAATTCTGAAGGTATTGGAACTTTCAGAATTGGATTTGGAACTGTTTTGTTCAGTTTTGAATTTATCGTTTGAATCGATATTTAAAAATAGCGTTCCGGGGAACAGTCTCGGAATTTGACGAAACCAGTTCCGTTGGATCCGTAATATTGAATTATTACCGGATTTCAAATTTCGTATTATTCGGAGTTATTATGTGAGCATACGATAAGTAAACGCGTTGAGAATTAAATTGAAATTTGATTTAAAATTTTGTACAAATCAAATCACAACCACCCTATAATCGTACTCAAGCCACCCTACATCTGAACGCGCTGATCTATTGTCCCCTTTTCTCGTTTAAAGCACGCTACCCTATCTTCCTTTTTCAGAGCAATGTCTTCTCTTGTCTTCCCTTCGTTTTCTTTTACCATGTAAGCAGAACGAAATACTTTCGTTCAAAAGAGAAAAAAAGGGGGGATCTATGGCCGAAACAAAAGAAAGAAAATCAAATTCTTCCCATCCTCTTCCTTCCTCATTTACAAATCATTCACGAAGCATAACCCAGTTTTTCCCTCGTTCAAAAATCGAAGCAAATTTCGATCATAGAAAAGGAATCGCGTGAGCACGAGCACGACGCTCGTGAAGCTGAGTGTCATGATAGTGGTAGGGCGATTTAGGCGAGCGTGGTAGCAGGCGACGAAGTCGCAGAGACGTCGATTGAGTTGAGATTTGGGTTTCGAATTCGAAGTCGAGACCATTGGGGGGAAATTCGCATGTCGCGATAGATTTGGTGGAGGAAGTGAGAGCTACGTTCGCATGGATTACCAGTTACTCTTATCGTCAAGATTTGTTTTTAGAACTGGAGAAGGCTGTGGATGCAGATCATCTACTTCGTGAGGTTGGAGTGAACTGGGAAGAATTTTGGTGGAGAGGCAGTAATCTTTGTTCGAACTAGGGAGATCTGCTGCATCTTTTGTTCTTATCGTACAACATTTTTCCGGTTTTCGTGACCATTCAGGGTATTTGGGTCACCATACTTTTTGGGTGAGCACTGTTAAACTTAATTTCTGTGATTTTGGTTTGTAGATTTTATAATCTGTTAGGCCAAGTTTTATTTAAAGAAAAAAGGGTATATATGTATATATAAGTTTTAAACAGGATATATATATATATATAAATAGCGATTCACTTTCTGTTAAATTTAAATTGAATGAATAAATGTTTGCATATATATGCAGGGAAGAATTACTGCCTTATAGAGACAAATATATATAAATTTACAGTACATAATTTACAAGTAAGGTTTAAAAAGGAAATTTAATAATTAGTTAATTCAATCTATTCAAAATGAAGATTTAATTGTTCAACGAGTTCAAATATTAATAAAATCGTGAATTGCTTATACTAGGTCAAATCTATAAAGAAGCAAGCCGGTTTGGAAATATATTACATGCATAAGCTAAGGTGAGATCTTCTCACTCAAAATGAAAAGTGGATTTTTTTACAGTTATTGATTGATTGCTGTTTGGATTGTGATATTAGATATAGTAGGATATATCTATATATAGCAATATATACATATTGGCATATGTATATATTGGAGTTGTTGATTTTCCCGCATTATATAGCGGATGAGACCCTATTGCGCCGCATAATAGCGGATGATATTTTATAAAATCCATATACCGCGATATTCCACCTTGAAGTGGAATTGGTATTGTGCTAACATCTGTGGATGCAGGGAAACAGGTTGGAGGGATCCAACTGAATTCCTCAAATTATATGAATTTGTTTCATATGTTGTGTGATTGATTATTTATAATCTGTGTATGATTATATCTGTGATTGAATGTTTTGAAGGCTATAATTCAGCCGAATGTATTTTTGGTATCGTTGGATACCAGAAATAAATGAAATTGGATTTTTGAAATTAAAGTAAGAAATTTGAAGTAAATTCTTTTGAAAGAATTAGTTGAATTTCAAAGAAGGAATTTTAAAAGCGTAAAGTTGATTTTTATAATCATATTGAATTTTTTTCTAAAGATATGGGAAAAGATATAAATAAAAGGATTTTTGAATAATATTGTTAAAAGTTGGAATTTCTTGAAAATGGGATTTTAATGATTTGGAAAGAATAAAGGAATTTATTTTTAAAAGTGATAAATTTCTAGAAATCCAATTGATAAATGATTCGGTATTTGGGATTAAAATTAGAATCAATTTGAAAGTTGATTCGGTGTTGAAGTAAATTTAGAAATCAATATGGAATTTGATTTGGGGTTGAAATAAAATTGAGAAATAAAATTGGAAATTTATTTGGAGTTGAAAGTAAATCTTTGGAAAACGATTTGAAAATCATATATAAGTGAATATTTGGGAATGTAAATTCGAAATGGAATTTATAAAGGAAATAGAAATTTGTTTTAAAAATAAACATTGATTTATTTTTAAAGTGTGGAAATATGATTTGAAATCGGTTTTCAAAGTGATGAAGTGTGGAAATAAATTTACAATTTGGAATGTAAATTTGAAATAAATCGATAAGGATTTATTTAATTGGTTTAAATGGACCATTTTGTGATTTGAAATTGGTTTTCAAATGTGAAGTGTGAAAATGTGATTTGAAATTGGTTTTCAAATGTGAAGTGTGGAAAATATATATCTCGCGAAGAGATTTGAAATTTAATAATTTGGGAAAAATTATTTAAATTAGTTGATTGTTGTGATAGTTAAATTACCGACTATCAATATTTGCCTTTGAAATGGCACTTGATTTGTTTTTTTTTAAAAACAAACGCTCACTATTCGGGTTAGCCGGGAAAAGACCTTTGTGTCATATAACCCATTCCGAATTAGTGATACGACGATATGGATCGTATTGAAGACCGGTGGTGAAGACCGGATATTTTCGAAAATGAAAGGACAACCCGTCGAACGTCTCTGCACCGAGTTGCTCAGGTATAGAGATTTATATCACCCTTTTTGTGATGGGAAGTCCGGATGTGATTAGTGAATATCCGGATTGCAAGGGCTTCTTCGGAAGTGCCTTCGGTTCTGTTCGATCCCGAAACGGACTTGTATGGATGTGTGTCTGACGTTACACTTTGAGATGTAAAGCTGGTTTCTATCAAATACATTTCTGTTGGTGGTAGAGAATTTATTCTCTTAGCTTAACACCCTTCTCTAAGACGTACGAGCTCAGATGTTATGTAGTTGATGGTTACTAGTGATACATTCCCAATTTGGTAATGTGGCACACGAAGTGATGATGATCATTTGTTGATCGAAGCGTTGCTTTGTGAAAAAGCGTTGCTTTGTGAAAAAGCTTGGCTTTGTGAAAAAGCGTTGCTTTGTGAAAAAGCGTTGCTTTGTGAAAAAGCGTTGCTTTGTGAAAAAGCGTGGCTTTGTGAAAAAGCGTAGATTTGTGGACGAGACTTCGTCGAGCCTCACAACTCGGTAATGGTCGAAACAGGAATGTTGCGGCAAAGGTTTTTAGTGGTAGCGCCCCTAGGGTTTGTCATTTCCTTCTGGATAAAAGGTGATATCATGGTATGGAGCCCAGATATTTTACCTATGTTGATGCTGCAAATTTATTTTACTTTGTGGTTGTTGCTTTGTGATCGAGGTACCTCGGATAAAGGTCGGTGACGACCGGGGGATGACATAGCTCGTGTGTTAGCAACCTAGTTACAGCTGTACAGCGTGAGGTATCGTCAGTGTGTTAGTTACCTAGTTACAGTTGTACATCGTGAGGTAGCGTCGGCCTTGTGTTTGCAGAGATCCGGTTAGGATCCGGGGCGTCTTTCCAGAGGCGTTTTCTATTTCGGTGTAAGGAAGTTCCTTTGCCTGACCATTTGTTGGAAATCCAAAGAAACAATACGAACCCTGTACGGTTTTAGTTGTATTACCTGCTATGGAATGTGGCGGTAACCTACTACTGAACGTAGTAGCTATAGTAGGCATACAACAATGGTTGTATGTTGGCTAAGATTGATATTATACTTTCGAAATGTTTTCCACACTAGACATTAATAATAATAATATCAACTGATTTTGCGTAGTAAGCATTTTTGACTATCATAAGGAGAAATCTCCTCCAATTCTGCGTTTGCATTGTGTGTGTGGTGGGAGGCCTTATGGTAGTTTCATTTTCCAAAAGCATTGCGAAATTATTTTATTTTCTTTGTGAAAATAAATGTTTTACGATCTCACACCAGTCACCATGACTGACTCGGAGTTTATTGTTCTCTTTCTAAACTCTGGGTGCCCATAATTTTCCAGACGGGCAGCCTAGAGTTATGTTATCAGGATATTCTAGATATTCTGGAGCTTTGGAGATGAGCTGGATGGCGAAGTGTACTGCCGTACTTGTTTATTTTATTCCGCTGTGTATTCTGTATGAGGACAAGTTTATAAAACTGTCCATTGTTGTATTGAGTTGTATATTGACTCTGATTGATGTATGTATAAACTGATATAGTCTTTTGTTTTAAAGATTATTGATTCATCTATTATATATTGTTCCGCTGCGAATATGAGATTCTGATATTGTTTCTGTTTCTGTTCTCTTTTTCTTCTGTCTCCTTCTACCTCTTCTTTTTAACCCTAATGGTTCGGTTTTCCGGCATTCGATTGCGCGGCATTTGATAAAGTGGACGTATTAATGTCGACTTTCGAGCGTCGAAAATCAGATCGTTACAAAACCATTTTATATTCAAGTTAATAATAGTTTGAAAAACATTTCACCAAAATTTTCTAAGTCCCAAATTCATAGAAAATTTCGACAGAGTCTCCTTTGTACGGATAGGTCTGGGAGAAATAATAATATCAATAATAACAATATATATCATATATTTCAAAATAAAATATCCCAAACCACGGGAAAACAATATAATATCGCTAGAAAACCGTAATCCGAAAACGTACCTATTTGTCGGGCAAACACTGCTTATTTATGAAACCAAAAGCAGTAGCTATTGCTTCCATAAACCTGTATTTCACTTATACAATCCAAAGAGATTAATAATTAAGTAAAAGAGAAATATTTAAGTTGTTTCAACTAATAACAACAAAACAATCACAACATAAAAATAATCATTCGCAAATAAACAGTACAAACATCATTTTCAACATAGAAAACAATTATCTATCCATAGAAACCAAAACAAATGGTTTGTTTGGGTTTAGAAACTTTTAAACCATATAAAATGATAAATAAACTACTAAGTATACCATACTCTCAATAGTCTTAGATAAAAATCAATAGATTATTTACACATTTTTATACAGTTAGAAGTATCCTTTCCCAATCATCCCATAAGCCAATACAAACAAAAGTTCAAATATCAATTAAGTTTATTCTTATAAATCTCATTTCATATTATTTACTGTTCTTCAGTTTCATTTTACATTCATCACTTACAAAAATTCATTTCCCATTCGTTTATACAAGGCCATTTTCTCTTTTCATTACTTTGCATTCATTTCTTACATAAGTTATTTTCATTTCAATTATTAGATTATCCATTATTATGTAAGTCTCTTTACAATTTAATTCACCATTAATAGATTATTTATTTTCCACATTCATTCTTCCATATATAGTATTATTTAATATTAAATCCATTTCTAAATCATTTCAACATTTTCTAAAGTCATAATTCAATTAATATAGTATTTACTTAAATTATAGATGGCTTCAACATTAACTTAAGTTTATAATCATTTACTATAACGACCTGGATTTTTGACGTCCGTTATTGGGATAATTAACTGATTTTAATTATTGGAATATAAAATTTTTATTAGTCGAATATATAAATTTTCTGACAAATAAAATATCTGAATATATATATATACTGATAAAAACCCTATTAAATATTGAGTTATAAATTTCTTGATATGATAAATTATATATATAAATATATATAAACTCCACCATTTAAATTTAAGATATAATATCCATAAATATATATATATATATATATATAAATTTATACAAGCTTTATGATGTTTAAATAATATATATATATATATAAAAGTCCAGATATATATGCCTAAAAAATATTGTATATGTAAATAAGTATATATATACGTGAATGTATAAACTCCAAAATAGCAAATTTTAAACTTATGAATATATATCTATATATATATGGGTATATGTTTATAAAATATAGTACGTATGGGAATGTATATATATATATACATCTATATATGTACAACATGTGTGTATTTAAAGGTATGTGGATATATATGGTAACATAAGTAAGTGTATATGTACATATCTAAATATATATGTTAATATAAAATAGAGTATATGTTAATATATATATATATATATATGTCTATATAAGCATACAAGGGGACATCATGATGGCAAATTTCATTTCAAGCACACAAAATAGCAAATCAACAAAATAAATCAAGTCAAGCCTTTAATCAAATCGACATATAATATATCTAATCACTATAAGAAACCAAATCAATAAAAAGAAAAAAAGAAAAAAAATTGAAAAAAAAGCATGTACATGTGCAAGCTTGTACTGTACTTCCATTCTCCATCCCTATATATATATATACATATGGCCGAACTTATCACTTGTTCACTTGTTCACATCTGAATAAAAGAAAAATCTGCCATTAAAGAATTAAAGAAAGGAGATTAGAGTTCAAAGCATTGGAAGAAGACTTAAAACAAAGCAGCAGTTCCTCATTTCTATTAAACAGCGAGTAAACTTAAGACTTGTCTTATTGTAAATCAAGTATGCATCTGTAGCTTGGGAAATTTGGACAAACTATTTTATTTGTCAAGTAACCATATGTTGATAAGCTTCCTATGTGCCGTGTGTATGTGTTAAATAGGAAGATACAACCTGTAACTTGAACAGTTCCTCTGTTCTAAGGAAGAAAAATAAAATATTGAACTTGCTAACTTTAAAAATCTCTATCTCCCTATCCAATTAGTTTTAGGCTTTGATTTCAAAAGGAAACTTGTTTGTTTTCGAATGTAGTAAATTTTAAAAATCATTTCGTTACTCATCATAGAGTATAGAGGAAGGAAAGGGCATTTTACAGTAAAGCACCCATATATGAAAAAAATGTCACAATTAATCCTCTCAATCATATGAATGTGTTCGTCTTTGGAAATCATGAATTTTGGAAGTCGTTTGGAAATTTTTAGTCGACTGTGGAATGAGGTAGATGGAGATGACCAGTTTTTGGTTCTTAGTCAATTTCAGTTGACCGAGGTGATTGGGAATTCGCCGTTGGTTGCGGAGGTTGCTGGGATGATGGAGGACAGAGGAAAAATGGAGAGGCATTTTATGGCGAAGTGAAGCATCGAGACGAGGCAAAGGTAGGTTTAAGGAGGGTGTTTTGGTGGTCTCGGTCGCATAGAAAATGTAAGGGAAATGGAGGGGTGGGGGTTTGCGCACCTGGGGGAGAAGGAAGAGAAGGATGTGGCGATCGTTTTGGCAAGGTTTGGTGGATTATGGTGGTGCACGGTGGCGGTGTGAGGTGTTTGAGTGGTGATGTTTTCGTTTAGGCTTTGGTCTGGGTTCGAGTTTTAGAAAGAGGGGTCGACCTCGTGTTCTAGGGGCTGAGTCTTGATGAGTTGGTTAAAGGTGATCCGTAGAGGTTGTCGGCAGCAAGGTCAGTTTGGTCGGCGTCGTGTACATGTGCACGACCGACATGTGCACCCGTGTGAAAGAGAGAGGATGCGAAAAGGTAGCTGGAGGAAGGAGAAGAGTTGAGGGTTGGGCTGTGTATTTTCGTGTTTGGGCCGAACGTAGGTGGGATGGGTTGTTTTTTTAAAAGAAAAAAAATGAAGGAAAAAAAAGAGAAAGGGGTAAAAAGACTAAGTAAATGATATACTTAAATCTCTACAAACTTTCAAAGCATAGTTCCTTTTTCAATTCAAATCCAATTGGTATGTATCTTAACTCAATTTGTTAATTTTATATAATATAAAGAGAAAAAGGATTTTTTTTAAGTATTTACAATAATTTAGGAGAATAAAAATAATCAAGGCCTAAATTGAATTAATTTTATTCTACCTAGTAAAATGGTTATAAATGGGTATATTTCAGACAACAATAAATCGTTTAAATCTCTTTAACTTATATGTAATGTGGAATTAAAGTATATATAGATTCAGTTGATCGAAGTTAAATAAAATTCTAATTGACAAATTGCTTAATATTGATTATTGGTCGTCAATTCAATAATGATCTATACTTTAACTTTATTGCTCTTGGATATTATATTCAGCTGTTCTTTGTTTGTGCCATTTGGTAGCCAAACCAGTTAAAATGTTAGAATAGAGCATTGACATGTTTTATTCGGAATAAACATATGTAATAAATTCCCGTATGTGAATATTGATACCCTGAATACAAATTGTTTATTTTAAACAATTTGGGCCTTCAAAATTTATGGTTTTCAGTTCAAAGAGACCGGGGTCGGATATCAGTGTTATTCGAAACCACTTCGATTTAATAACCCTTACGAATATTTACGGTTTTGATTATAGAGTCTAATATGCTGAAATTTAATTAATTTGAAAAATTCGTTTATTTTAATAAGTATTTTATACTTAGACACTATTATAATATCAATGGATTTCTGTAAAAATGTTTTGATTATTATAAGATAAAAACTCGTCGTGTTATACGAGTTACCTTGGTTTTCGAAGAGTGTTATAACTTAAGCATTTCAAATTAAGTGTGTTTTACTCACGCTGGTTTCCATCCTGACTCGGGTGTTACTTTATTGTAATGCTTGGGTCAGACCGAGTATTATAGAATTTCAGGATAGGACGCTTTGGGCTCAGGAGACGAGCTGGATGGCAGGGACGTATTGCACTTATTTTCCACTGTGTACTGTAGGCTGTATATTCAGCATTTGAGGGCAAGTTATTATAACTGTCCGGTTTTATATATTGATTAATGTACGCTGATAACTTGTATGTGTAATAACAGTTATAGCTTTCTTTTGTATAAATGCTGTTATTGTATATTATGTTTTGTTCGACTGTGATTGTGAGATTCTTTGTTGTTGTTGTTTCTGTTTCTTCTCCTATCTCTTTTCTTCTTAACCCTAACAACCTGGTATTTCCGGCACTCGATTGCTCGGCACTCTATACAGTGAACGTATTATTGTCGATTTTCGAGGGTCAAAAATCGCCCGGTCGTTACATGTGGTATCAGAGCTGAAGGTTAAGTGAGAACCTTGGCTCTAGTGAGGATTACTCATTAGAGATAGGGTCAGTAGTACCCTAGAATGAGTAGAGTGTATTATATATGAGGGCGTACTTATTATTTTCTTATATGATGATTTTAGAAACGATTTTTAAATAATTTTATATAAGACTATTTTTATATATATATATATATAAAGAAATATATTTTTTGAATTATTATAGTATATTAAGGTGATCGGACGTTGTTATTATTATAATCAAATAAGATTATAAGATTTAAGTGGTTATATATATATATATAACCAAATAGAAATTTGGGTAATAATGAACTGTGCAAGTGGGTTAAGTTAAAAGTAGACTCAAACTAGAATTTAAAATTCCACAAATTTCAAAAGAGTTTTTCAAAGTGTTTTGAAATGAAATAAGTTTATCCTGATTATATTTTATATATAGAAATAATTTCCTAGAAAATCATTATGTAATATATGGTGTGTTTGGTTTCTAGATATGATAATAATGATTATTATCATAAAATTTGTTGTTAATAAAGGATGTTATTACGGAATAAACAATGATAAAAACAAGGTGAAATGTTTTAAGGGAGTGGAATTACATAAGCATAAGTTATAAATGTGACCCATAAATTAAAAATGTATCTAAATTGTGAGGTTTTGAATCTAAGTCCCGGAAATTTTAAAATGCGTTTCAAAGTATTTAAGGAAATAATAGGTAATATTATTTAGAATATTTTTGAATATAAAATTTTTGTTTTTAAACAAGAGTTGTTTTGAAAATTTTTAAAGGAATTTGGTTTGGATAGAAACCAAGGATGGTTTAAAATTTTAAAAGGGTGATTTGGTATATAAATGGAATATATACGATTTAAAAGTTGATTTGAAATAAATAACTGGGTGTTTTAATTCTGGAATCCCCCTGAAAATGAGAAGTATAACCCAAAAGAAAGGTAAGTTTTTGAACTTATAAGTGGGAAGCGATATTAATAAGAAATTTAAATAAGGAAGGGTATAAAATTTGAGACAAGTTGAAAAATAAGTTATGTATATATGAATAATTTCGAACAGCTTTTGAAATAAAATGGGTTAAGAATTCTGGGAATTTGTGGTGGATGCTATTGATTGATGTTTTAGATGATTTGGATGTTTTTTATTTGATATATCCTGCTATCATTCTGTATATTATTTAAAGTATATTAAACTATAAATCAGATTATTTCGAATAAATTAAGAAATGGATTGAAATGATATATATCCATTCTTGAAATTAAATAGGAATAAAACTTTGATTTGAAACTATTTAAAAGATTTTGATTTTAGGAATAAAATTGAATTTATGGAAATTGAAATTGATTTGAATTAGAGATTGGGAATTGAATTAGTTTGACTTTGAAAACTATTTTCAAATAAATTATTTTGATATAAACTATTAGAATCTATCTTCTTAAATATTCATTTTTTTTAATTTTCCAAGCTATTTACTATACAGACCATTTTTGAAAACTCAAACTATCTTATATTAACTATTTAACTATTTTACAACTATTCAAGCTATTTCTAAATTCAAACTAGTTAAAGTGGAAATTGTTTATATTTAAATCATGGATTTAAATACGAATTTGGATAAATTAAAGTTATAACCCAAACGGAAATTCGAAGAAATTCTGAATTGGAACCGGAATTGAGATATTAAGGCAAAAATGATTTGAAGTGAAATAGTATATTTGAGTAAATGGGATGATTTTAAAATAAAGATTGAATAGTTACTATAATTGAAACTTACTCTATAAAAGGTAAGAAATATGACAAATAACTTTGTAAAGAAATCGAACTAGGAAATATTTGAATTGGCATAAATAAGGTTATAAATGTTAGTTATATATTAGTTATACATTCAAACTCCCCTTATTAAATTTATAACCAGAAAGAAATAAATCTTTGAAAGATATTGAAAGGTACCAAATGGAACATATATAAGTATGAGGTGGACTCAGAAATTATTGAGCCGAAAATTATTCAAGTTGGAAGGAATGATCTTATATGCATATGAAACTGAAATAGTTTTGGAACCCATTGATTTTAAAGACTTTTGATTTTGGCAAATAGTCAATTTTGGAAATTGGGTAAACCGAATTTTGAAAACTATTGATTTTGAAGATATCGATTTTGTATAAATAAAGTTTATATGTGATACATATAAAGAGTATGATTTAAAAGGTACTATATATGTATATAGTATGATATGTTTTGAGACAAAAGTATGGAAAGGCACCCCTATGAGAGTCGAAACTTAGAGTAGGAGATCCACTGGGTGGTTCTGCCTAGGAATCCAAAGGGTGAGTTCAATGAGAATTGGGATCATAGAGGACATCCGGACAAAACTTAATGAGTTCCTGGTGATCATTTGTTGGGTAGCATAAGTCGAGAGGTGCTGATGCCTATAGTTACATTGGGTTTTTCTGTGATGGCAACGTAACCTTTGTGTAACTGCGATCTATCGCAATTCCATAGCGTAAGTCGGGTGGCAGTGATTGCCTACAATCTACGTTTGATTTCGCAGGGAGAGCGACGTAACATTGGTAGATTGCGATCTATGTGGTTTGATTCCATAGCGTAATTCGGGTGACAGCGAGTGCCTACAGTTTACACTGGGTTCCACTGGGACAGTGACACAACCTTTGTGTAGCCTGCGATCTATGCGGTATAGTTTCGTTTGATAGCGTAATTCAAGGGGCAGTGATTGCCTAAAAACTACTTATGGTTTTGCTGTGATAGCAATGCAACTTTTTTGTAGCTGCGATCTATGGTGTCCCCATGGCGTAAGTCGAGAGGTGCAAATGCCTACGGTTTGCTTATGATTTCGCCGGGATGGCGACGCAATCATCGGGTTACCTACGATCCATGGTGGGAAAGGGGGGTGATACTTTCCATAGCATTTTTGAAAAAGGCTTTCAAGTATTTTCACTGGGTGTTGAAAACGGGTCTACTAAGTACTTAGAGATTTTCAGTCCTACGCCTGATCAACGTATGACTAAATTTCTGTAAGAACAAGGATGGACTTGTTAAGACATCAAGTTATGAAAAATGTTTTAAATATAAAATTAGTTTGGTAATACTATGTAATTTAAAGTGTTTTAAAAATTTGTATAATAAAAGAGTAAGGAGTTAAATGTTAAAAGATGATTGATTAAATAATACACGTCAAAATTCAAATTCTCGCTTCTTTCCTTTTCGAGGACGAAAAGTTCTAAGGGGGGAGGAATGTAACGACCCGGATTTCCGACGTCTGTTATTGGGATAATTAACTGATTTTAATTATTGGAATATAAATTTTTTATTAGTCGAATAGATAAATTTTCCGACAAATAAAATATCTGAATATATATATACTGATAAAAACCCTATTAAATATTGAATTATAAATTTCTTGATATGATAAATTATATATATAAATATATATAACCTCCACCATTTAAATTTAAGATATAATATCCATAAATGTATTTATATAAAGAGGGAATTAGGCACAAGGACAAACTTTGAAAAAAATTAGGTTGAAGGACACAAATTTCATTTTTGGGCTGAAGGACAAACTTTGAAAGAAAATTAGACTGAAGGAAAAAAATGCTAAATATAGTTAGCATTTTGTACAGTGCAAACATTGTACAAAATGCTAATTATAACTAGCATTATATCCAGTTTTACATTGTACAAAATGCTAGTTGTATTAGCATTGTCCTTCAACCTTATTATCTTTCAAAGTTTGTACTTCAGCCTAAAAATAAAACTTGTTGTCCTTCAGCTAAAATTTTTATAAAAATTTGTCCTTGTGCCTATTTTCCACTTATATAAATATATACAAGCTTTATGATGTTTAAATATATATATATATATAAGTCTAGATATATATGGCTAAAAAAATATTGTATATGTAAATAAGTATATATATACATGAATGTATAAACTCCAAAATGGCAAATTTTAAACTTATGAATATATATATATATGTATATATGGGTATATGATTATAAAATATAGTAGGTATGGGAATGTATACACACACACATCTATATATGTAAAACATGTGTGTATTTAAAGGGATGTGGATATATATGGTAACATAAGTAAATGTATATGTACATATGTAAATATATATGTTAATATAAAATAGAGTATATGTAAATCTATTTATAAATATATATATGTCTATATAAGCATACAAAGGGACATCATGATGGTAAATTTCATTTCAAGCACAAAAAATAGCAAATCAGCAAAATAAATCAAGTCAAGCCTTTAATCAAATCAGCATATAAGATATCTAATCACCATAAGAAATCAAATCAATAAATATAAAAAAATGAAAAAAGCATGTACAGGTGCAAGCTTGTATTGTACACTTCCATTCTCCATCCCTATATATATACATATGGCCGAACTTATCACTTATTCACTTGTTCACATCTGAATAAAAGAAAAATCTGCCATTAAAGAATTAAAGAAAGGAAATTAGTGTTCAAAGCTTGGAAGCAAACTTAAAACAAAGTAGCAGTTCATCATTTCTATTAAACAGTGAGTAAACTTAAGACTTGTCTTATTGTAAATCAAGTATGCAACTGTAGGTTGGGAAATTTGGACAAACTATTTTATTTTTCAAATAACCATATGTTGATAAGCTTCCTATGCTCCGTGTGTATGTGTTAAACAGGAAGATACAACCTATAACTTGAAAAGTTCCTCTGTTCTAAGGAAGAAAAATAAAATATAGAACTTGCAAACTTTAAAAATCTCTATCTCCCTATCCAATTAGTTTTAGGCTCTGATTTCAAAAGGAAACTTGTTTGTTTTCAGATGTAGTAAATTTTAAAAATCGTTTCGTTACTCATCATGGAGTATAGAGGAAGGAAAGGGTGTTTTACAGTAAAGCACCCATATATGATAAAAAAAATGTCACAATTAATCCTCTCAATCATATGAATGTGTTCGTCTTCGAAAATCATGAATTTTGGAAGTCGTTTGGAAATTTTTAGTCGATTGTGGAATGAGGTAGAGGGAGATGACTAGATTTTGGTTCTTAGTCGATTTCAGTCGAACGAGGTGATTTGGGAATTCGCCGTTGGTTGCGGAGGTTGCTGGGATGATGGAGGACAGAGGAAAAATGGAGCGGCATTTTCTGGCAAAGCGAGGCATTGAAACAAGGCAAAGGTAGGGTTTAAGGAGGGTGTTTTGGTGGTCTTGGTCACGTAGCAAATGCGAGGGAAATAGAGGGGCGGGGGTTTGCGCACCTAGGGGAGAAGGAAGAGAAGGACGTGGCGATCGTTTTGGCAAGGTTTGGTGGGTTATGGTGGTGCATGGTGGCAGTGCGAGGTGTTTGAGTGGTGACGTTTTCATTCAGGCTTTGGTTTGGGTTCGAGTTTGAGAAAGAGAGGCCGACCTCATGTTCTAGGGGCTGAGTCTTGATGATTTGGTCGTAGGTGATCCGTTGAGGTGGTCGGCAGCAAGGTCAGTTTGGTCGGCGTCATGTACATGTGCACGACCGACATGTGCACCCGTGTGAAAGAGAGAGGATGCGAAAAGGTAGCTGGAGGAAGGAGAAGAGTTGAAGGTTGGGCTGTGTATTTTCGTGTTTGGGGCGAACGTAGGTGGGATGGGTTGTTTTTTTAAAAGAAAAAAAATGAAGGAAAAAAAAGAGAAAGGGGTAAAAAGACTAAGTAAATGATATACTTAAATCTCTACAAACTTTCAAAGCACAGTTCCTTTTTCAATTCAAATCCAATTGGTATGTATCTTAACTCAATTTGTTAATTTTATATAATATAAAGAGAAAAAGGATTTTTTTTAAGTATTTACAATAATTTAGGAGAATAAAAATAATCAAGGCCTAAATTGAATTAATTTTATTCTAACTAGTAAAATGGTTATAAAAGGGTTTATTTCAGACAACAATAAATCGTTTAAAAATCTCTTTAACTTATATGTAATGTGGAATTAAAGTATATATAGATTCAGTTGATCGAAGTTAATAAAATTCTAATTGGCAAATTGCTTAATATTGATTATTGGTCATCAATTCAATAATGATCTATACTTTAACTTTATTGCTCTTGGATATTATATTCAGCTGTTCTTTGTTTGTGCCATTTGGTAGCCAAACCAGTTAAAATGTTAGAATAGAGCATTGACATGTTTTATTTGGAATAAACATATGTAATAAATTCCCGTATGTGAATATTGACACCCTGAATACAAATTGTTTATTTTAAACAATTTGGGCCTTCAAAATTTATGGTTTCCAGTTCAAAGAGACCGGGGTCGGATATCAGTGTTATCCGAAACCACTTCGATTTAATAACCCTTACGAATATTTACGGTTTTGATTATAGAGTCTAATATGCTGAAATTTAATTAATTTGAAAAATTCGTTTATTTTAATAAGTATTTTATACTTAGACACTATTATAATATCAATGGATTTCTGTAAAAATGTTTTGATTATTATAAGATAAAAACTCGTTGTGTTATACGAGTTACCATGGTTTTTGAAGAGTGTTATAACTTATGTATTTCAAATTAAGTGTGTTTTACGCACGCTGGTTTCCAGCCTGACT
This sequence comes from Allium fistulosum, assembly GCA_030737815.1. Taxonomy (NCBI): domain Eukaryota; kingdom Viridiplantae; phylum Streptophyta; class Magnoliopsida; order Asparagales; family Amaryllidaceae; genus Allium; species Allium fistulosum. Next base: position 680,144,949 of record CM060907.1, on the reverse strand, counting down.
CGGGTGTTACTTTATTGTAATGCTCGGGTCAGACAGAGTATTACAGAATTTCAGGATAGGACGCTTTAGGCTCAGGAGACGAGCTGGATGGCAGGGACGTATTGCACGTATTTTCCGCTGTGTACTTGTAACGACCCGTAAATTTTAACGATTTTGATAACGTAATTAACTAAAATTTTCTGAAATTTTAAATAATTAAATTTGGAAATAAAAATTTAATATTTGGATTACGTCTATTAAAGCATAGAAAATGGTAAATTTTCATCTATTAATATGAAAGTTTATTTTCTTGTGTAATTCTATTTAAATTTAAATCAGTTACTATTTGATGATAATAAAATGTTTTCCAAACCTGAATATTTTTGTATAATAAATTTGTAAATCATCTTTTGATTGAGACGTCAAATTTCGTTTCTCCAAATTTGAACTGCTATTACCCAGTTTATCTTATTTTCGGCAAATTAGCAGCACTTTCGGTACCGATTATCGACTTTTGATAGGATGATCGTACCACTGATATCTGTATACCGTCTTGATTGTCTCGTCATGCTGATCTCAACAGTGTATTCACTTATGTATTTTGGAAATCCGGTACACGATGAAATCTGTGGAACGGTTAATCGTACAGGTACACGTTTTAAACTTTTGGGATTCCAAGACCCTTCATCTATCTATCGGATAAATCAAACGGCTATTTGTATTTAATATTTCTAGAATTCAACGTGCTAGACTTTTGGTTATCCCACTTTTCACTTATATTTCCATTCACTTCCTTCCGTTGTATTCTTTTGTTCATTCTGAAACTTTGAGAAATGATATAATATAATATATATATATTTGTTCATGAATTCTGAAATGATGTTCCTTTTCTTCGTGCCTGCCTTTTTAATAGAGACCCCTTCTACACTTCAATTTCCCAAACCCAAACCGCCTCGCCCAGTCCTCCACCGTGCCTAGGCCGAAGCTTCGCCATCCTTACCTTCTTCATCTTCTCTTCCCATTTCACGCACCACCCCATCCTCCTTAGCCTTCCACTCTTCCTCCTCCTCCGCCTTGAGGTCCTAAGCGCCCAACACAGTGCCTCCCCATCTCAACCGACACCGCTTCATTCCCCCTCCACTCCGAGCCTACCCACGTAGCACCCCACTTTCGGCCAAACTCTCCATCCCAAGTACCACTTAGTGACCAAATCTGCTCCTCCCCTCTTAGTGATCGAACCCATCCCAACAGCCAACCCGCCATCTCCACGACCGGCTCCGACCTGGCGTTCCCTTCCTCAAATCCACGCACACCTACTAGCCGCCTCGTCCCGAGCTTTGCAATACCGCACAGCCTATAGCTTTGGGCCGGGCTTCTCAAATTTCATTCAAGCATTTATATTGGTCAGTATATATTTTTAAATATATATTATTATCTAGAAGTTATATTGTTTGTTATGTATTGATTTTTAAAAGTTGTGTATATATATGTTTTGTTTTAACAGAGTTGAAGTATAATTTTAATATGTTAAAGTGATATATTATATAATTTTTTATATATGTATATTAGTTTATATAAATCTGTTAGTTACATAAATTTTTATATATGCCAGTTCTATATACGTGGTTTATAAGGAACGAGTCTGTTTGTATATATATAGATAAGCACATATGTAACGACCCACTATTTTGGACCATTCAAATCGACAATAATCCACACATGTCTGACTTGAATAATTCAAAATAACAGATTGTAAATAAATTTGGAGCAAATGAAATCAAATACACAGATTCACAGACACAGAACATATCAGAATAACTCACAGCGGAAATAAAATACCATAGTAGTTCATGAAGCTACTATATACAAACTCTCAAAACATAATACATAATATCATTCTGAAAACATATACAATAGAAATCCCAAATACATAGAAGTTTATAAATACCAGAACTAGAATAGAACAACTGAACTGAAAGGAACAGATAACTAGACAAGTAGAATCTCGAGCGATTCCTAGCTCCAGAATGAGATCCAAAGCTAAGTTGTAAATACTCAGGCTGACCCGAGCGTAAAGTAAAACACAAAACACTCGAGTCAGGACAATATATACTTATATAATGTAAACCAACTCAAGTGAACTGTAGTAGAAATGCACAATAACTCAAAGGATGCTTGGGATCTCCCATCCTTCAAGGATCAGTTAAACAATAAATTAAATACACCCCGTGGTTAAAATTTCAAAATGGTATTTTATACTTCAAAATCAAATATCATTTCAAAATTCAATATCCTTCAAAAATCCATTTCAAAATATCAAAATATCATATTTCAAAATAGTTTATATTTTGAAACAAATTACTTTATTTTAAATCATAAAAATAAAGTTATTATTAATAATTAAATTATTAAATTTCCAAAATTTTAATCTTTCATTCGTTCACTTAAATTAATTAAAACAATGAAAATTCAACTTTTGCAGCATTTAGAAAATGCTACGGAAAGTCACATTTAAAACAGTTCAATTTAACAAAAGACAGCATTTAAAATGCTGTTATAGGGTTACATTAGTTTCAAATAAACTTAGTTAAATTCAACCATTATAACATTACAAAAATGCTATAATAGCCTTTAATTAAATTTAGCCATTTGGTTCATTATTATCAACTACAGCATTTACAAATGTTGTATTATCATTTACATTAGAATTAATAGCATTTCAGAGATGCAGTTAATTAACTTCAAATATTCAGTATAATTTCACAAACAATTATATTTTTATATAAATCATTTTTAACTTATAAAATCATATATAATCATTCAAATACCCTTATATTCATGATTTTATAAAGTTAAACCTCCATTCAAAAATCAAAATTTAATAATAATTCACTTATTAAATTCCAATTTTAAATTATAAATTCATTAAATTAAATTAACTTAACACTTAATTTTAAAATTTCAAAATAACTTAATTCCATTTTTATTTACTTAACTTAAAGTTCACTCTTAAGCCAAATTCACAAATTTCCAATTTTAGTTATATTTCAAAATTTCAACTTAAATATTCATTCATTTCACATTTTAACTTTATTCAAAATCATTAATATAATATAAAAATCATTTAAATTCACTTTAATCCAAATTATCATGAAGTTATCACATTTCATATTTAATTTAAATTCCAATTATCACCCAATTAAAATTTCCCAAAATAACTTACATTTCAAATTTTCTAGTTTTACCAATAATTTATTTCACTTATAAATTTTCAAAAAATCAATAATGCTTACATAAATCATTTTTTTATTTAGTTTAAATCAAATATTATAATATTTACATTTCAAAAATATTTTTAAGATTTTTATAAAAACATATTTTAACAACGGGTCTGTATTTCATTTCTAGTCTAAGTAAAGTGATACGGGTAATATATCATTTCAACCCGTAATTTACAAAGAAAACCCGGGTTTGATCATTTCAAACCCGCAATCCCAAGGAAATGAAAAATAATTGAAAATCATTCAGGCCTATCATTTCAGCCCATAATGATTTTCTCCTATTCTAAAGTCCGTTCGGGTATGTATCATTTCAACCCATAGTGATTCTAATCTAAAGGGAACTTGCAGTGTGATAAACTGATAAAAATAATAGAACAACATAATATAACAGTAACGTATAATATAATAGGTGTTTAAGCATTGGTGAACATCATAAATCATAACATAGCAAGTGTAACATGATAATGCATTTTACAGATTCAAAAGGGGTCAATTCACTAGTTATATATGTACATATTGTCTAGTGAGAATAACTCACCTGTTAAGCTGGAGATTTGCCAACAAAGCTCACAACACAAAGATTATGAAGGCACGACAACTCTAATACAATTTGAGTGTGGAGAGCAAATCCAATGATATAGATCTTGTGTTACAACCCAAACAAAAATCAAAGCAAACCATAAATTTCAATACACTAGAAATGACATAACTTTAAAATATAAAGAGATACGAATGCCAAATCTTTTGCCTTGCTTTCTCTATTCTTTTGTCATGGCCTAGGGATGTTTTTGGCTCTGGTTTGAACAAGTTTGGCTCAGGTTTGGTCATGTGTATGCATGGCCTAGGTAGTAGAATATGAGGAGAAAGTTTATACAAAGGAATATGAAGAGTTTAAGGCAAAATTGGTGGGTTTTGTTCACAAAAAATGGCTCGGCCATGGGCTTGTGTGGTCAGGTCAGAGAGGTATGGATCAGGTTAGTGGAAGGAAAGGTGTGTGGTGGTCTGGCCAGAGGTGGTGGAGGCGGCCTAAGGTGGTGGTGGTGGTGGAAAATGAAGTGGTGAACAAATAGTGGTCAAACAACATGTTTTTATGGCTTGTGTTGCAATTTTTGTGGAGTTTCGGCATCATGGTGGCTCGGCCTTGGTCAAGACTAGAGGAGTAGATGGTGGTGATGGCAGGGAAGAGATGTAGGGGGTGGTGGCCGTGGATATGGAGTGGAGGCCATTCAAAGAAGCAAAGAAAACAAGGCAAAATACATGAAAAATGAGAAAAAAAGTGTAAAAAAAGTAGCCATTACCCATAGATTTTCTTGAAGCCATGAATGAATGAGAAGGTAAAATGTTTTTGGGTGAATGGAGGCTGAAAAATCACGGCTACAAACCAAAAATGCACAGCCAAGATAGTAATTGAGGAGTTATGGCAAATGAAAGGACAAAGGAGATGAAAGGACTTAAGGTAAATAAGCTTTTAAAACTCTTCATATTTCTTTTTCTTTAAATTCAAATAAAACAAAAATAAAATTAGTAAATTGACTTTAAAACCGAAACAAAGTAATATAAAATAAAAATAATTAATTAATTTTAAAGAAAATGGAAAAAGAATATAAGAAATTGCTTAAAAATTGAAAACAGGGTCCAGAAATTACAAATAAATCACTATTGAGTTTGGAAAATTAAAAACTTCATTTTTAAAAATATTTAAAAAAATGTGAAGTAAAATAATTCATTTATATTTTAAAAATGAAATAATTAATTAAATTTAGAGAAATTAGAAAAAGAACTAAAGAAATTGTTTAAAAATTCAAAACAGGACTTAAAATTTACAAATAGAATATCACTAGTTTTAGAAAATTTCTATTTCACTTTAAAACAAATAAAAGGTCAAATAAATAAAATAAATGAGGAACAAAATAAAGTGGGAATGAGAATAAAATAAGATTTTAAGAAAAAAAATAGAAAAATAAATAAAGAATTACTTTAATTAATTGAAACTGGAAATTAGAAATTGTAAGCAAAATACAACTGACACTGGAAAATGTCAACTATACTTTTAAAAATGTTTTAAAACCAAAATATATGCATAACATGTTATTTTACCCATATAAATATAAATTAGAACATTACATGACCAAATAAAATATTATTTATACAATTTAAAATAAACAATTTGTTAAATACAGCAAATTACACACAATATTGAAAAAGGCATAACATTCACATTATAAATTAGATTTCAACGAAACGAAAAGCATTATTCTTAAAATTTTATTTACTTTCATAATAAAAAATAAAATTCAAATTTTCAAACTTTCAAATTTCTAAATTAAAAGTCAAAGTTTGACTATATTGACCAAAATTCACTTTTTTGGAAAATATTCTTTTTAGTCATGTTTGGAATTCTAATTCACATCAAAATCAAAATTTATATTTAAAATAACAAAATTTATTCATTTTAATAAATAAAATAAAGTTTTTAAATCAGGAAATTAAATTAAAGAAATTAATATATATAATTAAAATAATCACAAAATACAGGGTTGTTACACTCTCCCCCACTCAAATCTTTTCGTCCTCGAAAAGGAAAAATTTTCGGAGAAACAACTAGGCAGAACAATAGGTTGGAAGACATCCCCGAAAAGAAGGTAGGGGAATAGGGATATCTAGGAGGGAAAATGGGTTGAAAGACAAGGATGAGCCATTAATTAAAATTGTTGGTTAAAGAGGTAAAATATTTAAAACACTTTAAAATCCTTTAGGAAGGAAAATAACTGATCAAAATATCCTTTATATAATATTTTATCAAAATACTTTTATAACTCGATGTTTCAACAAGTTTATCCTTGTTCCTGTAGACTCTGGTAGTGCGTTGATCAGGCGCAAAACTGGAATTCTCCAGGTACTTAGTAGACCTGTTTCAACACCTAGTGAAAATACTGGGAAAACCTTTAAAAACAGATATGGAAAGTACAATCCAAACAAAAACGAATCAAATCATGGATCGCAGATACACAATGGTTACGCCTGGGTCCCCCAGGAAACATCCGTACCTTTTAAGCATTCACTGCCTTGCGAATTTCGTCATGCAACAAAATGGTGGACCGCAGGATACATAAAAATGGTTACGCCTGGATCCCCCAGGAAACATCCATACCCCTTAAGCAATCTCTGCCTTGCGGATTACGCCACTAACACGACCATAGATCGCAGATACACAATGGTTACGCCTGGATCCCCCAGGAAACATCCGTACCTTTTAAGCAATCACTGCCTTACGAATTACGCTATGCAGTCGAGTTCGTAAGACCATGGGTAACGCCATGGAATTCGAAGGACACTCGAGTATCATATCCGGAAAACCAAAAATCAGAGAGAATAATATCGATAGAATGAATCCAAGATGTGGCCACAAATCGGATATCAAGCAGAAGGCACTTTCCATATCTTTACTTCAAAAATATGTATCATATATTACCTTTTCAAATCACTTTCAAATATCGTACTTATATAATATCCATTATATATAAGATTTCACTTTCAAATTGAGTACCTTTTCAAATCTATAGTTTTCGAATCAATTTCATGCTCATACAAATCAATTTTATATAAGTTCGACAACTTCCAAATCAAGTGTTTAGTAACATAAGGTTCTCAAATTTCAATTTGTTTCAATATCAGTTCAATTTCAAAATCATATACAATTTCACCAAATTATTTCTTCTCAAATTAATTATCTTTAGTTTCAACGTTTCCAGAATAATAGATTTAGAAAATAAATCCAAATTTCCAAATCAATAATTTAAGTCAACCAATTCATTTCCAAAATCAAATGTTTTCAAAATCATCTTATACTTATGTAAGGTCCATCTTATATAAGGATCAAATTTTTCAAAATAAATTTCGCTGTATGAAGAGCCATATTGGATTTGAATATCTTTGCTTTTATGGGTTATATATCTTTGTGATTTAAATTGGAATTTTCTTTTAGTAAGCAAAGATATTCTAACTCGACAACTTTCAATTTCAGCGTCAAAATATATAAATGATATTAGGATATAAGATGTACATACGTCATCATTTCGCAAAACTACATTTGATCGCTCGCTCGATCACACAAGTTCACTTTCGAACTAGTATTGTCCATTCGACTTCCCTAATGCGGATTTCGGTATGGTTTCTCGACTAGAAGCCATCAGTCTCCTTGCATAGCCATATACTACGATAGAGAATTCTAGAATCAAGCCCAAAATCCATATCAAATATTCGCCATCAAGAATCGAATGAAAATCCTAACACGAAATGGTGTAATCCACCTCGAACTTGTGTACTCAAACTTGGATCAAATTAATTATGCGAATAAAACACCATACGTACAACTTATATATTTATTCCAACTTGTTAAATATATAGTTTCATAAAGATGTTACTAAGTTAAAACATTTAAACTAAATTTTATTCAAAATATTTTGAAGACCAAATTCTTTTCAAAGCATTTCGAATCTAAATTTCATATTAGAAAAATTTAAAATTACCTTATTCATTTACTTAACAAAACAGTTTCAACTTATTTAAATCATATTACTTCATACTTAAACATTCAAAACAAATTTATATACTTTATCAAATAATTCATACTTTTCAAAAATTTTAGCTTTGAAAAGTTAACCTTGATTTGGAAGTGCTCGAACCTTCAAAATAGTCGAAGAAATCATATTTCAATCCAAGAGTTGGAAATCATAATTAAATCAGTAAATCAATTCCAAAATAGGGTTATATCAAATCAAATCCAAAACTCAAGGACTGAACACCGGCTCATTTCAAATTGTTCAATATATATACATATATCTTTCGAATATCACATCACGCTTCGGAATTTGAAATCAGAATTGGTTTCACAAATCAATCGCATAGCAAAGTTACCGAAGTGGCCTCTCCCTCACTCAGAAACTCGAAAATCAATGTCGATGATGCGTGCACTCATCACCGAAATTATTTTCCAGCGACACAAGTGGTTCTGGACTTCCATTTACTTTGAAAACTTCTTTGAAATTCCTTCAAAATCATTAAAACCCATTAAAATCATTGAAACATTACTTATTCGGAAAAATAATTTCAAATCATATTATTTATTATTTCAAAATCTTAAAACAAGTTCCAAAATGCCAAAGTTCAATCACTTAAATTCAGATTCAAAACCTTCAATTATAAATCATTTTATATGAAACCATTTCTTATAAAATTTTCAAAATTTCAAATCCTTTCAAAACTTCAAATTCTCATTTTTTTTAAAAGGTACATAATCCTTATCAAAAACATTTCATCTTTATATAAAAATATGGCCATCCTTATCAAAATAAAAACTATGATGAATACACAATTTTCAAAAGACAATCAACCACAAACTTTCCAAGGGACGATTCAAGGATGGATTTCAAAGCAAAACAGAGATTCAAATTTAGAAGGACTCTAATCAAATAGAATTCTAATTCAAAGATAGGCTCAAACGAAGATAAGATAATTAAATTACCAAATAGAAGATGGATAAGCCTATATGAATCGCGGGCGACCTTAACTGGTCAACCGTGACTTCAGGAATATAATCGATGCGAAAATCTAAGGCAAATCGACCTTCGATTGCCAGAGATAGAATCTAAATATAGCAGAAGATAGAAAACATCGTAAACCGAGGATACAGAAATCTCCAATGAATCAATGCCAATTATAATCATTCAAAGATTGGCGGAATCGCCACCCTATAAAGGTCATACAAAGTGGAGTGATGCAATGCTCCAAAATCAAAAGAATACAATTAGGGGAGACAGGAATGGATTTCAGAACAAGTGGGAGCGTTCCAAAATTCAAAGGAATCTTATTCGATAAGAATCCAAACGAAGATTAGAGATATATAACCTATATCGATACAGAAAAATTCCCATAAAATTTTGGAAAGAATCGAATTCATAACATACGAAAACAGAAGCATAAATATCTTTAGTTGGACAACTTTAGCTAAGCAAAAGATACAACAGAGTTTACTCAAAACAACTTAACAAACTACTGATTTTTCCATACTCAAAATAGATTCCTATCAACAATGGATCTAGATCAATCAAGAGAGAAGTTCAAAATTTTAGAGGATCCTAATCAAAGAAATTACTAACAAGGTGGATACGAAAGGAATGAAGTTTAAGAAATATTTTACTTTCAAAGCAAGGAAATTTATATCAAAATAATCTTTGAAAATTCTTTAAAAATCATTTGAAAATCATTTTATACTTCGAAAATACGTTCTCTCACAAAGAAATGATTCTGAGATTGATTTCACTTATACTAGGTTATTTCTACCCTATCTCTAATGAGTTTTTGCTCCGTAGGCTAAGGTTTGCCTAAAACCAAAGCTCTGATACCAACTGTAACGACCCACTATTTTGGACCATTCAAATCGACAATAATCCACACATGTCTGACTTGAATAATTCAAAATAACAGATTGTAAATAAATTTGGAGCAAATGAAATCAAATACACAGAATCACAGACACAGAACATATCAGAATAACTCACAGCGGAAATAAAATACCATAGTAGTTCATGAAGCTACTATATACAAACTCTCAAAACATAATACATAATATCATTCTGAAAACATATACAATAGAAATCCCAAATACATAGAAGTTTATAAATACCAGAACTAGAATAGAACAACTGAACTGAAAGGAACAGATAACTAGACAAGCAGAATCTCCAGCGATTCCTAGCTCCAGAATGAGATCCAAAGCTAAGCTGTAAATACTCAGGCTGACCCGAGCGTAAAGTAAAACACAAAACACTCGAGTCAGGACAATATATACTTATATAATGTAAACCAACTCAAGTGAACTGTAGTAGAAATGCACAATAACTCAAAGGATGCTTGGGATCGCCCATCCTTCAAGGATCAGTTAAACAATAAATTAAATACACCCCGTGGTTAAAATTTCAAAATGGTATTTTATACTTCGAAATCAAATATCATTTCAAAATTCAATATCCTTCAAAAATCCATTTCAAAATATCAAAATATCATATTTCAAAATAGTTTATATTTCGAAACAAATTACTTTATTTTAAATCATAAAAATAAAGTTATTATTAATAATTAAATTATTAAATTTCCAAAATTTTAATCTTTCATTCGTTCACTTAAATTAATTAAAACAATGAAAATTCAACTTTTGCAGCATTTAGAAAATGCTACGGAAAGTCACATTTAAAACAGTTCAATTTAACAAAAGACAGCATTTAAAATGCTGTTATAGGGTTACATTAGTTTCAAATAAACTTAGTTAAATTCAACCATTATAACATTACAAAAATGCTATAATAGCCTTTAATTAAATTTAGCCATTTGGTTCATTATTATCAACTACAGCATTTACAAATGTTGTATTATCATTTACATTAGAATTAATAGCATTTCAGAGATGCAGTTAATTAACTTCAAATATTCAGTATAATTTCACAAACAATTATATTTTTATATAAATCATTTTTAACTTATAAAATCATATATAATCATTCAAATACCCTTATATTCATGATTTTATAAAGTTAAACCTCCATTCAAAAATCAAAATTTAATAATAATTCACTTATTAAATTCCAATTTTAAATTATAAATTCATTAAATTAAATTAACTTAACACTTAATTTTAAAATTTCAAAATAACTTAATTCCATTTTTATTTACTTAACTTAAAGTTCACTCTTAAGCCAAATTCACAAATTTCCAATTTTAGTTATATTTCAAAATTTCAACTTAAATATTCATTCATTTCACATTTTAACTTTATTCAAAATCATTAATATAATATAAAAATCATTTAAATTCACTTTAATCCAAATTATCATGAAGTTATCACATTTCATATTTAATTTAAATTCCAATTATCACCCAATTAAAATTTCCCAAAATAACTTACATTTCAAATTTTCTAGTTTTACCAATAATTTATTTCACTTATAAATTTTCAAAAAATCAATAATGCTTACATAAATCATTTTTTTATTTAGTTTAAATCAAATATTATAATATTTACATTTCAAAAATATTTTTAAGATTTTTATAAAAACATATTTTAACAACGGGTCTGTATTTCATTTCTAGTCTAAGTAAAGTGATACGGGTAATATATCATTTCAACCCGTAATTTACAAAGAAAACCCGGGTTTGATCATTTCAAACCCGCAATCCCAAGGAAATGAAAAATAATTGAAAATCATTCAGGCCTATCATTTCAGCCCATAATGATTTTCTCCTATTCTAAAGTCCGTTCGGGTATGTATCATTTCAACCCATAGTGATTCTAATCTAAAGGGAACTTGCAGTGTGATAAACTGATAAAAATAATAGAACAGCATAATATAACAGTAACGCATAATATAATAGGTGTTTAAGCATTGGTGAACATCATAAATCATAACATAGCAAGTGTAACATGATAATGCATTTTACAGATTCAAAAGGGGTCAATTCACTAGTTATATATGTACATATTGTCTGGTGAGAATAACTCACCTGTTAAGCTGGAGATTTGCCAACAAAGCTCACAACACAAAGATTATGAAGGCACGACAACTCTAATACAATTTGAGTGTGGAGAGCAAATCCAATGATATAGATCTTGTGTTACAACCCAAACAAAAATCAAAGCAAACCATAAATTTCAATACACTAGAAATGACATAACTTTAAAATATAAAGAGATACGAATGCCAAATCTTTTGCCTTGCTTTCTCTATTCTTTTGTCATGGCCTAGGGATGTTTTTGGCTCTGGTTTGAACAAGTTTGGCTCAGGTTTGGTCATGTGTATGCATGGCCTAGGTAGTAGAATATGAGAAGAAAGTTTATACAAAGGAATATGAAGAGTTTAAGGCAAAATTGGTGGGTTTTGTTCACAAAAAATGGCTCGGCCATGGGCTTGTGTGGTCAGGTCAGAGAGGTATGGATCAGGTCAGTGGAAGGAAAGGTGTGTGGTGGTCTGGCCAGAGGTGGTGGAGGCGGCCTAAGGTGGTGGTGGTGGTGGAAAATGAAGTGGTGAACAAATAGTGGTCAAACAACATGTTATTATGGCTTGTGTTGCAATTTTTGTGGAGTTTCGGCATCGTGGTGGCTCGGCCTTGGTCAAGACTAGAGGAGTAGCTGGTGGTGATGGCAGGGAAGAGATGTAGGGGGTGGTGGCCATGGATATGGAGTGGAGGCCATTCAAAGAAGCAAAGAAAACAAGGCAAAATACATGAAAAATGAGAAGAAAAGTGTAAAAAAAGTAGCCATTACCCATAGATTTTCTTGAAGCCATGAATGAATGAGAAGGTAAAATGTTTTTGGGTGAATGGAGGCTGAAAAATCACGGCTACAAACCAAAAATGCACAGCCAAGATAGTAATTGAGGAGTTATGGCAAATGAAAGGACAAAGGAGATGAAAGGACTTAAGGTAAATAAGCTTTTAAAACTCTTCATATTTCTTTTTCTTTAAATTCAAATAAAACAAAAATAAAATCAGTAAATTGACTTTAAAACCGAAACAAAGTAATATAAAATAAAAATAATTAATTAATTTTAAAGAAAATGGAAAAAGAATATAAGAAATTGCTTAAAAATTGAAAACAGGGTCCAGAAATTACAAATAAATCACTATTGACTTTGGAAAATTAAAAACTTCATTTTTAAAAATATTTAAAAAAATGTGAAGTAAAATAATTCATTTATATTTTAAAAATGAAATAATTAATTAAATTTAGAGAAATTGGAAAAAGAACTAAAGAAATTATTTAAAAATTCAAAACAGGACTTAAAATTTACAAATAGAATATCACTAGTTTTAGAAAATTTCTATTTCACTTTAAAACAAATAAAAGGTCAAATAAATAAAATAAATGAGGAACAAAATAAAGTGGGAATGAGAATAAAATAAGATTTTAAGAAAAAAAATAGAAAAATAAATAAAGAATTACTTTAATTAATTGAAACTGGAAATTAGAAATTGTAAGCAAAATACAACTGACACTGGAAAATGTCAATTATACTTTTAAAAATGTTTTAAAACCAAAATATATGCATAACATGTTATTTTACCCATATAAATATAAATTAGAACATTACATGACCAAATAAAATATTATTTATACAATTTAAAATAAACAATTTGTTAAATACAGCAAATTACACACAATATTGAAAAAGGCATAACATTCACATTATAAATCAGATTTCAATGAAACGAAAAGCATTATTCTTAAAATTTTATTTACTTTCATAATAAAAGATAAAATTCAAATTTTCAAACTTTCAAATTTCTAAATTAAAAGTCAAAGTTTGACTATATTGACCAAAATTCACTTTTCTGGAAAATATTCTTTTTAGTCATGTTTGGAATTCTAATTCACATCAAAATCAAAATTTATATTTAAAATAACAAAATTTATTCATTTTAATAAATAAAATAAAGTTTTTAAATCAGGAAATTAAATTAAAGAAATTAATATATATAATTAAAATAATCACAAAATACAGGGTTGTTACAACATATACATATACGTTTGTGTTTGTATATATATAGAAAGTTTTGTTAATATTTTAATTATATATATATAGATGTTTACTGCAGCGTAGATATGCATATAGTTGTCTGTATATGATCTGTGGACATACTTATGTATATATTACATATATTATGGTTTTATTTTTACGTCAGTGCAAAAGTTAGTTTATATATATTTACTAAACTGTAAGCTTATGTCTGTATATCCTTGCTGTACATATCTAGATTTCTTTTGTCTGTTTATATGTCAAGATTCATTTTTCGCACACACACACACACACACATATATCTATTTATAATGTAATTTACATATGCTGGCATATACATTTTATCTGTAGTTATATATATGAGTTATAAGGGTTTGTATATATGTATACATATGTATAAGTGAATTTGGATTTAATTATATATATGTATATATTTTATTTTGGAATAGTGTGTTATATATATTGGCGTGTTTATGTAAATATAAAATATCTATTGATATTTGGATTAAAAAAGGTAAGTTCAGTGTTTCCAATTAATGATTTTATATCCTATATAAGTCATGTATATGTTATATATATTGCATGCGAATATATGTTGGTTTATTCAATAAATTATATATATATAATGTTTAAAGAATTTATTAAAAATCTATGTTAATATTTTGCAATAAAATTTGGTAACAGTTTATATATATAGGTTAGTTATATAAATTTTATAATATGTTAGCTATATATGTTGGATTTTATAAAAAAAAATATACATTAGTCTACAAGTATATATATAATTATATACACTCAAATTCACATGATTTCGAGTTCTATATATATATATATTTAGTTCAATTTATATCAACTGATTCTAATTATCTCATCGATTCCTTATTATCAGCTTGTCCGTCGAATTCGTGCCAATCTAGCTTTACTTTGGAAGTCGTGCTTGCATTTCATAACTCAAATTTCATTGTCTATCCTCTCCAGCCTCGAAAGGTGAGCAATCACTCACGATTAACATTCTTATGTTTATTAAATTTGGTTTCAATTGAAATGACAATTGAAATATGTTGCTGTTAGTTATTTAAATTGCTATATATGCTATTATCTATATCTGTTCACCTATGACATCTGACACCATTATCTGTTATTTATATTGATGATATATGACTGTTATTGATATGTTATATTATTATCATCACTGTTCTCACTCTGACAGTTCCCTGTTAATATAGCATTCCCTATGGGTTGAAAAGATACATACCCGAACGATCTTGTAGAATATGAGGAAATCGTTATGGGTTGAAATTGTAAACCCAAGAGATTTTCAATTTAATTGAATTTGGGATTGCGGGTTGAAAAGATATAAACCCGTATATATTTAAATTGCGGATTGAAATGATAAATATCCATATCACTTGACCATAGGATAGAAAATTATATACAGACACTGCGGTATATATATATGTATATTTTAAAACAATTCCCATAGTTTTAAAAAAAGAAATATATATGGTTTTACATAAATATTGATTTTAAATATTTTATTTATGTTATTTTATAAAGGTTTAATTTTTAATTTCTAAAATTATATGTTTTGGGAAATTTAAATTTATATTTAAAAAAATAGATTTTTATAATAATTTTTAATAAATTAAGGTTGGGAAGATAAATTTAAATTGATTTGAAATCGTATTCTTTTAAGAATATTTAATTAAAACTGATTTGAAACTTATTTAATTTGAGATTTTAATGATATGATTTTATCACTTGATTTTGATTAAAATTGACTTAAATGAATATTTTCAAATTTACATAAATTGAAATGGGATATTTAGTTTATTTAAAGTTGTAATTTGAAGTTTTATTTAAATGTTATTGAAATGATTAAGTAAATATTTCAAAACTAAGTAATAGTAAAGTGAATTTGATATATATAATTATCAAGTTTAGTTTTGAAATTGTGGAATATTTAGAGCTTTGAAATATATTGAAATTTAAATGGTATATTTTGTGGTTCATATCTGTATTTGAAATCGATATAATTTGAAATGGTTTATTGAGAAACTGAATTGAATTTAAATTGATGAATTGAGAATGAATTAAATTGAATTTTGGAATTTAAATTGATTTGAATCGATTGTGAAATTTGAGAAAACTATTTTTATTATATAAAGTATTTTTAATTTATATTTAAAAATATTTATATATTTTACTTTATAAATTATTTTTATATAAACTATTTAATATAAACTATTTTTAATATAAAACTATTTGTAATATAAACTATTTTAATATTCTAATTATTTTATTTTATATAAACTATTTTAACTTATAACTATTTTATATACAAACTATTTAACATATAAACTATTTTATTTATAAACTATTTCATTATATATACTATTTTCTATATATAAATGGTTTGAGTGGGAAGTTAAGTTTCAAAGTAATATGATTTCAAAGTATTTTGATTTCAAAGTATTATGATTTAAAGTATTATGATAGTGTTATAAATTTTGAAGTTATGTCATTTTGAAAGTGTTATAACTTTAAAAGTGCTATAATTTGGAAATGGATATCTTTTAAGTGAATAATGATTTCGTATCGATATGGTTTTTGAAAGGATATGATATTTTGGTTTTGAAGTATAAACTATTTTGAAATGACCGTTGTGTTATAATAACGTTTGGTTGTTAAAGAGACCGGGATCGGTTGTTGTCATACTCTCTACCAATGCCGAAAACCACTTTAACAACCATGTACGCGGCGGAGATTCCAGAATGAAGTAGGATGGTGGCAATGTTCTATTTGAGGTATATACGTGGACCTGACTCCCGCGAGTTAGCTTATGGTGGCTAAAACATGAGCAATTGATGGGCCAAGTGAGGTAGCTCCTCCGATCGGTCATACTTCTTCGATTGCCATTCTATTACTTTGTGATTGATTTGGTGCGCACCTTTGATTTGGGAGTGTGGCTCGAGGTGGGTGGTAGTTGCGGCTATGCGTTACCACTAGCCCGAAAGTGTAATTGCTATATCTACCCTAGCATTGCCTAGTTGTGCCGTGTCACCTACCATATCGAGACCACTACGAGTTTGTTTTGTGTCGTACCTATGGAGTATCCTCTGGTAGCCTCCCGATAAGGAGGTATTACGATACTGTATAGACTATTGGCACTATAAAATGTGTTAAGCGGGATATGGGTAACGGCTTAACGCTATTTTAATAGTTTACTTTACTTTAGACTTTATTATAATAGCGTATATTTCTACATAGTAGATAGTTCCACGGATCCTTAGAGGATGGTTATCCCAAACATCCTTTTAAGTTACTTGTATTTCAGTTGATATTTCACTTGAGTTGGATTTACTGATATAAGAATGTTAATCCTGACTCGAGTGTTTTGTGTTTTGCTTTACGCTCGGGTCAGAATGAGTGTCACAGCATTGAGACTCACCTTTGGAGTTGGAGCTTCGCTTGGAGATCCATCTATCTATTCAGCTTTCAGTTATTCAGTTGACTCCAGTTATATATTCAGATTTTGTTTAGACTATTGTATTGAGACCTCTATGTACGTGACTTCTGTTGTATCTTGTTTAACTTTGTTATATATATAGTAGCTTCATGAACTACTATTCATTTGTTTCTGCTGCTTATTGTTATATTACTCTATGTTTGTGATTCTGTGATTATTTTATTTACTATATATGCTGAGTTTTGCCAATATAAATTTACAATCTGATATTATGAGCAATTCAAGTCCGACATGTGCAGATGCGAATGGTTGAAAATACTAGGATGTTACAGTTGGTATCGTAGCTCTGGTTTTAGGCAAAACTTAGTATATAAAGTAAAATTTAATTACAGAATCACTTTCATTCGAACTTGAATCTCTTCCTCTTTGACTCGGTTTCCTTTGAATTTTGGAACTCTCCCTTTTCGTTCTGAAATCCATCCTTGTCTTCCTATTCGTGTTTTCTTGATTCTGGAGTATCCCACTTCGGTTGATTTCTATAAGGAATCCACGGTTCTGCCAATCTTAGAATGATTTGTAACGGAGTGAAACTCCTTTACAACAGGCATTGATTCACCGGAGATTTCTATATTCTCAGTTTAGATGCTACTGTCTATTGCTATGCCTGAATTCTATCTTTTGCGATCGAATGTCGATTTGCCTTAGAATTCCACATCGATCTTATTCTTGAAGTCTTGGTTAACCCGATTAAGGTCGCCCGCAATTTATATAAGCCTATCCATCTTTTCTCTTTTGCTATTCAATCATCTCATCTTCGTTTCGAGCTTATCTTTGAATTATAATTCTTCATGATTAGAGTTCCTCTAAATTTGAATCTCTATCCTTGTTTTAATTCATTCTTGTATCATCGAATGAGGGAGTATATTTGTAATTTATATAAAATGTTTTATATATTGTGTTGTTTGAGTTGTTAATATTGATTTGAGGTTGCGATCGATTCGTCTGATCAAGGCTATCGATAGGAATTCCAAAACACTTGTACAGAGCAAACTGACATAATATTGTCTTCAAAATTTATAATTTTGTATGATTATACTATATATAAGTATAAATTCTCTGAAATTAAACGGTTAAATGAATTAGCTAACAGAGATGATAATATTTGATTTTCATTTATTATTCTGTAAATCATTGACTATTGCCACATGATAAATAAATGAAACTATAAAACATGGTTATAATTTGATTTGGAATTTAAATAGATTTAAATTAAGGATTTGAGAATTAAATTTCCGATATATTTTTGAGAATTTGTTTTAAAATTTAAGGGTATTTTATTTAAAAGTAATTTCGAATAGAAATCGTTTCCAAAGGATTTTAAAACTTTAAATCAGTACTCTCCTCTTTTGTCCTTGGAAAATAATTTCGGTGATGACGGCCGCATCATCGACATTCATTTTCGAGTTTCAGAGTGGAGAGACCATTTAGTAGCTCTGCTACAATTTTGTTTTGGAAATGAATTTGATTTGAATTTCTTAAGTAAGACATGATGTATAATATATATAGGCATATGATTATGGATTTGATTTGATATATAGAATATATATATGTATACATTTATCTCTAAATGGTTTGGAGTAAACTGGAAATTTAATTCTTAAAAGTTTATTAAAGTATGATTTCAATTATAAAATGAAGTCAAAATTTTGAACGAATATTTAAAAACTGGAAATAATTGAATTGGGAAAATGTTTCTTGTATAATACTCAATTGCATTCCAATATATATAACTTACCTAAATTATTCAGAAGTTAATTATGTAATTGAATAGAATACAATATGAAATAATGTTAATGAAATTTTTAAATAAAATTTGAATGGTTATAATAAATGTTTATACACTTAATTTATGATCATAGAAATGTAAATTGAGATAAATTGAATAATAATATAGTGAATAAATAAATATGAATTTAGAAATAATTAAGATTGAATTTAGTGAAATTAACCTAAGTGAAATAAATGGATTAAGTAAATAAGATAGATAAAATAAATTTTGTTTTGAAGGAATTTATAAATTGAAATTAAATCAACAAAATGAAATACCCTGAATTGAAATCAATTAGTTGAATATAAACCAATTTAAAATTGAAATTTATATGGTTTAATTTTATATTTCAATCTATTTTTCTTTCTGGTTGTTTCTATTCTCCTACCTCCTTCCTTTTCGGGGACGAAAAGCTTTGAGTGGGGGAGAGTGTAACGACCCGTAAATTTTAACTGTTTAATAATGTAATTAACTGAAATTTTGTGAAATTTTAAATAATTAAATTTGGAAATAAATATTTAATATTTGGATTACGTCCATTAAAGCATAGCAAATGGTAAATTTTCATCTATTAACATGAAAGTTTATTTTCTTGTGTAATTTTATTTAAATTTAAATCAGTTACTATTTGATGATAATAAAATGTTTTCCAAACCTGAATATTTTTATATAATAAATTTGTAAATCATCTTCTGAGTGAGACGTCACATTTCGTTTCTCCAAATTTGAACTGCTATTACTCCGTTTATCTTATTTTCGGCAAATTAACAGCACTTTCGGTACCGATTATCGACTTTTGATAGGATGATCGTATCAATGATATATGTATACCGTCTTGATCGTCTCGTCGTGTTGATCTCAACAGTGTATTCATTTGTGTATTTTGCAAATCTTGTTTGCGATGAAATCTGTGGAATGGTTAATCGTACCAGTACACGTTTTAAACTTTTGGGTTTCCAAGACCCTTCATCTATCTATCGTATAAATCAAACGGCTATTTGTATTTAATATTTCTAGAATTCAACGTGCTAGACTTTTGGTTATCCCACTTTTCACTTATATTTCCATTCACTTCCTTCCGTTGTATTCTTTTGTTCATTCTGAAACTTTTGAGAAATGATATAATATAATATATATCTTTGTTCATGAATTCTGAAATGCTGTTCCTCTTCTTCATGCCTGCCTTTTTCACAGAGACCCCTTCTACACTTCAATTTCCCAAACCCAAACCGCCTCGCCCAGTTCTCCAACGTGCCTAGGCCGAAGCTTCGCCATCCCCACCGTCTCCATCGTCTCTTCCCATTTCACGCACCACCCCATCCTCCTTAGCCTTCCACTCTTCCTCCTCCTCCGCCTTGAGGTCCTCATCGCCCAACGCCATGCCTCCCCATCTCAACCGACACTGCTTCAGTCCCCCTCCACTCCGATCCTACCCACGCAGCACCATACCTAAGGCCAAACTATCCAGCCCAAGCACCACTTAGTGACCGAACCTGCTCCTCCTCCCCTCTTAGTGACCGAACCTATCCAAACAGCCAACCCGCCATCTCCGCGACCGGTTCCGACCTGGCGTTCCCTTCCTTAACTCCACGCACACCTACTAGCCGCCTCGTCCCGAGCTTTGCAATACCGCACAGCCTGTACCTTTGGGCTGGGCTACTCAAATTTCATTCATGCATTTATATTGGTCAATATATATTTTTAAATATATATTATTATCTAGAAGTTATATTTTTTGTTATGTATTGATTTCTAAAAGTTGTGTATATATATGTTTTGTTTTAACAGAGTTGAAGTATAATTTTAATATGTTGAAGTGATATATTATATAAGTTTTTATATATGTATATTAATTTATATAAATGTGTTAGTTGTATAAATTTTTATATATGCCAGTTCTATATACGTGGTTTATAAGGAATGAGTCTGTTTGTATATATATATAGATAAGCACATATACATATATGTTGGCGTTTGTGTATATATATATAGCAAGTTTTGTTAATATTTTAATTATATATCTAGATATAGATGTTTATTGCAGCGTAGATATGCATATAGTTGTCTGTATATGATTTGTGGACATACTTATGTATATATTACATATATTATGGTTTTATTTTTACGTCAGTGCAAAAGTTAGTTTATATATATTTACTAAACTGTAAGCTTATGTTTGCATATCCTTGTTGTACATATCTAGATTTCTTTTGTCTGTTTATATGTAAAGTTTCATTTTTCGCGCGCGCGCACACACACACACATATTTATTTATAATGTAATTTACATATGCTGGCATATACATTTAATCTGTAGTTATATATATGAGTTGTAAGGGTTCGTATATATGTTTATATATATAAGTATAAGTGAATTTGGATTTAATTATATATATGTATATATTTTATTTTAGAATAGTATGTTATATATATATATATTGACGTGTTTATGTAAATATAAAATATCTATTGATATTTGGATTAAAAAAATGTAAGTTCGGTGTTTCCAATCAAAGATTTTATATCATATGTAAGTCATGTATATATCATATATATTGCATGCGAATATATGTTGGTTTATTCAATAAATTATATATATATATAAAATGTTTAAAGAATTTATTAAAAATCTATGTTAATATTTGCAGTAAAATTTGGTAACAGTTTATATATATAGGTTAGTTATATAAATTTTATAATATGTTAGCTATATATGTTGGATTTTATAAATTTTTTTTATACATTAGTCTATAAGTATATGTATAGTTATATACACATAAATTCACATGAGTTCGAGTTCTATATATATATAGTTCAATTTATATCAACTAATTCTAATTGTCTCATCGATTCCTTATTATCAGCTTGTCCGTCGAATTCGTGCCAATCTAGCTTTGGTTTGGAAGTCATGCTTGCATTTCGTAACTCAAATTTCATTATCTATCCTCTCTAGTCTCGAAAGGTGAGCAATCACTCACGAATAACGTTCTTATATTTATTAAATTTGATTTCAATTGAAATGATAATTGAAATATGCTACTGTTTGTTATTTAAATTGCTATATATGCTATTATATGTATCTTTTCACCTGTGACATCTGACACCATTATCTGTTATTTATATTGATGATATATGTCTGTTATTGATATGTTATATTATCATCATCATTGTTCTCACTCTGCAAGTTCCCTGTCAGTATAGGATTCCCTATGGGTTGAAATGATACATATCCGAACGATCTTGTAGAATAGGAGGAAATCGTTATGGGTTGAAATGATAAACCCAAGCGATTTTAAATTTAATTGAATTTGGGATTGCGGGTTGAAAAGATATATACTCGTATATATTTAAATTGCGGATTGAAATGATAAATATCTGTATCACTTGATCATAGGATAGAAAATTATATACAGACACCATGGTATATATATATGTATATTTTGAAATAATTCCCATAGTTTTAAAAAAAGAAATATATATGGTTTTACATAAATATTGATTTTAAATATTTTATTTATGTTATTTTATAAAGGTTTAAAAATTTTATTTCTAAAATTATATGTTTTGGGAAATTTATATTTATATTTAAAAAAATAGATTTTTATAATAATTTTTAATAAATTAAGGTTGGGAAGATAAATTTTAATTGATTTGAAATCGTATTCTTTTAAGAATTATTTAATTAAAATTGATTTGAAACTTATTTAATTTGAGATTTTAAAGATATGATTTTATCGCTTGGTTTTGATTAAAAGTGACTTAAATGAATATTTTCAAATTTACATAAATTGAAATGGGATATTTAGTTTATTTAAAGTTGTAATTTGAATTTTTATTTAAATGTTATTGAAATGATTAAGTAAATATTTCAAAACTAAATAATAGTAAAGTGAATTTGATATATATAATTATCAAATTTAGTTTTGAAATTGTGGAATATTTAGAGCTTTGAAATATATTGAGATTTAAATGGTATATTTTGTGGTTCAGATCTGTATTTGAAATCGATATAATTTGAAATGGTTTATTGAGAAACTGAATTGAATTTAAATTGATGAATTGAGAATGAATTAAATTGAATTTTGGAATTTAAATTGATTTGAATCGATTGTGAAATTTGAGAAAACTATTTTTATTATATAAAGTATTTTTAAATTATATTTAAAACTATCTATACATTTTACTTTATAAATTATTTTAATATAAACTATTTTTAATATAAAACTATTTGTAATATAAACTATTTTAATATTCTAATTATTTTATTTTATATAAATTATTTTCACTTATAACTATTTTATATACAAACTATTTAACATATAAACTATTTTATTTATAAACTATTTCATTATATATACTATTTTTCTATATATAAATGGTTTGAGTGGGAAGTTATGTTTCAAAGTAATATGATTTCAAAGTATTTTGATTTAAAAGTATTATGATTTAAAAGTATTATGATTTTAAAGTATTATGATTTCCAAAGTGTTATAAATTTTGAAGTTTTGTCATTTTGAAAGTGTTATAACTTTAAAAGTGCTATAATTTGGAAATGGATATCTTTTAAGTGAATAATGATTTCGTATTGATATGGTTTTTGAAAGGATATGATATTTTTGTTTTGAAGTATAAACTATTTTGAAAAGACCGCGGTGTTATAATAATGTTTGGTTGTTAAAGAGGCCAGGATCGGTTATTGTCATACTCTCTGCCAATGCCGAAAACCACTTTAACAACCGTGTACGCGGTGGAGATTCCAGAATAAAGTAGGATGGTGACGACGTTCTATTTGAGGTATATACGTGGACATGACTCCCGCGAGTTAGCTTAAGGTGGCTAAAATAGGAGCAATTGACGGGCCAAGTGAGGTAGCTCCTCCGATCGGACACACTTCTTCGATTGCCATTCTATTACTTTGTGATTGATTTGGTGCGCACCTTTGATTTAGGAGTGTGGCTCGAGGTGGGCGGTAGTTGCGGCTATGCGTTACCACCAGCCCGGAAGTGTAATTGGTATATCTACCCTGGCATTGCCTATTTGTGCCGTGCCACCTACCATATCGAGACCACTACAAGTTTATTTTGTGTCGTACCTATGGAGTGTCCTCTGGTAGCCTTCCGATCAGGAGGTATTACGGTACTGTATAGACTATTGGCACTATAAAATGTGGTTAGGAGGATATGGGTAACGCCTTAATGCTATTTTAATAGTTTACTTTACTTTAGACATTATTATAATAGCGTATATTACTACATAGTAGATAGTTCCACGGATCCTTAGAGGATGGTTATCCCAAACATCCTTTAAGTTACTTGTATTTCAGTTGATATTTCACTTGAGTTGGATTGACTGATATAAGAATGTTAATCCTGACTCGAGTGTTTTGTGTTTTGCTTTACGCTCGGGTAAGGCTGAGTGTCACAACATTGAGACTCACCTTTGGAGTTAGAGCTTTGCTTGGAGATCCATCTATCTATTCAGCTTTCAGTTATTCAGTTGACTCCAGTTATATATTCAAATTTTGTTATAAACTATTGTATTGAGACCTCTATGTATTCGTGACTTCTGTTGTATCTTGTTTAACTCTGTTATATATATATATAGTAGCTTCATGAACTACTATTCATTTGTTTCCACTGCTTATTGTTATATTACGCTGTGTCTGTGATTCTGTGATTATTTTATTTATTGTATATGCTGAGTTTTGCCAATATAAATTTACAATATGATATTTTGAGCAATTCAAGTCCGACATGTGCGGATTCGAATGGTTGAAAATACCAGAATGTTACAGTACTGTATGCTGTGTATTCAGCATTTGAGGGCAAGTTATTATAATTGTCCGGTTTTATATATTGATGATTATACTCTGATAACTTGTATGTATAATAACAGTTATAACTTTCTTTTGTATAAATGTTGTTATTGTATATTATATTTTGTTCGGCTGCGATTGTGAGATTCTGTGTTGTTGTTGTTTCTGTTCCTTCTCCTATCTCTTTTCTTCTTAACCCTAACAATCTGGTATTTCCAGCACTCGATTGCTCGGCACTCTATACAGTGAACGTATTAGTGTCGATTGTCGGGGGTCGAAAATCGCCCGGTCGTTACATTTACTTATGGTATTCACCCTTTTATTAATTATAATTACTAGCATTTCAAATTATTAACTTAAGTTTATAACATTTTTGTTATATCTGTTCTTATTTATAGGAATAATTCTATTGAACATTTTCATTACTAAAGTTTCACTTGTATAATATTCTATCACATATTCTTTTTAACATTTCAACTTTTAATATCTTGGTAAGTTATATATATATATATCTTTTAGAATGTAATTGAGTGTTACACAAGTTTATCTTATTGATTTTAGTTAACAAAATGTTCAATAGTTACATCTTCTTATTTTTCATTATTCCTTAATTTATAAGTTACAATTTCCAATTTCTTATCTGTTTCATTAATTACTTAGCGTCTTGTTTCTAATTACACAATTTAGAAGTTTTAAATTATTAATATGGTCAAGATTTCATTTCATTACAATAATTGAATTTCTAATTACAGAAACCTAAGAACTAAATACCAGGTTCCATTTTCAAATCATTTAAAATAATATACATATAATCATATCTTTTATATATATCAAATCATATTTGGAAATTAAAATTAAGATTTGTTTATCAAAACAAATGTGTAGTAAAACTACTACAGTGGCCTTCCCATTTTGACACTCAAAAATGAACGTCGATGATGCGTGCACCCATCACTGAAATTATTTTCCAACGATAGAGAGGGGAGTATAAAACTTATTTCCTTTAAAATTTCCTTTAAAATATTTCTTTCAAACCATATTGAAATATTTATATCCAAAATACTTCCAAATAATACTAATATTATATTCCAAAATCTTTTGAAAACAATTTTCCAAAATCCCAAAACTTAAGTTCTCAAATTTCAATTTATATTCATTTTATTTATAAAATTTTATTTTACAACCAAGATTTATAAATTCCACTTCCTAACAAACAATTATATCCCATCTAATCATATTATTTATAAAATTATTCTTTTATATAAAAAATATAATACTAGGTAAAATTATTTCATTTACCTATATTTCAAAATAGTATTGTGTCGGTCTGCCCTATTTAGTGTTTAGAAATCCCTATCGGTGCTATAGCGTCCCATATATCGACCAGAATTTATACATAATAAACAGAACAAATTAACGTAATACAAAAACCTTTTACAACACTAACAAATACGCTCTCTCATATATACACTCAACGACTCATTCTAGGGTATTACTACCCTATTTCTAATGAGTTAGACCCCACAAAGCTAAGGTTATCGCTAAACCTAGCTCTGATACCAAATGTAACAACCTGCCTTTTTAGACAGTTTAAATCGACGATAAACCACACACGACAGACTCAAACCATTGAAAGGGGTAGATTGTTATGGGGTAAATAAGAAAAAGCAGATAAAGAAAGAAGCAAACAAAAAATCTCACATTGGAATGACAAAATATAATAATCAAATAAAGAGTTCATAAAGCTGTTTTACAAATAACATTTAATTACACTTTTACAATACAGAACCAGAGTTACATACAACAGAAATAAATAACAATGCAGCGGAACAGTATGATATAGTGGAAATAATGAAATAAATAATAATAGTAGTAGTACTAAATCTTCGTCTTCGTCCTCTAGAAAAACAATCTTCGATACAGTGAAAAGTTCAAACTGA
Source organism: Allium fistulosum (assembly GCA_030737815.1). Taxonomy (NCBI): domain Eukaryota; kingdom Viridiplantae; phylum Streptophyta; class Magnoliopsida; order Asparagales; family Amaryllidaceae; genus Allium; species Allium fistulosum. Next base: position 680,118,070 of record CM060907.1, on the reverse strand, counting down.
CCCGAGCGAATTGAAAAGACAAAACACTCGAGTCAGAACTAAAAGATCTTATGTAAGTTAATTAACAGTTCGGATTTTCGACCTTCGAAAATCGACATCAATACGTCCACTGTATTACATGTCGAACAATCGAATGCCAGAAATACCAGATCGTTAGGGAAAAAAGAAAGAGGTAGAAGAAAAAAATAGAAATAAAAATACAGAATCTCACAATCGCAGTGGAAAAATATATAATATATAACAACTGGTCTTTATACAAAAGAACTATAACTTGTTATTTATACATTACATCATCAGAGTACAACACAATCAATAGCACAATACTTGACAGTTATAATAACTTGTCCTCACAAAAGCTGAATATACAGCATACCATACACACTGGAATATAAATCAGATACGTGATATACGTCTTCGTCATTTAGCTCATCTCCTGAGCTACATATCATCCTATCATGTATCTGCAATACTCGGTCTGACCCGAGCATTATAATAAATTAACACCCGAGTTAGTCTGAAAAACCAGCGTGAGAAAACACACGCAATTAACATTATTAAAGTTTTCAAAATCCTTTGAAAATCAAAGGTATCCCATAAGACCACGCCACAAATAAACATGATGGGTTTTTACCTTACGATAACCAAAACATTTCATATCATAATCATCTGATATTATAATAGTGTCTAAGTATAAATACTTATTCAAATAGCTGAAATGCTTGCATCTCACGTTCCAGCATAGTTGGGCACAAGCAAAACCGTACGGCGCTTATTGGAGAATGGATTCCAACTGAATGACTAGGCACTGGGGTACCACCTGTCACAATACATGTCTAGAAACACTGTACCGAGATCGAACCTATTGATCCCTGCCACACAAGACTGGACTACCCCTAACTTGGATAGTCCAAATAAGATTACCCCGCGGTTTGGATCAGCAACCGCCATACAGCCGAATAAAAAGGGACTCTAGATAGGGGTAACCTTACCCTACTTGGGTGCGACCCACTTAGCCTTGTTGCATCTCCTCTGATTTTCAGTCATTCCCGGTTGATGAGGCTAGAGGCTATGATTACCATTTTAGAAATATTTACTGAGAATGATCATTGTCCTCCAATGACAATGTACTGCAAGCATTCATCCATACAAGTCCGTTCCCGGTCCGAACAGAACCGAAGGCACTACTCCTACTACATCCATTTTGGAATCACCCTCAGGATTAGTAGCGATTAGCCCTTGCACTTCACTGCTCCATCTTCGAATCCAAGCTCTTTTTTTCATTTCGAAAACGTACTCATTGGATCGAAGTGGTTTTCGGATCACAAATCTGATCCCGGTCCCTAAACAACGTTCGAAATTACCCAGTAAACTCAACCCCATTTCTTTAGGAAATACATAGACGAAGATAAGATCGGAGATCACCTCCTAACCATTAGTGGACAGATTTCCTTATCAACGTCCTAGAAGAACGAATGAGTCTATATGTACAGTATAGCACCTCGAACGGTAACTGTACCATATAATCACCGTACTTCTTCCAGATATTTCCAAAGTTATATTTAGGTCCAGATTTGATAGTCGATTATTTAACTATCAAATAAACAATCAATTCAACCAAATATTCCATTTCCACCGAAAAACCGAAAGTCTTATTTAATTTAAATTTTAAATAAATTAAACCCTTTTATTCAAAAATATACACCTATCTTATCTAATTCGGCATATTCACAAATTATCTTTTAAAAAATATATATTTGGAAATCCTTTTAAATAATATGGAAAGTACCACTGCGGTATCAAACAATGGATCACAGCTCAATGGTTACGTCTCTATCCCAGAGAAATCCAAGACTTAACTACAGGCACTCACTGCCTCCGATTTCGCCATGCGAGTATACCAATACTCTCAGAAACTTTATTTAAACATTTTCAAAATAATACTTATGAAATTTCTATAATGATTCTCCAAGTAAAACTTTAGACAAAAGCTACTTTTTAAATAAAGCTATTATGTAAAATATAAATATTTAATAATTATTCTTTAAAATAATAATGTTGATTAAACCTTTAATAATAATTAACTACTATAACTAACTTAATTTATAAATACTTAAACAATTTTTGAACAACTAAAATAATAAATTTTTTTGAAAACATTCTTATAAACACTTCTAAATTTTCTAATTAATACTTTAAAATCTTTTCTTTTTTAAATAAGTTAACTTCTCAGAAAAAAAAACACATTTTCCACTTCAATATAGCCAATCTAATCATTTATAAATCCCTCTCGATTTATCTCCAGTTTAATTTACGCTCCAATCCCGTAAATTTCCTTCCTCGCATTTCTAAAAATAAAACTACTATTTATTCTTATAACGGTTTACCCATCTCCTTACAAATTCTCACCATGAATTTATAAATTTTAAATTATCGACTGATAATTTACTTCACTTTATATTATAAACTTCATTTTTAATTTCAATAATCTCATTTTACCTTTTATCACAGTTTTCACAACATTTAATCGATTCTTCATCTATTTTCAAATTAAATTCCATTTTTAAATTAATTTCTTAGTTAACCTAAATTAATTCCAAAACCCCCTAATTTCAGATTCCACTTCCTGTAACAACCCATAATTTTGGAAATATTTTTAATTAATTTTTATTTGAAAACTTTGATTTTTAAATCATTTAAAAGTGAATTTTTAGAATTTTCCAAAGTAAGTTTGGATTTTGTTTGTAATTTACTTTTCCAAATATAATAAAATAATGATTTTCTGAAAATTTTATATTTTGGTCGACTTTGGTCAAACTTTTACTTTCAGTTAAAAAATTTTAAATTTGAATTTTAATTTCAAATCTTTTTCTTTGAAGCAGAATATAATTCTAATATTTGTCCCGCTTTTCGTTTCGTCAAATTTTGTTTTGTACTTTTTAAATTTGATAAATCACAGCGTTTTACACGCAGTTATTTTCTGTAATTTTATTTTCTAATTCCTATGTTTATTTCTATATTTTATTTTCTATTTTATTTTGTTTAGACTTCTATTTTATTTATTGGATTTTAACTTGCTTTATTTTGGATTTTTGGCTTTGGAAAATTTAAGGACTTCGATTTCTCTTTATTTAACTTGTGCCTTTTCCTTTTCCCTAGCCTTTTCATTTGCTAGCCGTACATTTACTCTCTTAGCCATTCATTTCATTTGCAACTCACGTACAAAAACATTTCTCATATTTTCTGTGACGCCCCACCTCTATACCCACGCTAACCAAGAACACTACGGTGTAGTGCCGTCAATTAGCACGGAGAATAAGGCTGTTGAGGAGCGACCATCTGTATAATTGCTTTGTGCGAGTACCGATATGCCAGATGAAAATATAACTTTTCATCTCAAGAGGAAATCCGACATACCGATACAAACTCAAAGCTATCACACAGTGGCTATATATATATATATATCCTTCGGAAAAATATAGAAATAAACATAACACAAATCAGTCACAGACAGTTCATATCACAAAGGCGGAAATAGATATGAATATAACACATGAAAGTGTACATCAGAGTAGTGGTCAAATAAGATCCACGATAACACAAAAGAATAGATACAAGTGCTAACCAAAAGATTAGTTATACAACATGGAGTCTAATCTCAAGTGTATACAAACAAAAACTACTAAACTAGAGTAGTTAGCCAAAAGTCAGAAGATGGCTCCAGATAAGAAGTCATGAGGAAGCACCTGTAAAATCTCAGTCTGACCCGAGTATTATTTAAGAAGAAAATAATAAACGGATCAGTCTAGCTATAATTATCAGATAAAGTGATATAGAATAAGAGGTATGACAAAAACGTATCATAACCATAATACCATACTGTGATAAGTATGTAATTGAAAATCAACAAGAGATTAATCAATATCACAAGAATCTTCTCAAAGATTAAAAAGAATGTCATATTCTTCATGTAATTCACCAAGCCACAATAATGACATACATATTAATGCCAATTGTAAAAGTTGGTGAAACATAAATTCCAGAAATCAACCATTAGAAATCCAGAAATCAAATAATCCGAAGCAACGACGTCGTACAGCGTAACGTCCGATGATCCAGAAAAACAATAAATAGGAACAACGACGTCGTACAGCGTAACGTCCGATGAACCCAAGCACAAATAAAAGGAACAACGATGTCGTACAGCGTAACATCCGATGAACCAAAGCATAGGAAAATGGAACAACGACGTCGTACAGCGTAACGTCCGATGAACCAAAACACAATAAAAGGAAAAGGAACAACGATGTCGTACAACGTAACATCCGATGAACCAACACGTAGTAAAATGGAACAATGACGTCGTACAGCGTAACGTTCGATGAACCAAATCACCATAAAAAGAAAAGGAACAACGATGTCGTACAGCGTAACATCCGATGAACCAATACGTAGTAAAATGGAACAACGACGTCGTACAGCGTAACGTCCGATGAACCAAATCACGATAAAACGGATCAACGACGTCGTACAGCGTAACGTCCGATGGACCGAATCAAAGAGACATCGCACATTGCTAGTCTAAATCACAAGAATGATCGTCATGATCATAAGGAAGTGTCGATTACACTAAGCTAGTAAATATAAGAGTTTAGCTTCATGTCCCATAACCACTTGCTTAACTCAAATATTTACGAACAAACTGCAGATCTCCACTAGAAAATTGTCACAAGAGATTCAATCGAACAAGTCCATAAATTAACCGACGAAGTAAACGCAAGCGTTTCATACCACTTGTTTTGCTAAGCCGTTTAATTATATTTTCTCATACGAATGAGGTAAAGGTTTGTATATACTAGTAGATTGGAAAACAGTTTTATAAACGAGTTTGATATTGAAAATAGAGTTGAAATTGTTTTGATGAAAGAGTTTTGATATTTACTACTAGTATTGAAAACCTTAATATTTTGAAGTGACAAATCAAAGAAGTGATTGTAGTAATAATCAATCATAAAAGTTCACATTCGAAGACGTGAATAAAGTCCAAAGAAATCAATCCCCAAAACCATCAAAGTAAGAAGTTCTATTGAATGTTTTTCAGATAAGATCGCCTACGCAGAGGTGTACGGGGTTCGACCTAACGAGGTACTATCCCGAAAGAGGAGTCATCAAAGTCTTAGAGATGATAACAACAAATAGGAGACCACACGAATCGATTAAAGTTGGAAATTCAAACAAATAAGCAATATAGGAAAAACTGGCAAATAGGAGCAGGTCGGTCAACCGGACTCCCTGAGTCGGTTGACCGGACCAGAGACAGAAGTGCTCGGGTAGCAGGTCGGTCGACCGGACCCTGAGGTCGGTCGGCCGAAGCCTGTAACCTGCACTTCCAAACAGAGGCAGGGAGATGCTAGAGTAGTAGGTCGGTCGACCGGACTCTGAGGTCGGTCGACCGGAGCCTGTTTCCAGCACTCCCATGCCAATCAAATGAATGCCAAACACTTCCGAAATGCAATCGGTCGAGCAACGGTGCTAAGGGTTTACGCCTATCGACTACCCGGCCTTATAAGCTCTTCAATGCATCACAAAAATCATGATCAAAGATCAAAGTTTGGATTTTTAAAGAATTGAACTCAAAACACTAAAATTTGGAATATCACCAAATCAATCCAAACCAAAAGCAATTGCACAAGAATAAATGTTAGGAATTCATACCTAACAATCGAAGATAAATATAGTTTAAGATGTGAGATAAAAATCTCACCTTTGAACCCAAACAAATGAAGAAGAAGCTTTTAAAACAAGCTAAGATCAACTCCTCTTCAACACAACCCAAATGAGCTTGAATCTATGCTCAAAAAGAAGAACATTCCTAAAGTTAGGTTTAGGAATTTCTGAAATTGAAAGGAGAACGGGTTGGAGAAGATGAAGGAGATGCTTACCAATGGGTTCTCTTTGAATTTGGAGCTAGAACTTGATTTGAAGATGAAACTAGGGTTTGGGGGTTTTAATTTTCCATCTCTCCCACCATTGTTGCTCTAAAACTGAAAAGAGGAGGAAGTGAGGGTGAATGGGGAGGGATGGTTCAGTTTGGGGTTTAAGTTGGCAAAGGGGCTGAACCCAAAACCAAACCCAAAGTGCAAATGGTCAAATTTTTGACTAGCTCCAAACATATCGAAGCTCACACTCAAAAAGATCGCAAACGACGTTTTGAACTCGATGGAGGTGGTCTCGAGTCCTAATTCGACTGTTTGCAAAAAGTAGCTTTTCGGACTTCAATCCGACGGACAATAAAATATTTAAATAAAATATTTAAATATAAAATCGATAAATATGCGGGTTGTTACATTTTCTTTCTCATTTTCATGGCATCTCTTCCTTCTTTTTCCATTTTTCTTTTTCTCTTTTTCTTTGCTTTGTCTCATGGTTTGCTCGGCCTCCACCATACATCTTCCATAGCCGACCTCATCTCCTCCTCCACCACCACCATGACCGACCACATCACCTCCTCCTCACCACCTAACACCAAGGCCGTGACCACCATAATGCAAATACATCACCAAACTATGCACACAAACCTAGCCGAGCCTATATATTCACCATCCCCTTCCTTTTTGCTCAGCCACAACAAAAACCACCACCACTCCTTGCTTTGACTTGACCATACCATGACATAGCCGTGCACACAAGACTCAAAACAATCATGGTCGAGCGCCAAGCCATATGGCCGAACCAATTGGACCAAAACCCCTTGACCTTTAAGCCTTCCATGCATTTTTAACTTCCACTCTCTTCACCTTCTAACCTCTAGTCGTGTATTCATGGTCCATAGCTGAGCCTAGCTTGCACAAAACATGATGTGGCCGAGCCACATGATGATGGTCTAGCCTATTAGACCATGGCCGAGCCCACTTGGTGGTTGAAGCAAGGTTATGACATTTTGTTTCATATGTTCCCATTGTTTTAATTCATCTTGGGTTGTGTTGAATCCATACTTATATTTGTTTGCTTTATTTTGTTATGTACAAGATGTGGATCTTGGCTCTCTTTTCATTCAAAATATAGTCGTGCCTTGTCGTGCTTTTCGGAGTTTGTTGTGTATCTCTAGTTGTCAATTCTAGCTCTAAAAGGTGAGTTATTCACTCTAGACATTCGTACTTATAAAATTGTGAAACAATGGCATGTGAATTGTAGTTGATGATATGATAGTAATTTATATATATGCCTGTGATATGATTATATGATGTTAAAATTTGCTTATAAATGTGTTACATCATCTGATATGTTAGATTATATTTTACTATTTATTCATTTACTGTTTCTCACACTGCAAGTTCCCTGTTAGTATAAATCACTATGGGTTGAAATGATACATACCCAAACGGACTTTAGAATAGGGAAAAATCGTTATGAGCTGAAAAGATAGGCTCGAGCGATTTTTATTTATTTTATTGGACTTGGGATTGCGGGTTTGAAATGATAGAACCCAGATTTTTCTTTTTAAAGTACGGATTGAAATGATACATATCCGTATCACTTGACCTAGGTTAGAAAATATTATACAAACCCATGGTTATATTTTTAAATAATATGTTCATAAAATTTATTAAGTATTTTGAATTTTTAAATGTATGAAATTTGAGCTTAAAGATTTGATTTTATGATTTAAATATAAGAAGATATTGGTTTCCTAGAAGTTAAAGTTTTATAAGTGTATAAGTGGCTTTGATTGAAATTATAAAAATATATTGGTTATAAATTGAATTTAAAGACCTTTATTGATGATAAATAAATTAAGAATATAATTGGATTTAATGTGGAATTTTAAATTCTAACCTAGTGATTGTGATAGATTTTATTTTATGAAGTGGATATGCTTGCAAGATAAATAATTATGACTTTAAAAGGATAAATGTATCTTAAATTATTACTTGACTTGATAATTGAAAATTTGGTTTCAAATGGAAATTTGGAGTTTGACTTGTTAAAAGAATATCTTAATTATGAAATGGGTATTTTAAAATGAAGTGTTAAGTTATTTGTTAAATTAAAAAGTTAAGTAAAATAGTGTAAGTTTGACTGAATAAATGAATTATAGTTAATTTGGATATGTTACTTATAAATTTTTATTTTATTGAATCATAAGATAAATGATATCCAAATGCATATTTTCTGATGCATGAGATATGATTTTGTAAGTTAAAAATGGCTAAAATTGAAGTTTTAATGTTTCTGAAATGTTATAATAAATCTGGAATTTATTTTGGTAGCGTTTCAAAATGCTGTGGTTTTCAGATAGCAATTGCTAAGTGCTACCATTTCTGAAATTTAACTATGTTATGAAATAACTAAAATACTACAGCACTTTATAAGTGCTGCTGTTTCTGAATTTGAATTAATTCTGAAAATACCAATATGACTACTGCAGCACTTTATAAGTGCAGCTGTTTTTGAAACTGAACTGTTTTGCAACACTAAAATATCTACTGTAGCACTTTATAAGTGCTGCTGTTTTTAATTTGACAATGTTTATGAAATGTTAATATATTTACCGCAACACTTTATAAGTGCTGTTGTGGTTGAAATTTAAATGAACTTTGGAAATGAATATTATTTTGAAAGATTTTGACATTGAATTTAAATGGTTTAAATGAATATGTTTTAAGGTGAAATATAAACCATTTTTGAAATTTATAAGTTGATACAATGTTTTCGAAATTGGTATAATTGAACGAATGAACTTAAAAATGCTATAACTTTGGTAATGAATATTATTTTTAAGGGTGTTATGATTTTTCTAAATATTATGATTTCCAAATGATAACATTTTAAATTGATATGGTTTCAAAGTATTATGGTTTCAAAGTGTTTTGATGTCGAAATTGTTATAACTTTGAAAGTGCTATGACTTTTGGAAATGAATTTATTTGAAATAGTATTTAATTAAGAATTATTTTGAATATATTGATTTGCAATTGAAGATTTAAGAATATGACTTTATAAAGTGGTTTTGGTTTAAGATGATTTAAAAAGGAATATTTCAAGTAGAAATAAATTGAAGGAAATATTCAGTGATTGGAAATCTAGGTTTATTCTAATGATATTTTGGTCTTGAAGTATAAACTAGTTTTGAAATGGATATGATATTTTGGTTTTGAAGTATAAACTAGTTTTGAAGTGGATTGATATTTTTGTTTGAAGTATAAACTAGTTTTGAAATGGATATGATATTTGGTTTTAAAGTATAAATTATTTTGAAATAAATACCCATGGGTTATAATAACGGTTGGTTGTTAAAGTGACCGGGATCGGATATGGGCATACTCTCTGTCGATACCGAAAACCACTTTAACAACCGTGTACGCGGTGGAGATTCCAGAATGAAGTAGGATGATTGCGACGATTCCTATTGAGGTATATACGTGAACCCGACTCCCGTGAGTTGGCATAAGGTGGCTAAAACAGGAGCGATCGACGAGCCAATGAGGTAGCTCCTCTGATCGGACACATTCCATCGTATACCATTCTATTACTTTGTGATTTATTTGATGGCCATCCTCGATTTTTGATTTGGGAGTGTGTTCCGAGTTGGACGGTAGTGGCTGCTATGCGTTACCACCAGCCCGGATGCGTAATTGGTATATCTACCCTGGCATTGTCTAGTTGTGCCGTGTCACCTACCCTAGCGCGCCTTGTACGAGTTTGATTTGTGTCGTACCTATAGAGTATCTTCTCTTAGCCTCCCGATCTGGGTGTATGCATGTACTGTATAGACTACTAGCACTATTTATGTGTTAAGGTGGAAAATGTAAAGCCTTAACGCTATTTAAAAGTAAGTTTATTTTACTATTAGACATTATTATAATAGCGAATATTACTACATAGTAGATAGTTTAACAGATCCTTAAAGAATGGACGATCCCAAGCATTCTTTAAGTTACTTGTACCTTTATATTACAGTTCACTTGAGTTGGTTTACATTGTATAAGTATGTTTTCCTGACTCGAGTTTTTTGTGTTTTGCTTTACGCTCGGGTCAAACTGGGTGGTACAACATTCGAGACTCGCCTTTAGAGTTGGAGCTTTTCTTGGAGATCCAACTATCTATTTCGCTTTCAGATATTCAGTTGGTTCCAGTGATGTATTCAGATCTTGTATTTGACTATTGTATTGAGACTTCTATTGTATCTTTTACTTTTGTTGTATCTTGTTAACTCTGATTTATACATATATAGTAGCTTCATGAACTACTATTTCTTTGCTTCCGCTGCATTGTCATATTACTCTATGTCTGTGATCTGTGATTTATTTACTGTATATTTTGAGTTTTGCCAAATTTATATTTACAATTCGGTATTTTGAGCAATTCAAGTCCGGCATGTATGGATGCGAATGGTTGAAAATATCGGGTCGTTACAGTTGGTATCAGAGCATTGGCTCTAGGCAAACTTAGCATATATAGTAAATTTATTTACGGAATCACTTTCGTTCGAGCTTGAATCTCTTCCTTTTTGACTTGATTTCTTTTGAATTTTGGAACATCCCCTGTGGTTCCAAAAATCCATCCTTGTTCTCCCCTATTCGCCTTCTTTGATTCTGGAATATTCCATAACTCCACTTCGAATGATCTTTATAATGAATAGGCGGTCTCGCCAATCTTCGAATGATTGTAAAGGGGTGAAACTCTTTTATAAGGAGCATTGATTCACCGAAGATTTCTGCATCCTCGGTTTACAATGCTATCTATCTCTTGTTATCCCGAATTCTATCTCTTGAGATCGGATGTACGTTTGTCCCAGAACTCTACATCGATCTTATTCTGGAAGTCATGGTCGACCCGATTAAGGTTGCCTGAGATTTATATAAGCTTATTCATTCCCTTATTCTGTTATTTAATCATCTTGTCTTTTGTTTCCAACTTATCTTCAAATCACTCTTGAAGTATATTTGTAAACTAATATTTAAAATGTTTTATTGTATATGGTGTTGTTTGAGCTGTTGATGTTGATTTGGGTTTCCGATCGATTCGTCTGATCAATGTTATCGATAGGATCTCCAAAACACTTGAACAGAGAAAACTAACACCATATTGTTTTCAAATTTAGTAAATGGATAAATTTTGTAAAATTATATTTTATATATGTATGATTTTTTGAATTTTGATAGTTAATAGAATTGGATGTTAAGAAATAATATTTGACTCTGTATATATCTTGTAACCATTGGCTTTTGTTTCATATATAAATAATTGAACTATAAAATATGGTTATAAATTAATTTGGAAATTTAAATGAATTTAAAATCAAGAATTTGAGAATTTAATTTCCGATGATTTTGAACTTCGGTTTTAAAGTTTTAAAGGGTATATTATTTGAAATATTTCCGAATAGAAACCGTTTTTAAAGAATTTTCAAAGTTTTAAATCAGTGCTCTTCTCTTTGTCGCTGGGAAATAGTTTCGGTGATGACTACAGCATCATCGACATTCATTTTCGAGTTTCGAAGTGAAGAGACCATTCTGTATCTTTGCTATAGTTTTGCTTTGAAGAATTAAATTGATTTGAATTTCTAAAAATTGACTTGATTTATAATATATATATTGGTATATGATTTCAAATTTGATTTGATATATATATTGTATATGTATTTATTTATCTCTAAATAGTTTGAAGTTAATCGAAAATTTGATTTTTAAATTTTATCTTAAAGGATTTCAATTATAAAATGAAGCCAAAATTTTGAATAAATATTTAAGCTGAATAATTGAATTAGAAAGTTTTATTTGTATAATACTCAATTGCATCCCAATATAACTTACCTTAATCATTCAGAAGTTAACTATGTAATTGGATAATGTACAATATAAAAGGATTTTATAAATAGAATTTGAGTGGTTATAATAAATGATATACACCTAAATTTTAGTATAAAAGATTAATATAGGTAAATAGAATAAAATGTTAATTGAATAATTACAATATAAAATGGTGTTAAAGGAATTTATAAATAAATTGGAGCAGTTATAAAAAGTGTAAATAAACTTAATAATATGATTAAATATATTAAGTGGAATAAATTTAATAATAATTTTTGAATAAAGAAGAATGAAATTTAGTGAATAAATTATGAGTATAATAAATGATTTTCAAATTCATGACTTTGGAAAATTGTTAATTTAAGATAATTGTATGATGAGATTAAAAATAGTTAAGATTTATTCAATTTAAGTGAAATCAAATGGATGAAATTAATTATTAATGTAAGTTGAAATTTTCATGGTTTTAAATTTATTATCTTATTCTGTTTTCCATTCTATTTTCTTTCTGGTTGTTTCCATTCTCCTACCTTCTAAGTGGGAAATCATATTTCGAATTGGTCAGCCTATGGAGCTACTGTTTTCTCTCAGCTTGATCTTGACACTGACTTTCACCAGCTCAGAGTTGCTGAGGAAAGTATTCCTAAGACTGCTTTCCGTACTGAGAATGGTTTCTATGAATGGTTAGTCATGCCTCTCGGTTTGAATAATGCCCCTGCTTCCTTTATTGATTGATGAATCATGTTTTTTGTGATGTGCTTACCAAGTTTGTTTTAGTCTTTGTTGATGATATCCTTGTCTTCTCCAAGTCAAGGAAAGAATAGTAGTCACATTCGAAATCTGTTCTGGAGACTCTTAGGAATCATCAGTTGAAGGCTGAATTTTGAAATACCATTTCTGGAAGGATGAAGTCCGATTTCTCGGACATATTGTTTCTAGTAATGGAATTTATGTTGATCCAGTTAAGATCACTGCGATCAATGTAAGTCTTTCTTCTCATCTTTCTTTGTGATTTCATATCATAACTCTATCATTTTGGTTGTCCTTATTTCTCACTATCTTTTTAGAGAATGGAAGGGTATTGCTTATACCAGTCTGTTTTGGAATCTTTTCAAGAATCTTTGGGTACTCATTTGAATCTGAGCACTGCTTACCATCCATGGACCGACGGTCAAATGGAAAAAGTGAATCAGTTCTAGAGGATCTTCTTCGTGCTTATGTTCTTGTTTATGGGAATCTTGGGAAAATCATCTCCATCTGGTTGAATTTACCTATAACAACAGTTATCAGGTATAAGCTCAATCTTCTTTTCATCTTGTCTTAATCCTGTCTCATTCTATCTTGTTTTCTCTGTTTTCCGTGCCTCGTTCCTTTTCGAGGACAAAAAGTTTTGAGTGGGGGAGAGTGTAACAACCCATAATTTTATAAATATTTTTAATTAATTTTTATTTGAAAACTTTGATTTTTAAATCATTTAAAAGTGAATTTTTAGAATTTTCCAAAGTAAGTTTGGATTTTGTTTGTAATTTACTTTTCCAAATATAATAAAAAAAATGATTTTCTGAAAATTTTATATTTTGGTCAACTTTGGTCAAACTTTGACTTTCAGTTAAAAATTTTAAATTTGAATTTTAATTTCAAATCTTTTACTTTGAAGCAGAATATAATTCTAATATTTGTCCTGCTTTTCGTTTCGTCAAATTTTGTTATGTACTTTTTAAATTTGATAAATTACAGTGTTTTACATGCAGTTATTTTCTGTAATTTTATTTTCTAATTCCTAAGTTTATTTCTATATTTTATTTTCTATTTTATTTTGTTTAGACTTCTATTTTATTTATTGGATTTTAACTTGCTTTATTTTAGATTTTTGGCTTTGGAAAATTCAAGGGACTTCGATTTCTCTTTATTTAACTTGTGCCTTTTCCTTTTCCCTAGTCTTTTCATTTGCTAGCCGTACATTTACTCTCTTAGCCATTCATTTCATTTGCAACTCACGTACAAAAACATTTCTCATATTTTCTTTCTCATTTTCATGGCATCTCTTCCTTCTTTTTCCATTTTTCTTTTTCTCTTTTTCTTTGCTTTGTCTCATGGTTTGCTCGGCCTCCACCAAACATCATCCATAGCCGACCTCATCTCCTCCTCCACCACCACCATGACTGACCACATCACCTCCTCCTCACCACCTAGCACCAAGGCCGTGACCACCATAATGCAAATACATCACCAAACTATGCATACAAACCTAGCCGAGCCTATATATTCACCATCCCCTTCCTTTTTGCTCGGCCACAACAAAAACCACCACCACTCCTTGCTTTGACTTGACCATACCATGACATAGCCATGCACACAAGACTCAAAACAATCATGGTCGAGAAACAAGCCCTATGGACGAACCAATTGGGCCCAAACCCCTTGACCTTTAGCCTTCCATGCATTTGTAACTTCCACTCTCTTCACCTTCTAACCTCTAGTCATGTATTCATGTTCCATAGCCGAGCCTAGCTTGCACAAAACATGATGTGGTCGAGCCACATGATGATGGTCTAGCCTATTAGACCATGGCCGAGCCCACTTGGTGGTTGAAGCAAGGTTATGACATTTTGTTTCATATGTTCTCATTGTTTTAATTCATCTTGGGTTGTGTTGAATCCATACTTATATTTGTTTGCTTTATTTTGTTATGTACAAGATGTGTATCTTGGCTCTCTTTTCATTCAAAATATAGTCGTGCCTTGTCGTGCTTTTCGAAGTTTGTTGTGTATCTCTAATTGTCAATTTTAGCTCTAAAAGGTGAGTTATTCACTCTATACATTCATAGTTATAAAATTGTGAAACAATGACATGTGAATTGTAGTTGATGATATGATAGTAATTTATATATATGCCTGTGATATGATTATATGATGTTAAAATCTGCTTATAAACCTGTTACATCATCTGATAAGTTAGATTATATTTTACTGTTTATTCATTTACTGTTTCTCACACTGCAAGTTCCCTTTAAGTATAAAATCACTATGGGTTGAAATGATACATACCCAAACGGACTTTATAATAGAGAAAAATCATTATGAGCTGAAATGATAGGCTCGAGCGATTTTTATTTATTTTATTGGACTTAGGATTGTGGGTTTGAAATGATAGAACTCGGATTTTTCTTTTTAAAGTACGGATTGAAATGATACATATCCGTATCACTTGACCTAGGTTAGAAAATATTATACAGACCCATGGTTATATTTTTAAATAATATTTTCATTAAAATTATTAAGTATTTTGAATTTTTAAATGTATGAAATTTGAGCTTAAAGATTTGATTTAATGAGTTAAATATAAGAAGATATTGGTTTCATACAAGTTAAAGTTTTATAAGTGTAAAAGTGGCTTTGATTGAAATTATAAAAATATATTGGTTTTAAATTGAATTTAAAGACCTTTATTGATGATAAATAAATTAAGAATATAATTGGATTTAATGTGGAATTTTAAATTCTAACCTAGTGATTGTATAGATTTTATTTTATGAAGTGGATATGCTTGCAAGATAAATAATTATGACTTTAAAAGGGTAAATGTATCTTAAATTATTACTTGACTTGATAATTGAAAATTTGGTTTCAAATGGAAATTTGGAGTTTGACTTGTTAAAAGAATATCTTAATTATGAAATGGGTATTTTAAAATGAAGTGTTAAGTTATTTGTTAAATTAAAAAGTTAAGTAAAATAGTGTAAGTTTGACTGAATAAATGAATTATTGTTAATTTGGATATGTTACTTATAAATTTTTATTTTATTGAATCATAAGATAAATGATATCCAAATGCATATTTTCTGAGGAATGAGATATGATTTTATAAGTTAAAAATGGCTAAAATTGAAGTTTTAATGTTTCTGAAATGTTATAATAAATCTGGAATTTGTTTTGGTAGCATTTCAAAATGCTGTGGTTTTCAGAGAGCAATTGCTAAGTGCTACCATTTCTGAAATTTAACTATGTTATGAAATAACTAAAATACTACAACACTTTATAAGTGTTGCTGTTTCTGAATTAGAACTAATTCTGAAAATACCAATATGACTACTACAGCACTTTATAAGTGCTGCTATTTTTGAAACTGAACTGTTTTGCAACACTAAAATATCTACTGTAGCACTTTATAAGTGCTGCTGTTTTGAATTTGACAATGTTTTTGAAATGTTAATATATTTACCGTAACACTTTATAAGTGCTGTTGTGGTTAAAATTTAAATGAACTTTGGAAATGAATATTATTTTGAAAGATTTTGACATTGAATTTAAATTGTTTAAATGAATATGTTTTGAGGTGAAATATAAACCATTTTTGAAATTTATAAGTTAATACAATGTTTTCGAAATTGGTATAACTGAACGAACGAACTTAAAAATGCTATAACTTTGGTAATGAATATTATTTTTAAGGGTGTTATGATTTTTCTAAATATTATGATTTCCAAATGATAACATTTTAAATTGATATGGTTTCAAAGTATTATGGTTTCAAAGTGTTTTGATGTCGAAATTCTTATAACTTTGAAAGTGCTATGACTTTTGGAAATGAATTTATTTGAAATAGTATTTAATTAAGAATTATTTTGAATATATTGATTTGCAATTGAAGATTTAAGAATATGACTTTATGAAGTGGTTTTGGTTTAAGATGATTTAAAAAGGAATATTTCAAGTTGAAATAAATTGAAGGAAATATTCAGTGATTGGAAATCTGGGTTTATTCTAATGATATTTTGGTCTTGAAGTATAAACTAGTTTTGAAATGGATATGATATTTTGGTTTTGAAGTATAAACTAGTTTTGAAGTGGATTGATATTTTTGTTTGAAGTATAAACTAGTTTTGAAATGGATATGATATTAGGTTTTAAAGTATAAATTATTTTGAAATAAATATCCATGGGTTATAATAACGGTTGGTTGTTAAAGAGACCAGGATCGGATATGGGCATACTCTCTGTCGATACCGAAAACCACTTTAACAACCGTGTACGCGGTGGAGATTCCAAAATGAAGTAGGATGATGGCGACGATTCCTATTGAGGTATATACATGGACCCGACTCCCGTGAGTTGGCATAAGGTGGCTAAAACAGGAGCGATCGACGAGCCAATGAGGTATCTCCTCTGATCGGACACATTCCATCGTATACCATTCTATTACTTTGTGATTGATTTGATGGCCATCCTCGATTTTTGATTTGGGAGTGTGTTCCGAGGTGGGCGGTAGTGGATGCTATGCGTTACACTACAAGAAATTTTATTTTTTGTAGCGCTCAAAAAACGCTACAAAAACTTTTGGTGGCGTTTTGATAATCGTTACGAGAAAACATGCCACTAAAAATCCATGAATTTTTGTTGCATTTATTTTAACGCCACTATAAATGCATTTTTGGCATCGTTTTTCAAACGCCACCATAAATTTTTTTGTGGCGTTTAAAAAACGCCACCAAAAGATCTTTTGGCGCTACTAATAGAATTTCCAACTTTACCCCTGTTTTACGGTTACATTTACTCAACGCCAATATATATATTTCGGTAGCGTTTTTGAAACGCTACTAAAAGTTGTTTATTATTTTACACAATTTTTTCATGCTATTATTTTCTGTTAATGGTCTATTTTGGTTCTATTATATCAATCAACAATCACTCACATAATCATCATATTCAAATAAGTTAAAAAACACATTAACCATATAATCAAATAAAATATCCATAACCATTCCAATACAATAGTTTTTCGACAAAATGACCTAACTCACATACAATAACCATTTGTATACAAATTTACACATCGGGTATTAATAAATGTTATATCTAACTAGTGCTAACAAAATGTTTGATTACCCATAATTCTTTGTTGCATACACAAATGAAAGCTAGCATCATCAAGTCCAAATTTGCTCTCTTCAAAAGTCCGATGCCTACACAAGTGAAAGCACAACAGATAGTCAAACAATTACGTTAACTCGTAGGACTTCAAATATGAAATAAAACATCTACAACATTATACAAGTATATCCTACTATAAATGATGTCATATAAATTATCAAAATTATAAAAAAAGCCATGTTACTTAATATCCTATGATGGTGCCCATGCCCACAAGAATTATCGAGAATCCAATCTTCACATACTGCATATTCCCGTGAGTTATTTAGAGTATGTGTTATGGTTGAGTACCTACTTTCTCAAAGTTTACAAATTATCCGGTAAATAATAATAATAATAATAAAACAAAGAAAAAAATAAAAATAAAAAAATAAACAGGTCCAAATGAAAGACTTTATGACACCCTATGATAGTTGGCTTCTGGAAAATTAAATCCAGTTATTATTTCAAACTAAGCTCATAAGTAACTGAAAACATGTCAAGTAAATAAGAGAGAGTTCAAATTTCTAAGTTTATGACCTAGACTGGGTCAACTCACATGTGCATTTCCCATCAGTTAGGGCCTGCTACTTCACTAAAACCCAACAAACACATCACCATCTCCACATGACCCACATAAAACATACACGTTTGTACATGACTACAACCCAGAAGCAACAAGGGTCAAAGAAAGAACCTGGAAGCAACTCACCGAGTCACCCTTAGCTTTTATTGTCCTCAACAGTCAATCATTCACATATTCAAATCAGAAACAAATGTAAAATATAACACCCTTAACAAAAAAACGAATGTTCCAATTCCAAAAACAATGGCAGACCCAGACCAAGACATGAACACCCTAACCACCCCAGGCCTATCATTTGCATCCACCCTTCAGATAACAGCCGATTCATTTCCATTCTTAAGAATCAATTTAAAAATTCATATTTTAACTTGAAGTTGTGTTCAAACATTAGAGTATCTAGTCATGTTAAGTGTTAAGTTATAAAACTGAAAACTGATCGGCTTATTCGCAAAAGGTCGTAAAAAAGTACAAAATTGGAATTCAAAGAAAAGGATCTTTCCTCTTAGGGAAGCGGAGCTCGTGAAGTGTCACAATAGATCTTTTCTAACATGTCTTTTCTTTTGGTCAACAAATTACTTCTTAGACGGTAGATAGGACTGCAGTGGGCAATTGAAAAGAAAATTATCACTTCCTAGTCATATGACCAACGTCCATTTCTTTTAAGATGGTTGAGCACAAAAGCTTTGGTTACACTACAAAATATATTACCACTGTTGTGAATGATCCATGTAATCTTAGATGATAGACACGGTAAACGTTAGATACCTTATAACTATTTTGTGAAAATCTATCACGAGCCAATAATGAACTTAAATTGAATACCACAATGATGTTTGAATGAACACTACAGAGGATTCCATCTCGAAAATGTATAGATAGCTATCAAAAAGCAAAGGAATTTAAAAGACAATTGAGATAACTCACCATCGGTGTATCACCACATGATGTGCTTGAGGCCAATACAACCACTCAAATGTGCAGTCTTCAAAATCTGTAGCAAGTATAGCAAATAAGAAATAGATACAACCTTGATAAAAAAGGTCTTCTAATTGAACACAGTACATAATATCAGTATACTAACATCACATATAACTTCATTTTTATTGTGTTCCAACAAGCAAAAACTAGTAGTTCGGTCAACACCTGAAAGGAAATTTCATCGGAGGATAAACAGGCTTCAGTTTCATGTTACTATGATATTAAAAAGGATCAGTTCTTATTTGAATTTTTATGCTAAAATTTACCTTTTGAAGAGCAGTTTCGATTTCACTTTTGCCTTTGAAAATTTTCTCAATGAATTTATGAAAAAAATGTAAAGCACCCACAGCAGCAAAACCATTAATCTGGGAAGAATCAACAGATTATATGTTCTAGCATTTGGTTTCCAAAGGTTTAAAACATGTAATTCCAACCGGATAAATTCCAATGAAATGAAATTTTTATTATACTTGTGGGTATGTTGAGTTTCAAAATCAAAGTCAACTAATGAAATAATACCGTTCCGAGGACCCAAAGTATGCCAACAATTTTTTTTCTGCAAGATATCTTCTGATTTATTAATTCTTCGCATCCACCCGTTATCATCTGCAGACAAAAAATATTCATCAACGTTGGATCTTTCCTACCCCAATAGAGAGAGAACAAAGCGTTAATAAAAATAAAAGAGAAACAAGAAGGAATAACATATTTACATTAGTTCTTAGAGGATGAAGCTTGAGCTGGAGAAGATAACGTCTCCATGCTAACTTACAATGACTCAAAATTATAGAGTTGAAAGTTGTAGGTATGCAGGTCCAACATCCAAATAACATACGACATTACATTAATACAACTCCAAAGTCCAAATAACATAAACATAAAATATATTAGTTAGAAACCGCACTCAGTCTCCATTCAGTTCAACCATTCAGTCCAAAGGTATTGTTACTCTATGCGATCTCCATTTCTCCATGTTACTGCAGTAAGACACTATACAAAATGTAGTAATATGTGTTAGCTGATAGTATTAAACTCTATGCTATAATGATAGGAGCTCACAAATATATAATTTAAACAATTATGAGTCTATTAAGTTAGACATTTCTCCACATTTTATTATGCTACGAATAAACTGTTGCCAGTGATAAAATGAAAGTGAAAGTGAGAGCATCATATATTGTTGCTGGTCATATAGATAAATGGCAACAATGAACCATGTACTATTTGTAACTAATAATTAAATACTAGTTCGTATCCAGCTACTATTTTATTAGTAGTAAATACTAGTTACTAATAAAATTTCCAGTCATAAACTGTCTATAATGATAAGCATGTCTCAGGGCATAAACCATGAAATAACTATACATGATAGTGGCATAAACTATAGTATTATTTGAAAGCAGAGAAGATATCATATCAAATATTATCTATCTAGAACTTGCTACCAAATGTGAGACTGAACTATGAATATGAATATACATTTCAGTGAAGTAATTAACTATCTATAACTGAACAGCCAGAAATTAGCAAGCAATTAACTTTAAAATGAAGCCTTTAAAACATGTACATAATGCCTTTAAAATCCACTTCAAATCATACCAAAATTTGAGGATATAATGTTGCATCTTACACAAAAAACGGACAGAAGTATTCAATCGATAAATTCAAAGTTAGCCCACAAATATAACTATTGAAAGAATTACTGTTTTACTTACAGTGACAATCTTGAGAAAAGAAGGATTCTCTCCCAAATACTTGACAATCCAAGTAAGAACACTAGCAGTAGTATCTCTTGCAGCAAAAATAACTCCAATGACATTATCAGCGATCTGTTCATCGGTTAAACCTTCTTTAGAATCCATAAAAGAACCAAGAAGATCGTTAGCCACCACATTTCTTTCCCTTCTGGATGAGATTATGGATGACAATATGTGACCCAATTGCTGCCTCGCCTTCATCGAGTTGTGATATAAAGTGCCTGGAATGTTGACTGGCTTTGAATTGTAACTTTCTCTAGTGTGAAGTAGCATGGCTTCAATTCTTCTACCAAGAACATCTCATCTTTTCCAAATATTGATAGTAGTGCTACATTAAATGTATACTGCATTAATGATAAACAAACTGAATCAGTACCAGTCAGTGACTTACTACAGAAATCCAACTATTCATTTTTTTCTCGGGAAATCATTAACGATTCGGAACAACTGATGCATTTTTTAGCAATAGCAATACTGATAAAATGAACCATTCCTTTCGGGTCGACATTAAATTATTTTTAAACAACCCATGCTAATGAGTGAACCTCTGTGTTGGGTTTCCAACCAAAGTAGATGACCTAATTCTTCATTATTCTTAGGTTGATCAAGAAAGTATAAAAATCATAGGATATTCAAACTATGAAACATATTAATATCCTAGCCTCCAAGAAGTGGATAAGTGTCTAACCACCAGCAAGTAGTAGAGAGAAAGTGCGGAGGTAAACTAAAATGGTGTCATAAAACTCACCACAAACTGTCTGGATGAATTATATGGATTGATGTATATGCTAAACAAAAGTCAGTAAATCTTATATATAAGGTAGAAACAAACATATGGGATTTATAAACATGATTAACCTCATATGTCAACTTTTCTTTCATATCCAAGGATATATAACTGACCATTTTCATTTCTTGAAATGTATTGATGAACTAGCCATCCCAGGATTCAAGGGCTCTTAAAGCAACTTCTTCGATGTATGACACATTTTCTTTAATAGCCTCAGGCATAAATGCACTAAGAACTAAACAATCCACTGTCTTACATCTTCGTTACCTATTGCCATCAAACCCCCTACCACTTCAAACAAAATTGCCCATCCACTTCCTGATAGTGAAGACAGACAAAAACATGAAGAAGAAAAAATTGACATAATGCCCTAAAAGGCTAACACATGATAGAGTGACTTAGGCCACGAGCACTATGGCTTGCACTGTGCTTTGTTAAAAATTGTCTTGAAATCCATATTCTAAACATTTTATATTTGTTTACTGCAACTACCTTATCAACCAACCATTAACTACTGGATTCAGATGGATTAGGGAAAAGAAAAAAAACAAAGATGAAAATAAGAATTTATAACTGCTTAGGGAACGCAAAACGCTAGGAGTTCTGGAAAACATGCCTATTTCATTTGCCTCTCCACAACAGAGATATAGAACGGATAGCAAACTCAAAACAGAATTAAAAAGATGAAATTTTGCAGGTACCAGGAGCTCTATCGCTTAAAACATCAATCTGGGAAAGCTGAAATCAGCTGAAATATAAGAAGAATAAAGAATTGATAAATTGTATTATTCAGGGTACAGTGCATAATGAAGCTAAAGAATTTATGCTACCTGTGATTGTCCTTCGGTCTTATGTGGTCCCTCTGGAAACGGATGATGGAGTTTTGTGTCGATCCGATACTTCAAATTTTGTATCGGAGGCAAGAGCATAGAGCTTGGAATGTTTCCACGCCATTGATATTAGAAAGAGAGAGGATGGTGATTACTGCCATTTTTGTTGTCAAATAAACCTCAACTATCACTTGCTTTTCTAGATGTTCGAAATTTGATGAACCGCAATTGCAAAGATCAACAGCCGAATCGGTCAATTGAGTTTAATGGAAGGATGGGGAAACGAAGAGGGAACCAACGATTTCTTTGTGATGAATGGAGAGAGAAAGAAAATTTTCTACGTATCAAGGAATTGGGAATTAGGGATTTAGGAGTAAAGAGGCATAAATTTTCTAAGTAATAAAGAGCAATGAGGCGGTAAATTTTAGGTCACGATTGTTGGGTTAGGCGGAATTTCTTTAGGTGAAGGCGGGAACGGGAAATATTTTTTTTGTTACGTTTATAGTACAATATGAATTAGTATTAGCTGCATTTAGATTTAATCGCCACGAATTATTGCTACTATAAATGGTTTTTCTTGTAGTGTTACCACCAGCGCGGATGCGTAATTGGTATATCTACCCTGGCATTGCCTAGTTGTGCCGTGTCGCCTACCCTAACGCGCCTTGTACGAGTTTGATTTGTGTCGTACCTATAGAGTATCTTCTCTTAGCCTCCCGATCTGGGGGTACGCACGTACTTTATAGACTACTGGCACTATTTATGTGTTAAGGTGGAAAATGTAAAGCCTTAACGCTATTTAAAAGTAATTTTATTTTACTATTAGACATTATTATAATAGTGAATATTACTACATAGTAGATAGTTTAACGGATCCTTAAAGAATGAGTGATCCCAAGCATTCTTTAAGTTACTTGTACCTTTATATTACAGTTCACTTGAGTTAGTTTACATTGTATAAGTATGTATGTCCTGACTCGAGTGTTTTGTGTTTTGCTTTACGCTCGGGTCAGACTGAGTGATACATCATTCGAGACTCGCCTTTGGAGTTGGATCTTTTCTTGGAGATCCAACTATCTATTTCGCTTTCAGATATTCAGTTGATTCCAGTGATGTATTCAGATCTTGTATTTGACTATTGTATTGAGACTTCTGTTGTATCTTTTACTTCTGTTGTATCTTGTTAACTCTGATTTATACATATATAGTAGCTTCATGAACTACTATTTCTTTGCCTCCGCTGCATTGTCATATTACTCTGTGCCTGTGATCTGTGATTTATTTACTGTATATTCTGAGTTTTGCCAAATTTATATTTACAATTAGATATTTTGAGCAATTCAAGTCCGGCATGTGCGGATGCGAATAGTTGAAAATATCGGGTCGTTATAGTTGGTATCAGAGCTTTGGCTCTAGGCAAACTTAGCATATATAGTAAATTTTTGAACGGAATCACTTTCGTTCGAGCTTGAATCTCTTCCTTTTTGACTCGATTTCTTTTGAATTTTGGAACGTCCCCTGCGGTTCCCAAAATCCATCCTTGTTCTCCCCCATTCGCCTTCTTTGATTCTGGAATATTCCATAACTCCACTTCGAATTATCTTTATAATGAATAGGCGGTCTCGCCAATCTTCGAATGATTGTAAAGGGGTGAAACTCCTTTATAAGGAGCATTGATTCACCGAAGATTTCTGCATCCTCGGTTTACAATGCTATCTATCTCTTGTTATCCCGAATTCTATCTCTTGAGATCGGATGTACGTTTGTCCCAGAACTCTACATCGATCTTATTCTGGAAGTCATGGTCGACCCGATTAAGGTTGCCTGAGATTTATATAAGCTTATTCATTCCCTTATTCTGTTATTTAATCATCTTGTCTTTTGTTTCCAACTTATCTTCAAATCACTCTTGAAGTATATTTGTAAACAAATATTTAAAATGTTTTATTGTATATGGTGTTGTTTGAGCTGTTGATGTTGATTTGGGTTTCCGATCGATTCGTCTGATCAATGTTATCGATAGGATCTCCAAAACACTTGAACAGAGAAAACTGACACCATATTGTTTTCAAATTTAGTAAATGGATAAATTTTGTATAATTATATTTTATATATGTATGATTTTCTGAATTTTGATAGTTAATAGAATTTGATGTTAAGAAATAATATTTGACTCTGTATATATCTTGTAACCATTGGCTTTTGTTTCATATATAAATAATTGAACTATAAAATATGGTTATAAATTAATTTGGAAATTTAAATGAATTGAAAATCAAGAATTTGATAATTTAATTTCCGATGATTTCGAACTTTGGTTTTAAAGTTTTAATGGGTATATTATTTGAAATATTTCCGAATAGAAACTGTTTTTAAAGAATTTTCAAAGTTTTAAATCAGTGCTCTTCTCTTTGTCGTTGGGAAATAGTTTCGGTGATGACTACAACATCATCGACTTTCATTTTTGAGTTTCGAAGTGAAGAGACCATTCTGTATCTTTGCTACAGTTTTGTTTTGAAGAATTAAATTGATTTGAATTTCTAAAAATTGACTTGATTTATAATATATATATTGGTATATGATTTCAAATTTGATTTGATATATATATTGTATATGTATTTATTTATCTCTAAATAGTTTGAAGTTAATCGAAAATTTGATTCTTAAATTTTATCTTAAAGGATGATTTCAATTACAAAATGAAGCCAAAATTTTGAATAAATATTTAAGCAGAATAATTGAATTAGAAAGTTTTATTTGTATAATACTCAATTGCATCCCAATATAACTTACCTTAATCATTCAGAAGTTAACTATGTAATTGGATAATGTACAATATAAAAGGATTTTATAAATAGAATTTGAGTGGTTATAATAAATGTTATACACTTAAATTTTAGTATAACAGATTAATAGAGGTAAATATAATAAAATGTTAATTGAATAATTACAATATAAAATGGTGTTAAAGGAATTTATAAATAAATTGGAGCAGTTATAAAAAGTGTAAATAAACTTAATAATATGATTAGATATATTAAGTGGAATAAATTTAATAATAATTTTGGAATAAAGAAGAATGAAATTTAGTGAATAAATTATGAGTATAATAAATGATTTTCAAATTCATGACTTTGGAAAAATTGTTAATTTAAGATAATTGTATGATGAGATAATGAGATTAAAAATAGTTAAGATTTATTTAACTTAAGTGAAATCAAATGGATGAAATTAATTATTAATGTAAGTTGAAATTTTCATGGTTTTAAATTTATTATCTTATTCCGTTTTCCCATCTATTTTCTTTCTGGTTGTTTCCATTCTCTTACCTTCTAAGTGGGAAATCGTATTTCGAATTGGTCAGCCCATGGAGCTACTATTTTCTCTCAGCTTGATCTTGCCACTGACTTTCACCAGCTCAGAGTTGCTGAGGAAAGTATTCCTAAGACTGCTTTCCATACAGAGAATGGTTTCTATGAATGGTTAGTCATGCCTCTCGGTTTGACTAATGCCCCTACTTCCTTTATTGATTGATGAATCGTGTTTTTCATGATGTGCTTACCAAGTTTGTTTTAGTCTTTGTTGATGATATCCTTGTCTTCTCCAAGTCAAGGAAAGAATAGGAGTCACATTCGAAATCTGTTCTAGAGACTCTTAGGAATCATCAGTTGAAGGCTGAATTTTGAAATACCATTTCTGGAAGGATGAAGTCCGATTTCTCGGACATACTGTTTCTAGTAATGGAATTTATGTTGATCCAGTTAAGATCACTGCGATCAATGTAAGTCTTTCTTCTCATCTTTCTTTGTGATTTCATATCATAACTCTATCATTTCGGTTGTCCTTATTTCTCACTATCTTGTTAGAGAATGGAAGGGTATTGCTTATACCAGTCTGTTTTGGAAACTTTTCAAGAATCTTTGGGTACTCATTTGAATCTGAGAACTGCTTACCATTCACGGACCGACGATCAAATGGAAAAAGTGAATCAGATTCTAGAGGATCTTCTTCGTGCTTATGTTCTTGTTTATGGAAATCTTGGGAAAATCATCTCCATCTGGTTGAATTTACCTATAACAACAGTTATCAGGTATAAGCTCAATCTTCTTTTCATCTCGTCTTAATCCTGTCTCATTCTATCTTGTTTTCTCTGTTTTCTATGCCTCGTTCCTTTTCGAGGATGAAAAGTTTTGAGTGGGGGAGAGTGTAACAACCCATAATTTTGTAAATATTTTTAATTAATTTTTATTTGAAAACTTTGATTTCTAAATCATTTAAAAGTGAATTTTTAGAATTTTCCAAAGTAAGTTTGGATTTTGTTTGTAATTTACTTTTCCAAATATAATAAAAAAAACGATTTTCTGAAAATTTTATATTTTGGTCGATGTTGGTCAAACTTTGGCTTTCAGTTAAAATTTTTAAATTTTAATTTTAATTTCAAATCTTTTTCTTTGAAGCAGAATATAATTCTAATATTTGCCCTGCTTTTCGTTTCGTCAAATTTTGTTATGTACTTTTTAAATTTGATAAATTACAGCGTTTTACACGCAGTTATTTTTTGTAATTTTATTTTATAATTTCTATGTTTATTTCTATATTTTATTTTCTATTTTATTTTGTTTAGACTTCTATTTTATTTATTGGATTTTAACTTGCTTTATGTTGGATTTTTGGCTTTGGAAAATTCAAAGGACTTCGATTTCTCTTTCTTTAACTTGTGCCTTTTCCTTTTCCCTAGCCTTTTCATTTGCTAGTCGTACATTTACTCTCTTAGCCGTTCATTTCATTTGCAACTCACGTACAAAAATATTTCTCATCTTCCCTTTCTCATTTTCATGGCATCTCTTCCTTCTTTTTCCAATTTTCTTTTTCTCTTTTTCTTTGCTTTGTCTCATGGTTTGCTCATCCTCTGCCATACATCATCCATAGCGGACCTCATCTCCTCCTCCACCACCACCATGACCGACCACATCACCTCCTCCTCACCACCTAGCATCAAGACTGTGACCACCATAATGCAAATACATCACCAAACTATGCATACAAACCTAGCCGAGCCTATATATTCACCATCCCCTTCCTTTTTGCTCGGCCGCAACAAAAACCCCCACGACTCCTTGCTTTGACTTGACCATACCATGACATAGCCGTGCACACAAGAATCAAAACAATCAAGGCCGAGCACCAAGCCCTATGGCCGAACCAATTTGACCTAAACCCCTTGACCTTTAGCCTTCCATGCATTTGTAACTTCCACTCTCTTCACCTTCTAACCTCTAGCCTTGTATTCATGGTCCATAGCTAAGCCTAGCTTGCATAAAACATGATGTGGTTGAGCCACATGATGATGGTCTAGCCTATTAGACCATGGCCGAGCCCACTTGGTGGTTGAAGCAAGGTTATGACATTTTTTTCCATATGTTCTCATTGTTTTAATTCACCTTGGGTTGTGTTGAATCCATACTTATATTTGTTTGCTTTATTTTGTTATGTACACGATGTGGTCTTGGCTCTCTTTTCATTCAAAATATAGTCGTGCCTTGTCGTGCTTTTCGGAGTTTGTTGTGTATCTCTAGTTGTCAATTCTAGCTCTAAAAGGTGAGTTATTCACTCTAGACATTCGTACTTATAAAATTGTGAAACAATGGCATGTGAATTGTAGTTGATGATATGATAGTAATTTATACATATGCCTGTGATATGATTATATGATGTTAAAATCTGCTTATAAACCTGTTACATCATCTGATATGTTATATTATATTTTACTGTTTATTCATTTACTGTTTCTCAAACTGCAAGTTCCCTGTTAATATAAAATCACTATGGGTTGAAATGACACATACCCGAACGGACTTTAGAATAGGGAAAAATCGTTATGAGCTAAAATGATAGGCTCGAGCGACTTTTATTTATTTTATTGGACTTGGGATTGTGGGTTTGAAATGATAGAACCTGGATTTTTCTTTTTAAAGTACGGATTGTAATGATACATATCTGTACCACTTGACCTAGCTTAGAAAATATTATACAGACCCATGGTTATATTTTTAAATAATATTTTTATAAAAATTATTAAGTATTTTGAATTTTTAAACGTATGAAATTTGAGCTTAAAGATTTGATTTAATGAGTTAAATATAAGAAGATATTGGTTCCCTATAAGTTAAAGTTTTATAAGTGTATAAGTGGCTTTGATTGAAATTATAAAAATATATTGGTTTTAAATTGAATTTAAAGACCTTTATTGATGATAAATAACTTAAGAATATAATTAGATTTAATATGGAATTTTAAATTCTAACCTAGTGATTGTAATAGATTTTATTTTATGAAGTGGATATGCTTGCAAGATAAATAATTATGACTTTAAAAGGGTAAATGTATCTTAAATTATTACTTGACTTGATAATTGAAAATTTGGTTTCAAATGGAAATTTCTAGTTTGACTTGTTAATAGAATATCTTATTTATGAAATGGGTATTTTAAAATGAAGTGTTAAGTTATTTGTTAAATTAAAAAGTTAAGTAAAATAGTGTAAGTTTGACTAAATAAATGAATTATAGTTAATTTGGATATGTTACTTATAAATTTTTATTTTATTGAATCATAAGATAAATGATATCTAAATGCATATTTTCTGAGGCATGAGATATGATTTTATAAGTTAAAAATGGCTAAAATTGAAGTTTTAATGTTTCTGAAATGTTATAATAAATCAGGAATTTGTTTTGGTAGCATTTCAAAATGCTGTGGTTTTCAGATAGCAATTGCTAAGTGCTACCATTTCTGAAATTTAACTATGTTATGAAATAACTAAAATACTACAGCACCTTATAAGTGCTGTTGTTTCTAAATTTGAACTAATTCTGAAAATACCAATATGACTACTACATCACTTTATAAATGCTGCTGTTTTTGAAACTGAACTGTTTTACAACACTAAAATATCTACTGTAGCACTTTATAAGTGCTGCTGTTTTGAATTTGACAATGTTTTTGAAATGTTAATATATTTACCGTAACACTTTATAAGTGCTGTTGTTTTGAATTTGACAATGTTTTTGAAATGTTAATATATTTACCATAACACTTTATGAGTGTTGTTGTGGCTGAAATGAATTTAAATGGTTTAAATGAATATGTTTTGAGGTGAAATATAAACCATTTTTGAAATTTATAAGTTAATACAATGTTTTCGAAATTGGTATAACTGAACGAATGAACTTAAAAATGCTATAACTTTGGTAATGAATATTATTTTTTAAGGGTGTTATGATTTTTCTAAATATTATGATTTCCAAATGATAACATTTTAAATTGATATGGTTTCAAAGTATTATGGTTTCAAAGTATTATGGTTTCAAAGTATTTTGATGTCGAAATTGTTATAACTTTGAAAGTGCTATGACTCTTGGAAATGAATTTATTTGAAATAGTATTTAATTAAGAATTGTTTTGAATTTATTGATTTGCAATTGAAGATTTAAGAATATGACTTTATAAAGTGGTTTTGGCTTAAGATGATTTAAAAAGGAATATTTCAAGTTTAAATAAATTGAAGGAAATATTCAGTGATTGGAAATCTGGGTTTATTCTAATGACATTTTGGTCTTGAAGTATAAACTAGTTTTGAAATGGATATGATATTTTGGTTTTGAAGTATAAACTAGTTTTGAAATGGATATGATATTTTGGTTTGAAGTATAAACTAGTTTTGAAATGGATATGCTATTTGGTTTTAAAGTATAAATTATTTTGAAATAAATATCCATGGGTTATAATAACGGTTGGTTGTTAAAGAGGCCGGGATCCGATATGGGCATACTCTCTGTCGATACCGAAAACCACTTTGACAACCGTGTACGTGATGGAGATACCAGAATGAAGTAGGATGGTGGCGATGATTCCTATTGAGGTATATACGTGGACCCGACTCCCATGAGTTGGCATAAGGTGGCTAAAACAGGAGCAATCGACGGGCCAATAAGGTAGCTCCTCTGATCGGACACATTCCATCGTATACCATTCTATTACTTTGTGATTGATTTGATGGCCATCCTCGATTTTTGATTTGGGAGTGTGTTCCGAGGTGGGCGGTAGTGGATGCTATGCGTTACCACCAGCCCGGATGCGTAATTGGTATATCTACCCTGGCATTGCCTAGTTGTGCCGTGTCGCCTACCCTAACGCTCCTTGTACGAGTTTGATTTGTGTCGTACCTATAGAGTATCTTCTCTTAGCCTCCCGATCTAGGGGTACGCACGTACTTTATAGACTACTGGCACTATTTATGTGTTAAGGTGGAAAATGTAAAGCCTTAACGCTATTTAAAAGTAATTTTATTTTACTATTAGACATTATTATAATAGTGAATATTACTACATAGTAGATAGTTTAACGGATCCTTAAAAAATGGGCGATCCCAAGCATTCTTTAAGTTACTTGTACCTTTATATTACAGTTCACTTGAGTTGGTTTACATTGTATAAGTATTTATGTCCTGACTCGAGTGTTTTGTGTTTTGCTTTACGCTCGGGTCAGACTGAGTGATACAGCATTCAAGACTCGCCTTTGGAGTTCGAGCTTTTCTTGGAGATCCAGCTATCTATTTCGCTTTTAGATATTCAGTTGATTCCAGTGATGTATTCAAATCTTGTATTTGACTATTGTATTGAGACTTCTGTTGTATCTTTTACTTCTGTTGTATCTTGTTAACTCTGATGTATACATATATAGTAGCTTCATGAACTACTATTTCTTTGCTTCCGCTGCATTGTCATATTACTCCGTGTCTGTGATTTATGATTTATTTACCGTATATTCTGAGTTTTGCCAAATTTATATTTACAATTCGGTATTTTGAGCAATTCAAGTACGGCATGGGCGGATGCAAATGGTTGAAAATATCGGGTCGTTACACTTCCATTTTATGATTTAAAATCTTATTTAAATCTGGAACATCAATTTCATATTTTATTTTCAAAATTTCCCCTTTATTTTTCCCAAACTATTTAAATCTTAAACTTAAAAATACATTCTTTTATATTTAAACAGTATTGCTTAAGTTCTTATTTTAAAAACTCTTTTATTCCCATTTGTTCAAAAATCTCTATTTTTCCATATTCCTGGATAAGGATTTTAAAATCAAACTATTTATTTTTCCCAAATTCATTACTCTTAATTTATCTAACTTCACTAGAAACATTTTATTTTAAAATTCTCTTTATTTTCCTTTAATAATTCAATATTCGTATTTATGATATTTTAAAGTGCCAAAAATATATCCAGCAATACCATAACACCTAGTAAATTCAATTTTCCAATATAATCTATCACTGATTATTCAAATAGATCAAATAACTAAATATGAAAATAATTTTCAACATTTTTGAGGAATCCAATTGGATCCCTCCAACCTATTTCCCTACATCCATAGATGTTAATACAATATAAAAATACCAATCCCACTTCGAGGGGAATATCGCGGGATATAGGGTCATCCGCTATTATGCGGGGCGCATAGGATCTCATCTGCTATATATATATGCAGGAATATCAATCACTCCAATATATATATATATATATATACTACTATATAATATCACATTCATCTGATAAATATTTATCCATTCAACAATCAACCATTAATTAATTTTAACTATTAAAATTAATTGCGGAAATCCAAAGTTGAGTGAGATTAACTCACCTTGATTTTTATTCTTTTATTTTTTTCCCAGCCGACTCTGAAAAATCCCAAAGTAATTCCAGATTGTCCAATTTGCAGCTACGAATCCATCGTGACCAAATTCGTGATTTTTGGACCTCACAAGTAAACGATGTGAAATTTATAAATTTTCGATTTTTATTTATATCAGTAACTTTTTTTCAAGTACATTATTTAAAAGAAATAATTACCTTACTGCCTCAGTCCTCCCCCTCACGCGAATCCCTCAGAACGCGACCATCAACCCCTTTCGAATCGGTCGCTACAACCCATCGCCTTCCACTAGCCAACATCGCACGCGAGAACAGACCCAGTCCCCACGTCGCCGCTACTCTCATGCCCCTTCCAAGTCGTGCGCGTACATCCCAAGGCACCACTGCCTATCGCGAGCTTGCTTCTTGCGATTTCCAGATGATCGTGAAGGCCTTCTTCCAACATCCAACTCGCCGCCCTTCGAAGTCACGAGCATGAACGCGTTTGCCTATTTGATTTTTGAACGAGGAGAAAGCGGCTTCATGCGTAGATTATTTCTCCATACGATAGTTTTTTTCCCGAACGAATGAATGTGTGATTATATATATATATATATATATATATATATATAGGTTCGAACGAATGTTGATTTGGGTTTTCGGCCATTTATTTTTTTCTCTCACGAGGTGGAAATTTACACATGAATAAGGGAAAGGAGCAGATTAGCCTTATCAATTTAAGTTCCAATTATATATTATTATTATTATTATTTTTCTCTTCAAGGATGTGTGACCTTTACTCTTTGTAAGGCTAGTAGGTCACTGTAGAAGAAAGAAAGGATAGCTGATGGTGAAAGAAAGTAGGCTGATGGGAGGGAATGACAGCCTAGTCAAAGTCAATAATATATATGTATATATATATATATAAATATATATATATTTAAATTAAATCGTCTCGATTTCGTAGCTTAAAATCTTGACCTCCTATCGAGGCGTGCCGCTAGGCGTTTATAATGTTATACCCCTATTCCAAACGCAATGGAAAATGTTTCGAGTCCCTATTCGATCGTATGGAGAAGATAGCTTTTTGGACCCAGTTATTTTATTAAATTTTCAATACTAATTTCAGCGCGTTTATA
This sequence comes from Allium fistulosum, assembly GCA_030737815.1. NCBI lineage: Eukaryota > Viridiplantae > Streptophyta > Magnoliopsida > Asparagales > Amaryllidaceae > Allium > Allium fistulosum. The sequence goes on along the minus strand of CM060907.1, from coordinate 680,084,571 downwards.
TCTCGTACGGCTAAACGACAACTCCAAAAGCTACGAAATTTGAAATCCGAGATTAATACAATATTACGGACCAAATGGAACTAGTTTCGTCGAAATCCAAGACTATGCCCCGTAAGGCTATTTTCAACGTCAATTTAAACGATTAAAACTGAACCAATCACTTCCAATTCAATTTTAAAACTTTTATTATCTTCAGTATTATCAATATAAATTTTATAAGCCTTTTAAATTGTTTTTAACAAGCTTAAAACTCAAAATTCAATATTTTACCCAATTTCCAATTATTAAATTCAATAATTTAATTATCCAATAAATGATTATATTTGAAATTCAAGTTAAAAATTAACTTTTAAATATTAAAATCAACTAAATATTCCAATTTCAAATATCCGAAATTCCGGGTCGTTACATTCCTCCCCCCTTATAAAAATTTCATCCTCGAAATTGTTAGGTAAGAAAAATGGTCCAATACCCGTTTACTATTTTCCCAAAACCACACAGTTTCAAACAACTTTCCAAAAACAATTTTTATTGAAGCCACACTATCACTCTTACTAACTTCCCAAACTCACCCCTAGATTTCAAATAATATTACTCCTCAATTATCTAAATTATAATTTAAAACCAAATTTTAAATTATCAAAATTTCTTCAAAATTTTTCTAACTCTCTAATTTTTTCGAATTTTTTTTGCCAGCGTCCCTTTTGCACGGCTAGATCGGAACAACTACAAAACGCCTCTACGAGCCCCAAATCATCAAAAGAAAACAAAAGCCAAGTGGCTCAATTAGAAAACCATCAAATTTCATACGATAATTTAAATACATACCTTTTTGTCAGGTAATCAATTTTATTTTCAAAATCGAATACATCAATTTATCCCTTGCTTTTAATTACCTGCACCTCATTTACCAATAATATCCAATCATTTAATTCCAAAATCATTTAATTCATTCCCTTTCAAAATTTCCAATATTTGCTTTACTTAAGCCCGTACGATGTACACATACCATCTGTACGCAATATCAACTCTGATCGCTCACTCGATCACACAAATTCACTTCCGAACTAGTATCATTCACATGACTCTCTAGTGCGAACTCAGATCTGGTTCCTTGATCCGAATTCGTCATTCTCCTTGAATAGCCATATACTATGATAGAGAATTCCAGAATCAATCAAAAATCCATATCCAGGGTTCGCTGTTGAAAATCGAGTGAAAAATTCCAACTCGGATCGATATAACTATCTCGAAATTCTGTGCTCGAATCTGGATCAAATCGCTATGCGAATAAAATAATATACGTACAACTTACGTATAAATTTCCAATTGATTATTATCTATCTCCAATTCTTTTATTCTCGCTCATTTAAATTTCCATCCACTTATTCACAATTTTTCTTTTTCCAACTTTTATTAAATCTTCATTCAAATACTTACTCAATATATTTTTCCAATACCAATTTTACTTAAGAATTTCTCCCTCAATTTTCTTAAGTTTATTATAAATATTTTGTACAACTTCCTATATTTATTTTCATTTCATCACTTAATTTTACATTCATTTTTATTAAAATTATATTTTCAATTCCTTTTGAACTCAATTTACCTTCCAAATCTTACATATTGAATTCTGTCAACCATATCTCAAACCATATTTAATCAACCAATTTCTTTAATTAGTTCCATTTACTAATTTACTTCAAATCTCAATCAAATTTTATTTCAAACTTTGGTTTTTACTTAGTCCATCTCAAACTAAATTCTCAATTTCACGTTATTCACATAATTCAAATTAAACATCATTCCAATTTTCAATTTCAATTCTATTTACTTACAAATTAAATTAATTTGTCCATCTACTAGTTTATTTCAACTTAATAAATTTTTATTTCATTCCTATTTCATCTACCTTCTTAGGTTAATTTCCTCAAAACTCATTTTTATTTAACTTAATTCAAGTTAATTTCATTCTAATATGCAAATTTCAAAATTTCTTAAGTTAACTTCCAGAGTTTAAACAATTTCTTAAACATCCAAAATCATTTTTGAAATATTATATATATACCCAAAATCCTTTGGTATATCAATTTATTCCTTTGCATTTCAAAATCAAACCCAGTTGCAAACAAACTCCAATTCAAAACATTCAAGTAGCAATTCCTCTCTTTGAAACTCGAAAATGAACACCGATGATGTCACGATCATCATTGGAATTATTTTCCAACGACCGAAGTGAGTTTAGTGCCTTTTTCCTCTTTTTTTTAAAAATCATTTTTAAAACATTTTAATTCAAAAATATTCTCCAAATAATTTCACTATGTTTTTTCCAACTTTGAAAAACATTTTCAAAACCAACGGGATTTAAATTCCCAAATTTCCAACTTTTAAATATTTTAAATCTATTTTTATGAACCATATCATCTTTAAATATTCCCCTGGAGATTTCATTTCATTTCAAATTATAAATTACATTTATAAACTTGTATTTACAAATTTCGTTTTTTTCTATGAATTATTTCTCTTAACTTTTAGTTATAACATTAATTCCTTATTCAATTTCCACAACGACAGTGATAATAATTTAATATTATCATTTCCTAACAACCAAGCAAACCATTTACAACTACAATACTTTATGAGAAATTATCTCTTTATATATATATATAAATAATCTGGGCAAAATTATTTCATTTACCCTATTTAAAACAATACTATGTCAAATTGCTCTGTTCAAGTGTTTAGAGACCCCTATCAATAACGTTAATTACTCGTATTGACCAGAATCCATAAGCCACTCAACAAACCAATCAACACAATATAAAACGATTTTATATCCACTAACAAATACGCGCTCATATCTATTAATACACTCAATCATACTAGGACGCTACTAACCCTATCTCTAATGAGAAATTCCCACCAGAGCCAAGGTTCTCGCTTAACCTTCAGCTCTGATACCAAGTGTAACAGTCCGGATTTTCGACCTTCGAAAATCGACAACAATACATCCACTGTATTACATGCCGAACAATCGATTGTCGGAAATACCATATCGTTAGAGACAGAAGAAAGAGGTAGAAGAAAAAAAATAGAAATAACAACACAGAATCTTACAATCGCAGCGGAACAATATATAATAGATAACAACTGGTCTTTATACAAAAGAACTATAACGTGTTATTTATACATTACATCATCTAAGTACAACACAATCAATAGCACAATACTGGACATTTATAATAAGTTGTCCTCACAAAAGCTGAATATACAGCATACCATACACAACGGAATATAAAACAGATACGTGATATACGTCTTCGTCATCTAGCTCGTCTCCTGAGCTCCATAGCATCATATCCTATATCTGCAATACTCGGTCTGACCCGAGCATTATAATAAATTAACACCCGATTTAGTATGGAAAACCAGCGTTAGAAAACACACTCAATTTGAATTATTAAAGTTTTCAAAATCCTTTGAAAATCAAAGGTATCCCGTAAGACCACGCCACAAATAAACACGACGGGTTTTTACCTTACGATAACCAAAACATTTCATATCAAAATCATCTGATATTATAATAGTGTCTAAGTACAAATACTTATTCAAATAGCTGAAATGCTTGCATCTCACGTTCCAGCATAGTTGGGCAGAAACAAAATCGTACGGCGCTTATTGGAGAATGGATTCTAACTGAATGACTAGGCACTGGGGTACCACCTGTCATAGTACATGTCTAGAAACACTGTACCGAGATCAAACCTATCGATCCCTGCCACACAAGACCGGACTACCCCTAACCTGGATAGTCTGAATAAGATTACCCCGCGGTTGGGATCAGCAATCGCTACACAGCCGAATAAAAAGGGACTTTAGATAGGGGTAACCTTACCCTACTTGGGTGCGACCCACTTAGCCTTGCCGCATCTCCCTTGATTTTCAGTCATTCTCGGTTAATGAGGCTAGAGGCTACGATTACCTTTTTATAAATATTCACTTAGAATGCTCATTGTCCTCCAATAACAATGTACTGATAGCATTCATCCATACATGTCCGTTCCTGATCTGAACGGAACCGAAGGCACTACTCCTACTACATCTATTTTAGAATCCCCCTTAGGATTAGTAACGATTAGCCTTGCACTATACTGCTCCATCTTCGACTCCAAGCTCTTGTTTTCATTTCGAAAACGTGCTCGTTGGATCGAAGTGGTTTTCGGATCACAAATCCGACCCCGGTCTCTTCGAAACAACGTTCGAAATTACCTTGTAAACTTAACCCCGGTTATTTAGGAAATACACAGACGAAGATAAGATCGGAGATCACCTCCTAACCGTTAGTGGATGGGTTTCCTTATCAACGTCCTAGAAGAACGAACGAGTCTATACGTACAATATAACACCTTGAACGGTAACTGTACCATATAATCACCATACTTCTTCCAGATATTTCCAAAGTTATATTTAGGTCTAGATTTGATAGTCGGTTATTTAACTATCAAATAAAAAATTAATTCAACCAAATATTCCATTTCCACTGAAAAACCGAAAGTCCTATTTAATTTAAATTTTAAATAAATTAAATCCCTTTATTCAAAAATATACACCTATCTCATCGAATTCGGCATATTCACAAATTATCTTTTTTTTAAATATTTTGAAATCCTTTTAAATAATATGAAAAGTACTGCTGCGGTATCAAACCATGGATCACAACTCAATGGTTACGTCTCTATCTCAAAGAAATCCAAGACTTAACTGCTGGTACTCACTGCCTCCAATTTCGCCATGCGAGTATACCAATACTCTCCGAAACTTTATTTAAAAAAATTTCAAAATAATACTTATGAAATTTCTATAATAATTCTCCAAGTAAAACTTTAGACAAAAACTACTTTTTAAATAAAGCTATTATATAAAATATAAATATTTAATAATTATTCTTTAAAATAATAATGCTGATTAAACCTTTAATAATTATTAACTACTATAACTAACTTAATTTATAAATAATTAAACAATTTTTGAACAACTAAAATAATAAATTTTTCTGAAAACATTCTTATAAACACTTCTAAATTTTCTAATTAATACTTTAAAATCTTTTCTTTTTGAAATAACTTAACTTCTAAGAAAAAAAACACATTTTCCACTTCAATATAGCCAGTTTGATGTGCACGTAAATGTGTATATATTTACTTCCATATTTTATCCCTTTTTAGTTAAATAAACTTCATATTTTGGCATTTTTACATGTTAAAACCAAAATTCAATTATTTTCAAACCATCATATTTTCATCTTCATTCAGGGTCAAAATGGTCATTTTTGTGCATGTGTCAATTTAAGAATTTTTACTTGGACAATTTTTATGATTTTTATAGGATATTTTGATGCATATGGAAGTGGGATTAATGATGATATATGCATGCATAAGGAAATACAAAGGAATGAAGAGGAAATAATTCAAGTTCAAGATCATGGAGGACCTCATCCACTTGCCTAAATGTATAATTAGGAGCTAATGGACAACTAAGTGGAGGTTAAAGCTTCATGCACATCAAATGATGGATTAATTAGTGGCTAATGGTTACTTGGTGGCCACATTTCCTAAAGGACATTTTGGGAAGCTGCCTAAAAATAGAATTAGGGTTTTATGAATGTTTAAATAGCCCTCTTGTGTACATGAAAACATCTTCTACTCTTTCATATTTGTTAGGAAATTAAGAAAGTAAGCTGTAAGCTCTATGTTGAATGAAATAAAAATGGCTTCCAAGCCTCTTCCTCTTTTCTTTTCTACATGCTTTTACTTGTTTTATTGTTAATTCTTATTTCTACGCTCTCTTTCTTTTTATGTTCATAGCTTAGATTTACATTTATGCACTAGTTTTATTCATTTCCTTCTAGTAGTTAATCTTCTTTTTTCTTTGTTTATTCTCTACTTTCTTTCATTTTCAATGTTGAAACTTACATGTGTTGATTTGGTAACACAAATGAGTAGCTAAACCCCTTCAAATTAGGGATAATGAAGCTCTCAAATATTATGTAATTTCAACATTTCTATGATTTATGATCTCTTTGTTTATGCTTCATGAAAGTGAATTTTGATGTAAGTTTATACAAGTGAGTTTGATCGTTTATATTGTTTATGCAAATGAGTTATTCTTATTCAACATAAACACAATTTACATCATCATTTGCTAACTAATTTTTGATTTTGAAATGAAAGTAAAAATAAAATTTGATGATCTATATTAATAGTTACAATAGTAAATAGATCATACTTAAAATAGCTTTTGCTTTGGCTTCATTTTCATGAGAATTGATAAGTGGCTTATTTGTTATATTATAGTTTGATGGTTTGAGTTATGTTAATTAATAACATAAACAAACCATACTTATGATAAATACAATGATTATTTCACTTAATATCACAATTGGAGATCATAAATTATTGATTGTTGATTTACAAAAAAATATGAGAGTGGATTTATCCCTAAATTGTTCTCTAGTCCAATAGTTTTTAAATCACATTTTAATTCTAGATTTAGCTTCTTTTTTGTAGTTAACAATTTCCTCTCACTTTGGTCTAATTTGATTGAATTGAAAATTTTAAAATCTTAAAAAAATTCCCTACGGATCGACCCGTACTCGCCACGTACTAACTTTTGTATGCCGTGCGCTTGAGGTAAAATTTAATTTCAAATTTTTCAGCAAATTTCTAAACCGATAGAATTTTTGAACGTGAACAAGTTTTTAGCGCCGTTGCTGGGGAATTGCTTTGATTTTAATTTTCTATTCTTTGGATTATTTTTCTTTGTTTGATTTTTGCGTGTTTTTATTTTGCGTGTGTTTGCATTTTATATATAGGGTCATCCGCTATTATGTGGGGCGCATAGGGTCTCATCCGCTATATATATATATGCGGGAATATCAATCACTCCAATATATATATATATACTACAATATAATATCAAATTCATTTGATAAATATTTATCCATTCAACAATCAACCATTAATTAATTTTAACTATTAAAATTAATTGTGGAAATCCAAAGTTGTGTGAGATTAACTCACCTTGATTATTATTCTTTTATTTTTTTTCCCAGTCGACTCCGAAAAATCCCAAACTAATTCCAGATTATCCAATTCGCTGCTACGAATCCATCGTGACTAAATTCGTGATTTTTGGGCCTCGCAAGTAAACGATGTGAAATTTATAAATTTTTGATTTTTATTTATATCAGTAACTTTTTTTTCAAGTACATTATTTAAAAGAAATAATTACCTTACTGCCTCAGTCCTCCCCCTCACGCGAATCCCTTCTCCAGAACGCGACCATCAACCCCTTTCGAATCGGTCGCTGCAACCCATTGCCTTCCACTAGCCAACATCACGCGCGAGAACGGACCCAGTCCCACGTCGCCGCTACTCTCATGCCCCTTCCAAGTCACATGCGTTCATCCCAAGGTGCCACTGCCTATCGCGAGCTCGCTTCTCGCGATTTCCAGATGATCACGAAGGCCTTCTTCCAACATCCAACTCGCCGCTCTTCGTAGTCGCGAGCACTAACACGTTCGCCTATTTGATTTTTGAACGAGGAGAAAGCGGCTTCATGTGTAGATTATTTCTTCTATACGATCGTTTTTTTCCGAATGAATGAATGTGTGATTTTTTTAATATATATAATATAGGTTCGAATGAATGTTGATTTGGGTTTTCAGCCATTTCTTTTTTCTCTCTCATGAGCTGGAAATGTACACATGAATAAGGGAAAGGAGTAGATTAGCCTTATCAATTTAAATTCCAATTATATATATTATTATTATTATTTCTCTTCAAGGATGTGTGACCTTTCCTCTTTGTAAGGATGGTATGTCACTGTAGAAGAAAGAAAGGATAGCTGATGGTGAAAGAAAGTAGGCTGATGGGAGGGAATGACAGCCTAGTCAAAGTCAATAATATATATGTATGTATATATATTTAAATTAAATCGTTTCGATTTCGTAGCTTAAAATCTTAACCTTCTATCGAGGCATGCCGCTAGGTGTTTATAATGTTATACCCCTATTCCGAACGCAATGGAAAAGGTTTCGAGTCCCAATTCGATCGTATGGAGAAGATAGCTTTTTGGACCTAATTATTTTATTAAATTTTCGATATAAATTTCAACGCGTTTATATCTCGTACGGCTAAACGACAACTCCAAAAGCTACAAAATTTGAAATCCGATAATAATACAATATTATGGACCCAATGGAACTAGTTTCGTCAAAATCCAAGACTGTGCCCCGGAAGGCTATTTTCAATGTCAATTTAAACGATATAAATTTAAAACTGAACCATTCACTTCCAAATTCAATTATAAAACTTTTATTATATTCAGTATTATCAATATAAATTTTATAAGCCCTTTAAATTATTTTTAACAAGCTTAAAATTCAAGATTCAATATTTTACCAAATTTCCAATTATTAAATTCAATAATTTAATTATCCAATAATTGATTATATTTGAAATTCAAGTTAAAAATTAACTTTTAAATATTAAAATCAACTAAATAATCCAATTTCAAATATCCAAAATTACGAGTCGTTACATTAATCAACAGTAAATAAATATGAGTGTAAGGGCATCGGAGATGTTTACGGGGTTTGACATCTCTTATCAAGTGTCTAACGTGAGTGTAGTAACTCAAGAGATGTTCGAGAGTTCCATCTCCTAAGGATTCGTTAAACAATCTACATACATAGTACAATACGCTATTATAATAGTGTATATAGTAATGTAAAGTATTAAAATAGCGTTAAGGCATTGCCCATATCCCCATTAACACATTTTTATATATTCCCGTAGTCTATACAGTACCGTAATTCCTCCATAAATTGGAGGGCTATCATAGGGCACCCTATAGGTATGGTACAAACCAACTCGTAGATGGCACGATACGGCATGTGAACACGGCACTCGAGGCAATGCCAGGGTAGGATTCTACCATTTAAGGATTTGGACTGGTGGTAACGCATAGCAACTACTACCGCCCACCTCGAAACACACTCCCATATTCAAAATCGAGGGGTGGCCACCAAATCATCACAAAATCATAATATGGTATCAAAGAAATGTGCCCGATAGGAGGAATGACCTCACTTAGCCCGACGTGGCTCTTGTATTAGTCACATCTAAGCTGACTCACGGGAGTCAGGACTACGTAAATACCTTATACAGAATCATACACCAAACCATCCTACTTCATTCTGGATTCTCCACCACGTACACAGTTGTTAAAGTGATTTTCGGTATTGGCAAAGAGCATGACAATATCTGATCCCGGTCTCTTTAACAACCAAACGCTTATTTCACACCGGATGGTTCTTTTACATTTCAAAAAAAATCAAATTCATAATTGATATCAAAATATCATATTCTCAAAATCACTTTCGAAGTCATATCACATTTGCAATCATATCACTTTTAAAATCATATTTACTTTCAAAATCACACTTTCCAAAATAGGTTAAACCCTCATTTAAAATTATCATATTTACTCAGAACATGTTATTTCACTAGAAAATATCATTTCAAATCTCAACTTAGATTATAACATCATTTAATCATAATCGCTGTTAAATCAAGGATTTAAATATAAACACTTCCACTTTACATAACTTGGAATTTAGAAAATAGTTTAGATAGTCATAAATAGTTTAGCATAGTTTTAAAAAAATTAAATAGTTTGAAATGCTTTAAAATAGTTTAAAAATGGATTATCATAGTTTAAATAGATTTAAGATAGTTTATATAAATTTAAAATAGTTTAAATAGATTAAATAGAATTTAAATTAGATTAAATAGATTTAAAATAAATTAAAATAGATTAAAATAAATTAAATAGATTTAAAATAAATTAAAATAGATTTAAAATAAATTAAATGGTTAATTTGATTAAATAGTTTAAAAATAGATTAAAATAGTTAAATAGTTTGAAAACCTTAATAATTAGGATTTTTAGAATAATATCTCTTTACACAATTTTTATTAAAATGAATTAATATCAAACTAGACTATTTCCTTCATTTCAACACATCTGGACCACGTCCCGCTTTTAAATTTCAATTTAAGTCCTTTAAATAATTCATTTAAACCAATTCCAATTTCACATTTAAAACTCGGATATTCAACAATATTTCAACTCATATAAATCAAATTTTATTTCAAAATATCATTTAACTTACTTCAAAATTAAGGATTTAAAATCATTTAATTTAACCAATCCGATCTCCGTATAAAATTTTCTACCATATGGTCAAGTGATACAGATACTTACCATTTCAATCCGCAAATATTTTATATTTATGGATATATATCATTTCAACCCGCAACCCCGAATAAAATTCAAAATCCATAAAATCACTCGGGTTTATCATTTCAACCCATAATAATTTTTCCCTAATCTATAGATCGTTTGGGTATGTATCATTTCAACCCATGGGGAATTTGCAGTGTTATAACAATATAAAAATATAACATCCAGTCATCCAATATCAAACAATTAAACATACATCACAATCACCATTCAATCAACCAATAAATAACATCAATTAACTGATTATCATCAACAGGTATTCAATTGACAATAAATTCAATATTAAATTAAATGACGATTAAATGCAATAAAAGTAATATTTAACTGGAATGACAATTAAATATACCAAATATCAACCAATCAATTTCTAATCACATCATAAATTTAAATTAACTAACATAAGACAATTTAGTAGTTGTGAGTGGGTTGAAACACTCACCTTTGATTTTAGCCCATAAAAATCCAAACAGAAGCACAAAAACTCAACAGTCTCCAAATTCAACTAAATCAATTTCATTTTGTTTGGAATTTAAATATGAATCCAACAGAAGAAATCACGCGTGAATCAAAGTTTATATGCAAAAGATATTCATGTTATAAGAAATATTATTAAAATAATAATTAGTACGCATAAAAAAATAAACAAATTTTAATACTTACGTTTTTCTCAAGGTGAGGCTTAAGGAAAAGATTGAAAACAACTACGATGAGGACAGGACGTGTACGAAAAATGAAAAAAATCATGTTTCATAAAAGAAAGCTTTTGGATTTGCAAGAATAAGAGCTTTTGAATATGAGGTGTCAGGAGAAACAAAACAAAAATGAAGAAATAAGCTGCAGGTTATTTATAATTAGGAAATGAAGGAGGAGGGACAAAAATAAATGTCACATTTTATTTTGAAAGCTCCAGGCATTAATAATGCGTAAGGAAATGCACGTAGGAATGGAAAAGTTTGCAAACCAAAGGAAAGTAAAATTTTGTATACGTAAAAATGAGGTGGCAAGAATTAAATACAACCTAAAAGTCTAGGCTCAGGTATTAAATAGAAGGAGAAATGAACGGATCAAGTATTAATAATAAGGAAACTCTTTTAAAACATTCATGCAACAATTAATAACAAAAGAAATTAAGGGACCATGTACATCGCAAAATCTTTTGAAATTCTATTTTTTGAAACGTAACCAAATTAACTTCATTAACTCAAATAATATTCAAATTTGTAAGCATTTAGGTTTTTATCTACGCATAATAAAAAAATTATAGTTACCTTAAAAATGAAAACGTTCAATTTGGTTCCCAAAATGATCTTTTATTTCCATTAAAACACCCTTTTTGTTTAACACAAAACGTGCGTTTCTTTTATTAAATCTATTAATTGCAATCAATTTTTCTTTCATTTTAATTGAAATATTTGAATTACATTAATTGCAATAACTTACAAAGTTAAATTTCAAAACAGACAACTAAAATTGATGAAAAATAGAACAATTGTTTATTTAAACATGTTTATAAATTGGTTGTTTATACACAAGAGTAATAAATAACTTACTAAAATAGATTATTTTCCTATTCTTGTTATCAATCTGCAAGCTAAAACACAGTTCAAATAAACATATATTTCTTCCTTTAAAATCAACCATTCTATTCTTTATTTTAATGAAATTAAACTTACATTCACAAATGAAACATTCATTTTATTTGATGTAAATGTTCTTTTCATTAAATCAAACTTTCCTTATATTTTTCACAAAATATAAGCCACTTTTAATTACACCTATTAATTTATAATTTAGTATTCTCTCTCCTATTAATTGAAAATTTTCAATTACATTAATTTCAGTTGATTAAGTTTCAAAATGGACTAAATGAATGTAATGAGAAGTAGAACAATTATTTCCTATCTAATAGTAATTTAAACATATTTATACACTATTAGATACAAACAGTAATTATACACTTCTTACTAACTAATAGTTTCTTGTCTCTACAATCAATCTTTCAGCTACTAAACATTTCATATAAATAAACATATGTTTACTCGTTTACTAAACTTATTCATTTTTATTCTTTTATTTTGATTTACCCTCCTACTATTAAATCAACCAATACCTTATGAAATTATTAACATAGGTTTCTATCTTATTATCCTCATTTTCTACAATTATCATCTTTTACTATATTAGTTGCAACATTCCAATTATATTGAGTTTTTGTCGATTTTCACATTAATTATAATTTAAAGTCCCAATAAATTCATTTATCTTAGTTTCACTCTTTTTATTAAATAAATTATTGCCTTAAGAATATAATTGACATTTCTGTACATTTTATTACCTTCACATTTTACAGTTACCGTCTTAACTCATATTAACGTAATATTTAATTACATTTAATTGCAATTGATTTCCAACTTAATTCAACATATTAAATAAATTCGTAATAAATAACAATTGTTACATTTATAAGTTTGTTATCTACACACAAATGTTATAACTACTAACACAACACAAATTTTATCCAATTTCAATTTATTACATATTATTTCATCAATTAATATAACATTTAAATTTATTCCCTTATTTTAAATTTATAACCAATTATAACTTACAATTATTACAATTACTTGAGATTACATTCAAATAGTCATCTATTACATAAATTTACATTATCAAACTTCATTTTAGTTATTTTTCTCATTCCTACATCATAAATTTTATTTTCTTCCAACACTAAATTACAAAATCTTATTTAATTCAATATTTTAATTATCGAAAAAATGCAAGTTGTTACACATGCTGTCGTCTTTGCATTTGTTTTTTATTTTGATTTCTAATTGTTTTGATTTGGTAATACCGCCTTAAACCATTAATGGAAGACATGATACCCTATGTCGAGAAGCGTGAAAACATATCTTAATAACAATCAAAACACCCTAAATAACATATGTTTAATTGATTTGTAGAAGAAAATAGGGTTTAACACATGAAAAGAAAACTAACCTCTTTATGATCATCACAATTGGGATAATACATTAAATTTTCGCAATCCATTATCTATTAAGCAAAAAGAGAGTTTTTTTTAGGGTTTAGCGTTTGGAATTTTTGAGAAGTCAAGATTTGCCAAGAAGAGATGAGAGGTACGACTGTCTAGGCCGAGTGAAAAAGTAGAATACGGTGGCCAGAAGTACATGAAAAATATTGATATCTAATAAAATTACAATGGCGGCTGGAAGAAAATAATTGGGTGCCAATAGTAGTACACTAACTAAAATAGTTTCATTCCAAAATGAATATTTATAATATTTTTATTAAAATTAACCTATATATATATATTTTGTCAAACACGAAATGGATATTATTTCATAGATAATTTTGACATGATAAATATTCAAAATGACGCTGCTTTGACCACCACAATATTGTTATTTGCAATGTGAAATTCTAATAATCCTCTACACCGATGTGACGACCCGCACTTTTATATTTTGGTAAGTAGTTAAGGTATTATTTACATAACCAAACGACTTTAAATGACCTAAAACTTTGGTTAACGTTGTAATATGACATTTTCAGACTTTAGAGTAAAATGTGCACATTTTTGACCCAAAAAACTTGTAAAAGCATAAACTTCTGATAGGAGAAAACTTTCAACCTGATTCTTATTTTAATGAAAAATTTGATAGTTTTCCTTTTCATAAAGTGGTTATAATAGTAATTTGGAATAGCCGTTTGAGAGATATGACTGTTTTAAGTTTAGACAAATTTAGTTCGATTTTGTACTAAGGCCCAAAAGCCCATCTTTTCGTTTGATTAAGAGATTTTAGGGTTCGTGATGTTCACGTAAAAAATGGCCAAAATATAGAGATCCAAATCAAACAAGAGAAAATAGTAGGAAAGTAAAAGGAGACGTAAGAATTTTTATAATGGTTCGACGTAATCTCCCGCCTACATTCACTTTAATCTTTATTATTAGTTGTTTTCTCCCTAGATTACAACTAGTTATATCAGATATGACCACAGTCTAGTAGATCTCAGATTTACAATAATGTTTCTAGCGTATTTGAGGTAGAAGACATGAGTGAAGAAGAAGCGGAGTGATGATCCTTGATCTGATCCTTTTCCAATTGTAGCTGGGTTAGTATTTATAGGGAAAGAGCAATATAGAGTCAGAAGCCTACTTGAGTTGAAGCCCAGGAGAGAGCCCTAAGATAAACACGTAAGCACATGGGCCCATGTGCCATAAGAACCTCTCGATACTGAGTGGCCAACCACTCAGTACTAAGTGGTCTATTTAAGTGTAAACCTTCAAGTCTTGTTTGCTTGCTCAGCTTTCTCCTTCTTGATATGTTTTGAGCCCTATTCCATTGACTTTGAGTTGGGTCTAGTAATTTTCTCGATAACACTTGAACTATCCTGCTTTCTTGACTTTCTTCTCATCAATCTTGTGAATCGCTCAATTATTCTCTGAGAAAAGCACATGACTTCGAATGGTTGAAAATGTAGATGAAGTACATGAAGAATGAGTGACCAAATTGGGTTGAATGGACCACTCGATACCGAGACAAAGCACTCGGTACCGAGTGGTTTCCTTAGCCAAAAATAAACTTGCAACTTTTGAGATCCATCTTCTAGTCCTTTGGATCATATTTCCAAGTTTGTGAATTGTCTCGTCTTCATTTGGCTTTCTAAGTCTAGTTGAAATCTGCTTTATCAAAAAGCAGGTTAACATGTACTAATCCTAGGGATAGAGAAACCATCAAAACATTATTTATCCTTTTTAACACTGTCTCTAAACCACCATTAACATATCTCAATCAAAATCAATCATAGAACCTACTATTTTGGGCTAAAATAAAGAGATTAAGTGATTCGACTTTGGTGTGAGAGGTCACAAGTTTGAGATTTGCGTAGCGTGATTCGAACGTTTATTGACATGTGATATGTTGTCCCAGTGACATGTTGTGTATAAAGTACCATTTCAAAAAAAAATCAAGAGATTAAAGAAATCAATGGGAAGTACTATGGATCATAAACCATCATTTTGAGAGGGAATTTCATTCGTCTTTGTTGTTTATCTCGGATTCATATCAATTTAGGACCGATTTGATCATTTTTACATCGATATGTGAGTTGTTTATAACCATTTACATATTATATGTTGGAATATATGTTTAATAGTGTTTTGGATCCATTTTCAAGTTAAAAACTACATTTGTAGATCTAACCTGATTTAAAACATGAATTAAAATGTGTTTTTATTGATTTTAATTTTTTTAAATCTTATGTTTAAATGATATGTTTTCATATATGCATGTAAGGTGTATGTTAGAATGTTTGTATTGTTTATGATGCTTGATATGATGATATATTTACTATTGTTGTGATTGCATGTTTGTATGTATGGATGAAACACTCATGTAGAGTGATATGGAGGTGATTATTTTATGGATGGAGAATTCTTGCGCATACATGAAGGATTACTACACCAAAACAGTCATTTTACAACACTTACTTTTTGGATTTTGTAACAGTTATAATCGTTACAAATTACCAAATTTTTTTTCTATTAGTACTATTTTCTAATGGTTATAAGCATTAGCATGTTTGGTACTTATGCAAATAAGTTGATGTAAGAAGGATAAACTGGTAATTTTTCTTTTTATTCTTAGTTCTACAATTTCTAGCGCATTAGCATACCACTTTCTTTCTCTTTATATGAATCTAGGTTTTGCTTCGTATTTTACCTCCTTTGATCCATTTTTCTTTTATCGAACCTATTCAAATCTAGGATAACTTTTTCTTCTGAATCTTAAGTATCTTATTATTTTATGAATCTCAGGTATCGTCAGAATCTCAGATAATTTTCCTCTTTTTCGTTACTTTTATTTCACCTAATAAAATATGGCATAACTTGTAAATTTGATTTCTTGAGTGGTTTGCTGTTGTTTTAATGTAGTAGATTTTAAACATATATTTTAATGAAATTTCATAAAATCAATCCAAATGAATAATAAAAGAAGAAGGAGATGTAGCGTATTTTAGTAAAGAAATCAAGTAGTTTTACTAATACAAGTGATAGTTACTACAGATTATAATTTACTTACATTTTTATTTCCATATGTTAGACATAACCAAAATGTCCAAATTTAATTTTTTTTGCTTACTTCCCTATTTACTGTATCTTTAAATGATATGTTGAATGCTTTTTTTTATATCAAATTTGTATTTTTAAGTTCAATAGTGAAAAGGAAAAAAATGTACAATATGGAATTTTTATATGTTATATTGATGTTTTTCTTAATATTGTTCATTTTTAATGCTAATTTTTTCTCAAATTAGAAAACGAAAAGTATTTTATTGTTAAATGCAAGAAAATCTCATATTTTATTGTTTTATTACTTACACTTCTTTAACTACCTTATGTTTGATGCATAGCTAAATATGTCTTACTGATATTTTTATATTGATTTTTCTATGCTATTTTTATGTTGTATTATGTCTTAAATTGATCAATGCTTTATTCATTTTTTGGAAGTTGCAAAGGTTTGCATGTGTTATCAAAAAACTTCATGTAAAGATTTTGTTTTCGACATTGATAATGTGTAATTTATCATAGTTGGTTTATTGTTCATTTTCATAAAAGACATCATATTCAAAATTAGCTTACCGAGGTGCCTTTCGTATATGCTATAACTTATAAAATAACCACAAATGATATGTAACTGTACAAAAAATCATGGTTAAATCGATTTATTTTCCAATATAAGAACATTTAATCTAGCATTAACTAGTTTTTCTCCATATGTTTATGAGTGATAATCTAGCAATATGTTTTATAGCGCTAGAGTTAAATATGCATGCTACAAATTTCATTAAACACGTTATAATGCAAGCATTTAATATAAAATTAGAGGTATAATCTAAAGGAAGAAATTCTTGTTGATAAAATTAAGGGTATGTCCTAAGGGTAGTTATGTAGTTTATTGTAAATTATTAATTTTGTAATAAAATTTCGTTCGAAATAAAATAGTTTTTTCTTTATATTATATGCTTGTTATAATATGTTATAATTAATTAATTATTTAATTTAAGTATATTTATCAGAAAATCCATAAATGGTGTGTTTAGTGGTAGTAATTACAATTGTTGTAATCATGAGTATTTTATCACAATATAATAAACATATCATTTTAAATATTCTTAGTCAAGATGTATCGAGACTAGACATCGATACATCTGTTGAGACTAAAATATGTAATGCTCTCTGAATGTTGGACATTCTATTACTCATGACTGTTGGGTGCACCTAGAGGTTACATACTGATAGTTATTCGAAAACTATGGAGTGACTCACTCGATAATTTTCTATTAGTTAATATAACCAAGGTCAAACAGAAAATATCAATATGACAATACAACACATTTCTCTTCACTTGAGAATATTGTTGATTTTCAATATAGAAAGCCTTCTTTGATTATAATTAAATCATGGCACGACATCCATCGAACGACTATAGTTGGGTCGAGTGGAAGAATTAGAAGTAAAACACTATTTAATAAAGGATTTGTCTCCTCGGTTATATGAGGTTAGTATAACGATCAACTAAAGTTAACTCAAACTCAAGCTCTCTGGTCAGAGTAGTTAGGTGAATAAACATTTGTTATTATTGAACCAAGGACTTTTCTTTGGAGTCTTTGGATTATAAAGTAGAATATGGATGATATTGGAATTTTGACCGCTACCAAATTCTGTAAGTCCTAATGTGATATAGTTTTAACGAAAAAATTGGTGTAAATAACTGTCACTACCAAGTAACACTTAAATAAGTAAAATTAGATTTTATCGAAGCTATGTAGGCAGAAAATTTAACCATAATATAACACCAATTGCTAAGTGACATCTGAACATTAATATTCGGACCGTCGATATTAATCGTTGACCGCTAAGAATCACACAACCAAAATGTTGAATACTCCTACTACCACATGATTTAATTAATTATAATTGTCATAAATTAAAAACAATAATTAATATTTTTGGAATATTAATTATAAATTTTTATTTAATTTGTGTTGATCAATGTTAAATAGTGTGTTTATAATAGTTATAGACACACTTATCGATGTACGATATCCGTGTGCATTCGAATTGGATTTAAATGCATATTTATTTGATCGGACTTAAAGCAATTTGGAGGCCTAAATAGGGGCAAGCATGGCCGACCACACTAGGGTAGAAAGGAGAGGTTAAATAATTAAAGTGATCTTTGAAATAGTAAGAGAGATATACGAATCTAGATCCATTTTTAGCTTCCATTCTCTTTTGGTTTATAAACACTCATAACCCCTTCATTTTTTCACTTGATTTTTGCCTCTTTCCCATCACATTTCTAACCGAGCCACCTCTTAGCCCTTCTTATCATTTCAAGCACTTCCAACACAAATTCAAATACAATTTATAGATCGATGGTTGCAGCTTTCAGTTTGGTAGCTCGTTCTGAAGGTTTGAATGCTGATTCAAGGAGTTATTGGATTTAACATTTCAAGATGTTTTATTTAGGCTATAGATAAGGGAAACTTTTATTTACATATACATTTATATATAATTATATCTATAATATTATGTGCTTATATAGTACTGCTATTATTAGGAACCTATATATTATGGCGTTGTCTTCATTAGGTGAAATTATATATGTGTATAATAATATAAAAAGAATTAAATGCATATTTACATACAAATTACTCACGACCTGATAAAAATTCGAATATAATAATATTAACATGATTTTAAAATAAAACCAATTTTAGTTCAAACATTATTATATGAAGTATGTTTTATATTTTATTAACATATGTATATATGCTTATAGTGTTCGTAAATATTAAAAACAATTTATGTAAACCACATATATATTTGTATGTATATATTTTATTTAAAACGAATATCATATAACATACATATATCTTTTATTCAATTAAATATTGTATCCAATTATATTATATATATATGAGAATCTATTCACAACATTGGGATCTATGGCGCCCCACCTCTATACTTACACTAGCCAAGGACACTACGGGGTAATGTGGTCGACTAGCACGAAGAATAAGGCTGTTAAGGAGCGACCATCTGTGTAATTGCTTTGTGCGAGTATCGATATGTCAGATAGTATGACATGCATTTCATTTCAAGAGGAAATCTGATATATCCAATACAAACTCAAAGCTACTACATAGTGACTATGAGGCCTTTGGAAACAAATATAAAATAAGCATAACACAAATCAGTCACAGATATTCATATTACTAAGGCAGAAACAGATATGAATATAGCACATAGAAGTGAACATCAAAGTAGTGGTCATACAAGGTCCACTACATCACAAAAGAATATGTATACGTTAAGGAGTCTCTATCTCGAATGTATAAAATAAAAAAACTACTAAGCTAAAGTAGTTAGCCAAAATTCAGAAGCTAGTCCTTGCTAAGAAGTAAAGTGGAAGCACCTAAAACACCTTGGTCCGACCTGAGTATTATTTAAGAAGAAAAATAATAAACGGATCAGTCCAGCTATAAATATCATGTAAGATGAGATAGGATAAGAGATATGACAAAAACATATGATAACAATAATACCATGTTGTGACAAGTATATATTTGATAACAAATGAAAATCATACAATATCTCAAATTTTCTCAAAACACCAAAAAGAATTATCATATTCTTTAGCTTATTCACCAAACCTCAAATATTGACAAAACATATCAATGCAAATCACAAAAATTGGTGAAACACAAATTCTAGAAATCAATAATTACAAATCTAGAAAACACAAAGGGGGAAGCCTATCACAAACGGGAGCATGAAAACTCACCGACACGTGTATCACAAACGGGACGCTATCTCATGGTCGCTAACCCATAAAATTTGAGCCGAAGCTCCACAAACGGACCGAAGACCATGGGTCACTACCCCACCAAATTGAGCCAAAGCTCCACTGAAATGGGGTTTAGTCCCTCACATAGACAAAGAGACATCGCACATCGCTAGTCTAAATTACAAAATGATCATCATTAATCAATAAGTGTAAATTACACTAAGCTAGTAAATAAATGAGTTAGGCTTCATGTCCCATAACCACTGGCTTAACTTAAATATTTACGAACAAATTGTAGACTTCCACTCTAAAATTGTCACGAGATTTCAATCGAACAAGTCTAAGAATTAACCGATGAAGTAAACGCAAGCATTTCATACCACTTGTTTTGCTAAGTCGTTTAATTGGATTTCTTATACGAATGAGGTAAAGGTTTGTATATACTAATAGATTGGAAAATGGTTTTAATAATGACCTTTGTATTAAAAATAGTGTTGAAATTGTTTTTGTGAAAGATTTTTAGTATTTACTACTAGTATAAAAACCTTTGTATTTTAAAGTAACAAATCACAGAAATGATTGTAAAAACAATCTATCAACAAAAATCCACATTCGACGACATGAATTAAAACCATAAAATCGATATCAAATCCGTCAAATGGAAACACCAAAAATCCAAAAAAGAAATCATCAAAGTCGGTATTGATTGCGATAACTATTCAGATCGTCAAAGATCGATACAAATTGGAAATCCACTCAAAAACAGGCAAAATATGCAAAATTCAACAGAACCAAACGTCTGGTTGGTTTGACCAGACGTCTGACCCTAGGCTCTGCCATTTTATTTTATTTTTTCGTTCTTATAATTTTTTCAGAAGCCCCTACCAGACGTTTGGAATTTTCAACCAGACGTCTGGTTGCCTGGGCCTGGGCAGAATTTGCCTAGGCCAATGATGGCCAAATCAATTCAGAGGCGATCGAACGAGCGATGGAGGCTAGGGATTTATGCCAAGCGACAACCCAGCCCTATAAGCTCTTTGATATACCCCAAATAACATGTCCAAACATCCATAGAAGGATTTTCATAAATTTTGACTTCAAAACCAAAATTGGAAAATTCGCCAAACCAATTCAAATCAAAAGCAATTGAACATGAAATAGATGTTAGGAATTCAAACCTAACAACAATGAAAGCTATAGACATAGATGTGAGTTCAAGAGCTCACCTTTAAATTCAAAAACAAGAAATGAGAAGCTCTAAAACAAGCTTAGACCAATTCCTCTTCACTACACCTCTAGAATCTTCAATCTATTATCAAATGCAAAGTTTTTCCTAAGTTAGGTTATAGGAAAAATCAAGAATTGAAGAGGGATTGAGATGGAGAAGATGAAGAGGATTCTTACCTAAGATTTTCCTTCATTTTAGAACTTGAATTTCCTAAGAGAACTAGGGCTTAGGAATTTATTTTCCTCTTCCCACCATTTTTCCTAGGGCTTGAGTGTATTAGGGAATTAGAAATGGAATGAATGAAGAGGAGTGGAGTGGGAGGTATTTGGTAGAAGGTTTAGGTTCTCTTATTGGGTTAGTGGGCTAGAACACAACCCAAAGCCCAAATGAAAATACCGAAATCCTAATCAACTCCAAACATAGCAATGTTTATACTCAAACATGTTGTAAACACCATTTTGAACTCAATGAAAATGGTCTCGAGTCTGGATTCGACTGTTTACAAAAAGTCACATTTTGAAATTTAATCCAACTGATGACGATATATTTAAATAAAACATTTAAATATACAATCGTAAAATTGCAGGTTGTTAGAGGATCTCTCTTCCCACTTTCAAAGCCTGATACTGTTTTCTTTGTTTCAAATCCACCTCGAGTTTCAATGCTATCCAAATCGAGAAGAATCTTCGATTTGTATCTACGCTGGATCTCTTCCTCCGAATTTGAGGATTTAAACTTTTACCAGCCCACTTGAGATCCAAACAAAGTATCCTTATGGGCGTGTTTTACGTAGTTTTCCACAGTCTATTACGATGAATCGTCAATGATTTCAGACACTCGATTGTTGATTTAATACCCTGATCAAATGATTAGGCGGAGATTAAGCCATAGGAAGGTGGTTGTTTAGATATGGATGAGGCCTAACATAAACTATTTGTCAACGCTGCCTGTTCTTTTTTATTATCAGGTTCGATCTATTTTTCGATAGTTATACAACATCGGAATTTTTTTCAACACGGTCGTAATAGTTTTTGGAAAATTTGTTTTGATATTTGAAGGCTGTACTATTCAATTACCTCAGTCTTTTCGTCTTCACTCAAGCCAAGCAATCTAAGAATCTTAATCAAATTATGTCAGTTGAGTATCAGTTAGACTATGGCGGACCCTTGGCTACGGATTCATGGCTCTTAGACCTGGCAAGTTCAAGGCCAACTTAATTATTTTCAGGGCTGTGTAATTCTTTTATCATTGACTCGATCTGATGTTCATCATCATAATGGAGATTAAGGCTTCCAGATTTTATTTTGATTTTGAATGATTTGATAAGATAAGAGTGAAATCATTTCACGGATGTGGGAACCTAATCAACATGAGGGGGGTAATCATCCTTAACTGGTTATAGAGTTACAGCTGGGTGATTTTAGTTTTCGTCTGTGTACTACTCACAGAGATTTGGCGTTTGAATATTTGGGGCATGAGTTTTTTGCTTCTGTTCATATGGATGAGAGAACATCATTGTTTCATATATTTTATTATGGAACTGAGTTGCGATGGTGTTGTTATGATTATAATTCTCCTTGTCCCGTCCATGTCTTCTTACAATGGTGAATACATGCATCTTCAAGCACTGCCTTTGGGGATTCATACCATCGGTTGGTATGACAAAGGAGTAGAGGATGGTTGGTTTGCGGAGCAGGTCTTTGGAAGAGGTCGAGATAGGGTGGATATAAGATTTAATGGCGAAGAGAACACGGGACGTTTGATGCACGTGATGTTGAAGGAAAACGCCATTGGATTTGCGAATACATTGGAGAACAACATGTACTTTGGAGAATAACCTATGACAACGGGTAAATTGCTAATGGATATTCTGTTATAGTCGGCACTACGTGAATTTTTGTATGTTTATTGGGCTTGTTCGGGTGGAATTTGTCATGCGGGTTGTGTTTTTTCAGGGTTAACGTAGACTTGTAGCCTTATTATTGCTTGGGCAACTATGCTTTATTGTAATTTGTTATAAATGTTATAGTAATAAAAGGAAGCCATTTTCAAATATATATATATATATATGTCATAAGATATATGTATATAAATATTTAATATAATATGTATAAATTTAGAAATGTTTTCGAAAATAAAAAATGATTTTTGTATTGATTTATCAAAAAAATTCATTTAAAACAATTTTAAAATGCTGCAAATAAAAATGGGGTTTTTATTGCCGAATATGTAAGTATGTGTATATATATTTGTTTAATAATTTACATTAAAACATATTTACATATATACATATATCTTATATATATATAATTGTAATATTATTCTAATATACATAGTATATGTATATGTTTTTTAAAATTAAATTTTGACACATATATATGTATTATACTTATTTAAAAATAATATATTAATTTTAGTTTGAAATTACTAGATATTTATTTTACAGATCTAGATCTAAATTTAAATTTTAAATTTTAAATTTGAGTTTAATTTCCATTGTTATTTATATTAAATTTATAATTATTTTATATCACAATATAAAGTGTGTGTGTGTAAATATATTTATATAAATGTTTAAATTTACAAACATTATTTTGTAATAATATAAAATTGTATGTGTGTGTGACTATATATATATATATATATATATGTACATATATATATGTACATATATATTTGAAAACACACATGTATATAGAGGGGTTAATATGTCCGTTTCTTTGTAAATTCCAACATCCGTATAGGGGGATATTGAACCATATACACTATTTATGTTGCACGTGCACGTGCACACATATGTGTATATGATACACATATTATATTATAAGTTATAAATATAACCTTAATATAAAAGTTTATATTATAAATTAAATAGAATATTGATTATATTTAAAATAAATTTAGACTTTTTAGGCCTACTAAGATCGAAAATGGAATTTTTTTTGAAACTTACCCAATTAACCCATTGTGTGCTGGTCTACATTCAACAATGTTATCAGAACCCAATAGCATATGTTGTCTAAATTAGTCATATTAGGGCTAACTAATTAAGCTTACTAATTTAGTAGGGTGTTTAGTAGAGTAATGTTGGGCTGAGTTTGGGTAATCAAGTACAATACCATACCTAACTACCGGCCAGGCCTAAATAGTGAACTGAGCCCAAAGTTTACCCTTAATAGAAAAGGCCCAATTTGAATTAGGCCTTGGGCTAATTTTCAAAATTGCTTTGAAATTAAAATTAAATTTAAAATTTTAAAGTTAAATTTACAATAAGAATATATTATAATGTTATAATATAATTTTCAGAATTGTTTTGAAAATAAAAAAATAAATTTTGAAAATTTTAATATTAATAGGACTAATAGAATCTGCATTAATTAACTAGTTAATTGTTAAACATGGATATAAGATATATTATGATATATGTTATATTGACTTGAATTGTTTAAGACAACGTAAGTTTACATACATATAAAAGAATTTTTGAAATTAAAAATATTTAATTAAAATTGTTTAATTAAATTAATTAATTAAAATTTAACTAATAAACAATATATATATAAAGATATATGTGTATAATTATAAGTGTTATGGTATACATATTTATTATAAAATGTTGTATTTGAATAACATAAAATTAATTAAAATAATTAAATAAGATTTAATTAATATAACATTATACATAAGACTATTATATAAGTAAATTAAATTATAAAAGTTATATAGTAATGAAACTTACATAATATGAATGTATAAATTAAAGATGGAACATTAAAGAAACCCTAAAAAAACTTATGGGATAAATACATACGTATATTACGTATACCGTGATTTTGGATGTTCCTAACACTTGAATCATGAGGGTAGTTCTTAAGAAATACATTATTTCATAAGTTAATATCACTCTAAATAAACATACCAAAGATTATAAATCTTTAATATAATGTTGTCATCTACCATTTATATATTAATAAATTACTTGCATACTCTTTAGTTGTTGAGCAAACTCAAGCTAGAGATGTTATGTGTAATATTATTATATATTGAATAGAAGAGCTAAGATAGCTATGTGTATTTGTTGAGCAAACTCAAGGTACATATACTATACTAAGCCATCACGAAATGATAGGTACGAGTGAACAATTTATTTTGATTTGTTGTGCAAACTCAAGGTTGAGATGAGATTAGGACAAGGAACTATTGTAAAGGCCCGTATCTTCGTTCCCTTTGGGTAGATAATAAATCACACGTGTTCAACTCAAATTGAAAGGAAATACGAATCTTTAGGGGTTAATCAAGAAAAATAAGAACAGAAGAAGAAACAAACACAGAATCTCGCATTGAAATGACAAAATATAATAATCAAATAAACAATTCATGAAGTTGTTTATACAATACATTTGATTATAACCTATACAACATTAATTAGAGTTATATATATATATACACACACATCAGGAATAAATAAATAATGCAGCAGACAACATGATGCATAAATACTAATAGTAATAATATACCAAATCTTCGTCTTCGTCCTCCAGAATAAATCTTCAATAAGCTGAAAAACTCAAGGCTGACCCGAGCGTAATGAAAAGACAAAACAATCGAGTCATGACTAAAATATCCTTATGTAAGTCAAACAATATCGCATAAAACATGAGTATCAAGGCGTCAGAAATTCTTACGGGTTTTCACATCTCCTATCCAGTGTATAACGTGCATGCAATAACTCAAGAGATGTTACGGGATTTTCCATCTCTTAAGGATCCGTCAAAATATTTATATGTAGTAGAATACACTCAATATATAATGTCTAATCAGTAAAATAAATATTTTTCTTAGCGTTAAGGCTTTACATTAATCCCCCTTAACGCATTTTTAAGCATTTTCGTACAGTTTGCATACAAAACACCAGTTAAACAGTCGGTGGATAGGGACGCACTGTGATACGACAACAATAAACCAAAATCATAGGGGTCTCATTTAGGGATAAAAGTATGACAAGGCACGTTAGGCAATGCCCAAGGTATGATACTACCAGTTTACCCTTCCCGGTTGGTGGTAACGCATCATAGCTATAATCGCCCACCGCGTCCAACACTCCCATAATTCGGAGGGTGTGCACCAATCAATCACAAAGTCAAAATATGGCATTGAAGAAGTGCATCCGCTAGCGATAGCTAGCCTAATTGGCCGGTACAGCTCCTATTTTAGTCATTTCAAATTGGCATAAGTGCCAGGCTAATCCATCATCGTTCTCTTTCTTCAAATCCAGCAAACGTCGTCAAATCCAACTACTTCGTTCTGGGTCATCACTCGACGTATATGGTTGTTAAAGTGGTTCCGGTATCGACAAAGAGTATGTCCATATCCGGCTCCGGTCTCTTTAACAACCAAACGTCGTTTTACACACTGGTTGGTACTTTTACATTTTGAAAACCATTCATACTTGTTATCAAAATATCATATTCGCTTCAAAATCAAATCCATTTTGAAATCATCATTTTTACTCAAAATATACTATTTAAGTTCAAAATCATTCTCGCCTCAATATTTCAATTTTGCTTCCAAAATCGTTTCGAATTTCAATTTAGGTTATAACTTCATTTTAACCCAATTCGTATTTGAATCCATGATTTAAAAATAAACATTCCACCCATGACCAGTTTGAAACTTTTGAAAAATAGTTTGAATAGTTTTAAAATAGTTTAAATAATTAAAATAGTTAAAATAGTTTAAATGGGTAAAATAGTTAAAATAGTTTGAATGGGTAAAATAGTTAAAAATAGTTTAAATGGTTAAAATAGTTTAAATGGTTAAAATAGTTTAAAATAATTTAAATGGTTAAAACAGTTTAATATAAACAGTTTAAGTATTACAATGGTTTATATAGAAAAATAATTTAGAAAACCAAAATAATTTGTATATTTCAAAAGATAGATTTCAAATAGTTTATATTAAAATAATTTTATTGAAAATAGCTTCAAAGTAAAACCGATTCAATTCCAACTTCCCAATTCGAATCAATTCCAATTTCCATTCAATCGATTCAGTTTTGATTTCAATTCAAATCAATTTCAACTTCGATTTCAAATTAATTCAATTCCACTTTCAAATCCAATTAATTCAATTTCAATCTCAATTTATATCGATTTCGAGCTCGATTTTCAAAAATCGATTCAAAACATTTAAATCAAATTATCCTTCAATATTCAGTTTAAAATACCGAAAGGAACAAGGCAATGCTATTGCATTCTTAGTACTATACGTTGACGACTTTCTATTGATTAACAATGACATGTCGTTATTGCAATCACTGAAAGCTTGCTTTCCAATAACTTCTTCATGAAGGATTTAGGAGAAGCAGCCTATGCACTAGGTATAAAGATGATCTAAAAGTCTATTGGGATTGTCACAATCCCTGTACATAGATACCATACTGAAAAGGTTCAATATGCAAAATTCCAAGCATAGTAATGTTCCAATGCAATCTAGAGTCTTACTTTTTAAGAAAGATGCTCCTCATATGATGGGGAGAAAGTGCATATGAAGAGGATATCGTATGCTTCAGGAATCAGTTCCATAATGTATGCTATGTTATGTACTAAACTGGATGTGGCATACGCATTAGGATACGTAATGTAACACCTGTAAAAATTAATAAAAAATTAATAAAATTGGTAAATTAATTAAATAAGGTAAGACTAAAAATGGAAGTTTTGCAAAAGTTAGAATTTGACCATCGAAGTTATGTCATTGCGTTCATGGAAAAATTCTAATTAATTTCCATATATAGTTTTTAAAATGGAGCTCAAACAAAAATGTTATGGACGTTTGAAGTTTTCGGATTTAAAATAATTTAAATGGAATTCAAATTCAAATAAGTAAAAAATTCTCAAATCTGAAATTTAAAATTTTTAATAGTGGTTAAACTTGAGGGTTAAGTAAATGTTAAAATAAACGTTAATGTTAAATAGTTAATTAAGGTATTAAAAAATATATACGAATGGCAGTAAATCAATTGACCTAAAATAGGTCGATCGGTCGACCAATGGGCAAGGGTTTTGTTTGCACAGTGAACATGCCAGATTTTATTATTTTAAACCGACTTAAGTTCGACGATTCTAGTGCATTCTAACCACTGTAAATAAGAGTCTAGCCCCTCACTTATATTCACAAATTAATTTGAGAACAAAGCGAAGCTCTATCAGTCTCTCTCTTCAAAGATTTAGAAAAGTTCTTTAGGATTTCAAGTAACAGATTCTTGATGTTTATTATTTTATTTCTAATTCTATTCTTCTCTAATCTCTAAATTTTTGAATCTAATCTATATACAAATTCCTTGTTGTATATGTTTAGAAGGGGAGATCTGAAAGATATTATTGAGGGCGTGACAAATCCAAAAGGAGGAAGAGCTAAGGACCTGTTTGTGTGGAAATGTAACAACCTTGGTATTGGTGATTACCTATGATATTAAATTATAATGATAACTATAATTTAATATTGAGAATAAAATGAAATAGAGAGAATAAATTTGATTTATTGTTTATTTCAAATAAAAAATTTGTTTGAAGTTAAAGTTTGACCTTGGAAATTCAATTAAATGGAGTTTTGGTTAATAAATTAAAAATATTGGAATTTTTGGTAATTTGAGTTAATAACAAGAGATGTATTTCAACATTTAATTGTTGAAATAAATATAAATTGATGAAAATAAAGTTTAAAAACTTTTATTTTGAGAAATTGGAGTGAAATAATCATTTATTGTATTTTAATTAAGTCAATATAGTAATATTGGTAATTATTTCCAATATTGGCCTTTTATTGAATATAAAGAAAAAATATAAAGAAAAAATGTGTTTTGTTAAAATTATATTTTTATTATTAAAATAAAATTTATTTGTTATAATAACTATTTTATTTCAAAACAAGTAGTTGTTTACATTTTATTTGGCTAGAAAATATAGTATTATATGCATTTGGTGTAAAATAAGAGTAAGCATGTACATAGCATTTTATTTCACTAAGTAATTTTGCTCTTGGGCTTAATTGGGTAGACATGGGATCCATTAGACTATTCTCTAGAGGCTTCTGTCTTGTGAAAGTAGCTGTACGTAAGTTTCATTTCTTCCTTCTCTAAGAAACATAACATACAGTCAAGCAAAAAGAGAAAAATAATGGCTGCCTTCCTCTAAAATCAATTCCCACTCCAAATTAGCTGTTAATTCAAAAAGAGAATCCACTAAATAACATAACACAAGGTAATCACATCCAGTACTACTAGAAATTTCATCTAAAATCTTTGAGCTGTGATATAATTGTTTGTAACCAATATTTCTTATGCTGCATGTTCTTGTTTCAGCATTTATAGGTATTTAGAGCTTCTATCTTCATCAAAGATCACATTGCTATCTAAAACCTTGCCAAATCAATAAGGTGAGTTCAAGCTCACAAATTGCTAGCTGGAAAATGAATTTCCTGTGAAAATTGTTAGCTTATTAGTTTACTGTATGTCATATTCCGTCTGTTAGTTGTTTCTTAGTTTTTCTAATTTCTGGTTGCTACTTTAAGCACCAATATCTCTTTAATTTTCAGCCAAATTGCTGCCGGATCTTTTCCGAACTGTAGTTTAGTTGTCAAACTCTATGCATGTCAATTTTCGCTGCAAAACTTGATCATTTGCTATGCTAATCTGCTGAATAGAGTTGAGAATGGAGTAGAAAACACCCTGGAAACCAAATCCGTAGCCTGGGACGACCTGGCTGTCGACCCAGCAAGTACCAGGTCGACCTGGAGGTCAACCCCTGGTTGGCCCAGTTGCGTGCATTTGTGGTCGTTTGTTCCTATGCCTTTGTAACTTGTTTTGAAGTTTTTGCCTTGAAATTGTGATGGTTTTGTCACTTGTTTTGCTGCTAATTTCGAGATGATTTTGATGATGATTATAGGCCATGATGTCTGTCAATAGACTAGCCGAATTTTGGAGATTTTGAAATTCAAATGTTGAATTATTTTGAATTAAATTTGAATTTGAATTTTAATATCGGTTTGAGTGATTTTCTTCGTTTTGATTCGTTTCGAGCACGGTTTTCTCCAAATCTTTTTGAAATGATTTTTAAAATTAATGGGCATTTCAAAATAAGTATTATATAATATTTCAAAGTATTTTCAAGTGTAAAAATCTATTTATTCTCTATAATAAGGGAATTTCCAAATACGGTTTTCTAAATTGATTTCGAAAATTGGTTTTAAAAGCTTGTTTTCCCAAGTAAATTATTTTATATATAAATTACACGTTTTTGCACATTTTGAGCGAATGAGAAGGAGAATTAAACGGTTTGGTAAAACACGTGGTATGGGACATATGCGTTTATCTTATCGGTTAATTCCCGACTTGTCCATTTGATCGTTTTGACCTTCGGGTCGAGTTTATCGATGAGATGAGGTAAATTTTTTACTGATTTGAGTGTGAAATTTACTAGCAGTTAGTAAACCGTTTAGTGCAAACGTGTGGTATGGGACACACGTTAACACTATTCAGGTTCCTATCCGAGAGTTTGTGACACATTTATCTAAGAGACGTATTTGCCAGTACTGGACCTTCGGGTCATTTGTCCTTCGGGATGTTTGTCTAAGAGATGTTTGTCATTGCGACGTATTTGTCCTTCGGGATGTTTGTCTAAGAGAAGTATTTATTTTTCCTTGGGACGTTTTTCTAAGAGACGTGGTGCCTTATTTGAGAGAACAGTACTTGGCGGGCTTCGGCCATAAGCACGTGCTATATCTTTGAGATGATTTCATTGATGTTTGTGATTTCCCAAGCGCATCACCTTTTTATTGTTGGCCATTTGGGATATTATATATATATACACACACACACACACACACACGGCGATTACCTTACGGGAATTTCAACTCTTGTTAATTCTACCCTTGAGATTTGAGTTGCCTACACTGGCGTTTTATTGAGATTGCCGATATGGCATATATTTGAGATTTTAATCTCGTATTTAGAGATATATTTGCCTTGTGGCGGATTTGGAGATGGTGATTTCTTTGAGTTGTTTTTGAGATTGCCGTTATGGCGGGTTTGGGACTTCTCCTTTTTAGGAGCTATAATTTTTCCTAAACCATTATTGACGATTTGTGATATGCCGATGATATGAGGCTTGCTACATTTAGCGTTTTATGAATTGTTTTATCTCTTTTGAGATTGTATGTTTGTGTAGTGATAACATATTATCACTTAATGTAACCATACACTTTAAATTGTCCCTTCTCACTTGGGAATATTATCACTTTATCCTTATGCTCATATTATCGCTTATTCTCTTAAACTGATTTGTTTAGCTTGACTGACCCGTGTATTTTATACTCGGGTCAGACCGAGGTATTTCAGGTTAGGTACATTTGGACTTAGCCTATTCTGCTTTCGCATGGACTATTCTGCTAGCTCTTTTTGATATAGCATTTTGTGTAGTCCTTTTTGTTTGCTACTCTGATATGTATATTCTTTTGACTCGCTTGTATATTAGGGTTGCTATACCACTTGACATTTATCATTTTATATACTCTGTAATGTATCTGTATATGTATATATATATATGATGATCTACTGTTCTGTGATGTGTTTTGCATTTGAGTTGTTGTATTTTGTTCTGATAGATCCTATAGCCACCTATGGATTTGTGTTAAGTATTTATTGGATATGTCGATCCACTTCAGTTAGGAAAAAAATAGCATTTGTCGACGTATTCAATAGATAATTAAGACAAGGCTATAGATGGTGTAACGACCCGTAAATTTCAGTGGTTTTATTTAGTTAATTAATTGAATTTGAGTGAAATTTTAAACAATAAAATTTTGAAATATAAATTTGATATTTGGAATGCATCTAATTAAACATAGCAACTGGTAAATTTTCATCCGAAAATATGAAAATTTATTTCGTGCGTAAATTTACTTCAATTTAATCAGTTAAAAATTGGTGATAATAAAATGTTTCCCAAACCTGAATATTTTTATATAGAAAATTTGTAAATCATCTTCTGAGTGAGACGTCATCTTTCGTTTCGTCAAATTTGGACATCTATTGCTCCGCTCATCTTATTTTTGGTAAATTGACAACATTTTCGGTACCGATTATCGACTTTTGACCGGATGATCGTGCCAATAATATCTGTGTACCGTTTTGATCGTCTCGTCGTGCTGATCTCCACGGTATATTCAACTCTGCAATTTGAGATCCGGTACGTGTCGGAAAGAATAAACTGTCCACCGTAACGGTACCAAAATTTCTGACTTTACTCCTTCCTTCAGTTTAAAATTCTAGCGTGCTCCTACATTTAAGCCTCTGAACAATTCAACCTATTTCTATTCCTACCCTACCGTTTATCCTCAATTAAATTAATAACTGAATATAAATATTTTATAACGTGCTCATCTCAGCCGTAACCCATCTTTCCCATTTCACCATTTTTTCTTTCCTAACCTGCTTGTTTCATCTCGTCCCTTCGAAACTCCAACAGCCCAAAACCTCCACCCTCTTCCACGCTTTTTCGCACCACCGCCCTTCCTCATCAGCCACCGAGCCTTCTCAAACCCAAACCGGCAATACAACCCCGAAACCCAGATCTCAAACCCATCCTGTCCCCTCCTCAACGTGATCGGCCACACAACCCACTCTTCCTCTCACCTGAGCCGAACCATCCCACTAAACTACACAGGCGTATGGCCGAACCCACCTCAGCCTGACTTTCTTCCTCCTCTGGCCTCGCCACTTCACTGTGCGTCCCTCCCTTCTCCCTTGCTGAGACAAACGTGCCACAAGACCCAAAGCAAATAGAACTAAAGAACCCACCACCTCTCGCCTCTGTTCCACCTTGCGCCTCTGGTGCCGCCAGCATCTCCACTCTTCTCTTGATTATACATAGGTATACATATATGCAAATCTGTTTATTTATTTAAAATATAAAATATAAGTTATATATTGCAGTATATAGGAGCAGTATATGTATTATAAGTTGTTATGTATATATATGATATATTTTAAATTATCAAGTTTTGTTAAGATGTTATCGAACCTGCATGGATTTGGTTAATATATGTTATTTATATATTGTTTGTAGATATAGGCTTACATGCGATATTTATATGCTCTATTAGTTCTTTATAAGTATACATACGATAGTTTATTAAGATTGTACCGTTTATATAGGGAAGTATGAGTTTTATTATGAGTTAGTATAGGCATAGGCTGTTAGTATGTAAGTTTATTTGAGTAATATGTTTTGAAGAGTATTATATTGGTTTATAAAGTGATGTATACACGACTGTCTACGTTTATGTGCCTGTTTATATAAGTATATTGGCTTCATTTGTATTATTTTATTTTATAAACATATTACAGTAATATAAATTAGTATTATGTTAATATAAGTTATGTACAGAATGTACAAGCTGCTGTTATATTGGTAGGCACTGAAGTTCTTATATATACATCTATTCTATATTAATAGCTAAATATATATATATGTTATACAGTTATGAGATTTTTGTATGTATTAACTGTTTCACTGTATAAGTTGCATAAAATTTTATTTTAAAGTTATAAGTTATATATATTATTAGCCTATGATAAAGTTACAGTATAGATGTATATGTCATTGGTGTTTACAGTATATATTAATTTGTTAGTTATATGTAGTCTATATAAATTTTACTTATATTAGCTTATATATGCCTGCTAACTTGTTTTTATATATACTATGATAATGAAGTTTATATTCATTTTTTTTTGTATGATGTAAGTTGTTTATATATATATTATTTTATACGCATGTAGTTACATGTAAGTTATTTGTTTAAGATATAATATAAGTTATTTACACTATGATGTTGTCTGTAAATATGAGGTATGTACATCATATTATGCAATTAGGTTCGTATTATGTATTTTGGTCCGCATTCTTATTTTATAAGTATTATATGTTATATATCTATATACACAGTTATAAGGTCAGTTTATACTTTAGTTATATATATGTGTTGTTTAAAAACATAACCTGTATTTAAGTATGTGTCGGTACTTTGTTGTAAAATATATTAGTTCTCATTTTGCTTATAGCTTATATAGTAAAGTATATTTATGTTAGTTATAAATATACAGTGTATATGTGCACTGGTTATACCTATTTGCTCATTTATATTATTGATATATATTGTGATTTCAAAGTATAAATGCCATTTTATATTAAAATTAAGTTTTGATTTGAAATAAATAGGTATGATTTAATTTAATTTGGGATATGGTTTTATAAATATAGTTATATATAGTTGTATACAAATTCACTTATATCATTTATCTTCATCAATCCGATTCTGATTTGACTTCGTCAATTCCTATCTATCAGCTTCGTTCGTCGAATCTTGTCCTTCTTGCGTTGCTTTGGAATTCGTAGCCTGTTGTGTTGTCTATCTTCTCTCAAGCCTCGAAAGGTGAGCAATCACTCACGATTAATGTTCTTATATTTATTAAATTTGATTTCAATTGAAATGTCAATCGAAATATGCTGCTGTTAGTTATTTACATTGTTATATATATGTCATTATCTGTACCTGTTCACCTGTGACATCTGACACCATTATCTGTTATTTATACTGATGTTATATGCCTGTTACTGTTGTTATATTATTATCATATCTGTTATCACTCTGCAAGTTCCCTGTTAGTATAGAATCACTATGGGTTGAAATGATACATACCCGAACGATCTGTAGAATAGGAGGAAATCGTTATGGGTTGAAATGATAAACCCAAGCGATTTTCAATTGAATTGAATTTGGGATTTCGGGTTGAAAAGATATATACCCGAATATGTTTTAAATTGCGGATTGAAATGATAAATATCTGTATCACTTGACCATAGGATAGAAAATTATATACAGGCACCGTTGGTATATATATAAACGTTTTGGAAATGATTTCTATGGTTTTGAAAAGAAATATATGGTTTTGATAAATATTGATTTTTAAGATTTATCAAAGTTGATTAAATAAAGTTGATAAGTAATATGTTTAAGTATTGATTTAATATCTATATCTTCGAATATAGAATTTATAATTGATTGAAATTATATTTATTTAAGAATTATACTAAAATAAGTTGATTTGAAATGTATTGAATTTGAAAAATTTAAGAAGTGATTTACAACTTGAAATCTGAGAGGTGACTTAAATGGATATTTCAAACGTATAAATATTTAAATGGGATATTTTGTTTATTTAAATTGTAAAAAAAAAATATGAAATTGTATTCAAATGTTATGGAAAAGTTAAGTTAATATTTCAAAACTAAATAATTGTAAAGTGAATTTGATATGTATATAAATTTATCGAATTTCGTTTTGAAATGTTGAATTTTTAAAGCTTTGAAATATATTAAAATTGAAATGACTTATTTTATGGTTCAGATATGTATTTGAAATCGATAAATTGAAATGGTTTATTTAGAAGCTGAATCGAGTTGAAACTAATGATTTGAGATTTGATTAAATTAAATTTTTGGAATTCGAGTTAATTTGAATCGATTTGTGAAATTTGAGGAAACTAATTTATTTTATAACGAAATTTTATTATCTAAACTGTTTAAAAGGAAAGTGTTATGATTGCCAAAATACTGTGATTTCCAGACTATGATTTCGAAAGCATTATAACTTTGGAAAGTAATATGATTTTGAAAATGGATATTTGAAGTGAAATGATATCGTATTAAATTGGGTTTTGGAAATGATAATGATTTTGGTTTAAAGTATAAACTATTTTGAAACGACCACGGTGTTATAATAACGATTGGTTGGCAAAGAGACCGGGATCGGATATGGACACACTCTCTGTCGATACCGAAAACCACTTTGACAACCGTGTACGCGGTGGAGATTCCAGAATGAAGTAGGATGGTGGCGGCGTTCTTAAGGTATGTTACGTGGACCCAACTCCCGTGAGTTGGCATAAGGTGGCTAAAACAGGAGCGATCTCGGACCAGTGAGGTAGCACCTCTTCTCGGACGCATTTCTTCAATATTATACTCTTACTTGTGATTTGACTCGATGGCCATCCTCCGATTTGGGAATGTTGTTCGAGGTGGAACGGTAGTGGCTGCTATGCGTATCCATCAGTCCGTGTGCGTAATTGGTATATCTACCCTGGCATTGCCTAGTTGTGCCGTGTCACCTACCATATCGAGCTTTACTACGATTATGATTTTAAGATCCAACCGCGTTAAGGTTCTCCATCCCCTTACCGCTATTTTCCGATATGATTATACTTTACTTATTTAGACACTACTGTATATAGCGTATATTACTACATAGTAAATAGTTTAACGGACCCTTAGAGGATGGTTATCCCAAACATCCTTTAAGTTACTTGTATTTTAGTTGATATTTCACTTGAGTTGGATTTATTAATATAAGAATGTTAATCCTGACTCGAGTATTTTGTGTTTTGCTTTACGCTCGGGTCAGACTGAGTGATACAGCATTTGAGACTCACCTTTGGAGTTGGAGTTTCGCTTGGAGATCCAGCTATCAATCGATCCTGCTTTCAGTTATTCCATCGATCCAGGGATGTATTCAGATCTGGTATTTGATTATTGTATTGAGACATCTATTGTATTCGAGACCTCTGTTGTATTTTGTTTAACTCTGTTATATATATATATAGTAGCTTCATGAACTACTATCCTTTTGTTTCCGCTACAGTATTGTTATATTACTCTGTGCCTGTGATCTGTAATTATTTTATTTACTGTATATGTTGAGTTTTGCCAAATTTTATTTACAACGCGGTATTTTGAGCAATTCAACTCCGGCATGAGTGTCTACCTATACACTTATAATGGATGCGAATGGTTGAAAATACTGGGTCGTTACATGTGGTATCAGAGCTCTGGTTTTAGGCAAAACTTAGCATATGTAGTAAATTCAATTACAGAATCATTTTCGTTCGAGCTTGAATTCCTTCTTCTTTGACTCGGTCCCTTTGAATTTTGGAACGTTCACTTCGGTTCCAAAGTCCATTCGTGTCTCCCCATTCGTGTCTTTTGATTCTGTAGTATCCCATAACTCCACTTCGTATGATCTCTATAATAAATCGGCGGTCTCGCCAATTTTCGAATAATTTGTACTGGGGTGAAACTCCTTTACAATCGGTGTTGATTTACCGGAGATTTCTGTATCCTCGGTTTATGATGCTGCTATCTTATGCTATACCTGAATTCTACCTCTGGTAATCGAATGTCGATTTGCTTCAGAATTCTATATCGATCTTATATATGAAGTCACGGTTGACCCGGTTAAGGTTGCCCGCGATTTATACAACTTTATCCATCTTCCTGTTTGAAATGCAATCATCTACCCTCGTTTCGAGCCTATCTATTTTAGATTAGAATTCTCTTTGATTAGAGTCCCTCTATATTTGGATCTCCATCCTTGTGTTGAAATCCAATTCTGGAATAATCATGTGAGGGAGTGTATTTGAAATTAATATAAAATAGTTGATGTTTATAGTGTGTTGTTTGAGTTGTTGATGTTGGTTTGGATTTTCGATCGATTCGTCTGATCAACGCTATCGATAGGATTTCCAAAGCACTTGAACAGAGCAAACTAACACAATATAATTTTTAAATTTGATAAATGAAATAAATTTGTATGATTATATTATAAATATATAAGAAAAATTTTCTGGAATTAAAAGTTAAATAATTTGGCTGTTTGAAATGATAATATTTGATTATCATTTATTGTTATATAAATGAATTTATAAATTGTTGTTTATAAATTTATTTGGAATTGAAATGGATTTAAATTGAGAATTTAAGAATTAAATTTCTGGTGATTTCAAACTTTGTTTTAAAGTCTTAAAATGTATATTATTTAAAGTATTTTCGAATAAAATGGTTTTCAAAGAATTTTAAATGTTTAAATCAGTGCTCTTCTCTTCGTCGCTGGGAAATAATTTCGGTGATGACGGCCGCATCATCGACATTCATTTTCGAGTTTCGAAGAGGAGAAACTATTCTGTAGCTTTACTACGGTTTTGTTTTGAAAAAAAAATATACTTTTGATTTGAATTTCTTCAGTATAATTTGATGTATATATGTACAGGTATCTGATTTTAAAATTTAATTTGATTTGATATAAATATATTATATATATCTGTAAATTGTTTGAAGTAAATCGGAGATTTAAATTCTTAAATTTTAGATTAAAGATGATTTCAATTATAAACTTAAGTCAAAATTCTTGGAAAATAGTTAATTGAGAATAACTAAATTGAAAAATCTTATTTGTATAATACTCAATTACATCTCAACATAACTTACCTAAAATTTTCATAAGTTAAAAATGTAATCGGATAATATACAATATAAAATGACCTTTATAAATAGAATTTGAGTGGTTATAATAAATGTTATACACTTAAAATTTAGTTATAAATATCAATTGAAATAAATAGAATTATAAGTTAAGTAGATAATAAGATGAGACAAATAAATTTGTTTTGAAGGAATTAATAAATTGAAATTTGATTAAAGTATGGAAATACCTTGAATTAAAAATCAATTACTGAATATAAAGTAATTTAAATTGAAATTTTTATGATTTAAATTAATTTGTATGGTTTAATATATGTGATAGGACATATTAAGTGGAATAAAATTTATAATAATTTGGAATAAAAGAATTTAATTTGTCGAATAAAACATGAGTATAATAAATGATGATACAAATTTGATGACTTAGAAATTGTTAATTGAGGATGACTAGACATAAGGTAATGAATTCAGAAATAGATGAATTGATTTAACTTAAGTGAACTCAATGGATTAAATCAAATTGTTAAATATTAATTAGTTTAATTTGAAATTATATGGTTTAAATTAATAGTCTTATCTTGTCTTTTAATCTATTTTTTTTCTTTTTCTTTCTTTCAAGTTGTTTCCATTCTCCTACTTCCTTCCTTTTCGAGGATGAAAAGTTTTGAGTGAGGGAGAGTGTAACGACCCGTAAATTTCAGTGGTTTTATTTAGTTAATTAATTGAATTTGTGTGAAATTTTAAACAATAAAATTTTGAAATATAAATTTGATATTTGGAATGCGTCTAATTAAACATAGCAACTGGTAAATTTTCATCCGAAAATATGAAAATTTATTTCGCGCGTAAATTTACTTCAATTTAATCAGTTAAAAATTGGTGATAATAAAATGTTTCCCAAACCTGAATATTTTTATATAGAAAATTTGTAAATCATCTTCTGAGTGAGACGTCATCTTTCGTTTCGTCAAATTTGGACATCTATTGCTCCGTTCATCTTATTTTTGGTAAATTGACAACATTTTCGGTACCGATTATCGACTTTTGACCGGATGATCGTGCCAATAATATATGTGTACCGTTTTGATCGTCTCGTCGTGCTGATCTCCACGGTATATTCAACTCTGCAATTTGAGATCCGGTACGTGTCGGAAAGAATAAACTGTCCACCGTAACGGTACCAAAATTTCTGACTTTACTCCTTCCTTCAGTTTAAAATTCTAGCGTGCTCCTACATTTAAGCCTCTGAACAATTCAACCTATTTCTATTCCTACCCTACCGTTTATCCTCAATTAAATTAATAACTGAATATAAATATTTTATAACGTGCTCATCTCAGCCGTAACCCATCTTTCCCATTTCACCATTTTTTCTTTCCTAACCTGCTTGTTTCATCTCGTCCCTTCGAAACTCCAACAGCCCAAAACCTCCACCCTCTTCCACGCTTTTTCGCACCACCGCCCTTCCTCATCAGCCACCGAGCCTCCTCAAACCCAAACCGGCAATACAACCCCGAAACCCAGATCTCAAACCCATCTTGTCCCCTCCTCAACGTGATCGGCCACACAACCCACTCTTCCTCTCACCTGAGCCGAACCATCCCACTAAACTACACAGGCGTATGGCCGAACCCACCTCAGCCTGACTTTCTTCCTCCTCTGTCCTCGCCACTTCACTGTGCGTCCCTCCCTTCTCCCTTGCTGAGACAAACGTGCCACAAGACCCAAAGCAAATAGAACTAAAGAACCCACCACCTCTCGCCTCTGTTCCACCTTGCGCCTCTGGTGCCGCCAGCATCTCCACTCTTCTCTTGATTATACATAGGTATACATATATGCAAATCTGTTTATTTATTTAAAATATAAAATATAAGTTATATATTGCAGTATATAGGAGCGGTATATGTATTATAAGTTGTTATGTATATATATGATATATTTTAAATTATCAAGTTTTGTTAAGATGTTATCGAACCTGCATGGATTTGGTTAATATATGTTATTTATATATTGTTTGTAGATATAGGCTTACATGCGATATTTATATGCTCTATTAGTTCTTTATAAGTATACATACGATAGTTTATTAAGATTGTACCGTTTATATAGGGAAGTATGAGTTTTATTATGAGTTAGTATAGGCATAGGCTGTTAGTATGTAAGTTTATTTGAGTAATATGTTTTGAAGAGTATTATATTGGTTTATAAAGTGATGTATACATGACTGTCTACGTTTATGTGCCTGTTTATATAAGTATATTGGCTTCATTTGTATTATTTTATTTTATAAACATATTACAGTAATATAAATTAGTATTATGTTAATATAAGTTATGTACAGAATGTACAAGCTGCTGTTATATTGGTAGGCACTGAAGTTGTTATATATACATCTATTCTATATTAATAGCTAAATATATATATATGTTATACAGTTATGAGATTTTTGTATGTATTAACTGTTTCACTGTATAAGTTGCATAAAATTTTATTTTAAAGTTATAAGTTATATATATTATTAGCCTATGATAAAGTTATAGTATAGATGTATATGTCATTGGTGTTTACAGTATATATTAATGTGTTAGTTTTATGTAGTCTATATAAATTTTACTTATATTAGCTTATATATGCCTGCTAACTTGTTTTTATATATACTATGATAATGAAGTTTATATTCAGTTTTTTTTGTATGATGTAAGTTGTTTATATATATATTATTTTATACGCATGTAGTTACATGTAAGTTATTTGTTTAAGATATAATATAAGTTATTTACACTATGATGTTGTCTGTAAATATGAGGTATGTACATCATATTATGCAATTAGGTTCGTATTATGTATTTTGGTCCGCATTCTTATTTTATAAGTATTATATGTTATATATCTATATACACAGTTATAAGGTCAGTTTATACTTTAGTTATATATATATGTGTTGTTTAAAAACATAACCTGTATTTAAGTATGTGTCGGTACTTTGTTGTAAAATATATTAGTTCTCATTTTGCTTATAGCTTATATAGTAAAGTATATTTATGTTAGTTATAAATATACAGTGTATATGTGCACTGGTTATACCTATTTGCTCATTTATATTATTGATATATATTGTGATTTCAAAGTATAAATGCCATTTTATATTAAAATTAAGTTTTGATTTGAAATAAATAGGTATGATTTAATTTAATTTGGGATATGGTTTTATAAATATAGTTATATATAGTTGTATACAAATTCACTTATATCATTTATCTTCATCAATCCGATTCTGATTTGACTTCGTCAATTCCTATCTATCAGCTTCGTTCGTCGAATCTTGTCCTTCTTGCGTTGCTTTGGAATTCGTAGCCTGTTGTGTTGTCTATCTTCTCTCAAGCCTCGAAAGGTGAGCAATCACTCACGATTAATGTTCTTATATTTATTAAATTTGATTTCAATTGAAATGTCAATCGAAATATGCTGCTGTTAGTTATTTACATTGTTATATATATGTCATTATCTGTACCTGTTCACTTGTGACATCTGACACCATTATCTGTTATTTATACTGATGTTATATGCCTGTTACTGTTGTTATATTATTATCATATCTGTTATCACTCTGCAAGTTCCCTGTTAGTATAGAATCACTATGGGTTGAAATGATACATACCCGAACGATCTGTAGAATAGGAGGAAATCGTTATGGGTTGAAATGATAAACCCAAGCGATTTTCAATTGAATTGAATTTGGGATTTCGGGTTGAAAAGATATATACCCGAATATGTTTTAAATTGCGGATTGAAATGATAAATATCCGTATCACTTGACCATAGGATAGAAAATTATATACAGGCACCGTTGGTATATATATAAACGTTTTGGAAATGATTTCTATGGTTTTGAAAAGAAATATATGGTTTTGATAAATATTGATTTTTAAGATTTATCAAAGTTGATTAAATAAAGTTGATAAGTAATATGTTTAAGTATTGATTTAATATCTATATCTTCGAATATAGAATTTATAATTGATTGAAATTATATTTATTTAAGAATTATACTAAAATAAGTTGATTTGAAATGTATTGAATTTGAAAAATTTAAGAAGTGATTTACAACTTGAAATCTGAGAGGTGACTTAAATGGATATTTCAAACGTATAAATATTTAAATGGGATATTTTGTTTATTTAAATTGTAAAAAAAAATATGAAATTGTATTCAAATGTTATGGAAAAGTTAAGTTAATATTTCAAAACTAAATAATTGTAAAGTGAATTTGATATGTATATAAATTTATCGAATTTCGTTTTGAAATGTTGAATTTTTAAAGCTTTGAAATATATTAAAATTGAAATGACTTATTTTATGGTTCAGATATGTATTTGAAATCGATAAATTGAAATGGTTTATTTAGAAGCTGAATCGAGTTGAAACTAATGATTTGAGATTTGATTAAATTAAATTTTTAGAATTCGAGTTAATTTGAATCGATTTGTGAAATTTGAGGAAACTAATTTATTTTATAACGAAATTTTATTATCTAAACTGTTTAAAAGGAAAGTGTTATGATTGCCAAAATACTGTGATTTCCAGACTATGATTTCGAAAGCATTATAACTTTGGAAAGTAATATGATTTTGAAAATGGATATTTGAAGTGAAATGATATCGTATTAAATTGGGTTTTGGAAATGATAATGATTTTGGTTTAAAGTATAAACTATTTTGAAACGACCACGGTGTTATAATAACGATTGGTTGGCAAAGAGACCGGGATCGGATATGGACACACTCTCTGTCGATACCGAAAACCACTTTGACAACCGTGTACGCGGTGGAGATTCCAGAATGAAGTAGGATGGTGGCGGCGTTCTTAAGGTATGTTACGTGGACCCAACTCCCGTGAGTTGGCATAAGGTGGCTAAAACAGGAGCGATCTCGGACCAGTGAGGTAGCACCTCTTCTCGGACGCATTTCTTCGATATTATACTCTTACTTGTGATTTGACTAGATGGCCATCCTCCGATTTGGGAATGTTGTTCGAGGTGGAACGGTAGTGGCTGCTATGCGTATCCATCAGTCCA
This sequence comes from Allium fistulosum, assembly GCA_030737815.1. Lineage (NCBI taxonomy): Eukaryota > Viridiplantae > Streptophyta > Magnoliopsida > Asparagales > Amaryllidaceae > Allium > Allium fistulosum. The sequence continues at coordinate 680,040,645 of CM060907.1, read as the reverse complement.
TGTGCGTAATTGGTATATCTACCCTGGCATTGCCTAGTTGTGCCGTGTCACCTACCATATCGAGCTTTACTACGATTATGATTTTAAGATCCAACCGCGTTAAGGTTCTTCATCCCCTTAACGCTATTTTCCGATATGATTATACTTTACTTATTTAGACACTACTGTATATAGCGTATATTACTACATAGTAAATAGTTTAACGGACCCTTAGAGGATGGTTATCCCAAACATCCTTTAAGTTACTTGTATTTTAGTTGATATTTCACTTGAGTTGGATTTATTAATATAAGAATGTTAATCCTAACTCGAGTGTTTTGTGTTTTGCTTTACGCTCGGGTCAGACTGAGTGATACAGCATTTGAGACTCACCTTTGGAGTTGGAGTTTCGCTTGGAGATCCAGCTATCTATCGATCCTGCTTTCAGTTATTCCATCGATCCAGGGATGTATTCAGATCTGGTATTTGATTATTGTATTGAGACATCTATTGTATTCGAGACCTCTGTTGTATTTTGTTTAACTCTGTTATATATATATAGTAGCTTCATGAACTACTATCCTTTTGTTTCCGCTGCAGTATTGTTATATTACTCTGTGCTTGTGATCTATAATTATTTTATTTACTGTATATGTTGAGTTTTGCCAAATTTTATTTACAACGCGGTATTTTGAGCAATTCAACTCCGGCATGAGTGTCTACCTATACACTTATAATGGATGCGAATGGTTGAAAATACTGGGTCTATACATGTGGTATCAGAGCTCTGGTTTTAGGCAAAACTCAGCATATGTAGTAAATTCAATTACAGAATCATTTTCGTTTGAGCTTGAATTCCTTCTTCTTTGACTCGGTCCCTTTGAAGTTTGGAACGTTCACTTCGGTTCCAAAGTCCATTCGTGTCTCCCCATTCGTGTCTCCCCATTCGTGTCTCCCCATTAAAAGTTTTCACAGCGTTTTTAAAAACGCTGTATAACGACATGCGGTCGTTGACCCTAAATTTTTAACTGCAAAATATAAACGCTGTCAAAAACCCACTTTCTACAGCGTTTTTTAAACGCTGTTAATAATTTTTCTACTGCAAGGTATAAACGCTGTTAATAGTTTTCTACTGCAAGGTATAAACGCTGTCGTAGGGATATGCATTTTTTTTCCCAATGAATTGACAGCAATGTATAAACGCTGTCGTAGGGATATGCATTTTTTTCCAATGAATTGACAGTAATGTATAAACGCTGTCGTAGGGATATGCATTTTTTTCCAAAGAATTGACAGCAATGTTGTGCCATTGCAATATTCACACATATCATTAATATAAACTACATTTAATTATATTTTAATCAGTTAATGTACATAACATAAACAAATCAAACTAAAAATTGTAAAATAAAAGCATAACTATTAATCACTTCCATAAAATAAGTTGAACACAATATCCATGAACAAAGTTTACATAAACCCGTAAAGAGAGATAAAATTTATAAACCAACTACATACAAAATTAGACAAATGCAAAATATCTAGAAAGCAAGTTTGCATCTAATATTATCGACAAAACGTGCATAAAAGTAGTTCAAATACAGGCTGAAAATGAAAAGTGGCAGTACGAAGATAGTTAGACATTGGTTAACTGAATTGTTGCCAACAGGGCAGTCTGAACTCGGCAAGATTCCTCCTTCCGTCTTTTTTTCTTGACCTTTTGTTGTTGAGCTATCACTAACCATGGCTTTGTCAACATCCTATGAGTAGTAATTACAGTAAGCTTTAGACGTATAACTGTTAGTTAAATATAAAGAGTACAATTTCCAGTTGAAAAAAATGTGTTTTTCAATAAACATGTAACTGGAAGTTCTATGCAATATTTGCACAGTGATATATTTAATGCATATTTTTCAAGTTGCAGTAATTTTATCAGTCACATACTTTTACTTGATAAGGCAGTTCTAGTGAATATATCAAATCGGTTGAAACGTCAACCAAGTTCCAGCTATGTTGATGGGCAATAGTGTATAGAAAATTATATCAACGAATGCCTAGATAATAACAGAATTATTCATTCATCACACCATGTGTGTTGACATATATCAGTGTTAGAAAAATTGATGGTATCTTTATCATATTAATAAATATGAAATCATAAGCATTCAGTACAGTATTTGATAATGAAGTGTACAACTATCAAGAATTTAATTGGATTAGTATGCTTATTATATGAGAATAACTATATTTATTTTATGGAGGCAGTTTGGATACTTTAGGAAAAATTAGTGGTGTACAATTATTTCCAACTATATTGTTTTTGATGGCAAAGCGTTTGAACTTTCTTCTCTAAAACTATTGTCCTTTTGTCCTCATGAAACATAAAGGTCGGACAACATGGCCAATTGCCTTCTAGCCAACAAATTTGCATATGATACCATATTATCTAATAAAGCTTCCTCTGCACACAGAGAGGAATTATAGTCATTTATAAATTATAAAGAATTACAAGTATGGTCGGAATAAAAAAAATTGATGATGCAGGATGGCATTGAAAAAGGAAAATATCCAGTTGGGAATAAAAAACCACTTCATCACCACCGCACTCTACTGACATAATGAACATTGTCTATGTGTGTATTTTGAGGAAAAAAGTTGTATCTTATATGAAAATTACAAACCACTAATGTATATCTATAGATCTAACCTTTGATCAACTAAGTTAGAGCCATCAACTGCTGTACAAAATCAACTAACTTCCATTTTGGGACCTATCATATGTACTAAAGTTACTGATTTTGTTTGATGATGGCTTATTTTCATTAAACTAATGAAAGAATAACTATTACCACCTAACATACGCATCAAATCAAGTTGCTTAGTAGGGGAATTCAAGCCCTAGTGTACCATTAACTTACATAAATATACCATATAATTTCATACATAGTAATTTCTTATATTACTGAGTTGTAGACAATCTGGTTACGCTTTTTTGATCCACTTACAAATAGGTTGGTGGTAATATTCTTTGAACCACTTACAAATTAGGAGGAGATAGCCTTTTCACGATGGATCTATACTCAATTTACGTATGTTTAACTGAACTTTCTGTAATGAATATTATCAGTAGAAAATGGTCGTGATTTCCATTTAAATTCTTCAATTTGTGAGAAATAAACATATTTTAATATTGGATGCCGACCGGTTACCGAATTTTTTGCCTTTTTGCACAATTGCTAAGTATTCTTCATTACCAATTTTTTTACTTCAGCGGTAAACAAAATTTTATTTCATGTGTTGTGCCATTACTTTATTAAGATTTTGAAAATTTATGTTGTTGGACTGATGAATATTTTGGTGACTTTATCAGTGTAAATATCAAGACATTTATGGTTTCTAATAAAGGATTCAGTAGGCCCTTAGCTGATTACTACATATATATCGTAAGTACTGTCCTGATAAATTATTTTATTCAGAAAAACATTAAATTAGATAAAATTTGATAAAAATTCTACTTCTCTTGATTACATTTATATATATTACCCACAGAGTTGTTTGTCACAAATCTTCTTAATTTTATAAAATTCCTCATCTGCATTTTAATATTCAGATCTCTTTGACGGGCTGTGATGCATTTTTTTTATCTAATAAAAGTTTTTAAGACTTGATGTACCCTTCCGAGCATATTAAATAACTTGAAGTTCAAGGGTAGTTACCTGAAAACTGCCAAACTATACAAATATTTCAAACTGCTGAAGTTGAGTCCACACTAACATTCGCAGTAGGCCATGCTACCGTCGAACCAATAGCATCTGATAAGCATTCCATGAATGACGTAGGTCTCCATAAAGACGCATTCCGGTCTTTGACAATATCCACCCAAACTCTTATTGCATTTGGTCCTAGTGGAATAGAATGAACCAAATCATTTGGATTAGTTGAAGATATGGTGCCTTCAGCTACAATTTTTCCTATGCCCTCCACAACAAATAACTTGCACTTGTTATTCATCGCGTAATTTGCACTCTATGATATTAAAAAAAGTATTGATACATTATCAACAAATCGTATATATAAATATTAGCAATATAATATATTATCGTACGAGATGTTGGAACGTTGCTCATAGGAGTGGATGGTATTGTGTTTTCAAAAACCAATTTTGATGATGGCCATGCTATTGTCTTACCGACGACTTCTCCGATACATGTCACACCTGCTATGGGCCTCCACAAAAAGGCATCTTCTTTTATCGGATTGTCCACCCAAACTATTGCGGCTTCTGGTCCAAGAGGAACACCATTAATAATCTTATTTGAATCACTCGAGTGCACACGTCCTTCGGCAACCAATACTTCAGTTCCACCCCAATCGAACAACTTGCATTTGTTTTCTGTGCTATTGGTTTTGGTCTATCAAAGAAAAAATTATAGTCATCTAATAAAAGTCTTGTTTCTATAGTCTTACTACATTCAACATTTTATCATGTGTCAACCAATTCAATACAAAGCAAATCAACATTGTTAAATTTTCAATAATCATTTGTCAAACTTTAAACTTGATTTCACCCACCAAATGTTATTAAAAATAATAATACTAACATAGCTAGAAATTTGTAATAAATTAGTATTCGACTCTATGGAACTGATGCTTCCGGTAGTTGGATTTTCACATATTTTAGTTTTAATATGTAAAAGAATGTACTAATCTAATGGGAACATGGACTAGTTTGGATAATATCAATGTTAATTCCACGGTTCTCTTATAAATATATTTTTACCATTGCATTATACAGATTTTTAATGTGCAGATGCTAAACAAATCTTATTATTTACCACATCGTTTCCTAGATGACGATAACAAAGCTCTTAATAGTGGCAAAAACATGACTAGGAATCTGCCACCTCCAGTTCAAAAGGGTGGATGCAGAGACACATATCAATGCTATATTTGTAGAGAGTTTTTCATACCTCGTTTTCTTTTTCGGAGTTATCTTTTATGCGGATAACAACTCTATCAGCTGGCCATGCTATCTTCTCATTCTTGGCGTCTCATATGTATACCATACCAGGTGAAGGCCTCCACAAAAAACATCGGATTTTTTAGGATGGACTACCAAAATTTTCTTGGCATTCGGACCTAAAGGTACTACATTGAAAAGATCGTTTGGATCACTTGACACGATTTTTCCTTCGGCAATTACCTCATCATCATTCCCGTGCCAATTCAGCAAACTACAACCATCACCTATTTCATTATGCTTACTCTGCAATTAATAAAAAATAAAATACATAACTTCTGATTTAGATATCAAATTATGTATGATGTTTTAACCTTACTATCGTATATTTTTACCGTTTGAGATACGTTCTCTCCTCCATAATTTTCTTTATCCTGCAAACAAGGTTTCAAATCTCGGATTTTGGCCAATATCTCGGGCAAATATCTCGGCTATCTCGGGCGATATTTAAAAGACTTATAACTAACCAAGATGCCAAATCTCGGATTTTGGCTAATATCTCGGATTTTCATCTCGGCTGATCTCGGGGAGATTTAAAACCTTGCCTGCAAATCAATAATATTACAAAAATATTAGAGAATTTGAACCTGTAGTGAAATTGTAGTGAACCTGTAGTGAACTTGTATATTTATTCCACTTATGATGAAAACAAGTACAAATTTCAAAGAGAATACATTTTCAGAATGAATTTTGATATAACAATTGACAAACTTATGTATGGAAATGATACATCATTTGTAGAGTAACTAGATAAGGATATTTTTATTTTGCAGATGGATGAGGAGTCAGAAATTTAATCGTAAGTAAAAGGTATTTTTGTTTTGCAGATTGGTCGAATTGTAGCGGATGGTTTAAAATCTCATAAGGATAAAAATATATTATGCTTTAATTTAAAAGTGTTGAAAAGACAATATTGGTTTAGTGTTGAAAAGACAATATTAGTTTAGTGTTGAAAATACATTACTTTATAAGTGTTGAAAAGAAAATATTGTTTTAGTCATATTATGCTTTAATTTAAAAGTGAATGCTTTAAAATCTCATAAGGATAAAAATATATTGCAAAATCGCATTTGTACTCTCATAAGGATAAAAATTCAAAGTTAGGCCAGCAACCAAAGACAGCAAATACATATAATAAATTTAAAATCTGAAGCTACACAACTCAGTAATTTTTATAAACAAATTTTCACAATTAATTTTTAGAAAACTAAAAATAAAAGTTTAATTTAAAACATGTTTTGAGGAAAATAAGAGGTGGAATTAAATTTTAACTTCTTATTTAGCATGTAGCTTTTAATAAGAGAATGATTACACAAATTAAGTCGAAAATCATACAACGCAAGGATCACATACAGGCTAACTAAGCTTTCATATTTACACAAAGTGATTATCGACATACCTGACGTTTCATTACGGTGTGAATCAACTGCTCTAGCTCTGAAATCCTATGCCGACATTGAGCTACTTGTTTATCTTTGATTTGTGACAAAACTGCAGTGGTCATGGTTACACCCCTCCCATTCCTCGTAGTCGTCCCGGTCTATCTTTTCCCAACACCAATGAGAGGGCATCTTCTTTGATCTTACAAGTTAAGCTAGACGGTGATTCCTTTTCAGCATTCTTTATTTTCTCCTACAAAGTGAACACAAATTATATTTTGTAGAAGAGTTCAAAATTATATATTTTCCAAAAATTACGCTTAAACAAAAACAACATAGCACTTACGATAGTATCTGCAACATGCGGGCTCACTGGTTCACCATTTTTTCAAGTGTGAGATTTAATCCAAACATCAGATCTACAAATGGAAGAAGGACTGCTACTTTTCTCTTTCTGCATTAAAGGAAACATAACATTAACAAAACTATTAACCATAGGTAATAAATCAAATATATTTCTCACCAAATCTTCAGTTAGTCGAGCCATTCCTCGACGACTACACGTGTGTGGTATTTGTTTGTCCTTCATGGATTTAAATTTATCACTTCGTAGCTAGATTACAAGATTTATCACATTGATTAGTTAATTTGCATTTTACGTACGCTTAAATTTCATATATATATATATATATACACACACAAGAAATAATAAAAATTACATTACAATTACCTTAAACTCTTTGCTCATTTTGACTCGATAAACTTCTTCCATTCCTTTATACTTCTAACGTTTTCTGGTTTTAGTTGAAGTTGTTCCTCCTTGGTTTTTGTTTGTAATATCTGTTTTACGAATTTGCTTTTCGAACCTCTCCAAATGCATCCCATTTGCTGAAAAACGGGAGCCTTTTGCCATTCCTCATCCAATTTAAATCTAGCCTGTAACATTTATCAAAATGATAATCATTCAAATTCTTCTTGAATATGGAATCCACATAAATGTCAGTTCCTGAATATGCTGGCATATCATTTAAGTGTATTAATTTCATGCCATTGAATAGATTAGATATCGAAGAGGTACTCGAGTCATAAAGTTATAGTTTTAATTGAGTTATAGAGTGGCTAAAAGCAGTGAGTCGACCTCATCATATTAGTAGAGTTCCTTGTATAGAACTTTAGGGGTATGAACTCCCCTTCTAAACAGTTTGGAATCCTGAATCTCATTACTAGTAACAAGTTCTCTTTTATGGGAATATTGGAAAATAAGTTAAGTAATTATAGTATTGAACAATTCATGTATAAACCAAACGGCAAATGGATATGTGAAACACAATTGCAATGAAAATCAAAAGAATCGAACTCTCCTAGTTTGGGACACATCAGTTTGGTCAACTATTGTCATGCACACAAATAAACAGTGTATAACTTGCAGTCTTCACAATGCAACTGGGCTGTGCATAATATGTACAGTGATGTATGCATTTAATATCCGAGAACAAAGAGTAAATCCCTGGCACTATCTCATTCATCAAGCTAGTCTTTTTAATCTACCCTGGATTATTCTTGGTGACTTCAATACTATCCTATCTAGTGAAGAAAGAATAAATCAAGGCATTTACTGTAAATTAGGGGATACTGACTTCATGAACTGTATTAACAATTCCAAATTAATTGAACCTGAGTTTTCAGGTAACTTCTTTACATGGAGGGGTGGAGAAATTTTTTCCATACATAGCAAAATCGATAGAGTTTTCATTAATAAATTTTGGAATAGCAAATTTACTGAGTTTGGAATTCATTTTGGTCCTCATTCATTGAGTGGCCACTCCTATTCTCATCAAATTCAATTCTAATGATGCAGCCAATGCTAGAATTCCTGTCAGGTACAACTGCTCTAAATAATGACCACCTCTCTAAAATAGGTCAATGATAATGGAAAAATATATTCTAATAGGTCATATGAAGTTACATGCAAACGCTTATGCATCATAATAAATATGAAACGTTATATTATTACCTGAACGGATTTCCATAGAACTACTTTCAAATCGTCACCAAGTAGCATCCAGTCATCTAGCGTAAATGAAACATGCTCACGGACAAGTGGCCCTAAATAAGAAGATAATTTCACCGATCCTTCTCCTACAGGTACGCCCGATGAATTAAACTCAACTTCAATTCGGCTTGCAACATTCAAAGGAAGTCTTTTCACTTTAGTTGGGCCTCTAGTCCTTTTTTTGGAAACCTGTTTTGCATCATCTGCAATTGCTCTATCCACTTCCACTGCAGTTTCAGGATTTTCATCAATTTGCAGAGCTGTGCATGCGATTGGCTGGCTTGAATTTCAACATCCATGTTTTCCGAAGGTGGCTCAACATGCTCTTCCATTACATTAGACCTGTCAGATGCATCTTCAAATTCTGCGAGTCTTTTTTGATAGCGAGTAAGTTTCTTGTTCGTTGTTTTCTTTGTACTTCTAACCATTTTCTGCAGGCAGACACAGGAATTCATGATATTCAAATAAACTGGTTTGCTAATCAATTTTTAAACTGCTGCTAAGATACAGGAATTCATGACACAGGAATTCAAGAGTAAATTGGTTTGCTGATCAATTTGTAAACTGCTGCTAAGATACAACAACAGTTGATATGCGATATACATGACATTCAAATGCAAATAATATTATAGGTATGATGAACATAAAATATTTAGATAATAGTGCAGTGCTAAAATGGCAGTCCTATATTATATTTTTATTGATTTTTGTATACTGAAAATTGTTGGAGCTGATACGGTTTAAAAATCTGAATTCAGTGCTGATAACAGTGAATAGATAATAGTGCAGTGCTGATAACAGTGCAGTACTGAAGATTTTTGTATATTAGATAACAGTGCAGTGCTGATAACAGTGCAATACTTAGTTATCTGAATTCACGTGTGGGTTTAAAAATCTGAACATATAAAATCTGAACATCTAAAATCAAAGGCAAAATCTGAACAGTTAAAATCTGAACATATAAAATCTGATACCTTGTGGGTTTAAAAAAAATATGCTAAAAAATAAAAATACATGATACGGTGTAATACATGATACCTTGTGCACCTGCTGTTTCTATACATCCTTCTCCATTATTAAATGCCTGAACAAGTTTCCCCCATGACCACACACACGAAACATATGCCTACTACTTTCAGTCATATAGCAATGACTACCCAAAAAAAACGTGATATTAGAACTACTCAATTATGCCTTCGCAATCCTCCCTAACATAACTAGCATCCTCGACCAAGTCATCCTCGATTTCTTCACAATCTCCTCCAGTATAGCTTACTTCTTCAATAAAATCGTTCATCTCTAATTCATGGTAACCTCTTGGCGGTGCTTTCATCACAACATACCAATTAGAAGAATCATTTTCCCTTGAATAGAAAACTTTTTTCGCTTGAGATGCAAGGATATAAGGGTCTCTTGAAAATGAAACCTGACTTTGATGTAAATTAACAAGCGTAAATCCATCTTCAACTTTCATCCCATTTCCTATGTTTGCCCAATGACACTTAAACAAAGGAATATAAAAAACATTATAATCCAATAAAATTATATCAGTCAATATTCCATAGTAAGTGATCACATCAACCACTTGAGAAATGTCTTTTGCACTTGCTCTACACATAGTAGTCGCATCATAGGTCACTCCGCTATTCTGAGTTTCTCTATCAACGTCTTTTGTATGAAATAGTTGACCGTTTATAATATATCCTTTACATGATAGCGCAGCATTTTTAGGACCATATGCAATCCATTTTAACATTTCATCATGGTCATTTGAGTCAATAGGTATCTAAAAATATATTTAAAATGGATTTTAAAAATAGTACCCTTGATTCACATATAAAAATAGAGAAATTTTTAACAAACCTTCTTTTTAATCCAATCAGCGAAATTATCTCCATGTTGTTTCCAAAGTAATGTTGCGTTTTTTTCTAAGCGTTTGTTTGAACTTTGCAACTCCTCCAAGTGCAAACTAGTATAATAAAAACAATGTTAAGTTTATAATTGCAATTACAAACACAACAAATCAATGGAAACATAACATAATATATACTCACTCCAAAAATGGTTCTACCACGGCCATATTCATTAGCACCGCTAAATGAGCAATTTCTTTCTCCTTCAAAGACAACGTAACTGGATTGGACATTGAAATTGGACGCCCTTCAAGTATTGTGTTATCTTCGTAATCTTCATTTTGATCTTTTTTTTCCACATTTATCGATTTACTCAAATATTCTTTGAAAAATTTCATGCATTCTTCTGCAAGATAGGATTCTGCAATGCATCCCTCTAGTCGTGCATAATTCCTCACGTAATCTTTAAGCGTTTTCATATATCTTTCGAAAGGATACATCCAACGAAAATGAACTGGTCCACACAATCGTGCTTCCCTTCCAAGATGAATTGTCAAGTGTATCATAATATCGAAGAATGAAGGTGGAAAATATCTTTCAAGATCACACAATATTTTAACAATCTCGTCATCGAGTTGCTGTAACTTCTCTCTATCAAGAACACGTTGACATATTTTATTGAAAAATAAACATAGACGAATAATTGCTTTTCTAGGTTTTGTTGGCAACAAACCTCGTAGTGCGACCGATAATACTTGTTGCATCAAAACATGATAATCATGCGACTTCAAACCGCTAACTTTACAATCCATCAATGATACGGATTTTTTGAAATTTGAGCAATAACCATCAGGTCCTTCGAAATCGTACAGCCTTTTGCAAAATATATTTTTTCCAATCTTGACAATGTATATGGAGCCGGTGGAAGATATGTTTTGGTCCCACGAGGTTGTGCATATAGACCATGACGAATTCCCCAATCCTCTAAATCATGTCTATAATTAATCCCATCCTTTGATTTGTTGTCATGCAACATTGTACCCAATGTGCTTTCACAAACATTTTTCTCAACGTGCATTATGTCTAAATTATGACGTACTGGAAGTTCCTATAAAAAATATTAGTTAAATGATAAAGTGTTCTATAATTTATTTTAACAAATTTTTTTATTAAAATTTTTTAATCCATGGGCCATGGATTAAAAAAATAACAAAAAAATTTGTTCGCGTGGCCAGCCCGCATCGATAATAAAAACTGAAATCTAAATAAATGCTAACCTCCCAATATGGCAAGTCAAAAAAGATTGATTTTTTTTCCACCTTGATAGCTCTTTTTTAATAGGATCATTATCTCCATTATCATCATCTTCACTACTGTCGTCAATCTTCCTTTTTTTACCTTTCCCTTTCGCACTCTTCTTTTCGCTTTCAGCGCCTTTTCCGAAATTATTCAGAAAGTCTTTCAAAATAAGAGAAATGTTTTTGCTGGTTAGAACTCTAGGCATCTTCCCATCCTCCACAGTGTTATCAAACCAAGCCTTTCTTTTTCTCAATGGATTTGAATGGGGTAGAAATCTTCTATGGTCCATATAAACATTTTTCCGACTATATTTCAACCATCGACGGTGGGTATTGATACCACATAATGGACAAGCTTTTTTACCCTTTACACAGCATCCAGCAAGATTACCATAAGCTGGAAAATCATTTATCGTCCATAGTAAAATAGCCTTCATGTTAAAAACTGTCTTACTTAATGCATCATATGTCTCAACTCCAGTACTCCACAAGTAATGCAAGTCTTCTACTAATGGCTCTAGATATACATCAATATCATTTCCTGGTTGCTTTGGACCTGGAATTAGAAGTGTTAACATGATATTCTCTTTCTTCATGCACAACAAAGGCGACAAATTATATGTAACAAGCATTACTGGCCAGCAACTATACTTGGAGCTTAACATAGAAAATGGATTGAACCCATCTGTAGCTAGACCAAGTCTAAGATTACGTGGATCGGCTGAAAATGTTTTCCAATTTTCATCAACCATGCTCCATGTCACGGAATCTACGGGGTGCCGCATCTTTCCATCATTACTTTTATTTTTAAAATGCCATCTTAACTCTTCTGCCATTTTTTCGGATCTAAACATTCTTCTAAATCTTGGAATTATTGGAAAATATCGCAACACCTTAATTGGGATACCCTGCATAATCTCTTTTGTATCTTGATTTATCTTCCATCGTGATGAACCACATTTCGGACAATTATTTAAATTTTTGTACTCTTTACGGAAAAGACAACAGTCATTCTCACAAGCATGAATTTTTTCAAAACCCATATCAAATAGTTTGAGGAATTTCTTTACTTCATATAAAGTCTTGGGAAGTACGTTATTCTTTGGTAAAAACAAATGTTGGACGGTAAGAAGTTTATCAAAACCAGTATCAGATAATCCAGTTTCACATTTAAGATTATACAAAATAGTAATGGCAGATAACTTTGTATGATCTAAGCAACCAGGATACAGTGGGGCTTCTGCATCTTCCAAATTTTTAAGTAAATCATCGTGGCGTCTTTGTGCATCGTCCTTATCTTTGTCGTCATCAAAAAAAGTATGATTGAAATAATCTTCATCTTCATAGTGAATCGCTTTGAGAAAGTCGTACATCTCACCCATTTTAATTTTTTTTTCATCATTCACTTTCTCGCCATGATTATACCATATATCATCTTTATACTTAGGATCCATTCCCTTTATAATCAGGTGCTCAACAACGGTTTCACCATAATGACGACTAAGATTTCGACAATCTAAACAAGGACAGAATATTTTTTCCACATCTCCTAAATTTTTCTTCGCAACACACACAAAATTTCGAGCTCCTTGGCCATACTCTCTACTAGTCCTATGATTAAAATTTGAAAACAACAAAAATATTAGCTTTTATTATCAAAATATCAATTCTAAATTTAAGTCTAAATTAGCTACTACATTATTACCTATGTAGACGCAACCAATCTCTCTCTATCAGCATATACAATATATGTATGCAACAAAGAATCTAAAATTTAAATATAAATTAATTATTGATTATGAACAATATATATATATATATATATATATGATAATAACGACCAAACAGTTCTTAGTAGAAATGGACAAATAATTTTTTTATCTGATTTATAATGATTGAAAAGTTAAAAGCACAAATATCCTTTATTAAATTATCATTGAACTGTTTTATTTGTATAAAGGTAGTTGTAAGAATTTAGGGAAAATAAACTTTACAACTTACTAACCAATCATGTACACATTACTAGTATATAAAAATGACCCCATTACCATGGTTTGGCTAATAAACTTCACAAAAAATAATGACTGTTATAATCTGATTATAGAGGCAATTGGACATCAAAGAATTTAAAGGTGTAATTTGAAGAATATCAAAAAAATGGTTGGTAACACTGTATTATAAAGAAAATAATAATATATTGTACATGAGAAATGGTCAATGCTTCTTCTTCATATCAGGTTTATATGATGTGACTACCGACATACGGGGTGTCTAGACTACCACGCAGTTCCTACATGGTACCGCTAACCTCCCCATGCATCAGCCATCAACCTCAACTTTAATATCCCTCAATCCACACATGAATAATCCTAACCCGAAATTGATACTAAAATACGAAATCAAACAAAAATTATCTCTAATAAGCAAAGCAATTGCATAAAACAAAATTTAATTCAAAGAGAACGGATGATGGGTTTTGAAGATATGGTTTTCAACCAATTTGTAGGTATGGTTTTGGAATGGCAATCTCGGAATAGAAACATGGTGGTTTAGGGTCGATCTACAGAGGTAGGCTTGCGTATTGAATTTAAAAAGTCAATACAGGCATACAGAGCATAGCTATGAGCATCTACTGTTGCAAGAACATAAGGTAGAGGATGATAAAGAGCAAGATGCAGATCATTATTTTTGGCCAAAGCTAACATTACAAGGGAAAAAAGATAGGCAAATTATTGGAGCATCTGCTTAGTGTTTTATAAACTTAGTCAACGCGGTTAATTTTTTTATAAAACTTAATTAACTTTTATAAATATAGTTATATTTTATAAACTTAGTTAGCTTGGTGAAAAAATTATAAAACTTGGTTAATTTCTATAAACTTGTATAATTTTTATAGAACTTAGTTAAAATGGTTATGTTTTTTGCAAAATTTAGTTAATTTTTATAAAACTTCATCAACTTAGTTAATTTTTTATAAAACTTTATTGACTTAGTTAATTTTTATAAAACTTAGTTAATTTATATAAAACTTTGTTAATTTAGTTAACTTTTATAAAACTTGGTTACTATATGGTAACAATATATGAATCTCCTACAACTATATTTTTATTTATCAAAGTGATATTTTATTGGTTGTTTATTAATAGCATGATATAAGGCATTACAGTTTTTTATCCAGCAAAAGATATGAATTTAGAGTAGCCTTTTGATGAAATATGGAAGGGAATAAAACATAATTGTGAAATTATTTGATGGTAAACTAATAGACAATAATGATAATACTTGAGAGTTTTTAGCATCTGTTCCATACCTTGTTGTTTAAGCACACTAGACTGAAAATGACAGAACTCTACAAATATCAACTGTTCAAAGCCTGCACGCATAAAATAAATTTGTTATTAGCTACTTCATGGCCACATTAGACTGAAAATGACAGAACTCTACAAATTAGTCATTTTGTTATTAGCACCAAACTGTTTTCAAAAAATTTGTCATTACAACGGCGCCATTTTGTAGCACCAGAGTAATGTCTATGCATTACCCCTCTCCTGATACTTGGCTTGCGCCATTAACAACAATTTTATCCACTTATACAACAATGTCAGAATCATATACAACATTAGCACCAAATTGTTTCCAAAAAATTTGCCATTACAATTCTCGCACACAATCGCACACATCAACAAGTATTAAAATTATGTAATTACCAGTACAATATAATAGTAGCGTGTAATTGTATATAATTTATTCCAAGATAGTATATGTTTCTCGAATAAAAATCGAAACTCAGTGACCCAATTTCACATGGTTGATTTTGACAATTACATAACTATTATAAATAGCAGGGCAAACAAAATTGGAATGGAAAGAACATGCTAAAACTTGAGTGAACAGTTAAAGAAAAATATTCTTCACTATAAAAGAATATCCATACACTATTACTATACCTAAGCATTTATTAGACTCTATATGTGTGTGTGTTTGTATATGTATATATATATATATATATAGAATTAGCGGTTGTAACTTTTGCTAGTTTTATATAAAATATACTTAAATATAGAGAGAGCGTATTTAATCTAAATGCAAATAAGAAAAAAAACATTCCAAACTAATCTTTTTCATTTGCAAATTAAGTAGTTGTGAAGTAGTTGTGGTTGAGATGCAACAGTGGTGCAGTTTGATGGTTTGGTGGTTGATGGAGTTGTGATGTGTTAACAGTTTTTGTAAAGAGGTGGTTGATGCTGCTGCGATAGTGGTAGTGGTGAAGTTTGGTGAAGTAGTGGTGGTGATGTAGTTGTGGTTTGGGATGTTTGTGCAGAGTGGTAAGGCTAGACAGTGAACTGGAAGGGGAAGAGCAGTTTGTAATGTGGTAGACCTATGATTTATTCCACTAAATTGAAAACCTTAAAAAGTTGAATTAGGGAATTTTTGGGAGGGTTTTAAGGGAAAAGGCGAAATCTTATTTCTTTCTGGATGTAGGAATGAAAGAGCGAGAGAAGGGAAAAACATTCTTTTTGGGGGGCAAAGACACGAATGAGAGGCGGCAAATAAATTGTTAAACCTAACGACTATTGTCAGCGTTGATTAACATATACTTTTCTTTTGCAAACTACTTTGACCGCACTTGATTATAAAACGCTGTGCAATTATGCTGTCAAAATCATATATGTTCCAAGCGTTAGCATCTTTAGCCGTCTGGAAGCATTAGTAAGAACAACTTATCAAATTTTGAAACTTTTATAAATTTTAATTAATGGGTTAGATGGGTATACGTTTTTTTTCCGGTCTCATGGTTATGCATTTGTCAGAACATTCTATATTAAAACCAGAAAACAAATGGCAAATATATGTTCCAAATTTCTCGAACTTTAAGGACCCAAAAAGGGGAAAATATATATCCAACAAAGATAGTAATGACATATTATCATGTGTTGAACTCATTGTTGTAGTTACATAGTAATAATCTATTAAGATCAGCCATAATAAACATACGTTTAACACAATCATTGCTTTGAAAATATTGCATTAATCAAATAGATGATAAGTAACTACTGAACATTAAAGTAACAAAATGAAACTGATGCTCCTTCAGTGGTAGCTAGGATTCAACGGACTAGGATTAATAGGAGAAAAAAACCCATAGCTACATAGTGAAAGCTAGCAAAGAAGCCATATATTCCTGGCTCCAAATGATGATAAATCTACGGAGTCTGACATTTTCCTATCATTTCTAAATGGTAGACCAAGGTTTTGTGATTATCCTCGACTACTTTAAAAAATACCTGACCAAAAGGACCTGTAACCATTAAGTTCTGCAACAAAGTAGTGGTTTGCTCCATTAACCAATAATACATACAACTTTGGAAAATACCCCTAAAGAATATGATATCAGTGGTGAAGCTTTAGCTGTATCTTAATTTATTACATTTTCAATTTAAACAGAAGAGAACAATCGACAGCATCAAACTGCCCATAACCATACTAAATACACTGTTTTTTTTCTTCATAAACTACCCTATATTTTAACTAGTACCATGGATGGATTCAGAAATCAATCACCGTAAAATTAAAAATTGAAAATTGAAAATAATGAATCAATAACCGTAAAATTGAATGAATAAAACAAACATGATAAAACTGATTTGAGGAAATTATTGATAGAGCGGCTAGAAAATTATTGATAAAAGATGATAAAATTGAATCAATAAGCGAAGTACCTGTGAGTGATAGAGGGGCCAGAAAATTATTGAAGCCCAAACAAGATCACGGTCCACACATACGGGAGTGATGAAGGGGAAAAGTTCACTATAGCAAAGGAAGGTGGGTGACGAGAGATAAACGAGAGATGAACGAGGAAGAATGGCGCTTCAAATTTTTCTTTGTTTATTTTTTTAGATAGATGTGAAATTAACAAGGGAAATTGGCAGTACTTCGCACGAACTAAAAACCCTAGTATTTCTTAGCGTTTGGACGTGAACATTTCTCTACGTGAAACAACGCTCACGGCATTTACTAATGAAACGCTGAAAAGGATTGCAGTGAAAAGTAGGTTTTGTTGTAGTGATATAAATTCACTTTGTCTAATTTCATGTAAAAGAAAGTTGGATAGAGCATAAATGTTTTTCAATTTTCAAGTTTATACTATTGATTTATTCCGTTGTTTTAATATAAAATAAGTGGGTTTCGATTCTATTTTTATACAAGTCTATTGATTTTTTTGATATTTAATTTATGGTATATGTGTCAAATGGGAATGTGACTTGTATAATTTTGAAGATTTGACATTTAAATGCTGGTTTAGGACGTAAACTCTGCATGCTTAGAAATTTACTAAGTGTGTTTGCGTGTGTGTGTAAATTAGCATATAATAAACGGTTGCTTTTCTAGGCTATTCGCTCTCAATTTTCCATGGGATCACATATGCCTTTTATTGTATGCCTGAAACCATAATCTCATGATAGCAAATCCAATGCCAGACCACTGCTATTCATATCGAGATGCAGAAAAGTGGGTATATGGTGAAATCGCGTCTTAGCTCTTCATTTTTATGTTTCATCTTCGATTTGGGGATGCAGGAGTGCAAATGCAATTTGTGACGGTTCTAACCCGCCAATTTAAGTAAGATTCCTCCATTGATTATGGTTGTTAGGTTTTGGAAATTTTAGGCCCTGTTTGGCTTGTCGTTTTTAGTTTTGTGTTTTCGTCTATACAAAAACGCGTCCGTTGTATGTATAGTTGAAAAACAAATAATTTTCAAAAATGAAATTAACATATAAAATAGAAAACAAGTTTATTTTATTTTTCATGTTTCGAGAGATAATAAAAGCATGGAGAACAATCAAACTATTTCGTTGTCCGTTGGTCGTCCCAACGGCTAAGAATTATAAATCTTCTCTCTTATTTCTTGCTATTTCTTAGTGGAATTTGAAAACACAAAACTCAAAATACAAAATGAAACCAAACGGCCCTTAGGATTTCTAGCTTTCTCTCCACAGAGATTCAAATTATTGTATTTCGAGCGTGGATTTGTTTTTGGTAGGCATAAAACTTCCAGTTTTATAATGCCTTATGATTTACAGTATAGTTACGACATCTAGGATTCATGGTTTATCTAATGTGATATATGCGATGATACTTAGTCATATTATTGGAGATATCGTGGTGTTAATACTAAATCAAAGGCCAATTTGCAAATTTAGTTATTCCAATGTGAGTAAATTCTGTATTGGTACTACTGGGGCTCCTACAAATGATTATAGAAGTTCGTCAGGGGGAGGTGCTTTAATTCTCGATGATTGTAACTTTCATGACAGTATTGACATAGAACTATAGGACAATTCAAGAATTTAGGTCACCTTTTCATGTCAATGCATTAATTGAAGATACAGGAGCATACAAGGCTGATGATATTCTAAAAGTTCATGCAGATTTATTATGTTCAGGGGATCGGTAATCTACAGTTTTAATTCATATCCCCATGTGTGTTCTAGCATGTTTTAAATGTTCTCTGGCTATATATAAATGCCGAGTATGGTTCTTCTCCTTTGGAGTTAACTAAGTTTGTATAGGATATCAAGTTATGTCTTAGAGGGCCATTACGACATTAACAGCCCACTTATAAGCGAAACTCGAAGTTTGACTGGTAGGAGTTTTGGGTCTACATGTGCCCTTATTTGTAGATCAGTTGCAAGGAATAACTTTTAAAAAACTCGATGACTGCTTGATGATGGATGTTGATGCCTGACTCTATTGCCAAGAGTGGGGTAAATGCTGCAAAGGTTGGTATGAGGAATGAGCAGATGTTGGCAGGGTTTTTTGCAGTACAAAGAAGGGGGCCGGTAGAGATATCTTGACGCTGATGCAGGACTGTTCTATCAACGAGGAAGAAAGAGTCACATGTGTGAACATGTGATGATTTAGTTGCAAGTTTGGAACATTTAATATGAACATGTGGAAAATTGAAAAGAGTTGGGTCCAGACCGAAGAATATACTACTTCTGAGTGCTTTGTATTATAATGTTTGCTATTTACTGCTATGCAGCGTGTATTTTATTGGGCTAGATTAGGTTTTAGTAATTAGGTTGGACTGGGTAGATGAGTTCGTGATTGTAAGTGTTGTGTATTTGTGTTTGACGCATTGTATTATGCGTGTACTTTATTTGGTAGTTAATAATAGATGAACCCATTTCAAAAAAATAAAATATAACGTATTAGTGACGTATATAATATGTTATTAATTATTATTGAATTCCCACTTAGGAAAGTGATTAATTATAGAGGCGAAATAAGAAGGTTTTCTTATAAGGCCTAAATAATGAATGCGGTGAGATCTGTGATAATATGAGAGTGTTATAAATTATAACTAATTTATAGAGATGCGAGGTCAGTCAAAAGCACACAGAAGTATGCTCAGGTAATCTGGCTACCAACAGTGTGACTTTGGGGCTAATGTGAGATATCGCTTATAATAAGTAACTATGGATGACGTGAGGTTCGTCCCAAATTCTGTAGGGTAAATCTGTCCAGCTATCTAGCTACTAGTACCTACAAATAGTTGGACTAATGTGAAACGTCACTGTGAGGTATGGGTCATAATACGAAGGGCCTGCTTCAAGGATTGAAGTTATTAAGTGGTTATGTGAGGGCCCGCTTCTTCTCTATGTATAGGAAGTAGTAAATGTTCGGAGTTAATGGTTAGGCATGGTAGTGGATTGGAAAGGAACCTCTTCGATATGAAGTACTAATTAAAAGAAAAGCTTCCGTGCAATGTCAGCTACGTAAATACCGGTGTTTGTACCAAAATTGGGCACAACACTCTTCAGATGTGTTTGAAGAGATAAAATGAAGAAAATAAATGTAAAATGAAGCAGATCTAACAAACACACCAATAAACAGATAAGAAAATGCACAGAAACACACGGATTTAGAGTGGTTCGGCGAATTGCCTACGTCCACTATGAAATGACTGATGTTTATTGAATTTCACTCGCTGTTTACAAAATATTACAACAGTACAACTGAAGTTTGATAATCATTTCGGCAGAATATCGGCGTAGAGAGGCCAAAAGTCCTTCTGTAGGCTCTGGGGCTTTATTTATAGGCGTAGGAGGCAAATATCTCACTCAGATCTCGGGAGACTTCTTCTGGCATGTGGGTGGGCCCACGCGATCGATCCCAGGCGATTTCGACTCGATCCGTGATCGATACGAACGAATTTCGTATCGATCAAGACTTGCTCCAATCGAGTCGAAATTTGGCAGGAACATTCTTTATGTTGTACGTAAGCTCCTGTGATAATTTCATAGCATTTGGACTTGTAGATCATGAGATATGATCGATGCAAGTTGGAGTTTTTCCATCCGTGATCGATACGAACGATTTTCGTATCGATCAAGACTTGCTCCAATAGAGTTGAAATTTGGCATGAACATTCCTTAGGTCATACGTAAGCTCCTGTGAAAATTTAGTAGCATTTGGACTTGTAGATCTCGAGTTATGATCGATGCAAGTTTGGATTTCTCAACCGTGATCGATCAATATCTTGAGCATACGAACTCCGATTGACTTGAAATTTGGAACGTTGGCTCTCATAGCTTCGCTTGTCATGTCATCAATTTTAGCTTGATCCGGACTCGGAAAAAATTCATCGATATCCATAGTGAGCCTGCGTATAACCGATCTCCAAGACGAACTGTCATTGGTTTCTAGTCAAGTTCTTGGTGTCACGACCTTGCCAAAAGGCGGGATAACATTTGCCCCCCAAAGTACGTCTTGTGTGAACATGACATGCTTTGAAATGCTGCATCCTTCATTCTGAAAAAGTTCTATCTGATTCATTGGGTAGTTGCTATCTGTTCGTCAAAAGATGTAATCTTCGATTGATTTCCAGTAATATAAATGTTGATTTGTTGACTGCCAATGATTATGTAGTGCATTGTTGTAGCTGAGTGTCGAGTGCTAGCGATTTGTTGTTCACTGTTGTAATTATCATCAGGTGAGCATTCAACTCCTGTAAATTTTGAAAATTGAATATTAGTTCATCATACGTGTTCTTATGTTAACCTGACTCCCGTTAACGTTTGCACGTTCACGAGTCGTTGTCAAGTTCTTTAGTTTTAGTTTGGATTGAGTTTCGTATCGATCCTCTCCTGGATCGAAGTGAAATTCAAGTTGTAACAATGTTTGATAGTTGTTTTAAGTCCTTCCTTTGTATCGATCCTCTCCTGGATCGGTCTGAGATGTTGGAATGTATGCTTCGTATCGATAGATACGTCATATTGGGTCTCGGATTGGTAGATACAGGAGTAATGCTTTGTGTCGACGGAGTTGAACAATCTAGACATAATCATGCAGTGAGGCTTCACAGAGGATATGCCATTTCTCATTCCTTCATTCAAGAAGAATCCCCGATTATGGATAATCTTTGATAGGAGTCATCAATGACTCCTTTCCTAGATCCATCTCTAAGATCTAGTTGATCTTCATATGTCAATGCATGGAATAATAAGTATTTCAACTGGGACAAAGTCTTTTTGCCGCGCATCCCCAGAACTGGCTAGCTTGGCCAATGACTTAGCTGTTTCATTTTGTTCTCCGAGGATGTGTGTAATGGTGTAATAGTCGAAGTCGACTAGTAGCTTTTGGACCCAGCTAGGATAAGGAGCAAGATGTTGCCCCCTAGTCGAATAATCTTCCCTGACTCGGTATACTACTAATCAGTAATCACATAAGATATGTAATGTTTCCACTCCTAGTTTTCTTGCAAGTTTGAGCGCCAAGGCTTCATACTTAGCTTCGTTATTTATTGCAGGGAAGTTGAGTTTGAGGGCGTGGTAGATCGATCGTTCCCCAGTAGTCATTAACGCAACTTCGATGTTAGAAAGCTGATTATTGGAAGTTCCATCTGTGTACATTCTCCATCGGTTAGACGGTTCTCCACTATTCTTCGGATAATCGTCTGATGTAGTGAAGATATGAAGTATGCTAATGTTTGACCTTGGAGAGCTCTCCGAGGGAGATAAGTGATATCAATATGGCTTAGCTTGATACTCCATTTGAGTAACTTTTCAGACATCTAAGGTTTCTATTGGACCTATCGTAACAGTTGGTCGATATGGACGTTAACGGGGTGAGCTTGTCAATAACCAGCCTTCATCATATACTGGTCTTTGTATTCATTTCTCTTCACATAGCATTGCGACGCTTATGGCGTGTGTTGACACGGCCCAATTGATGTATAAATCTTCGCGATCCAAAGGTTTGGGTAAAATGGGAGGTCTGTTTAAGCGATCTATCAGAGCTGGAAGTGCATCAACGCAGTTGTTAGTTCATTCAAAAGTTCTCTTCCCTCTCTTGGTCAGGTTGAAGAAGAGAATTCACTCGTAGATGGTCCTAGAGTCAAATCAACTTAGGACGGTAATCTTTCGACTTAGGCTCCGTACCTGCTTGGTTGTCCTCGGTACATGGGTGTCTCTAACTGTCGGAATTTTCTAGAAATTAGTCTTGATTCGATGAGAATTGATGATGAAAACAAAGAATCTTTCTGACGTAATGGTGAAAGAGCATTTCAAAGGATTGAGTTTCATCCTGCATTTTTTGGAGAGCGCTGAATACCTCTGTCAAGTCATCGATATGGTCGATTGATAGTCGTGATCTCATGAGCATATTAACCACATCTACTTTCATCGACCGACCGATATGATTTTTGAATGATCTGTTAATCGTCCTTTGGTAAGTAGCATAAGCGTTCTCAAGTTTGAATCCAGGGATTTCAGCATAGCACCATAGGCCCATGTCAATAATGAAATAGTGATATTCCTGGTCTAGGACATGCTTCAGTATCCGATTGTATCTGGAGTTTGCACCCATGGATGTGAGTAATTCATGTCTAATGGTCAGGTCCATCAGTTGGTTGATCATTGGAAGTGGAAAGTTGTGCTTTGTCATACCCCATGCAAATCTGAGTAGTTGATGTATGTCCTCCACTCTCTATTCGTTTTTCTTATAAGTAAAGGATTGGATACTCACTTTGGTTGGAGGGCATCATGGATAAACCCACTGGTTTTGAGCAGATTAGCCTCCTCTTTAAGTGCAACAGATCTCTTCGGATCCATGTCGCATCGTTTTTGTTCACCGAGACATGCCTCGGGTCGACATTTAATGCAGGGTTCTTCATGGCTGGCGAGAGTGTGTATATATATATATATATGAGATCGAGTCCAAGCGAACACATCAAGATTCACTGAAGTAAAACCGTTGACTCTTTCTTCATCATTGCGCAGAGTTGTGATCTGATCTACAATACTCGTGATGGGTTGTAGGCGCCTCATGTGTTTATTTGCAATGGTAAATGATCAAGCTTATAAGGATGTTGAATCAAAGGATTAGTAGAACTTAGCCTTGTACTGCATGCTGCTACATAGCTGGCTCCAGCTTTGAGATTGAATTTACTTGTGTTTCTAAATGATGCGCTTTTCATTCAATGTACTCATGATCCATTGCTCATTATAAGGGTCGGAATGATGATCGGTTGCCCATGAGTTTGGGTATTTGATCCGATGATTCTATCTCTAGGCATCCTTTCGGTCATAACCTAGAGTTGTTATGAATATCAGGCATGGGTCATATGTTCAAATTGTCATAGTCAATTCTCGGATAATCACTCTTTTGCCCCCAGTCTTGGGTTGGTGGATGCACTATGCGGATGGTCTAGTCTCATCCTAGCTGTGTTTATACTGTAGTTCAAGCTTTAAGAATCAGAGTTGATTGATGAATGGTTGAATCATATTAATCTTATCTTCTTGCTCGTGCCCCCAAGTTTGGGGAATATCTCGATAAGTGGCAGGGTGGATAATGTCCGCTTCAATTTTGTATTCTATCCCATTGAAACATGGGATCGAGTTAACCGATGGAGGGCTAAGTCGTGCCTATCCTGCATTATTGTAAGGTTCCTAAACTCGGCCTTCGAAAATCGGCACCCATACTTCACTTGTACTCGAATGCCGTAGATTCAAACGCCGAATCTGGCTCCCCGGAGCTTATAACACAGTAAGCATAACAACACAGCGGAATAAAGAAATCAATGATATCATATACAACTCCAATGAATACAATATCCAGAATGATATACAACAATGATATCAATATGATACAAGAATATCAGAGATAAATAATGATACAGCGGAAAACAAAAGTGATAATTCCAATTGATCCTCAAAAGAGAATGAGTCAAACAACTCCAACATCAGCTCGAACCACCATCACGTTGCACCAAGATAAACAAGGTCAGTCGTGATCTCCAAAAACTGAACTAGCTCCAACTAGTCTACTAAACCTGACTATCTGAAAAACCCAACTCTAGACTGCCCGTGTGGAAAATTGTGGGCACCCAGAGTTTAGGAACGGAACAATAAACTCCGAGTCAGTCATGAGACTGGTGTGAGTAACAAAAACAGTTTATCTTTAAAACAAACAACAAAAGAATTTTTAACATTGAAATCCGCAATGCTTTTGGAAAATGAAACTACCATAAGACCTCCCGCCACACACACAATGCAAACGCAGAATTGGAGGAGATTTCTTCTTATGATAGTCAAACATGCTTACTGCGCAAAATCATTGGATTATTATTATTAGTGCATAGTGGAAAACATTTCGGAAGTATAATATTAATCTTAGCCAGCATAGACATTCCGAACTATGCCTACTATAGCTACCATCTAAACAGTGGTGACCACCATAAGTAAATGGCAGGTTCAACAACTAAAACCGTACAAGGTTCGTATTGGGAATTGGATTTCCAACAAATGGTCAGGCTAAGGAACTTCCTACTGCCAATGGGTACGGCTCTGGAGGGACGTCCCGAGAACCTACCAGGATCTCTGCCAACACAAGGCCGGGTTACCTCTGTCACTAGGTAACTACTACTCGAGTATGCCACCCCCCGGTCCTTTGGGACCTTTATCCGAGGCGCCTCAATCACACAGCAACAATCACACAATAAATGAGATTGGAGCAACCACACAGGTAAATATCTGGGCTCCATACCATAATATCACCTTTTTCCAGAAGGAAATGACATACCCTAAAGGGAGCGACCCTCATAACCTTGCCGCATCTTTCCTGTTTCGACCATTTCCAGGTTGTGAGGTCCGATGAGGTCTCGTCCACAAAGCTATGCTTTTCCACAAAGCCATGCTTTGATCAACAAATGATCATCAAATGACCATCAACACAAAGCAACACTCAGCATGCCACACTACCAAATTGGGAGTATATCACTGATAACCTTCAACTACATAACCTCTGAGCTCGTACGTCTCAGAGAAGGGTGTTAAGCTAAGAGAATAAATTCTCCGCCACCAAACAGAAATGTATTTGAAAGAAATCAGCTTTATATCTCAAAGTGTAATGTCAGACATACAACCATACAAGTTCGTTCTGGGTTCGAACAGAACCGAAGGCACTTCCGAAGAAGCCCTTGCAATCTAGGTATTCACAATCCCAATCGGACTTCCCATCACTTAGGGAATCTCTATACCGGAGCAACTCAGTGCAGAGACAATCAATAGGTTATCCTATCGTTCTCGCAAATACCCGGTCTTCACCACCGGTCTTCACATGCTATCCATTTACGTCGTATCACTATTCGGAATGGGTTATATGACACAAAGTCCTCTCCCGGCTAAACCGAATAATGAACGTGATATTTTAAAAACATATGGATATTGGGATTTCAGTTGAGTCACAATTTATTATCCAAAGCTTTCTTTTCAAATGGTTTAAACACATTACCATTTCTAATCTTTAACACAAAAAGATTTATCTCACAAAGTTCACCCAGTTTCACAAAGATCTATACATATATTTTCAAATCAATTTCCATTTCAATTCAAACTTGACATTCCTTTTGACACAAATTGGAAATTCATTCCTTATATGAAAGCTTTTATCATTTGAAAACAACTAGTTTTCATTTCGGAAAAAATCCGATTTCATTTATACAAGTTAAACCCTTGGGTTAAATTCAAATTTCCCAAACAATATTTTAAAATGGTTCAAGCCCATATAAACACATTTATAACATCTTAACCATAATTTCCAACATGGAATACAATTCCAAATTTTGAATTCAAATTCAAATTGAATTATTTAAATTGAAACTTTACCAAGTTATTCAAAATAACTTTTATCTTAAAAACTCCTTTCCAAAAGCTTTAACATTTAACCCAATTTCATTTCCAAAATCAATTGAAATTAAAATTTCAATTTCAAAAACATTAAATTTAAATCATCTATGACTTAACCGATTTCCTCGTGAAATCCATATTTGTGTGTGTATGGTGTAGTCTAGGGGTTTTACACAATAGTGCAACATCATTCAATCATCACAGATCAGAATACAGAAATATAGTTGATAAGCCGTATAACTATAACGCTTATCTTTTATTCACAGATCACAGATATATAAATATTACAGATAATAATTTACATTCATCCCAGATAAATAACTACAGTGCAGGTCAGACACAAATCAGAATATATCACAAAGCATCACAGATCAAAGATACCAAGCAATTCAACTATTCAATCAAACCCAAACATTCACAAGTAAATTTATTAATCAACTGATTAATTTAAATTAGATGTATTACTTATGAACAAATTGTTAATCTGGGTAAATTATCATAAGTTAATTACAAATTATTTGAAATACATTCTCCTTTCAAATTTTTATTAGTTGATCTTCAATTATTAACTAATCAATCTTAATTAATGAATCAATTAACCTTTAATTACTTAATTTATCTTAACAATTCACAATTATTAATTAATCCTTTAATTAATAAATTTAATTAACCCATTGATTAATAACAAATATTTATACCCAAATTACTGATTATCATTCAATTAATCAAATCCGATAATTATCTATTAATTACTTTTCTAAGTAATTATATTTCCAAAATTTTCAAGTGATTATTCTGAATTATACTTAAGAAATTTAACTTGAACTAATCATGTTAACTCAATTGATTACACTAAATAAATTAATTCCTTGATTACTTATATTAAGTAATTGTACTTAATGATTCCACACATGATCATTATTAAATTAATTTTTCTAAATTCATTGTTAGAATTAGTCACATTAATTAATTGTTCAAATAATCTTAGTTAATGATTTCATTAACTATTAAATTTCTTTAATCACCTTTTTAAAGAAAATTTCTTATATTAATCATTGTAATTATAAATTGATCAACCATTAAGAACTAATTCGTTAATGAATTAGAAATCATTAATCTTCATTACTTAAAGTCACTCATTCATGATTTAATATGTTATTTACAATATGTTAAAAACATTGTTTCAAATTTCCTTTTTACATTCCAATTTAGATTTAAAATTTAGAATAAATCCTTATTTATTTTTAATAAAGTTTAAAGCAAATTTCCTTAACATTTTAAATTTACATTTTGATTTAAACTTAGTTTAAACCTTGCTTGATAAATTTAATTTTAGTTTTAAATTTAGAAAACAGGTTCAGGTTGAAAACCTGGAACAAAACTTTCGACCCGAGCCCTGACCATTTTTCTTCGAGTAAACAACTCGAATTACTCGAGTACGACGCGAGAAATCACTAATTCTTCCCAAGCAAAACAACACACCCAGGCACAAAGTGCTCGTGCACGTGCACATCGTCGCTGGCCATCTCCGATCGTCACCACGACGTTGAGCATATCAATAATCAACTCCAGATCCATTCGCGACCACCAAAACTTCAGGATCAACTCGAAATCAAAATCGAGTTCACCAAGCAAAACCTGGAAACTCGAAAGCAACATCCCCTCAAACCTGGCAACGCCTCGTTTGCCACAACCCGACCACTAGAATTCATGCAACTTCGGTCATCGACTCATCAATCCCATAGCCATCATTACCCAAAATTTCGAGCAACTCGATGCTCGAACGAAGACGTGAGACACGAGTTTCCTCTCCATTCAAAAACTAGGTTTACAAACTAAAATCCTACGCCGCTGTCGCCACCATCATCTTCGCCACCTCCGACCATTTTTCTTGGCAACCCCGTAGGCTCCACCATCTCCACGAACAACCCCGACATCCACGAATCAATTGATCACCAGTAATTAGTAAAATTCTACTTTTTAAACAAAAACAAACTGCTCTTCGATCTTTGCTCTAAAAATTATGATTTTTACTTTAAAAATCGAGTTAAAGCATACGAATTCGATCTGCATACCTGAGTTCGAGAATTGAGAAGTTGGAATTTTGATAAATTTAAAGTTGTGCACAGTTAAATTGATTTCCAGAGCTAATACTAATTTATGTTGACTTAAATAGATTTTTAAGTTAAAGCTTATAATAAAACAACCCAGTTTTATTTAAATCTTGCATCCAAATCCTTCCTTAATCAAGAGGAAATGATTTTTAAAGTTAAAACTGAAGTTGAACAGGGGGTATAATGTCACTGGAAACAGCTTTGCACACACATACATCCATATTTTTTTAAATATACAGAGAGGACTTGTATGTGTATATAATTATACTTATCCACAGATATACAAGCAACAGATACCTATATTTTATTTTATTTTATTTTAAAACAAGTGTTACTCACCTCGCTTTCCAGAAGAAAGAACAAAGTTTTCTTTTCTCTGAAACAGGCTTGAAAAACTGCAAGCTGAAATCTTTCCCCTTTGATTCTCTGATTTGAATTGAAATTTGTATTGTTGTTTACTTCAATTTGAGATGATAATTACTTTAGATTATTTTCAGCCTTGATAGACGAACTGATGAAGATGATGGAGATATAGAAAAAGAAGCTTACGGGTGATAAATTAATTTGTACAAGTGATAATTTTGTTTGTACAAAATAGACAGGGATTTTTCCTTGTTTTGGTGGCTGATATAAATTGAACGTGATGGCTTCATTTATTACCTTGTACAAACTTACTTATCCAATTTGATTTTTTTTGTACATAGATATTTACACTAGTGCCTTCTTATACAAGCTAACACATATATACATTGTGTTTCTTTTACAAGTGTACATACTTATATTTATTTGTTCATATTGCTTCATAACATAAGTGAATTTCTATTTTTAATATGTTTTTAGAATTTAGCTAATGTTTTTCTTTATATTTTTATCATATATATTTGTATTTGTATTTTATTTATTTTTCTTCTTTTACTTATAATTTTGTTTGTATTTTATTTTACTCCTATTTTAACTTAAAATTTAAATTCAAATCCAATGTATATATATATATATTCAAATCTACTCATATAGGCACAACTATATAGATTCACATATATATACAATTTCTAAATTTAAAATGATTTAATATATTTTTATTTGCTGACATTCAGACATAAGCTAGATTCTGGATGGTCCATGACATTCACTTCGCTGTTTATGTTGCCATACTTTGGGCAAAAACTAAAGAGTGAATCGTCCAAATAGATCCAATGCAGGATTGATGCTTCGCTTTTCGAATCCAGGGTAAGAGTCAGTGTGCAAATGTTTAGGTTGCACTTGTTTTGAATTTCTCTTTTAATCGAATCATGGTAAAAATCAGAGAATGAATGGTCACATTGCATTCTCTGGGAGTTAGGAAATTAACTACATCCATTTCGGTTTACATCCTCCCGTCGGAACTTGGGATAATGTCAGCTCAAACGCAGTCAAGTCATGCCCATACGGTTTCATGCTTTTCCAAACAGATCGTAGGAAGGCGATGGAGGACGAATGGTCAAGTCACATTCACTCATGGTTTATTCTTCTATCCATGCCCTGTTGGTCAAAGGTATTCAATGGACGTTCGAGTCACATCGATTTGTAGTCGAAGAGGATCGATATTGACTATTGATTCAACGGCACGATGTAGAATGCTTGGACCTCATTTCCTATCGATCCAATGGTATGATATGAAAGGTGCAGATCGATATTGCCTGTCGATCCAGCCGTATGATATAATTGGTTGCCTAGGACTTCGGGCATCATTCAGATTGGTTAGCATTAGGGTCTCCTTGTAGTCGTTGCCTTAAGTTGTAAAGGATGCTAAGCTGGAGATGTAACGAGTCATCTTTCTCTTCTTTCGGTGATTTGTACTTCTGCCCCTAGTCTTGGGTTAGCAAAGTTAGTTCGTGGATGATCTAATTGCACCTGTAGTGAGTTTACACTCCTCATGTCGAGTTCAGGTAAGAGTTGGTGAATGAATGGTCGAATCACATTCATTCGTTTGTCTATTCTTGTAGACACACTTTGGGGATCAGAGTCAGTTGAAGGGCCATTCATCACACCTATTTGATGTTTATACCCTTGTCCACACTCTGGGGAATAATTTTTTTTGTAGAAAATGGTCAGACCGCGTTTTCCTCGGTCAATTCCTCTACCCCCAGTCAAGGGCAAAAGTCGAAGTGTGGCCGGTCAAATTACAACAACTTTAGTTTGATGCTTGTCCCACTGAACTGTAGGAAGGAATTGATTGGCGGATGGTTAGGTCACATCCGTCCATGTTGCACGCACAACCCGTCGGATCACAAGTGAGAGTTAGGAGATGAACGGTCATTCCACGTTCATTTGCGGTTGGATGGTAGTAATATCAATTCAGAATAGGACATCCAGCTAGGTCCCTTTTTCGAATCTACGCCTCCCTATCGAATCAAGGAAGAAATTTTGTCTTGTAGGGTTGGAGTGCATCCCTATAAATTTACGTTATGGGTCCCGTGCCGGGGACAAGAGTTGATGCATGGACGGTTGTGTCATGCCCGCTTAGTGCTGGATGGTCGGATCGCATCCAATTTTGTGTGTTAAGTGTGCCCCCATGTCAGGGGAAGATTGGAAAGCAGACGGTCAAACCACATTCGGTTTTTGTAGTACAGAACTTAATGAGGAACCATAGCCGACAAATGGACAGTCGAATCACATCCCTTTTGGTATTCATATTCCAAACCATGCTTTGAGGACTGGAGTTGGTTGATGGTTTGTTAGTCACACCCATTTGGTGTTTATACTCTAGCCTGCGCTCTTGGGACCGAAGTAAATTAATGGGTAGTCATTAACACCCAGTTGGTGTTTATATTCCAGTCCACACTCTGGGGACTTAGAGTTAGTTCCAGTTCGCACTCTGGGAATATGGAGTTAGTTGATGTTTATACTCCAGTTCGCACTCTGGGAATCTGGAGTTAGTTGATGTTTATACTTCAGTTCCAGTTCGCACTCTGGGAATCTGGAGTTAGTTGATGTTTATACTCCAGTTCGCACTCTGGGAATCTGGAGTTAGTTGATGTTTATACTCCAGTTCGCACTCTGGGAATCTAGAGTCAGTTGATGTTTATACTCCAGTTCGCACTCTGGGAATCTGGAGTTAGTTGATGGGTGGTCAGTCACATCCATTTTAGTGTTTATACCCCAGTCCGCGCTCTGGGGACTTAGAGTTATTTAATGTTTATACTCCAGTTCGTGCTCTGGGAATCTGGAGTTAGCCGACAGATGGTCAGTCACATCTATTTAGGCTTTAGGATTTCGTTCACACTCTAGGAACAAGAAATTGATCAGGTACGTGGACGGTTGTATCATATCCACCCTGAGTAGGCAAGCAAAGTTGTTAGATGGACGGATCCATCCTCCTCGAGCTTGTAAATATGGAAGGCGAGGTCGTTAGATGGACTGATCCATCCTCCTTGGGTTTAGGTTGAACACGGGCAAAGTCGTTAGATGGACAGATCCATCCTCCTCGAGCCCATGTCCATAAGTTTATACTCCACCTCACACTCTAGGAGCCAGAGTTTGTTAGAGGATTGTCGTGTATCAATCCCTTATTGCCGTAGTGTGATGGCTTGTCCCTGAGCTCGGGGCTTCACTTAGCGAGTGATCGGTGGGATCCCGATTAACTTCCACTTATATGCCCCTCAACAAAGAATGAGATTTAGTTTATGGATGGTTGGATCACGTCCATGTTCGTTTGGATTCCACTTTTGCTAAGCCTAAGGAGTAAGATTAGTGTTCTGGCAAGCTTTGTGCTCGAGCATAGGAAAGGATGGTCGAACTACATCCACTTTGAGTTGTGTATTTTCCCTTAAGTCGGGTGCAAGAATTGGAGAGCAGACAGTCGAGTCACGTCCAATTTATACTTTTCATTCTTTCGATCGAGCTAAGGAAGAGAGTTGAAATGACAGCTCGTGATGGTTAGTGAGTAGGCAGTCAGTCGTTGATGACTTTAAATTGAGGGTTGGACCCTGATGAAGTTGGTTTAAGGCATGACTGTTTTGCCGAATTACAGAAGCAAACTGGAGAGTGAACGGTCAAATCATATCCACTTTAAACATGTGTTCTCAAATAATCCCAAGTGTCTAATGTAGGATTGGATGCATGGATGGTGACGTCTCGTCCATCCTTGGTGTGAATCTGATTTTATCAGGCATCAGAAGAAGCATAAGTATTTTGGCGAGCTTCAAGTACGAGATGGAGAGTGCATTGTTGGGACATATAACTCCAAGTCTTTCTTACATCTCCTAATTAAATTGCATAGGCGGATGAGTGGATGGTCGGTTGCATCCACTTTGTACTAGAGTCCTGACCTTGTCGGTCTCTTCCGCTTTGATGCCTTGCCCTCAGTCAGGGGCATATAGTAGCCGATGAATGGTTGAATCATGCTCGTCATGATGATACCTCAATGATTTGATCATAGTCCGCGGAGGTTATTTTGCACCCAATCTTATGTACTCGGTTACCTACATCATTTGCAAGTAGTTTAATTCAAGTCGGTCATATTTCGCAACGTAAATGAAATTGAATTAGAAATAATTCAAAAGAGATCAGATCAAATCTCATTGATAAGTGAGGCAGTGTCGTATGCTCGCTATTGCACTTCAGTCCAGCCCTTCTCCGTTGGTAGTCTAACGCAAATGGTTAAATTTGATCAAAGTCCTTGATCAATAGGGGTCGGATGTTCCCGGTCCTTCGTTTTATGGGGCTTGCACATATTGTCGGAGTTATCCTTCCTGGAGCAGCCTTATGACATTGGCGTTCACGGTAGCCATCTAGAGAAGAGGAGTTTTCCGATCTAGAGTATGGAGCAGGTCTCCTCCTTATCTTGCTATGTTGATCCTTCATCTGATTCATCAACTCAATATTGGCCTAGACATGTTGGTGTAGTCGTCGGCGGCTATCCACCAGTTCTCTTATCAAAGTCTAGAAATAAGCTGTGGTGGTGAATTCATTTATGGGTATTGGCATCAACTAGTTGTGGGCTTTGGATAAATTCGTTGGCTCCCAGCTTCTTCATTCACTTCAACAATATGAGAAGTAGAACTGGTATGTCTAACCGTGATTGACGGTCTTCTATGAGGAATGAGGGAAGACATCTGCGTTTGATGGCATTCATCACCCTTGGCGAAATCCACGCGCCATTCCCACTTCATAAGGTAGTGTCGGGGGTTGTATTTCCATAGTACACCGACATAGTTAACATTTTGAATTTTCACTGGAAGTTCTGCATGTCGGATGGTTTCAACGAATAGGTCTCGACTGGGAAAGATTCTCCAATCGACATTACGATCAGGTCCATTTTATTACCAAGGGGTCTTGTAACACTGGTGAATGATATATGCATGATTGCCCAATGTTCGAGTGGTTTGGTGATGCCGATTGGATGGTGAGTTGGTTAAGATGGGCTCATAGATTGGTGATTATTTCTAATTTTCACCCAGGTAGGAGGCCCATATAAGATAGTGAGGAAGTCCTCTTAAAGTTGTATGTCATGCTTCTAGTCATATGGACACGGTATGATTAAGATGCGGGCATTTGAAGATGGTTCAGCGGTGACCAGCTATGTTTTGAGTTAGCAGAGTAGACAGTGTTGGGCAGTCGTCATATTATCCATCATACCATAGTTTTCAATTCAGGAGTTTAAAAGCTAGTCAATCGGGGAAAGTTGCAGTCCACCTTAGAAGCATGATATATTAACCAACTCTAGTTCTTGGCGTATTAGCTAGGTTCTCTAGCCTTTGGGAGCACCGGTTGAGTAATATTTCTTTACCCATTCCTTGATTGCAATTAAGCATTTGTTGTTGTGATCTCCTATGTCTTGTTCAGTCATGGAACAATTAGAAGCGTGGATGGAATGTTCCTTCATTAAATTGGTGATTGAATTCACTATGCAGGTGCTCTGCGCTGTGGCTAATGTGAGATATCGCTTATAATAAGTAACTATGGATGACGTGAGGTTCGTCCCAAATTCTGTAGGGTAAATCTGCCCAGCTATCTAGCTACTAGTACCTACAAATAGTTGGACAAATGTGAAACGTCACAGTGAGGTATGGGTCATAATACGAAGAGCCTGCTTCAAGGATTGAAGTTATTAAGTGGTTGTGTGAGGGCCCGCCTCTTCTCTATGTAGGAAGTAGTAAATGTTCGGAGTTAATGGTTAGGCATGGTAGTGGATTGGAAAGGAACCTCTTCGATATGAAGTACTAATTTACCGAAAAGCTTTCGTGCAATGTCAGCTACGTAAATACCGGTGTTTGTACCAAAATTGGGCACAACACTCTTCGGATATGTTTGAAGAGATAAAATGAAGAAAATAAATGTAAAATGAAGTGGATCTAACAAACACACCAATAAACAGATAAGAAAATGCACAGAAACACACGGATTTAGAGTGGTTCGGCGAATTACCTACGTCCACTATGAAATGACTGATGTTTATTGAATTTCACTCACTGTTTACAAAAGATTACAACAGTACAACTGAAGTTTGATAATCATTTCGGTAGAATATCAGCATAGAGAGGCCAAAAGTCCTTCTTCTGTAGGCCCTAGGGCTCTATTTATAGGCGTAGGAGGCAAATATCTCACTCAGATCTTGGGAGACTTCTTCTGGCACGTGGGTGGGCCCACGCGATCGATCCCAGGCGATTTTGACTCGATCCGTGATCGATACGAACGAATTTCGTATCGATCAAGACTAGCTCCAATCGAGTCGAAATTTGACAGGAACATTCTTTATGTTGTACGTAAGCTCCTGTGAAAATTTTATAGCATTTGAACTTGTAGATCATGAGATATGATCGATGCAAGTTGGAGTTTTTCCATCCGTGATCGATACGAACGAATTTCGTATCGATCAAGACTTGCTCCAATCGAGTCAAAATTTGGCAGGAACATTCTTTATGTTGTGCGTAAGCTCCTGTGAAACTTTCATAGCATTTGGACTTGTAGATCATGAGATATGATCGATGCAAGTTGGAGTTTTTCCATCCGTGATCGATACGAACGAATTTTGTATCGATCAAGACTTGCTCCAATAGAGTTGAAATTTGGCATGAACATTCCTTAGGTCATACATAAGCTCCTGTGAAAATTTGGTGGCATTTGGACTTGTAGATCTCGAGTTATGATCGATGCAAGTTTGGATTTCTCAATTGTGATCGATCAATATCTTGAGCATACGAACTCCGATTGACTTAAAATTTGGAACATTGGCTCTCATAACTTCGCTTGTCATGTCATATCAATTTTAGCTCGATCCGGACTCGGACAAAATTCGTCGATATCCATAGTGAGCCTGCGTATAACCGATCTCCAAGACGAACTGTCATTGGTTTCTAGTCAAGTTCTTGGTGGTACGACCTTGCTAAAAGGCGGGATAACAACCGGTGAGGAGTTCGCCTTGGGATCCGTATTAAATGATGGGGACCTGCCTTAAATGAGATATTAAATGGTTAGAGTCTGCCTAATTTCCATTAAAAATGTATTAAAAGAGATGGATACTATCTCTTATAATGATAGGACATTAATGACGATAGATATTGGTTATTAGGTTGAAAGATTAATGAAGTTGGAATTGGAAAAAGCTTAGGGCTTATAATTGGAAAGACTTAGAATATAACTAATATATGTAAGACATATTCTTATTTAAATTATACTACCCAAGTACTATTAAAATAAGGCTTGAGATTTTTATTCACAAGACATAGGTTGTTCTAACTCCCTCCTCATTACAAGACAGGTTAAGAAAGCCGATGCTAAAGGAAAAGGTGAGGAGTAAACTTATGGCAGTTTACCTATTTATCTACTTATGTTATTTTCTAATGTACCCACTAAGGAATAATGATGTATTTTGAAAATTTTGTACTATGGATATGTGACGGTTGTTATTGGTATTTTGTTATGGATTTTGTTATCCGGGTTTTTAACCCATCAAGATCCGAAGGAAGATAGAATGACTTAATGAAGTCAGAATGGCTCAGAACCCAACCAAAAGGGTTAAAGCAACAAGTTAATGAGAGCCAAGTCATATTACTAGAGCAACGACTGAATTTGACTAAACCAAGAACTAAGAACCTAGCGCCCTTTCAGTCTGATCAGCAGCTAAGTACAACCAGCTAGTAGATCGTCATCAAAACGAAGCAACGTGCAACGTGGTAAAGCAACAAAAGCATCCTACACATCAAAGTCCAGAAATACACTAAGTCTATGGGTCGCTAGCGATCCATGCATCATGGATCGCCAGCAATCCATGCTTCATCCTGGGATTACTAGGTCGCCGAAGCACGTGGGTGCAAAGGAGCCTAGAAGATAAAATACCCAAAATACGCTAAGTGTATGGATCGCTAGCGATCCTTACAAAGCCATGGACTTCTCACGACCTGACATAGCAGCACAATGAAGAGAGGAGCTAAGTAGTTAGCTCGCACGCGAACTAAGATTATGGATCGCCAGCGATCCGTAGACCATGGATCGCTAGCGATCCATGCTTTTTGCTCGGGTCATGAGCTAAACTCTACTAGATCATCCTGTGTCCATTTGCAAGTGACTAACAAGCGGGTTTGGACCAGAAGCTCTCCGATCTCTATAAATACCCTCCCACCTGCAACATAAATGAGATCTTCTCGAAACTAGTTGTTGAAGCTCTACTGGAAACCTTCTTCACTCTCTATCTCTCTCACAACAATCTCCAAAGGGAGGATAATCAAAAGCTTTGTAATGAAACACTACTTCTAACAGCAACCGGTCATAAGAAAACCAAAAAGTGTACGAAGGCTTCATTAACAGTCGAACCACTATAAAAATTCCTTGTCTTCTTTCTTTTACTGTTCTTTTCTATACCTATTATCTGTATTATTGCTCTGTCAGAACAAGACTGGTGCTTTCAAACTCAAACCAGGGTGTTTATCCATATTTTGGGTCAACGTTTTGGTGCTTTCACTGAGAACTCCAACACAGGGTTCAGATCTAGCTATCTACGTTGGATCCCATAGGTCCAGAAGTTAGATCCTCAATCTCTGCTTAGAAGGTTTGTTGTTGGGAACAGAAGAGCCAACCAAGAAGGATCCGAGAAAAAGCAAGCAAACACATGCTAATGTGATGGGTCGCTAGCGATCCATCTCCTTCGGATCGCTAACAATCCATGATGTTCGCTCATGGGTCAATCAACTCTCTCGCATCATGATCCAATAGGCACCCCAGAAGAAAAAGTACTAAAATCAGTTAAGTGCATGAATCGCTAGCGATCCATGTACTATGGATCGCCAGCGATCCATACTATGGATCGCCAGAAGCTATGGATCCCCGTTTAGGTCGTTCAAAGCGGATATAATCGAAAGGAAGCCATGGGTAGAGCTCCAAAAATCATGATAGAAGAAAACATTAACACTCCACCTACTGCAAAAGCACCGGCTACAAACCCAAACTTAGGGGTGAAAACCCCACGGAAGGATATAACGATGACTCTCTTTGGCTCTGAAGATGACAAACAATTTGAGGAAGACAAATTTGATGAAAATGCCAACATGAAAAATGCTAGAAGAAACTCTAAAACCCATGTCGTAGCACAGTGCTAAGCAATGGATGAGAACTGCTACTCAAACGGTACTCCTAGAGGCAGGAGAACCAAGAAGATTTGCTATAAACCGAAATTGATTATAAGGCCAAGCTCCCACGGGATATGGTGACCACTTCCGACTGACCAGCTTTGAATCCCATCATGGAGCTTCTATCAAGAATGGTCATTGTCAAAAATCATCAAAAATAGTCAAAATGGTCGTTAAAAAATTCAC
Organism: Allium fistulosum; assembly: GCA_030737815.1. Lineage (NCBI taxonomy): Eukaryota > Viridiplantae > Streptophyta > Magnoliopsida > Asparagales > Amaryllidaceae > Allium > Allium fistulosum. The sequence continues at coordinate 680,001,970 of CM060907.1, read as the reverse complement.
TTCAGGATTGACTCGAAGTCAAACTCGGGTAATCGTCGATTTGACTTGAAGCAGATTCTGGAAGTCTTGACTCGAAGTCGAACTCGAGTAATCACCCATTTGACTCGAATTAAACCTAGGTCAATCTGGCTCGAAATCAGACTGGGGTAAAACCAAGATTTTCTCCAAGCAAACATGCAAATGGCTCTAAGCAATGTTTATCACCAACCCAGCACTTCAAATTCTGTGACCCCAAGCGAATCATGTGTTGACTCCAAGCAAATGGAAAATTTTCTTTGGTTAGACTCCAAGTAAAATACCACCAATCCATCAATGTTGATCCATCTTCTTTTTCCCCTAACTCGAACGTGCGAACTCCGAATACCTTGAAATTTGGAATGCAACCTTGTGGGGCCTTCTGTGTCACTTCGGACCGATCTCACCTAGTTTGAAATTTTTTGGGATCGTCACTGATCCATGACCCCACCATAAGTGATTTGTCATTCAACGACATTCCCAATCATTCAAGCATACACAATCATGCATATATCATTCTCAAGCATTATAAACAGCCGTAACTTGAAAACGGATGTAACACCCATGATTTTTGATAACATTATTTAGAAGATTTAGTTATATAAACTATATAAAATTATGTGTTGATTAGGGGATTGAGATTTGATTTAATTAAGGTAGCCGTGTCTTTTAACTAATATATTAAATGAAGAGTTTAAAATGAATTAGAGGAGCGGTATTATGGGAAAGAGACCATTCCTATATTATCTTCCTTAGGCCGTGTTTTGCAACAGACGTTCATTTCCCATTTCAAAACTTAAAAAGCTTGGCCGACCGCCATTAATAATGGAAGAAGAGGAAATAAGAGAAAACTTAAGGAAGGCAAATTCAAACCAATCTCATTCAAATCTCAAGCTCCATAATCACTAAAGCAAAGTTAAATAACGTTTACATATCTAAATATTTTTTGTTTCAGTTTTAAGGTTAATTTCGAATGATTTTGAATGTTTGCCATGTTTTCGAATGATAAAAGATTATTTATACATGTTGATGATTTTTGTATGTTCATATAGATTTTATGACATGTTTTAAGATAAAAACCCTATTAAATGACATCTCTTAGCCTTGCGAATTTTTATGATGATCTAAAAAGTTATTTTAGAGATGGGTTTCGATTTTCAGAATTTTTTGAATTTTTGTGGAATTGTTATGAATTTTATAAAGAAGAAAAGGTTAATTTGGATTATAAAAATTATTTACGGGTAGAATAATTATTTTTTGGATCTGAAATTTTATATGTTGAACAGAACATATTAGTTTACTTACTGGAATTTTTCTAGAATTTTTCAAGGTGTTTTGATGATTATATAAAATTATTTAAGGTATGAGACTTAAATGTTTTATATAATTATAAAGAAGAAAGGGGCTTTTTTAAAATTAATCAAATTTCCAAATAAGGAAGTTGGTAGCACTTTTGAATATAAAATTCTGGCAAGCAATCAAATTTAGACAAACAACGCGGATGGGGGTACCAAAGAACTATTTCAAACAGTATTTTCACTGTTTCAACTCTTTCGGCAAGAGCTTCCGCCTTCATTCCAGACCTTCCAACAAGGTCGAAGGGTATCAAACCTTCCGAGTAGATTAAATACCAATGCACATGGTATCAAGAAATTGGTAAGTAGTGAATTGGAGGAAGTCGAAAGGTTGGGGACGAAGGGTTATAACTTTAGGAAGAGATGAAGTTTTGTTTTGGTTTTAACGAAAAATACACCTGCTAGCTTTCGACAAAGAGCTTTCGAAATTGTCAAAAGGTTTAAAAGGAAAAGGTTTCGATTGGTTTGCTTTCTTGTTTTAATTGAAACCTTTCAGCAAAGTCGAAAGGTATAGCTTTCGGCCATGTCGGAAGCATATTTGCCGCTTGCTAACCTTTCGACACAAATGGAGTCAATGATTATGCCGCCTCTCTCCCTTGATTTTGAAAGGTTTTGATTTCGAAAGGATTGATTTCGAAAGGTTTTATGAAGGTTTCGAAGTAGTTGCTTTCGACTCCAATGATTTTCTGATCCCTTCGCATAATCCAGATGTTTTAAGTCGAAACATTTTAAAGGTTTCAAAGTAGTTAAATTTGATTAGTTTCGAAAGGTTTTCCACCTGCTTTAAAGTGAACCCAATGTCTTCGAAAGGTTTTGAGGTACATTGATTCTGAAAGGTATAGTTTAGCTATGTTTTCGAAAGGCTAAGGCTTAAAGGATTTAAAGGCGGGTGTCATATGTTTTAAAGCTTATGAAAAGAAAGCTTTTAAAAGGTTTAGAAGGAGTTACCTTCAATGATTTCGAAAGGTTTAAAAGGAAAAGGTTTAAAAGGAAAAGGTTTTGATTGGTTTGCTTTCTTGTTTTAATTGAAACTTTTCGGCAAAGTCAAAAGGTATGGCTTTCGGCCAGGTCGGAAGAATATTTGCCGCTTGCTAACCTTTCGACACAGATGGAGTCAAAAGTTATCTTTTGTTTTCTAAAACTTGCTGCTTCTCTCCATTAATTTTGAAAGGTTTTATGAAGGTTTCGAAGCAGTTGCTTTTGACTCCAATGACTTTCTAAAGCATCCGAAGACGAGCATGTGGCTGACGGATAACTAATTTAGGGATTCTATTTTAAAATTGTTTCCGTTGTGTATTAGGAAATTATGTCTATATTGTTTTGATTATCGAAGGGGGCATCTTCATATGTTGCTCTTGGCGTATTGTTGTAAATTATATTTGATCAATGCCTGGGAATACGTTTGGGATTTTTGTAACTTGGATATGATTTGTTGAAATGTAATCACTGAAAATTGTTGTTTATGAATATCTGTTATTTGCTCATAAGTGCTTCTGATATTATTGATATCATTAACATTGCCTTATTTCGTCACCAGAAGTTAATACTGTGGATGACTGCAACATCCATAACACTTAGCTTTTGGCCTCCATATACGGGATGTTACAACTTGGTATCAGAGCATAGGTTTATGAAAAATTTAACTAAAATTTTTTTTGATAAAAAATCCAAAGAAATTAGAGTAAGATTTGGGGTTGGGTTAATGCTATAGTAACATACTTGTATTTGTTATATATAAGTATGCGCTTTATCTCCATTCATCTATCTTTGATTAGGTTATCTTTTTGTATCACATGAGGTTTGAATACATATATGGATGGTATAAGAAGTAGAGTTAACCAAGGAGGGGGAAGCACCGAAAGTAACGCTGGACCTAATGTAGGCAGAGGCCAAGGTCAGGCAGGAAATGTTGGTGCTGAAGTCCCGCAGGTCGGAATGGAAGCCATGTATCAGTTTTCAGGAATATGATGCCGGCAGGAGATGCAGCCGGAGTGGTAGGAGGAAATGCTGCAGGAGCAGAGGTTCCAGAAGTTTTGGTAGTTAATCATTCCGCTAAGATGAGCGGCGATTATGTGAAGCTAGGAGGGAAGCTGTTTATGGGAACGGAGGATGCCATTGAAGTGGAGAATTGGTTGTTACACTACGAAAGGATTTTTGCAGATTTAGGGCTAAATGACGAGCAAAATAGGAGGTTGGCGTCCAGGCAGCTTCAGGGGACTACATTGTTATGGTGGAATAGTGTATCAGCAATAGTTGATGAGGAGACAGTAACCTGGGAGGATTTCAAGGGGAGATTTCAGGAGAGGCTTATGTCAGTAATGGCATAGTCAGCTTTGATTAGGCAGTTTGCCGAGCTGGTGCAGGGAGAAATGTCTGTTGCAGAGTATGCCAGGTAGTTCGAAGAGTTGGCTTGGTATGGGTATGCTTTTGTAAATACTGTATTTAAACGGAATGAGAAGTTTATCAGAGGATTGAAGCCAGAATTGGCTAGTGCTACTTTGTCTCATCTTAGAGATCCTTCTGATATTGTTATAGAGATGGCTTTGAGGCAGGAAGAAGTCCTTGAGTCTCTAGAGAAGAGCAAGGCAAAAGTAGTCCAGGTTGGGCAGAGCCAAAAGAGGAAGTTCTTTCCGAAGAAGGGTGCTCAGAAGGGTGGAGCATTCAAGAAAGCAAAGTCTGAAGTTGTCTGCTATAAATGCGACAAGAAAGGGCACTTTGCTAATGAGTGTCGCTTAGGGAAAGCGAAGGATGTGGCTAAGGGGAAGAATGTCAGGTGTTTTAACTATGACTAGATAGGCCATTATAAGAACCGGTGCAAGGAGCCCATTAGGGATGGCAAGGGCAAGGTGTATGCATTGAGACTGCCGCTTCCAAGCCAACAGCCCAGGAGAAGGGGAAGGCAGTTCTTGGAGGAACGCTTTAGATTCATGGTATGTATGTTAGCATTTTATTTGATACTGGTGCATCGCATTCTTTTATATCTAGATGTTTGATAGATAAGCTTAGCCTTGAACCCACATATTTAGTTACTTCCTTACGGGTTGCGAATCCGATAGGAGGGTATGCAACTCTTGGGTTGAGATGTGACCAGTTTGAGTTTGACCTGTTAGGTCATACTTTTGAGTGCTGTTTGCATGTGTTTGAATTTGTGGGGTTTGTGATTATCCTAGGTATGGATTGGTTAAGTGAGCACGATGCTAAGATATTTTGCCAGGGTAGAAAGATATCTCTTTCTCATCCGGATTGTAGCGATCGGATTTTTTTCACCGTAGGAGGTTCTAGCGGTGCAGTGTTTGCTTTGTTGGGTGCTTTGGATTTAGATGATGCGTTGAGCCGAGTTTTCGTGGTTAGAGAATTCGCAGATGTGTTTGAGCCTGTAGTTGGATTGCCACCAAAACGAGCCATTGAGTTTCGAATAGATTTGGCTCTGGGAGTAGAACCAGTGAGTAGACCGCCAAGCAGGATGACCCCTTCAAAGATAAGGGAGTTAAAGGTGCAGTTGGTGGACTTAGAGGGCAAGAGTTTTGTCAGGCCGAGCAGTTCTCCATGGGGTGCAGCGACAGTGTTTGCTAAGAAGCTGGACGGATCGTTGAGGCTATGTATCGATTATCATAAGTTGAATGAGAGCATAATTAAGAATCGATGTCCATTGCCCAGGATTGACGATTTGTTCGACCAGCTAAGTGGAGCAAAGGTATTTTCTTGGTTGGATTTGGCAACGGGTTTCCATCAGCTTAGGGTAACAGAGGATAGTATACCTTTGACAGCATTCAGGACCAGATATGGATCGTACGAATGGTTAGTTATGACGTTCGGACTGACTAATGCTCCAGCTTTCTTTGTGGATTTGATGAACCAAATTTTCTGAGAGCACTTGGATAGGTTCGTGCTAGTTTTCATAGATGATATCTTGATTTATTCTAAGGATGAAAAAGAGCATGAAGTTCATCTTAGAGTTATGCTTGAGACGCTGAGGCAACATCAGCTGAAAGCGAAGTTTTTGAAGTGTCACTTCTGGAAGAAGGAGGTGAAGTTTCTTGGTCATGTCATATCAGAGGAAGGGTTATCAGTGGATCCGACTAAGATCGAGGCAGTGGATAGTTGGAAAAGACCCGAGACAGTAACCGAGATTATGAGTTTCCTTGGGTTGGCTGGTTATTATCGGAGATTCATTAAGGATTTCTAGCAGATAGCAGCACCGATGACTAGGCAGACAAGGAAGGATGTGAAGTTTGTGTGGACCGATAAGTGTGAGGAAACATTTCAGAGTTTGAAACACTTATTGACCCATGCACCTGTGTTGGTAGTTCCAGAGGGGAATTAAGATTTGGTAGTCTATGCAGATGCATGTGGAACTGGATTAGGAGTTGTGTTGATGCAGAGAGGTAAAGTGATTGCCTATGCTTCTAGATAGCTTAGACCGCATGAGGTCAGATATCCAATGCATGATTTAGAGTTGGCTGCTGTGATTTTTGCTTTGAAGGTGTGGAGACATTACCTTTTGGGAGAAAGGTTTGAGCTGTTCACATATCATAAGTCGCTGAAGTATTTATTCTCTTAGAAGGAGCTAAACATGGGACAACAGAGGTGGTTAGAGTTTATAGCCGCTTATGATTTTGGGATTGAATACACACCAGGGAAGGGAAACCGGGTTGCAGATGCACTTAGCAGGAAACATCAGAATGCAGTGTTGGCAATGATGGCGGAGTGGAAAGATTTAGAAGCATTAGCAGATTGTAGTGGAGATCCGAGGCAGGGTCTAGTGGTGATACAGTTGTATTGTCTTGTTTGGAAGTTCGAACAGTTTTGATCGAACGGATTGCTTCTAAGCAGATAGAGGATCCAGTGTTAGCTGAACGGATCAGTAAGCTAAAGGAAGGAACCAAGAGCGATGACTTGAAAGATTTCAGTCTTGACCAGAATGGGTGTTTGAGAAAGAAAGGAAAATTATGTGTTTCGAGTGTAGGAAACATAAGAAAGGAAGTCTTAGATGAATGCCATCATTCGAATTTCACTATACACCCTAGAGGTACCAAGATGTACTAAGATATGAACGGAGCTTCTTCTGGGAAGGAATGAAGCAAGATATTGGTTTGTGTGTAAGGCAGTGCTTGAATTGCCAACAGGCAATGGCCGAACACCAGAAACCGAGTGGTTTGCTTCAGCCGTTAGATATTCAAGTATGGAAGTGGGATTCTATTTCTATGGACTTCGTAGACGGGTTGCCAAGGTCAAACAGGGGTAATGAAAGTATATGGTTATAGTGGACAGATTGACCAAGAGTGCCCATTTCATTCCAGTTAAGTCAACCAGGACGGCGCCTGTTTTAGCAAGGTTGTTCATGAAGAATGTGATTAGACTGCATGGAGTTCCTTGCAGCATAGTTAGTGATAGAGATTCCTTGTTCACTAGCAAGTTTTGGAAAAGTCTGCAGGAAGTTTTAGGAACCAAGCTTATGATGAGTACCGCTTACCATCCGTAGACTGATGGGAAAACGGAAAGAGTTAACAAGATCTTGGAAGATCTGTTAAAAGCTTGTGTTCTGGACTTTGGGGGATCATGGGAGGACCATCTGCATCTAGTCGAGTTTTCATATAACAACAATTATCAGACTAGTATTGAGATAGCACCGTTTGAAGCTTTGTATGGAAGGCCATGCAAATCTCCTGTTTGTTGGTTGGAGACCAGGGATAGGTTGATTCTTGTTCCAGATTTGGTCAGAGAAGCTGCAGAAATGATTGAGGTCATTCAAGATAGGATGAAGGAGGCTCAGTCTAGGCAGAAATTTTATGCAGATAAGAGACGGAAAGATTTGGAGTTCTCAGTTGGGGACTAGGTTTTCATCAAAGTATCACCGATGGGGGGTGTGCTTAGATTTGGGAAGTTGGGGAAGTTATCTCCTAGGTTCATTGGACCTTTTTCTATTCTTGAGAGGATCGGGAAGCTCGCGTACAGACTTGAGTTACCGAGCAGTTTGGTAGGTGTCCATGACGTTTTTCATATTTCTCATCTCAGAAAGTGTGGTAGAGACCCGGAGACTACTATTGCACCGATAGTGCTAAATGATTTAGTGGTAGAACCGAACTCGACCATAGTAAGGAAACCAGTTCGCATTGTTGCGAGAGATGAGAAGAGGCTTAGAACCAAGATGGTCAGAATAGTCAAAGTCCAGTGGAGTGGCGATGGTAGAGACTGTACTTGGGAGGTTGAGAGAAGGACTAGAGATACTTATCCTGACTTATTTTGATGGTATGTTTACCTTCTTGTTTGTTTTGAGCCTTATTGTAATTTCGAGGACGAAATTCTTTAAGGAGGGGGAGTCTGTAACACCCCAGATTTTTGATAACATTATTTAGAAGATTTAGTTAGATAAACTAAATAAAATAATGTATTGATTAGGAGATTGAGATTTGATTTAATTAAGGTAGCCGTGCCTTTTAACTAATAAATTAAATGAAGAATTTAAAATGAATTATAGGAGGGGTATTATGAGAGAGAGGCCATTCCTATATTATCTTCCTTAGGCCGTGTTTTGCAACCCACGTTCATTTCCTATTTCAAAACTTAAAAAGCTTGGCCAGCCGCCATTAATAAAGGAAGAAGAAGAGGAAACAAGAGAAAAGCTTAAGGAAAGTAAATTCAAATCAATCTCATTCAAATCTCAAGCTCCATAATCATTAAAGCAAAGGTGAATAACGTTTACATCTCTAAATATTTTTGGTTTCGGTTTTAAGGTTAATTCCGAATGATTTTTCAAATGTTTGCCATGTTTTCGAATAATAAAAAATTATATATACATGTCGATGATTTTTGTATGTTCATATAGATTTTATGACATGTTTTAAGATAAAAACTCAATTAAATAACATATGTTAGCCTTGCGAATTTTTATGATGATCTAAAAAGTTATTTTAGAGATGAGTTTCAATTTTCAGAATTTTTGTGGAATTATTATGAATTTTCTAAAGAAGAAAAGGTTAATTTGGATTATAAAAATTATTTACGGGTAGAATAATTATTTTTTGGATCCGAAATTTTTATATGTTGAAGAGAACATATTAGTTTACTTTTTGGAATTTTTCTAGAATTTTTCAAGGTGTTTTGATGATTATATAAAATTATTTAAGGTATGAGACTTAAATGTTTTATATAATTATAAAGGAGAAAGGGGCTTTTTTAAAATTAATCAAATTTCCAAATAAGGAAGTTGGTAGCACTTTTGAATATAAAATTCTGGCAAGCAATCAAATTTAGACAAACAACGTGGATGGGGGTACAAAAGAACTATTTCAAATAGTATTTTTACTGTTTGAACTCTTTCGGCAAGAGCTTCCGCCTTCATTCCAGACCTTCCAATAAGGTCGAAGGGTATCAAACCTTTCGATTAGATTAAATACCAATGCACATGGTATCATGAAACTAGTACGTAGTGCATTGGAGGAAGTCGAAAGGTTGGGAACGATGGGTTATAGCTTTCGGAAGAGATGAAGTTTTGTTTTCGTTTTAAAGAAAAATACACCCGTTAGCTTTCGACAAAGAGCTTTTGAAATTGTCAAAAGGTTTAAAAGGAAAAGGTTTTGATTGGTTTGCTTTCTTGTTTTAATTGAAACTTTTCGGCAAAGTCGAAAGGTATGGCTTTCGGCCAGGTCTGAAGAATATTTGCCGCTTGCTAACCTTTCGACACAGATGGAGTCAAAGGTTATCTTTTGTTTTCTAAAACTTGCTGCTTCTCTCCATTGATTTTGAAAGGTTTTATGAAGGTTTCGAAGCAGTTGCTTTTGACTCCAATGACTTTCTGATCCCTTCGTATAATCCAGATGTTTTAAGTCGAAATATTTTAAAGGTTTCAAAGTAGTTAACTTTGATTGGTTTCGAAAGGTTTTCCACCTGTTTTAAATTGAACCCAATATCTTCGAAAGGTTTTGAGGTACATTGATTCTGAAAGGTATAGTTTAGTTATGTTTTCGAAAGGCTAAGTTTTAAAGGGTTTAAAGGCGGGTGTCATATGTTTTAAAGCTTATGAAAAGGAAGCTTTTAAAAGGTTTAGAAGGAGTTACCTTCAATGATTTCGAAAGGTTTATTAAAGGATATGAAGGAGTTACCTTCAATACTTTCGAAGGGTTTTATGAATGATTTTGAAGGAGTTACATTCTATGTTTTCGAAAGGTTGTTTGAAGGTTTTAAACAAAGATTTCGAATATAAAAACTAGGTAGATAGCCTAAGTGTTTTAAGTTATAAAGGACTTTAACTTATTTTAAAGGATAGATAATCCTTATTGAACATCATCAACATTATTTTGAGTAAAGTATATATAACATGGCAAAAATAGCTTAAGGTAAAACTAAAGATATTTTCCTTGTATATATATGATTTGACGGACTAAATCATTTTGGAAAGGTTTTCAAGGAAAATTTTGAAGAGAAGTTAGCTCAGATATTGTGTAGAGCTCTTAACTTGGATATTTTGAAGGGTAGTTAACCCAAAAGAAAAATTCAGCCGCCAGCTCATTTTAAATTCGGACAGTAAGTCCATTTTGAGGGCAGTCAGCCTAGAGGACAGTTAGTCTAGAAAGAGCAGTCAGCTCTGATATGAACAGATAGTTCATTTATTAGTATAACAGACCTTGCTAAAATTTTAAGGACAGTTAGTCCACCCCTTTTTACCTATTTTGGGAAGATAGCTCATTACCCAGCACAAAAGAAATTGCTATTTTGGTATAACCAGTTTTAGGACAGATAGTCCAAAAAAGAGCAGATAGCTCCAAATTTAGAACACTTAGTTCAGATTTTAAACAGATAGTCTATTTTAATTCCTATTTAGCACAATGGATATTGGTATATTATTATTATAATCGGTTGATTAATCAGTTTGGTTGCAGAAAAGGATTTGCAAAATATATTTTGTGAAAAGAGATATTAGTGAGAGGAAACTCGTTTTGCTAAGCGGCGTGGTCTCACTAGTTATCCGTATACTGAGATGTAACAGAAATTATTCATACCAGGCTTTAAGTCCGACTCGAAGTTTTTGTTTCCCCTTAAACTCTTGGGTGCTCAAAATTTGATTTGAGTAGGCTGAGGGTTTAGGTTTTCAGGTTTTAGTAGATGTTGGCGAATAAAGCATCCGAAGACGAGTAGGTGGCTGATGGATAGCTAATTTAGGGATTCTGTTTTAAAACTGTTTCCACAGTGTATTAGGAAATTATGTCTATATTGCTTTGATTATCCAAGGGGCCTCTTCATATGTTGCTCTTTGCGTATTGTTGTAAATTATATTTGCTCAATGCTTGGGAATACGTTTGGGATTTTTGTAACTTGGATATGATTTGTTGAAATGTAATCACTGAAAATTGTTGTTTTTGAAAATCTTTGATTTGGTCATATTCAAGTGCTTCTGATATTATAGATACCATTAACATTGCCGTATTTCATCACTAGAAGTTAATACTGTGGATGCCAGCAACATCCATAGCGCTTAGCTTTTGGCCTCCAGATACGGGATGTTACAACGACCGATCAGACAATGATTAGAGCATCCTCCCTAATCGAAACCCGTTCACCGAAGCTGTTCAACATGTAGAATATCCAAAGAAGTTTATCATGCCAACTATACCTTTTATACAACTATACAACTGATTCGAAATTGTTTCTTTACAGGTATGACTAGCATATGGACGAAGCGAGGGTGACGAATGCAGTCAGCTGCAAGGCCCTCAGGAATCATTAAAGGATGAAACAACCTGTTACCCTGGAAGAATTCTATGGGAAGGCAAATCGGTTCTAAATGCTAAAAGTAGTGTAATAGGAAGAAGGCAAACCCGACAGTGTGCCAAAGAACATACCAAACGGTGAAGGAGCTATAGGACCTCAGGGACCTTCTACCCAAGCAAGGCTACTAAGACCTAGTAGAAAAGCGCCCCAGCTAACTGACGAAATCAAACGAAAAGATGATTATCAAATAACACTCTAGCTAGCTAGCAACTAAGGAATGATATAGCAACCTAAAGCGATGCCTTCTCATCCATCCTTGTCTACTCTCCTTTTCCAAATGAGCCATACCGGGACACTAGGGGCATTGCAGACAGCACGATGAAAGAAATGCTTTTATGCCCTCAATGAGTCATGTCAATCCCCCTTCTGAGAACCGACGTTGCTGGTGGCATCGAGAAGTCTTGTCCAAAGGATCGTCGAACATACAGATCCAACACCTTAGCCTACAGGAACCGATAAAACTGTGTTCCTTCGAGCTAAATCTGAAAAATTCCTCTTGAAGTCGATGAATCATTGCTTTAAGACCGTCGGGCCGTTGGACACACGACCCAAAACTGTAACATCCCGCCATTTTGGACCATTCAAATCGACAATAAACCGCACATGTAAGACTTGAATAATTCAAAACAACATATTGTTAATAAAAATTTGGGACAAATAAAATCAATTACAGAATCATAGACACAGAATATCAGAATAACTCACAGCAGAATAAAATAAACATAGGAGTTCATGAAGCTCCTAGATACATAGTCTCAAACTAATACATAATACCTAAGTCTGAAAAACAAATACAACGGAAAGTTTACATACATAAGTTTTCTACTAGAAAAGAAAAGGCTGAGTGGAAATAACTGGAATGGAAATATAAGGTAGAAAGCTAAATCTCCGATGGATCTCTAGCTCCAAAAGGATGAAACCAAAGCTGTGAAACTCAGGCTGACACGAGCGTAAAGCAAAAACACAAAACACTCGAGTCAGGACATACATACTTATAAAATGTAAATCAACTCAAGTGAACTGTAAAAGAGATGCATCGGTAACTTAAAGGATGCTTGGGCTGGCCCATCCTTTAAGGATCCGTTAAACTATCACTATGTAGTAATATACGCTATTATAATAATGTCTAAAGTAAAGTAAACTATTAAAATAACGTTAAGGCGTTACCCATTTCCCCCTTAACACATTTTATAATGCCAATAGTCTATACAGTACCGTAACTCCCCGTAACTGGGGTCGCCCGAGGATACCCCATAGGTACGACATAAAAAAAACTCGTAGAATGCGCGCTAGGGTAGGTGACACGGCACAACTAGGCAATGCCATGGTAGATATACCAATTACACTTTCGGACTGTTGGTAACGCATAGCCGCAACTACCGCCTAACTCGATCCACACTCCCGAATGAAAGGTGCGCACCAAATCAATCACAAAGTAATAGAATGGATAACGATGAAGTGTGCCCGAACGGAGGAGCTACCTCAGTTGGCCCGTCAATTGCTCCTGTTTTAGCCACCTTATGCTAACTCACGGGAGTTAGGTCCACGTAAATATACCTTTAGGATCGTCACCACCATCCTACTTCATTCTGGAATCGCCACCGCGTACACAGTTGTAAAAGTGGTTTCGGTATCGACAGAGAGTATGCACATATCCGATCACGGTCTCTATAACAACCAAACGTTATTATAACCCGTGGTTTTTCAATTTCAAATGGTTTATTTTTCATATCAAACATATTCCTTTCAAAACCATATAAATTCCATATCATTATTCTTTAAAATATTATTCATTTTTTCAAAGTCGTAACACTTCCAAATTCATTTAATTATAACCCCTTTTGACGTAAAAATTTAGAGATCATAACACTTTAAAATGTAACCTTTAGAACCATAACATTCAGAACTATAACCCTTTAGAAAGATTTGTAGAATTCAGGAATTGTCACTTTTAAGAAAACGCAGCAGTACAGAAATGCTACTGTAAGAATTCGCAGCAGTGCAGAAATGCTACTGTAAGAATTCGCAATGGTGCAGAATTGTTACTGTAAGAATCCGCAGCAGTGCAGAATTGTTACAGTAAGGAAATCACAGCAGTTTTGAATTGTTACCGTAAGAAATCGCAGCAGTTTTGAATTATTACCGTAATACTTCCTACTACAATATTTTATATAATCAAATAGTACATATATTTACAGTTTTTATCATAGTCATTATATCATTCCTATTATATTACTCAAAAATTAGCTATTTGGACATTAAAGAAACCATACCTTTAGTTGAATAACTTTGTTACCAAAATGTCAAATTTTAAAGTTGAAATTTCTTATGCTAAGTTAAAAGTACGTTATTAACCTACACTTTATTTTCCTTTTAGTAAATAACATTTATCATTTTTTTATTACCCAATTTATATCCTTTACATTAGTTAAAACTTACATGTCAAATGTACATTATAACTTACATTTTTTTTCACAAAAAAAATAAAACCATTTATCATTTTAATCACTATTAGATGAATTAAAACTTACAATTTATAGGTTAGAATAAAACAACGTTATTACGTCAAATCGGATTATTAAATTTCAATTAACCTTCATACTGTAAATAGATTCCAAAATTTACATTTCCAACTATTTATTTCTTATAAATTTTTTTTAACCCATATAACAAATTTACATAAATCATTACAATAAATTCATTAGAGATTCATATAAAAAAATCCAAAATACTTAATAATTTTTTAGAAATCATTTAAAGTCAACCACGGAGTCTGTATAAAATTATCTACCCTAGGGTCAAGTAAATACAGACATATATCATTTCAATTCACAATTTATTAATTTTCCGAGTTTTTATATCATTTCAAACCCGCAATCCCAAGTCAAATAAAATGGCTTAGGCCTATCATTTTAGTCCTTAACAATTTTCCTTAATCTAAAAATCATTCAGGTATGTATCATTTCAACCCATAGTGAAGGAACTTGCAGTATGGGAACAAAATATTAAATAAACATAACAATATTCAATATATCATGGCATATGAATATAACAGGTAAGATATGATATGAAATAACAGAATAAAATCATAAGTGAAATTTCTTAACTTGCATGTACAAATCCATACAATTCCATCGTCATTAATTCACCAAAATATAAGTACGTTGTCAAGAGTGATTACTCACCTTTCTTTGGTTAGAGAAGTGATTCAAAACGCAACACAACGACTACGAGAAGCATAACAGATTACAGACAAGCTTGAGTGAGAGGAGAATCCAAATCCAACGCTTTGCAAAATAAAATAAATTCCATACGTAAACAAATAATTCACATAGAAAAATAAAAATAGAAAAATTATATATTTGTAAACATGTGAAGAGGGCTTGTCTAAGGGACACATAGGTTTGGTCTAGTGTTTATTTGGGTTCGGTCTAGGCTAGATTTGGGTGGGGTTTGGTCTATGCTAGGCTCGGCCATGGCTAGGTTTTGGGTTAGGTGGGTTCGGCCTTAGGCTAAACAAGAGTTTCGGCTAGGGTTTGGGAGTAGGTTCGGCCATGGTAGCTTAGGGTTAGGGTTTGGGGAGGTCACGGCTAAGGTTAGGAAATTGGGGAAGTAGATGGATATGGTGGCAGAATTGGTTGAAGGGAAAAAGGAATAGGAGGAGGTGGGGCCGAAATTGGTGAAGAGGAAAAGGGAAAAGGAAGGAAAAGAGGTAGTTTTGGCTAGGGTTTTTGGTTGGAGGAAGAGGAGATGGAGGTAGTGGCAAGCATGGACGAAATTTGATGAGGAGAGGAGGAAGCAAATTGTAGAGGAGAACAAAATCTTAGAGAAGAAGAAGGTGAGGAAGAAGAAGAAAACTTACATCAATTTTGCGGAGGCACAAATGGAAAGATGAGGAGTCTAGAAAACCCTAGGATATTATATAGTCATCTCAACAGGTGGCTTCTCATCTAACTAAAGAAATTCCTAGCCCAATAGTACAAGCCTAAACAAATCAAAATATAAATAAGATAAAAGTTATAGGGAAAATAACTACGTGTAATACGCCAGAAGTTGTAAATTTTGAGAAGTAGAAATCAAAATTTTGAAAAACAAAAAACAAAGAAAATGTTAGAATTAAATCCGTCTTCATAAAAAAAGTAGAAGTTCAAAATTCAAAATTTAAAATTTTCACAAAAGTCAATCTTTGACCAAAGTTGACCAAAATTTGCATTTTAAGAAAAATCTTTATTTTATTAAATTTGGAAGAACATTTCACATCAAATCCCAAAATATTACATTAAAATTCCAAATTTATCAAATTTAAAAGTAATTATATTCAAAGTTTCAAATAAATTTTTTTATGTAAAATATTTCAGAATTTGCGGGTTGTTACACTCTCCCCCACTCAAAACTTTTCGTCCTCAAAAAGGAACTAGACACAGAAAACGAAGAAGGATAAGGTAGGATAACGAATGATACCTGGTACAAACAATTCCGGATTCGAAGCACGAATGCTCTCTTCCGTTTCCCAAGTACAATCCCGATCATCAGTGCTCCATTGCACTTTGACTAGGTTGACACATTTTCTTCGAAGCTGCTTCGTACCTCTATCGATAATACGAAGTGGCTTCCTCTCAACAGTAAGGTTTGGCTCGACATCCAAACTCTCGAGAGCAGAAGGCTGAAAAATCAAAGATGGATCATGAAGATACCGACGAAGATGCGAAACATGGAACACATTATGCACTCCAGCAAGTTTCTCAGGCAATTCCAACCGATAAGCTAAGGAACCCACTCTCTCTAAGATGCGGAAAGGACCAATAAACCTAGGAGCGAGCTTCCCTTTTCGTCCAAACCGAATCACATTTCTTAATGGAGAGACCTGAAGGAAAACCTGATCACTAACAGAATACTCCAAACTCCTCCTACGCCTGTCAGCATACTTCTTCTGTCTATCTTTAGCAATCCTCATCTTTCTCCTAATCTCCTCAACCTTCTCAGATGCTTCTAGAATCATATCAGGACCAAGAACCAAACGATTATCAGATTCAATCTAGCAAGATGGAGATTTGCAAGGGCGTCCATAAAGAGCAGCAAATGGAGCCATTGCGATGCTAGCCTGAATTCAAAAATGGGATAAGATAGATAAATGTTTAAGACAACCTTAAACAGATATTTGAGATCTTTACCTGATAACTATTGTTATAGGTGAATTCAACGAGATGGAGATGATCTTCCCAAGATCCTCCATAATCAAGGACACAGGCACGAAGAAGATCTTCCGGAGTCTGATTCACTCTTTCCGTTTGACCGTCGGCCTGCGGATGGTAAGCAGGGCTCAGATTCAGACGAGTACCTAAAGATTCCTGAAAAGCTTTCCAAAACTGATTGGTAAAGATGGGATCTCTATCACAAACAATATTGACTGAAACACCATGAAGACGAACAACCTCTCTCATATAAATCTCAGCTAAACTCGAAGTAGAACGGTTGGACCTAACTGGAATGAAATGAGCTGACTTTGTCAATCTATCCACAATTACCCAAATACTCTCATTACCTCTCCTAGTCCTCAGTAATCCATCAATAAAATCCATAGAAACTTGTTCCCATTTCCAATTGGGAACCTCAAGAGGTTGCAATAACCCAGCGGTCTTCTGGTGATCAGCCTTAACCTGCTGACAAGTCGCACATCTACTAACAAAGAGGGAGATATCACGCTTCATACCCCTCCACCAATACAGCTTCTTCATATCATGGTACATCTTCGTCACACCTGGATGAATAGAAAGTCTGGACCGATGATTTTCCCGAAGTAATTCTTGCCTCAATTCATCGACATTCAGGACACAAATCCGATTATTAATCCTCAAAATCCCTTTATCATCGATCTAAGCTCCACTACCATCTTGGCTACTACCACCAACCCTGCGACAAACGTTTTCCTTAATAAGCCTAATTATCCTATCTTCATCCTGCTTAGCGATAATACGATCCATAAGAGGGGAAGAAACAACAAGCTGACATAACATCGCCTTCTTCCTACTCAAAGCATCGGCTACAACATTAGATTTCCTGGGGGTATAGTTGATGTTGAGGTCATAAGAAGCTAGAACTCAAGCCACCTAACTTGCCTTAGATTCAAGTCCTTCTGGGTGAAAATATATTTCAAAGATTTATGATCCGTAAAGAGCTCGAACTTAGTTCCCAATAGATGTGTCTCCAAAGCTTCAAAGCAAAAACTACGGCAAGCAATTCCAGATCATGGGCTGCATAATTGGCTTCATGGGTCTTCAACTGACGACTGGCATAAGCTATAACCTTCCCATCCTGCATCAGAATGGCTCCCAAACCTTCACGACTGGCATCAGTGTATACCGTTAATCCCTCATTTCCATTTGGAATGGTAAGAACTGGTGCGCAAGTAAGCTTGCACTTCAACTCATTGAAAGTAGCTTCACACTTATCATTCCATCTAAACTTAGCATTCTTACGAGTTAGAGCGGTGAGAGGTGCAGCAATCCGAGCAAAATTCTCAATGAATCTCTGATAATAACCGGCAAGGCCCAGAAAACTACGGATATCAGATGGAGTCCTAGGAGTTTCCCAATTCTAAAATAGAATAGGGGGAATAAGAACTGAGAAAGAGACAGAAAGATAAAATTACAAAATAAAGAGGAGAAGAAAAGATAGAAGAAAAGATTCAAACTAGAATGGAAATCCTAATCAAAGAATTCTATAAACAAGGTGGATTCGAAAAGAAGGGAAATTCTAAGAAAATTAGATTTTAAAAAAAGAAAATTTTATATCCAAAATAATCTTTCAAAATCATTTAAAATTATTTTAAAATCAATTTATACTTAAAAATACGTTCTCTCACAAAGAATGATTCTAAGATTGATTTTACTCATTCTAGGGTATTTCTACCCTATCTCTAATGAGATTTTGCCCCGTAGGCTAAGGTTTGCCTAAAACCTGGCTCTGATACCAACTGTAACATCCCGCCATTTTGGACCATTCAAATCGACAATAAACTGTACATGTCAGACTTGAATAATTCAAATCAACGGATTGTTAATAAAAATTTAGGACAAATAAAATCAGTCATAGAATCACAGACACAGAATAACTCGCAGCGGAATAAAATAAACATAGGAGTTCATGAAGCTCCTAGATACATAGTCTCAAACTAATACATAATACCCAAGTCTGAAAAACAAATACAACGGAAAGTTTAGATACATAAGTTTTCTACTACAAAAGCAAAAGCTGAGTGGAAATAACTGGAATGGATATATAAGGTAGATAGCTAAATCTCTAGCGGATCTCTAGCTCCAAAAGGATGAAACCAAAGCTGTGAAACTCAGGCTGACCCGAGCGTAAAGCAAAAACACAAAACACTCGAGTCAGGACATACATACTTATAAAATGTAAATCAACTCAAGTGAACTGTAAAAGAGATGCATTAGTAACTTAAAGGATGCTTGGGATCGCCCATCCTTTAAGGATCCGTTAAACTATCACTATGTAGTAATATACGCTATTATAATAATGTCTAAATTAAAGTAAACTATTAAATAGCGTTAAGACGTTACCCATTTCCTCCTTAACACATTTTATAATGCCAATAGTCTATACAGTACCGTACCTCCCTGTAATGTGGGGCCGCCAGAGGATACCCCATAGGTACCACATAAAACAAACTCGTAGAAGGCGCGCTAAGGTACGTGACACGACACAACTAGGCAATGCCAGGGTAGATATACCAATTACACTTCCAGACTATTGGTAACGCATAGCCGCAACTACCGCCCAACTCGATCCACAATCCCAAATCAAAAGTGTGCACCAAATCAATCACAAAGTAATAGAATGGCTAACGATGAAGTATGTCCGAACGGAGGAGCTACCTCAGTTGGCTCGTCAATTGCTCCTGTTTTAGCCAACTTATGCTAACTCACGGGAGTTAGGTCCACGTAAATATACCGTTAGGATCGTCGCCACCATCCTACTTCATTCTGGAATCTCCACCGCGTACACAGTTTTTAAGTGGTTTTCGGTATCGACAGAGAGTATGCCCATATCTGATCCCGGTCTCTTTAACAACCAAACGTTATTATAACCCGTGGTTATTCAATTTTAAATGGTTTATTTTTCATATCAAACATATTCCTTTCAAAACCATATAAATTCCATGTCATTATTCTTTAAAATATTATTCATTTTTTCAAAGTTGTAACACTTCCAAATTCATTTAATTATAACCCCTTTTGACGTAAAAATTTAGAGATCATAACACTTTAAAATGTAACCTTTAGAACCATAACATTCAGAACTATAACCCTTTAGAAAATTTTGTAGCATTCAGGAATTGTCTCTTTTAAGAAAACACAGCAGTACAGAAATGCTACTGTAAGAATTTGCAGCAATGCAGAAATGCTACTGTAAGAATTCGCAACGGTGCAGAATTGTTACTGTAAAAATCCGCAACAGTGCATAATTGTTACAGTAAGGAAATTGCAGCAGTTTTGAATTGTTACCGTAAGAAATCGCAGCAGTTATGAATTGTTACCGTAATACTTCATACTACAATAGTTTATATAATCAAATAGTACATATATTTACAGTTTTTATCATAGTCATTATATCATTCCTATTATATTACTCAAATTTTAGCTATTTGGACATTAAAGAAACCATACCTTTAGTTGAATAACTTTGTTACCAAAATGTCAAATTTTAAAGTTGAAATTTCTTATGCTAAGTTAAAAGTACGTTATTAACTTACACTTTATTTTCTTTTTAGTAAATAACATTTATCATTTTTTTTATTACCCAAGTTATATCCTTTACATTAGTTAAAACTTACATGTCATTTGTACATTTTAACTAACATTTTTTTCACAAAAAAAACAAAACCATTTATCATTTTAATCACTATTACACGAATTAAAACTTACAATTTATAGGTTAGAATAAAAGACCATTATTACGTCAAATCGGATTATTAAATTTCAATTAACCTTCATACTGTAAATAGATTCCAAAATTTACATTTCCAACTATTTATTTCTTATAAATTTTTTTAACCCATATAACAAATTTACAAAAATCATTACAATAAATTTATTAGAGATTCATATAAAAAAATCCAAAATACTTAATAATTCTTTTAGAAATCATTTAAAGTCAACCACATAGTTTGTATAAAATTATCTACCCTAGGGTCAAGTAAATACGAACATATATCATTTCAATCCGTAATTTATTAATTTTCTGGGTTTTTATATCATTTCAAACCAGCAATCCCAAGTCAAATAAAATTGCTCAGGCCTATCATTTCAGCCCATAACAATTTTCCTTAATCTAAAAATCATTCGGGTGTGTATCATTTCAACCCATAGTGAAGGAACTTGCATTGTGGGAACAAAATATTAAATAAACATAACAATATTCAGTATATCATGGCATGTGATCATAACAGGTAAGATATGATATGAAATAACAGAATAAAATCATAAGTGAAATTTCTTAACTTGCATGTACAAATCCATACAATTCCATTGTCATCAATTTACCAAAATATAAGTACGTTGTCAAGAATGATTACTCACCTTTCTTTGGTTAGAGAAGTGATTCAAAACACAACACAACGACTACGACAAGCACAACAAATTACGGACAAGCTTGAGTGAGAGGAGAATCCAAATCCGACGCTTTGCAAAATAAAATAAATTCCTTACGTAAACAAATAATTCACATAGAAAAATAAAAATAGAAAAATTATATATTTGTAAACATGTGAAGAGGGCTTGTCTAGGGGACACATATGTTTGGTATAGGGTTTATTTGGGTTCGGTCTAGGCTAGATTTGGGTGGGGTTTGGTCTATGCTAGGCTCGGCCATGGCTAGGTTTTAGGTTAGGTGGGTTCGGCCTTTGGCTAAACAAGGGTTACGGCTATGGTTTGAGAGTAGGTTCGGCCATGGTAGCTTAGGGTTAGGGTTTGGGGAGGTCAAAACTAGGGTTAGGAAATTGGGGAAGTAGATGGTGATGGTGGATGAATTGGTTAAAGGGAATAACGGGAAAAAGGAATAGGAGGAGGTGGGGCCGAAATTGGTGAAGAGGAAAAGGGAAAAGGAAGGAGAAGAGGTAGTTTTGGCTAGGGTTTTTGGTTGGAGGAAGAGGAGATGGAGGTAGTGGCAAGCATGGACGAAATTTGATGAGGAGAGGAGGAAGAAAATTGTAGAGGAGACAAAATCTTAGAGAAGAAGAAGGTGAGGAAGAAGAAGAAAACTTACATCAATTTTGCGGAGGCACAAATGGAAAGATGAGGAGTCTAGGAAATCCTAGGATATTATATAGTCATCTCAACAGGTGTCTTCTCATCTAACTAAAGAAATTCCTAGCCCAATAGTACAAGCCCAAACAAATCAAAATATAAATAAGATAAAAGTTATAAGGAAAATAATTACGTGTAATACGCCAGAAGTTGTAAATTTTGAGAAGTAGAAATCAAAATTTTAAAAAACGACAAACAAAGAAAATGTTAGAATTAAATCCATCTTCATAAAAAAAAGTAAAAGTTCAAAATTTAAAATTTTCACAGAAAGTCAAACTTTGACCAAAGTTGACCAAAATTTGCATTTTAAAAAAATATTTATTTTATTAAATTTGGAAGAACATTTCACATCAAATCCCAAAATATTACATTAAAATTCCAAATTTATCAAATTTAAAAGTAATTGTATTCAAAGTTTTAAATAAATTTTTTCCATGTAAAATATTTCAAAATTTGCGGGTTGTTAAAAAAACTCCTCTCGGAATCGATAAATTATCATTCCAAAGCCGTCCGGTCGCTGAACGTCCGACCATAAAAAAACCCTTCATGAACGTGAAGGTCTTTCACGAACTAAAGCATCGTGAAGGTGAACAGGTAGATTAGAGGTCATCTGATCCAAAAAAACCTTTTGCGAACGTGAAGGTCTTTCACGAACAAAAGCGTCATGAAGGTGAACCGGTAGATCAGCGGTCATCTGATCCAAAAAATCCTTCGCGAATGTGAATGTCTTTCACGAACTAAAGTGTCGTGAAGGTGAACCGGTAGATCAACGGTCATCTGATCCAAAAAACCCATTGCGAACGGGAAGGTCTTTCACGAACTAAAGCTTCATGAAGGTGAACCGGTAGATCAGCGATCATCTGATCCAAAAAACCCTTCACGAACGGGAAGGTCTTTCACAAACCAAAGTGTCGTGAAGGTGAACCAGTAGATCAACGATCATCTGATCCAAAAAACCATTCGCAAATGCAAAGGTCTTTCTCGAACCAAAGCGTCGTGAAGGTAAACCAGTAGATCAATGGTCATCGTATCCAAAAAACCCTTCGTGAACGGGAAGATCTTTCATGAACTAAATCGTCATGAAGGTGAACCGGTAAATCAGCAAAATTTATGTATGACTGATATCCACGTAGGTGAATTGGAAGATCAGCAATCATCTGATCCAGAGCTCCCCAAAGTCAACGAAGTCATGCTCTGGGGCCGCAAATCGACAATCATACCTGTCACTCTGCAAAATTAATGGAATCACTTCCAATGAACAATGAGACAAATATAGCTAAATTCCAGAGCTTCAAAGTCGCTCAAAGAAACTACGCCAAAACTGAACTGACCTTGTAATCAATCAGAGGCAAACTCGAATCAATCGAAGGTTCGGCACCTGGAAAAACCACACCCACTGGACCAGGGGCAACCAAACGAGTTGTGGAGAGACCATTGATACAGTTCAAGCATGCCAACAGCCCTATGGCATAGGGGGCACCGCACATACTTTAATAGCCATAAGAAAGGCTGAGACTAATCATACCACAGTTCTGTTATGCCCGATCAAAAATTCTAGCATTCTGACAACCGCAGACTTAATGACCTAGCTAGTATAACAAACAAAATACTAGCATAATACTTGCCTACTTCTTTCCAACTACTATCTTACCACTCTTGATGACCAATTCTCTTCCTCTAAGACCGTATGCCAGTTAAAGACCCATTCTATAAAGGCAGTTTGGACCAAGAGCTAAGAGTCATGCCTTGAACTCCCATAGGCTCTTTCTTTAATCCATCTTCATGCGGTCAGCTATAGATCTCTCCACCATGGCATCCTGATCTATTTGGATGTGTACATCTTCCAGAAACACGGAAGGATCATCCAAGCCATGGTCACCCGTACCAAAAACTGTTTAGCTTCTTGAACCAATAAAACCGAGTTCATGTAAGCAACCAACTGAGTCGACGGGATCAAATCGACTTGAAAATCATTGTTTAGCTGCTTGAACCGGTCAAACTATGCCCGAGTATATTCCATTAACCCCCCGGGTCGACAGAAGAAAATTGAATTTAACCTTTGGATCGGCAGAACCCGATCTTTGCCTTCTAAGAACTGGTGATGCTCCGGCAGCATCGGGAAGGCTAAAATACCAACTCCTCATGTTACCCGAAGATAGACAACACCGAGGAGTACAAAAAGCCACGCACTCCATAAAATGCGCACTAAATTTCAAAATACAAACTCCTCATGTTGACCGAAGGTAGGCAACACCAAGGAGTATGAAAGCTGCGCACTCCATAAGCCACGCACTAAATCTAAAAAATTGCACTCCTCACATTGCCCGAAGATAGGCAACATCAAGGAGTACAAAGAGCTGTGCATTTCATAAGTCGCGCCAAAACATACGCTCCTCACGTTGCCCGAAGATAAGCAACATTGAGGAGTACCAAAAGCCGTGCATTTCATAAGCCGCACACTAACTCCTAGAATGAACGTTCCTCACATTGCCCGAAGATAGGAAACACCGAGGAAAACTAAAAGCCACTTATCCAATAAGCCATGCACTAACTTTCAAAGCGCAAACCCCTCACGTTGCTCGAAGATAGGCAACACAGAGGAATATCAAAAGCCGAGCACCTGTAAGCCGCGCGCCAACTCCTCGACATTGCCCGAAGATAGGCAACACCGAGGAACATCGCCGAATAATCATGCTCCTAAAGCATAAACTCCTTACGTTACCTGAAGGTAGGCAGCGCTGAGGAGCATCAGAACCGGATCGACGAGTCATATCGATCCCGAACATCGCGCATCTCATAACCTGCGCCAATCACTTCTATGATTGGGAATAATGGGCACAACTTCAAAAAAATTGGAGTGCTACAAACCAACAGAAAAGTTTCAACTGATGACACTTAAGGATTAAAATTGCCCTCGGTTAACCCATGCAATGTGCTCCTCTAAAACACGCATGTATCGCATACTTGCCAGAATATCACAAGATACTTGGATTACATGCTAAAATTGCAAAACCTCTGAAAGAAGGAAAATCAAGCAATGACTTAGCCAAATTTCAAGTTTAATATGAAAATTATCCAAACTATAAGTTACCGATCATTTGAAGTAAACAACCCTATGAACTGGGGGGCACACACCAGTACTTAAATAAAAACAATTGAAAATAATAAGTTCACAAGTTCTGTTACTCCAAACAAAGAATTATTGCTCCAAATAAAAAATTTGGTGGCAATCACAAAAATTGAGTAAGTGCAAACAAAACAAGCACAAGTGCACATAACACATATGAACAGACAGATAAGAGTACAATCAAAATATCAATGTATTGCTTATAATTTTGTTTACACAGGGTCAAAACGTGGGGGCCGTACCTACACAACACCGGCCAGCAAAAAGAAAATACAGACTCCACGACAAAAATACTAAGTGCAGACTCTACACATGAACAAAATGACTCAAAAAGAACCAAAATCAGATTAGTCTCCATACAAGCTCATCAACACTTCCTTCCACCGCTCCCTTTTTCGCCCTTTGTTTGTAGTTTCTGCCTCGTCTTAGGAGTGGTATCGCTGCCGGTAATATCAACAAACTCCTCGGTGGCAACGTCCTCCTCTTGCTCCACCGCCTTCTCAAAAGATTCTCCCTTTTCTTTGCGCTTCCATGATTTGCGGGAGCACTTTGAGGCTTTGGTCGCTTCAACCTTCTCCTTTTAGATAGCTACCAATTCATGTTGATTCTTATGAGGCTGCTCCGTTTGAACTTCTGCCAATGTTACATCACCCTCAAAAGACACAGAAGGGTCATCCAAGCCATGAAGCGCAGCTACCTTTTCAGACTCCGGTCCCGGCTGCAAGCCTGACAAGGACATGGAAACATGAATAGGAACAGAAACAGGCACGGAGGTTGTGGAAACAGCAGCAAGTCCGGGCACTGAAAAAGCTGGCACACCAACAGGAAATCTCGATCCCAGCCTTCTAAGAACCGATGTTTCTCCAGCAACATTGGGTAGGCCCAAACCCTCGCGCATCACTTCTTGAGCCATGGAACAATGCTCTTGAAGCATGTACTCTTCACATTACCCAAAGATTGGCAACGTCGAGAAGTTCCAAACCATTTCGGATCAACAGGTTGTATCGATCCCATAAGCTGCGCATTTCGTAAGCCGTGCACCTCCAAAAGCCGTGCATTCTACAAGTCGTGCACTCTCATAAGTTGCGCCATCTATAAGCTGCACACTACCAGAAGCTACACATCTCGTAAGCCATGCACTCTCATAAACCACACGTCTTATAAGCTGCACAAACATTGCCCAATGTCGCTTCTGCATCATCACCGGACGGTCAAAATTCTCTAAGTATCGATGTTGTCTTGACAACACTGAGAAACTTGTTTATTTCAGGATTAACAGGGACCAATCCCTACCACCCAAAAGGACCGACATTGCCACAAAGTCCCCAACCCAAGATTTCAACAAAGAATTCCGATCTTTGACCAAAATGTCTAAAGTTAGGACATTCAAATCATGAGCTCCTAAAGAAAGGAGCTACGACACAACTATGACTGGGGGCATCCATAGAGCCACCCAGAACATCAAGTCTTGCATCAAGTGTTTAGAGTAATCAGCCCCGTGGACCGACGACGCATAACACACTAACGTTGGGACTAAAAATCACAACATGGTTCAGTTATGCCGAACAGAGAATTCCGGCAATTGTAACAAAACTAAGCAGTATAGTAGGCTAGACGAATGCAGAATTAAAAAGGAAACTGCTCCAACCTGCTAGACATCATTATTGCCTTCGCAACATCGAGAACTCTAGACTGTCATATCAACAAGAAAATCGAACTCCTTAAATTTCACCACCGCTCAAAAATAGGGATAAAAGTAGGAACTTACCAACGACCAGAGATAGATAATGATGGAAGACGTTTCCAGAATCAAGTAATCAACCCAGCGGCTTCCAAAGACAGAATCAGGTGCTCGAATAAGGTCTCAAACCCTAACTTGCAAAAAACCAGCTGTTATCTGAAGACAGACAATGGCAAGGAGAAAACGCTCAAAATCGAGCAGCTAAACCATTGATTCCTGAAGATTGGAACCAACGAATAAGGTTGATATCCGCAACAATGCTATTAGTCCAGCATAATGCATATAGCATGAAACTAGCAAGGTTAGGTGTCACTGCTGGTCCATGATCAATATAAGAATGAATGTGGTCGTATCGGGGGCAATGTGATGACTTGCTCCACAATTTCAAATTTTATGTAAGAACCTGGGTTTGAGACCTAGAAATGAAGGGTTTCGCTAATAGCCGTCAGATCGTAACAAAAACAGGTTGGAGGAAGCCTGATTTTTTGTGAATAAGAATAATTTTGGAATTGGTTAAGCAATAGCCTTGCATCTCCAAGGGTAATACTTGACGGTTAAACAAAGCTAGGCAACGGAAAACGCCTGGGACTCTCACCCTTCCAGAACGAGACATATCCTAGATTTAAGCAACATTGACAAAACAGCCACATTTGGTTAAAAGGAATCTACTCAACTCTACAGGATCGGATGAATGATTCAACCTTCACCAACATGACTTTAACACTGCCTAAAGATAGGTAGCACTAAGAAAATACTTCTACAATCCAACCATCGAAGTGCTAGTTTTCGAAGGCCAGGATTAGTACCCAATTAGATTAAGAGCACCACCGAATCGACGGGGAAAATCAATCCCAACCTCGTGAGTGTCGGTGTTTCCTCGCCAAAGCTAAGGCCTTCTTTTATCTTTTAAGTTCTGGTGTTGCCCTGGCAATGCCGGGAAAATTTTCTATTTCCTAAGTACAGGTGTTGCCCCGGAAACGTTAGGAAAACTTTAATCTACCGGGCTAATGAGAAACACTCATCGCAGTGAACCATCGATGCACTAGCTTTCAGAGATAGAAGTTGGTCCCCAACTGAGTTTCTACCTTCTCTTCAAAAAACTATTGTTGCCCAATGACAGGCAATGACTGGAAGACATATCCTTTCATAGGTCAGCCGGATGGTTCGACCTTTCATCACAGGAATCAGCCACTGCACAGCAATAAAGTAGGGTCGAAAGGAAATCCTAGGATTGAATTGCCCGTGTACTAATTTCTAGGGATGAAAGCTGGTGCATAACCGAATTTCCTAAATTCAACTTAGAAAGAATTTAGACGTAGCCGAAAGATAAGCAACCTTGAGGAAATGTTGCTTGGAACCAAGCAGCTAGGTTATCAATTCTCAAAGACAGGAGTTGACATATAAATAAAACTTCCATGACAACGTCAGTAACTAAGAAGAGCATGCATGGCCAAGGACAAGCGGGAGCAATCATGGAAGGTCAGAAGTAAAATCCCCGAACTTCCTCAATTCTAAAATGGGATTGAGAGCCAGACTAGGGGCAATTGAGAAATTTGCCCCACAGGTTTCCATCTCTCACAATCGCCCAAATATAGGCATTCAAAATAGCTAGTTCCTGAAGAAGGGATAGGAGCATAGATACTTGATCGAAAGAAATGTTTCAAAAGTCTAAACACGAATAACTGCAAGGTTGGTTAGATAACGGTTCAGTATCACAAAATGAGCATTCTGGCAACAAAATCGCCAACAAAGAAAATGAAGGATTTAACGTTCAGAAATCAACCATCGCTCATAGTCTGGTGATGAGGAGAAGGATCAATGACCTACTTATGTTATGACTAGATCATTTGGTTCTAACCGGCAACAATATGCCATTACCCAAAGTTTGGTCATGCTAGAAAGAAATCCCAAAATGAAACTATCGATACATCGGCTTTCAAAAACAGAAGCAAGAGTTTGACTGAATCTTCAGCCCTACCTTCTAGCATCTCTTACTATCTGAAGTTTCACAACATCAAGAAAAAATCCACAGAGTTGAGTCATCTGTGTATGAGTTTCCGAAGACAGAAACCAAAACATGATTAGGATCTCAATGTCGGACTCGGAAGATTTACTTTAGTAAAAGATGCCAGAAACGCATCTTTCTAATACATACCGACATCATTACAAAACTTAGATCTTGGGATCAAGCAACAAAGTCCCTAATTCCCAAAGATAGGATCTATCGTGTCAATCAAACTGGGGCAACCAAACTTATTGCTTAGGAGACCTAGTCTCCCAAAATATGTTGGTTCGGTAGTCAAAGTAATTAGCCCTATGGACTAAGGCATTTACAGCAACACGTTGTTGAAACGAACTCAATTGTGCATAAGTAGGGATTAGCTATAGAACTGGCTAGACCAAGCTACCTCGTAGTTCAGTAAAAAGCAATTTTCGAAGCCGAGGAAATAAGCCAATAGTCCCTTGAGACAGAAGCTAGCCTACATATTGAATTCCAAGAACCACAAAGGAAGGATATTCACGATCGAATAACACATGCACTAGTTTTCAAAGATTGAAGCTGTGCCTGATCGAACTTCAACTAAAACTCTACAGGAGCGATCATACCTTATAATTTAACTGTAATCAATCATCCCAATATGATAGGGCTAATAAGCGAAGCCTATGTTGTAAAGGACCCAGCTTTTGGAGGAGTGAGAGTACCTCCGTCAGACTAAAGATTGGACGACCGAAAAGTCATTTTCAACGAAAAAACTTGGCATGCAACCCTATCGGGTATGTTTTACTTTAAATAATATCCTCGTATAACCAATACCCGGAATCAAAGGGAAGTCGACGTATGTTGACCAATCGGGTCCTGAGCGTTGACCAGGGCAGATGTAGTGTGTTATCTACATGAGAAGAGTCCAGTATCCTGAATACTACGAACAAACAATGTAGTGTAGATGGCTTGCTTACATTTGAAAAACAATCCATATCGTCTTTTGAAATTATCTCTTCCACACTTACTAGTTATCGATCAACGATCAATAACAGAGTCGCTATCTGAAGCGACACGGGAAGCTTTTGTCTTCAAGATCACTAGAATACAGAAATAGGTAGAGCGATACGATTGAATCATCCACTATATACGATTTTGGAATAAATCGTCGCACTGGAATTCAAAAACAATGACGGGATCTTAACTAGGTTCTCGAAAAGAAACAATTAAAGACAAAGAGCGAGATTTCACTCCAAGACAGCGTACAATCGTTCAAGACAAAACTTAGCTCACCACCGGTCGAGTTAAAACTATATAGGTTGACTCCAAACCTACGTCATGCACCCACTTACCATCCTAAACCCTTGTGTAAACTATGAAGCAAAGATTGCATCGTTAATACCAGGAATTGAAATTCGGATCAAATGAAAAAACGAACGACTATCAGAAGTCAGTCAATTGAGAAAAACATCTTGAGGTGGACTTTGACAATTCACATCGAAAATTCAACAGTCAAAGCCAAATTCGCATGCTAACCTCGACACGATCAACTAGATTTCTCAAAATAAAGACTCAAAAGAAGTTACTTCCAGAGCACGCCTTGTTTTCAACGAAGACGTACTATGGAGGTGAAAATGTTATCTCGGTTTTTAAACCATCAGGATCCGGAGGAAGACAGAATAACTAAATGAAGTCAGAATGACTCAGAACCCAATCAAAAGGGTTAAAGCAACAAGTTAAAGAGAGCCAAGTCATATTACTTGAGCAACGACTGAATTTGACTAAACCAAGAACCAAGAACCTAGCGCCCTTTCAATATGATCAGCAGCTAAGTACAACCAGCTAGTAGATCATCATCAAAACAGAGCAATGTGCAATGTGGCGAAGCAACAAAAGCATCCTACACATCAAAGTCTAGAAATACACTAAGTCTATGGGTCGCTAGCCATCCATGCATCATGGATCGCCAACGATCCATACTTCATCTTGGGATAACTAGGTCGCTGAAGCACGTGGGAGCAAAGGAGCCTAGAAGACAAAATGCCAAAAATACGCTAAGTGTATGGATCGCCAGCGTTCCATACACTATGGATCGCTAGCGATCCATACAAAGCCATGGACTTCTCACTAGCTGACATAGCAGCACGATAAAGAGAGGAGCTAAGTAGTTAGCTCGCACGCGAGCTAAACTTATGGATCGCTAGCGATCCATTGACCGTGGATCGCTGGCGATCCATGCTTTTGGCTCGGGTCGCGTGCTAAACTCTACTGGATCATCCTATGTCCATCTACAAGTGACTGATAAGCGGGTTTGGCCCAGAAGCTCTCCGATCTCTATAAATACCCTCTTACCCTACAACATAAACGGGATCTTCTCGGAACTGGTTGCTGAGCTCTGCTAGAAACCATCTTCACTCTCTATCTCCCTCACAACAATCTCCAAAGGGATTCACCGGGATTATCCAGTGGATTCCAATTTTGGAGATTCAATCCAGCTAAGGATAATTAAAAGCCTTGTAATGAAACACTACTTGTAACATCAATCTGTATTATTTCTCTGTCAGAACAAGGATGGTGCTTTCAAACTCAAACCAGGGCGTTGATCCATTTTTTGGGTCAACAAATTTTAATACATTTGAATTTTAAATGAAATGGGTATTGCTTCTGTTGTTATATTTTATCCTTATGTTGTGAGTTTTGAATGTATAGATAAATAGCTATGTATTATTCTTTATACCAATAAACAACCAGCTTTGGAATGGGTCTAAGTTTTGATAGGCCTTTTCTAGGTCGGAAATTAGGTTCGTTTCAGGGCAGGTTGTTACATTTGGTATTAGAGCTTTGATTACTCAATCAATGGTGATAGGTATACATATGAATGGCATAATTGTTATTTTTGAAAGTATTTTTCAAAACCCTACTATATATATACTTATTTTGAATATATGTCTAACTCTATAAATTCCGACTATAGAAGTAGTTGCGACCTATTTCAATAGGATGGGCGAGACAACTATGAGTTAGAAAAATAAATAGAACTGAATTCATACTTCTACCCATATTACCCATAAGGAAAGGACCAAGAAGGGCATGACCGCAACATATGGAAGCATCCCAGAAGCTGAATGGTATTTGACTCCTTTGTCGAATCTAGATTGCCTTGTAATTTTAGACTATATAAGCACAATACACGTCGACATTCACACTAGATATAATTAGAATATTAACATAAATCACCTAACAAATAGTAGGGATAGGAAATGTAGATGGAAAAGAATGTAACTCCAAAGTTAATAAGGCAATAAATGTGCAATAAACAGGGAGTTACAAGAATTTAATAAGGATACAAATGAACTAATTAAAGAGATTATTAGGATAATTATGGAGAGATAAGGAAGGTATAATAGAAAAAATTAGAATGAATAAATAAATGTGTTTAGAAATTGTCCGGTTAGAATAATAATCATTTATTACAGACAATCGACATTTATAGAAATAAGTGAGTAAACATGTTAGGTAGTAACTAAATATCATAAGGCAGTATAGTTATCAGCATCCGGAAGTAAGGAATGATAGGAGTAAAGCAAATTGCGAAGAAGTAAAGCAAGTTCCCATGAGAAAGTGTACATTAATCACCATAAGAAGATAACCATATTTTTATAAGGATTAAGTAGGGAAGAAGAAACTTTAAAAGAAAGGACAATTAAAACTAATTTTAAAATCCAACCCCATGTGAAAAAGAATTTGTTAAAAGTTTTTTGGAAAATTCTTTAAAATCTTTTGAATGGGTTTTTCCAAAGGATTTATTTAGACAATGTTAGGAAATATGGAAATTCATAATTTAAAATTTTTGTTGAGACAAAAGTTCCTGATTAAAAGATTTTTGGTAAAAAGGGTTTTCATTTAAGAAAATTTAATTGAGTTAAATATTTTTCAATTTCTGGCTTCTTCGTTTTTGAAATAAATGTAAAATAGAGCCTAAGTTGGACTCAGTGATTTTTCCTACTTTATAAATTTGGAGGTTCTTTTCTTTAAATTTTTTAAAGGGTAGATAAATGGAAATGACACTTGATTAAAATAAGGTAGAGAAAATAGAAGGGTAAGAATCCCCGATAATGTAGGTAGGAGGAATCCATAAGAGAATACAGAGAATAGCAGCTGAAATATGATTAATCATCTAGTTAGAAAGTAATAGGATAGAAGTTCTCCTTTTCTACTCCACTTTTCATTGTTTAAAGCTATAGAAGATTATTTTTTGGAAAAAAAATTTAACAATTGGATGGAATTAAATGATGATAATTAATAAATGAATTGGGATAATTTTGTGAATGTTATAAGAAAAGGCATTTATGTGAGGACGAAAATTTTATATATTCATTTTTCTTTTTTGAATTTGTTTGAATAAGAATAAAATATTATTGAATTTAAAAGGGTAATGAAAGAGAAATAAATTGGGTTTGATAAGGAAAAGGATTGCGAAAGATTATAGGAGTTTAAATAAAACTTAAATAAAGTTATAAAAAACATTTAGTTAAGTAATAGTACATTTTGAGTAATAAAGCAATATTTGTTGATGTATATATTAAGGATAATATAACAACTTGAATTTAGAAATTTGGCATGCATGTGAATAGATTGTGGTTTGAAGTCTACTAAAATAATTGTATTTTAACTAGAAATATCTTTGAAACAATGAATGTCTAATAAAGGAAAATCTGTTGTTTCAAAATGCTATTGAAATTTTAACCATTATAATAGATTTTAAAGGAGTTAAATTTGGAAAATAATAATAATAATAATAATAATAATAAATCCTTAAAATGGAAATCAATGAACTCTTCATACGTATACTCCAGAATTTCATAAATTAATGAGCAATAAATGCTGATTTCGAATCTAATGTAATAAGTTTATTTGTGTTACCAGCCTTTTGACCAGGCAGTATTTGAACAGACTTAAATTATCAAATCAGACAAGTGAATGACAAATAAATGATCCAAGGACCTTGGGATTACCATAAAAAGACAAGAAAAAGGAAATAAAAAACATGAGCAAAAAAAGTTGAAATTTTGGAACTTCAAGTTTTAGAAGAGCCAACCCAGAGTAAACCTACAAAATTCTCAGGTCAGATTCAAAGCAGAATAGACTTGATAAATCCTCGAGTCAGGCCCAAAGCAAGCCATAAAAAGCCTCACACGACTCAATATTGATCCCTGAATTTGACTTTGTACCAACCCCCAATGGCTCGAAGCAAACAGTCAATAATCTCAGGTTCGACTCCAAGCAAATAAAGGAAAACTCAGAACACGAAAATCTCAAGTCAAGCCCAAGGTAAACACCCAAATTTCACGGGTCAGACTCCAAGTAGAAGCAACCCAAACTAGAGAGGTCACGAATCTACCCAAGTTGGGGATCAGTACTGACCCCACTCTAGGGATCAGTATCGACTCCCAACTCCACCTTAGGTGGACCCCACCTTCTGCCTATATGCCTAACTTGATGCTAAAAGCTTATTTTCGAGGTTGCTTTGATGAATCAATGCAATTCTCTATCAATCTCCACACACTCTTGAATCTATAGCTTTGTTCTTCTACTATTCCATCACTTGGACCCCGAAACAAGCTATTATTGTTACAAACAACCATGGAATCACAAAGCTGACCACAAGACGAACCGAGGTGGAAGGTTGAAGGCGGAAAATTTGGCCATGTCAAGGAGTCGTACCGACCCCCACTCAGGAAGTCGCACTGACCCCCACTCAGGGAGTCGTATCAACCCCTAATGTTTGATGATGTGGCACTCTATTTTCATGGAGAACCGGTCTATAGCATGGGTAACGGCTTAGAGATATTTTCTATGAGATGTTAGGCTCCCTATCTCTATAAATAGGAAGGTAGGGCTCATTTTTGAGGATCTTTTGGCTCTAGTTCTATAAGCTATATTTTTGTAATTCTGAAAATCCAAGTATCGGAGTTGTACTGACTCCTAAGAACTTCTTCCTCTAAATCAGAAACAAGTAACAAAATATAAAAGTGGACATAGGCCTTGCTTTGCCGAACCACCATAAATTGTTGTGTGCTCTCTTTTCCTCATTGTTCATTTACTTTCTTCATATTTTACCCTCTACATTAATCTTTGGGTGTTTGTGCCAACTTTTTGTTCAAACATTTTGGTGCTTTTATTGAGAATTGAACTCAGGCTAGTTGAATCCTTGTCTACTTTTGGATTGCCTATAATCCAAGGAAGAGATCAAATTCTTTCTCAATTAGTTCCCATGCTATTCAGATCTGCATTAAGTCTGCATGAAGCTATCTTCAATGGCCCTAAGAAAGACAAAGTTGTTGCCTCCTCAAGAGCTACTGATGAAATAGAGAATGTTAACCTTCACATCCTGGATGAAGATGTGCAGTAAGAAGCTATTAATGTGCATAATCCTTTAGATGTTATCACCATGATTGATTTTGAGCGTATGATGAAATAGCTATAGGATAACCGTGCAGAGTTGAATCAGGAAATCCAAGAGAATAAAAACTTGATGACACAGCTAACTACTCACGGTAGGATGACTATGAGAGAGCTAACTCCTTTATACTCAAAATCAGGCTGTTCCTCATCATCTGACCATTTTTGGAGGAGCAAAAGGCAAAGGATGGAGGCATATGAAGCAGGAACCTCTAGGCGGGAACATGCAGTCGACTCTCACTAAGGTATAAGGGTCGGTACTGATCCTACCAGGGGGTCGGTACCGATCCGACCAAGGGGGTCGGTTCCAAACCCACTCAATAAGGGTTGGGACTTAGAGCTGGTATTGACAGGTAGCATGGGTGCACCATGACTGAGCATGGCACCAAAAGTCAGGAGTTTGCTGCTGAATTGCCCCCAAGGAATGAAAGTGGTGCTGCTAGGCAAATGATTCTTCTACGGTTTGGGGAACCTAGGCGATGAGGCACGAATCAGGATCATTTATCGGAACAAGCATAGGGAATAGATTACGACTACCATAACCCAACAAGTTCTCCAGAGTCGAACTTGGCTGAGATAGTGAGACAAGTTGCAAGAGAAAGTCAAGGCCAAACTGATGATGACTAGGGTACCCGCCCACGTCGAAATCCCTTCACCGAAACCATTCTACGTGAAGATTGTCTATGGAGATTCAATATGCCAACCATGCCTGCATATTTAGGGAAGACTAACCCCCGACAATAACTTATGAAGTATGAATGGCACATGGATTCTGTCAGGGCCATGGATGCCATCAAGTGTAGATGCTTTCCTGTTTTCCTAGGAGTAGCGACTACCAGGTTCACTTGACTACCACTAATGTCCATTTCATCATTTAATCAGTTGGCGAGGAAATTTATCGAACAATTCAGAATGCACACGACTCACCCCAAGGATGTCATGTCATTGTCTAACATATTCCAAGGATTGGGGGAGACGCTCAAAGACTTTTTGTAAAGATTCAATACCGCCGTGACTAAGGTTGAGAAACTCTCAGGAGAACATAATCTTGATGGCTTTAATCAGGGGGATCCACACCGATACAGACTTTGGTGAATGGTCATCAAGAAAGACTCCTACTACTCTGGATCATTTTTACAACAAAATGGACCAATAATCGCACAAGTAGGAGGCTATTCTGACTAGAAGAGGGAAAGATACAGGCTGTCAGGCTGAAGCAGTGCAAAGCAACATTGCTAGGAAATAGTCCGGAGCGAGTTTCGGGAACATTAATGTAAATGTGCAAAACAAGAGTGTGAGTCTGAACAAGGGCTGTAGCGGGGCCCAAGACGAGAACCTAAATTTTAGGACACGGCCGAGAACCCTAAAATTTGACATATACACCCCACTAAGCAACTTAATTGAAAATATTTGCTTGGTTACTCACGACTTAGAGCAGTAGAGAAAACCAGCCCCGAGAGAGTCAACTCAGGACCAGAAGATGTTCTGTTGATTTCATGAGACATATGGTCATGATACGAATGACTGTAGACACCTCTTGATATGATTGATGAGCCGATCTGAAAGAAAAATCTCCGATAGTTTGTGAAAGACTCGTAGGATGACTGGCAGGGGAAAGCCGACCCCCAACGAGGACAGACCGCTCCTAGTGCTGATGAGACTAGGCAGCCTAAAAGGTGATTGATTATAAACTAGACCACTGGCAGTCATCTTCCAGCTATGAAGAGATGAAGGAGGATGGAGTAGTGAGCATAATGACATCATTTCATCCTAGAATAAAACTTATGCTTATTTTCTTAGAACTATCTAATAAGATAGACTTCGTTATTTTTCATTTTCAATAAAGATGCTTTCCAGTCATGCAACCTTGTATTTGCATGCTATATGAGTCGCGAAACATGATCGACTTGAATGAAATTGCATGTGAACATTGTAGGTAAGCAGGTACCTAGAATTAGGTGTCAACCAAATCTCCACGGTGCATGACCAGATCTGTGCAGCTCTACCAAGACGAGCGTGATTTGACCGCTCATTAGCCAAATCTTGCCCCTGACTCAGGGGCAAGAATATGATCCAAAGTGGACGTGACTCAACCATCCACTCTCAAGTTCATACCCGAAGTTTTCCAAAACATCTATGCCTTGCTTGGAGCTCGGCAGGCTCAAAATCGATTTTAAAGTGGACATGACATGACCGTCCATGCAATAACTCTTACCATTGACACCGGGCCCAAAGCATAATCCAAGATGGATGTGACTCGACCATCCATAACCTAAATCTTACCTTGGACCCGACCGGGGGAGTATAAATCATGGAAGGACGTGATCCAACTATCCATCAATGAACTCGAAATGGATGTGACCCGACCATCTGTCACTAACTCATACCCTTAACCTGACAGGGGGAGTATAAATCACAAAAGGATGTGATCCGACCATCCAACGATGAACTCGAAATGGACGTGACCCGACCATCCACTACCTAACTCTTACCCTTGACCCAAAAGGAGGAGTATAAATCAAAAAAGAATGTGACTTGAACATCCAATACGAGATGGATGTGACCCAACCATCCATTAAATAACTTTGTCCAATGATTCGACGAGAGGAGTATAATACCACCCAAGACATAAATCGACCATCCAACCCACGGTGGATGTGACCTGACCATCCATCGACTAGTTCCTACTTCTGATCCATTAGGGGGAGTAGAAACTTAGGATGGGCGTGACCCGACTACCCATTTACTAACTCAGACCTTAGACCCGATGGGAAGATTATAACTTCATAAGGATGAGGTTCGACCGTCTATGCACTAACTCTACTAACAAAAGACTGGGGGCAGGAGTAAAATCACCCAAAAGCTGAATACAACAGCTTAACACTGTGCTCATGCCTAGTATTAAAAAAACAACATAACTTATGATTACAATTTCTTGGAACTTGACAATGACCTATAGGCATATGAACATGCTTGGGAGCCAATGGCCTTGGGATTATAAAAAAGAGACAGGAAAAAAGAAATAACAAAAATTGAGTGAAAATGTTGAAAATTTGAAAGTTTAGGTTTTTGGAAGAGTCGACCCGAAGTAAACCCACAAAATTCTCAAGTCAGACTCAAAGCAGAGTAGACATAAGAAATCCCAAGTAAAGCCCAAAGCAATCTATAAAAAACCCAAGCATGACTCGATACTGATCCTTGGATTTGACTTGGTACAGACCCTCAATGGCTTGGAGCAAACACTCAATAATCTCGGGTCTGACCCCGAGCAAAAGAAGGAAAATCAAAACATGAAAATCTCAGGTCAAGCCCAAAGTAAACACTCAAATTTCTTGGATCGGACTCCAAACAAAAGCAACCATATTAGAGAAGTCACGAATCTACCTAAGTTAGGGATCGGTACAGACCCACTCTAGGGAGCAGTATTGACTCCTAACTCCACTCTGGGTAGACCTCATCTTTTGCCTACATACCTAACTCGATGCTAAAAGCTTTTTTCCAAGGTCGCTTTTTTGAATCTATGCAATTCTCTATTGATCTCCACGAACTCTTGAATCTGCAGAACTCCATCATTTGGACCCCAAAACAAGCTATTATTGATACAAACAACTATGGAATCACGAAACTAACTACAAGATGAACTGAGGTGGAAGGCGGCAAATTTGGCCATGTTAGGGATTCGTACCAACCCCCACTCTAGGTGTTGTATCGACCCCTAATGTTTAATGATGTGGCACTCTATTTTCATGCGGAACTGGTCTATAGCATGGATAACAGCTTGGAGATATTTTCTATGAGATTTTACGCTCCCCACCTCTATAAATAGGGAGGTAGGGCTCATTTTTAGGGATCTTTTGGCTCTAGTTCTATTCTAAGCTATATTCTTGTAATTCTAAAAATATAAGTGTCAGAGTTGTACCGACCCCTAAAAACTTCTACCTCCAAGTCAAAAATAAGTAATAAAATATTGAAGTAGACGTAGGCCTTGCTTTGTCAAACTACTATAAATTGTTATGTGCTTTATTTTCCTCATTTTTCATTTATATTCATCATATTTTACTCTTTACATAAATCTTTCGGTGTTTGTGCCAACTTTTGGTTCAAACAATTTGTATCAAAATAATTTATTGATAATTATTTTGTATGTTATTGAAATTTTAGATTTATAAAGAATAGTGAAAAACAAACAAAACTTTATGGCATAGATAGGGATCACTACCTAAGTAAGACATTGTAAATGTTTTAGGATATGAATAAAATAGGAACAGTATGTACAACCTGATTTGGAAATTTGAAATCGGTCCCAAATATTCAATTGTAGATTATTAGTAAAGTTGTGAATACATTCTAGATCTATAATTGGGATATAATTAGGTTTCCCTAGTTAACTAGGAATGTGAATTTCTATGTTTTGATTTATTTGAAGTAGGTTCCGTGTAATTTTCGTAAATTATCCAAATCAAAAATATGTGTAAAAGTGCGTTATTTGAATAAACAAAGGATGTACCAAAAAGGAAAGAAATGTGTAAGATATGGATATTGTTTCCATAGTTTACACTGTTTATTTCAATAAAAGAAAAGAAATAAATCCTTGTAATTTCAAACGAAGCAAAGATTTCACTTTTGGTTAATTAATGGAAAATTATAACGGTAATCCTTTTTGGAAGGATAACTCTGATAAATTAAAATCTGGAAAGAAATTTCTAGTTTAGAAATTAGTAATTAGAAATAAGATACACACACGCGTATAACCGCGCTTAACGTACCAAAATAAAAATATATAAATAGCATAATTTACAAGGGTATTCGTATTAGTTATTATAGGACTATGTTTTATGGACATTTATTATATATTTAATAGGCAATAAATTTGTAATTAATAGAGAATTAAAAGGAATTACATGGGGACTGATTAAGGAATTTAATATGGCATTGATGGAGGAATTGGATCGGTATAATAAATGGATTTTGAAACTGGTAAAAATATTAAGGGATTTAAATGAAGATTGATTAGAGATGGTCCAAATTTGACATTAATAATCAATTACTATAGGTATATTAACTGAGGTAATAGATGTACCGCATTTATTAGAAACCAAGAAGCGTAATTAAGGAAGGTGGGTGATAGTAGAATGACATACTAGGAATGCCCATCTTAACTTAGTAAAGAGTGTGACGACCACAACATCATTAACGCCAGTTGGTGATGTATGGCAGCTTCTAGAAAAAATTTATTTTAGGGTTTATGGATTGTAATCACCAGTTGTCTCCCTTAGGTTATTGGGAAAGCATACGATATGGTACAAGATATGTTCCTGTTTTATTGCTGTGTTGATTATATGAATGAGATTAGACCACTAGATAAATATATATACATATTGAGAAGTAGCATAAATAAGGAAACAAGGACACTTAACTAGCGAAAAACTATATGTAAGATTGAAAGTTAATGAGAAAATTAGGTTAGCAACAAAAAAAGAAGCTTCAGCCCAAAAAAACTTTAGGATTTTGGGAAACATAAATTTTAGCAGTGATGGAGGCTAGGCCAGCATTGATTTACCACATTGGACTTGAGCAAAAATAAGATGAGGAGATAGTTGATATTTTTGACAAATTGAGTGGATGAATAGAATCTTGGAAGATTTGTTGAAAGTTTGCATGATGGACTTTAGAGGACACTGGGAGCAGCACTTGCCTTTAGTAGAATTTACGTATATCAATAGTCACCAAGCAACGATTGGTATGGCAACCTTTGAAGCATTTTATTGGAGGCCATGCAAATTGCTAAGTTGTTGGTGGGAAACCACTGACAAAATCATACTTGGATCAGATTTAATTTGCATAATGTAGAGTTGATTAGGTTGTGTATGAAGGCGGCTCAAGACTGCCATAAATCCTATGCAGACAAGAGAAGAAAAGAGTTGGAGCACGAGGTAGGGGACATAGTGTTTATCAAAGTTTCTCCTCTTAAGAAGGTTATAAGATTTGGGAAGTCGGGAATGTTGGCACCAAAACTTTATTGACCTTTTCGAATTTCAGAAAGATTAGGAAAATTTGCTTACCGTGTGGAGCTACCGGATAAATTGATAGGAGTCCATGACGTTTTCCATGTTTCACACTTGAGGAAATGCCGTCATGGCACAACCACCATGGTAGAGCCTGGTCAATTGGGGGACACTGAGATGGAGCCAATAGCATCCCGTGCTACCATACGTGGTATGGATCACAGAACTAGGAAGCTCCACAACAACAAAAATTAGGCTGGCTCAGTACGGTGGAGAGAAAATCCGACGGAAAGCACGAGGACTTCTCATCCTAAGGTTTTCACCTGCAAACTTTTCTCTCCAAAATTAGGTTTTGGTTGCATCATAGTTGCTAGATTGGATGGTAGGATATAGTCGCTGCAAATTTACTATCACTTTTGCACTCATATAGGACACTTTTTGCACGTTTAGGGTGTTTACATAGATGCTTATATGTCACGACACTTGCATTCATGCTAGGATTGAGCTCGCTTATAGTATGTCTGCACACATAATCACATTACACTTTTGGTTGAGTAGATGATTATGTAGATAACTTGGTTGTAAACATGGATGTTTATTGCACGTTACATTATCCGCCTCTTGGAAAGATTTCAGGGACTAAATCCTTTTAAGGGGGAGAATATAACACCCTGTAAAAATTAATAAGAAATACATAAAATAGATAAATTAAGTAAATAAGATAAGGTTAAAAATGAAAATTTTGCAAAAGTCGAAATTTGACCATAGAAGTAATGCCATTGTGTTCGTGGCAAAATTCTGATTAATTTTCATATATAATGTTTTGAAAAGGAAGCTTAAATGAAAAAGTTATGGATGTTTGAAGTTTTCGGATTTAAAATAATTTAAATTGAATTCAAATTCAAATAAGTAAATAATTCTCGAATTTGAAATTCAAAAAGTTAACAACA
Organism: Allium fistulosum; assembly: GCA_030737815.1. NCBI lineage: Eukaryota > Viridiplantae > Streptophyta > Magnoliopsida > Asparagales > Amaryllidaceae > Allium > Allium fistulosum. The sequence goes on along the minus strand of CM060907.1, from coordinate 679,960,244 downwards.
TTTAGACTTGGGGGTTAAGTAAATGTTAAAATAAACGTTAACATTAAATAATTAATTAAGTATTAAATAATATACGAAGGGCAGCAAATCGGTGGACCCAAAATAGGTCCAACAGTCGACTGTTGGAGCTTCGACCGGTGGGCAAGTGATGGATGTGGTTTTGTTTGCACAGTGAATGTTTTGGATTTTTTTATTTTAAACCGACTTAAATCCGACGATTCCTATGCATTCTAACCACTACAAATAAGAGCCTAGCCACCTCACTTTTATTCATAAATTATTTTTGGAACCAAGCGAAGCTCTGTCAGACTTTCTCTTCAAAGATTCAGAAAAGTTCTTTAGGTTTTCAGGTACTAGATTCTAGATATTTATTATTTTATTTCTAATTATATTCTTCTCCAATTCCTAGAGTTCTGAATCTAATCATATACAAATCCCTTGTTATATAAATCTAAAAAGAGGAGTCTAAAAGAGATTATTGAAGGCATGACAAATCTATAAAGAGGAAGAACTAGGAACCTGCTATAAGTGGAAATCTTCGTCTTTTTATTTTAGTAATTGAATAATGTAGTTTGGATTTGATGCTTTAGGGAATTTTGGTTTACAAAAACATCACATTAAAACCCCTAAAATTCCCTCAAAGCGAAATATCAATTCTTAGGTTGGAATCTCAATTGTTTTATATTAAATAATGGAATTTGTGTATATTTTATAATTTTAATATTTTACCTTCTATTCCACTTCTTATATTGTTCTTTGGATCTGATTAACGGATTTTTGATTAGAAAATGGTGTGTAAGGTATAAATTCTTATTCGTAGGTTGCATTGCCTATTTCCACAGTTTGAATTGATATTCCCTTTGTCTATTTAATGTTAAAAGAAGTTGAATAGAGCATAAAATTATTCCAATTTGCAAGTTTATGCTATTGATTTATTCCATTGTTCTAATATAAAGTAAGTGGGTTTGGATTTTATTTTTATACAAGTCTGTTGATTTGATTTTGATATTGGATTTATGGTATATGTGTTAATATGGAAATGGCACTTGTATACTTTTTGAAGGTTTGACATTTAAACGCTCGTTTAGGGCTTAAACTATGAATGCATAGAAATTTACTAAGTGCATATTTATTTATATAACACTAGATTATAACATATTATTGTTGTAGTTAATGGCTTATTAATTATTATTGAATTCCCTCTTAGGAAAGCGATTAATTATAGAGGCGAAATAAGAAGGTTTTCTTATAAGGACTAAATAATGAATGCGGTGAGATGGGTGATAATATGAGAGTGTTATAAATGATGACTAAGTTATATGGATTCTAGGTCAGTTAAAAGCATACAAAAGTTACCTAGCTAATTTAGCTACCAACAATGTGACTTTGGGGCTGATTGAGACATCTCCTATAATAAGTAACTACGGATGATGCAAGGTTAGTTCCAAATTATGTAGGGTAAATCTGCATAGCAAATCTGGCTATCAGTACCTATGAATAGTCGGACTAATGTGAGATGTCACTATGAGTTACAGATCATAATACGAAGGACCTACTTCAGAGATTGAAGGTATTAAGTGGTCGTGTAATGGCCTGCCTCTTCCCTATATAGGAAGTAGTAAATGGACGGGGTTAATGGTTAGGCACGGTAGTGGATATCTTGGGAAGGGTCAGCTTTGATATGAAGTATTAAGTGACCGAAAATATTCCGTGCAATGTCAACTAGGTAAGTACCAGTGAGGCGTCCACCTTGGAATAGGTATTAAATGACAGGGACCTGCTTTAAATGAGGTATTAAATGGTCATAGTCTACTTGTTTCCATTAAAAAGGTATTAAGTGGCTTGGGTACTATATCCTACATTAGTAGGACATTAATGATGATAGATATGGGTTATTGGTTCAAAAGATTAATGGTTTTGAAGTTGGAATTAGGAAAAGCCTTAGGGCTTATAATTGGAAAGACTTAGAATATAAATAATATACGAAAGAGTATTCTTATTTAAATTATACTGCCCGAGTACTATTATAGTAAGGCTCGAGATTTTTATCACCAAACATATGTTTTTCTGACTCCTCCTTCATTACAATTTACAACATAGGTTAGGAAAGGCGATGCTGAAGGCGAAGGCAAGGAGTAAACTTATGGCAGTTTACATATTTATCTACTTATGTTATTTTCCGATGCACCTATTAAAGAATAATGATGTATTTTAAAAATGTTGTACAATGGATATGTGACGGTTGTTATTGGTATTTGTTGGAACTGGCTAGCCCACATCGGAAGATATGTGTGGATTCCAAAATTTTTTTCCATATAGGATCATTATTGGGCCTATAAAGTATAATTTATTTAGAACATTTCTAAATTTAATTTAAATAATATCTTTAGTTCATTTAAATTTTAATTAATAGATTGAATTTTATTTATATTTTAAATTAAGCATAATGGTACACGTATGTATCGTATGCATATGTATATGCGTGTGCATGTGTAACATAACAATTCGTGTAAAGTATAACATGCCCGTATATAAATGTTAGGATTTACATCGCAACAGACATGCTAGCTCATCTTATATATATATATTATATATTGTCCAAATATATGTATGTATGTACACACACATGCAAACTTGTTATTTTAAAATGAGTATTAAAATAATATAAATATTTACATATAAATAATATACATATTACATAAATGTGAAATAAATAAATACACACATGTATGTATGTATATTAAATTAGATAATATTTTGATGAATGATGATATATTAATATATATATATATATATATATATATATCTTATATAGAAAGAAAATACCTGGTCAACTTGGTCAAAGTGAAGCCTTTTTGGCATTTCCTAAAGTCACCTTAGCTACAATTCTACGTGAGAAACTCATTGAGGATACTTTTGTCATTTACAATTTCCCACCTTTTTTGTAGCTACTCCCCCAACCGTTCCTCTTCTTATTTAACTCAAAAATGGTGATTGCATGTTCCCACTTTTATCAACTGACTTTGATTCTTCTAACTAAAATTATAATTGTTTTTATTATTTCTTTAGAAAATTCTATAGCACCACGATTTTGTATCACTCTCCCATAGTCAATTGATGAAGAAGTGAACAGTATGAGTTCAAAAGGAGATAAAGGGCTCCTACGAATAAGTGAAAAATTGGAGGACAAAAGGCAATTGTGGTTTATTTAGGTTTAATTTACACCATTTCTTATTTTTATGAACTATGAACCTTCTTTTATATTAGATACCAGTGGTATATTCTTAATCACATATGGAATCATTGGTGTGTATAAAAATTTGAATTCTCATTATTTTTCCTCTTTTCAATGATTCTCAAAAATTGAATAGATATTCATAAAAATTTTATGAACTACATTACATAAAACTAATCTAGTTTTAGTTTACAATAATTATGTTCAAAACATAAATTGGTCATCCAACGATGATCTTTCCAAACTATTTTGGTTCGATTCATACAAGAACCTCACATACAATTATTATATGCAATCTTTCATCCTATATAACCTGCCAACTCCTTAGCCTAAGACATGTTGGGATTTCTTATAAACTCTAATCTTGTATGATTTTATAAAATATTATTTATATGTAATTGTAACCTTGTGTACTTCTCTTAAGTACACGAACTTATAGAAAGAAGTTAACTAAACTTCACTTACCATTAATCATACTTTGTTAAACAAAGTTCGATTACTCCTTATCGATACAACATTATGTATCATAGGGAAAAGTGGCCATTAAGATAGAATCCTTATTCATTTTTAGGTACGTTCGGAACTCTTTTCAATATACTCACATATTTGACCAAATCGAATCAATTTTATTTTCATCTTATTTACTTTCGTTTTATACTCCATGAGCTCATATTAAACGTACTACATTTTTATTAAATATACATGTTCATGTCTACGATAACTCATCATTGAATACAGTAAAGTATGTGGAAACATTTTGTTATTACCAGACTTACGATTGCACACATCTATATGTATCAATTCAAAGAGTTCATCAACTCTTATGTCGCTCCCACTGAGTAGGTGCTTTGCCCTTAATTGTATGAGATATAATTTACCGGTACCATATGATTCAAAGTCATATAATTAAAGAACTATTTCTCAAAACTATGGCTTAATTTATAATTCCACAAATAAGTGCAAATGTTTGAGATACTCATGTATTTTCCAATACATCACTTTTGTTATGAAAACAAATACCATTATTACAGTTTAATTTTATAATGAATATTCTTACAAGTCATATTGAAATAAAACTTGTAAAACAATTATTATTTCATAAACAATATTTGGCATAATTTATGAAAACCATTTTCATAACTTGATGTGACCAATAAGTGCTATATGGCATTCTCCCACTATTTCTGCAATTACCATAGTAGCTTACGCAATACAAAGGTTCACTCAACCACTTAATGTTGGCTATTTATTCATATCTACTACAACCATTTTATAGTGAAGAGTTTTTAGATCAAATATCTTGAACTCAAAGGAATAAATTTTATAAAAAACAATTTTCTATATAAAAATACACTTTGGAGCAGAAATCGTATTTCTCGCTCCAATGTTAAGTATCAATGATTATTTTATAATTCTCTATTCTGATGTTTCTTTATGAAACAAAAGTCACCATTCACTCTCTTCATCTCAACTGTACCCTAAGTTACATCTACCATCGTGCATTTATTTTCTTTTCTAAATGGCCGAACCATTCAAAAGGAAACCCTTACTACAATATCATAACAAATCTTTTACATGAGTGCATTTGATCATCCCAAACATTTAATGATATCAAATATTGTAAAATGATTAAAGTGACATTTCAGTAATCGAGTTCTTATACCTACCTTGTAGCTTTCGGTTTAATGTTATATTTATCACAACAAAATCATTATTATAAACAATTGAACATACAATCTCACACTACGGTCTACTTGTTTATTTCGAATGAACCAATTTCATCGAGATTAGTATATTACGAATGCGACCGTTCACCATATAACATAATATATGGTCGTCCATGAATCAAATATCCATATTCAAGTATTTCTTTTAGAGTTAGAAACTCATAAAGGAAAAAACACAGTCTCAGGAAAATAAACATGCAAGTGACCAATTACGCATGTATTTTGTAGTTATAAAATTAGGCACTGGCATGGGTATTGTAACAACCCGCATATTTTTACGATAATATATTTAAATGGTTTATTTAAATATAGCATCGTTAGTTGAATTTAAAAATCCAAAACGTGACTTTTTGTAAACGGTCGAATCCGGACTCGAGACCATTTCCATTGAGTCCAAAATGGCATTTGCGACCATTTTGAGTATAAACATTGATATGTTTGGAGTTGAGTAGAATTTTGCTATTTTTCTATTGCCCTTTGGGTTTGGGTTTCAGCCTAGTAACCAAACAAAATACCCTAACTCCACCCCCTCTTCATTCATTCATTCTATTTTCCTAACACTCTCAAGCTAAAGGAAAATGGGGGAAAGAAAGGGAAATTAAAATTCCTAAATCCTAGATTACTAGGAAATTCAAGATTCAAGCTCCAAAATCAAAAAGAAGATTAGGTAAGCATCCTCTTCTTCTTCTCTACCTCAATCTCTCTCCAATTTCCAGAAAATCCTATAACCTAATTTAGGTAATATTTGCATTTGATCATAGATTGAGGGTTCTTGAAGGTAAGTGGAGGAGAGATTGATCTTGCCCTGTTTTAAAGCTTCTAATTCGTTGTTTTTGGGTTTAAAGGTGAGTTTTTAAACTCACATCTATGTCTATACCTTTGATAGTTGTTAGGTATGAATTCCTAACATCTATTTCATGTTCATTTGCTTTTGATTTGAATTGATTTGGTTATTTTCCAAATTTTGGTGTTTTGAAGTCAAAATCTTAAAAAAATTCCATCTTGGATGTTTGGACATGTTGTTTGGGGTGTATCGAAGAGCCTATAAGGCTAGGTTGTCGCTTGGCATAAATCCCTAGTCTCTGTCGCTCATCCGATCACTTCTGAATCGATTTGGCCATCATTGGCCTAGGCAAATTCTACCTAGGTCCAAGTGACCTGACGTCCGGTTGAAGAAGTCAGACGTTTGGTAGGGGTCCCTAGAAAAATTATATAACGAACGCAGAAAATAAAATGGTAGACAAAAGAACCAGACGTCTGGTTAAACCGGTCAGACGTCTGGTTAGGGGTTTTGGAAATTATAAAGAAACAGAAAAAATAGAAGAAAAAGACAGAACCCCAGGTCAGATGTCTGGCCAATCCAACCAGACGTCGGTCCTGTTGGTTTTTTGTCCATTTTGCCTATTTTTGTGTGAATTTCCATATTGATTAGTTGTTGTCATTTATTATTGACGTTGATGAGTTCTTCTCTAGATTTTTGGGAATATCCATTGGATGGATTTGATATCGATTTTCATGGTTTTAATTCACATCGTCGAATGTGGATTTTGGTGATAGATTGTTTTTACAATCATTTCTGTGATTTGTCACTTTACAATACAAAGGTTGTTAATATTAGTAGTAAATACTCAAACTCTTTCATAAAAAAACGATTTCAACACTATTTTAAATACAAAGCTCGTTTTAAAACCATTTTCCAATCTATTAGTATATACAAACCTTTACCTCATTCATACGAGAAATCCAATTAAACGACTTAGCAAAACAAGTAGTATGAAACGCTTTCGTTTACTTTGTCGGTTAATTCATAGACCTGTTCGATTGAAATTTGTGACAATTTTCGAGTGGAAATCTACAATTTGTTCGTAAATATTTAAGTTAAGCCAGTGGTTATGGGTCATGAAGCTAAACTCATCTATTTACTAGCTTAGTGTAATTTGCGCTTCTTGTTGATCAATGATGATCATTTTATGGTTTAGACTAGAGATATGCGATGTCTCTTTGTCCGCGTGGGGGGACTGTACCCCGTTCTATTGAGCTTTGTCTCATTCTTTATAGGCTAGCGACCTATGGGATTTATGGAGTTCGGTTCATCGAGCATACCGTTATTGTACTACGTCGTTATTTCGAATTATTTGAGTTTTAGGTTCCTCGTGCATACCATTATTGTACTACGTCATTGCACCGGCTCTATGGTTAGCGACCATGGGATAGCGTCCCGTTTGTGATACATGTGTTGGTGAGTTTTTATGCTCCCATTTGTGATAGGCCTCCCCCTTTGTGTTTTCTGGATTTCTAATTGTTGATTTCTGGAATTTTTGTTTCACCAATTTTTGTGATGGACATTGATATGTTTTGTCAATATTTGGGGTTTGGTGAATAAGCTAAAGAATGTGATATTCTTTTTGGATATTTGACGAGATTTGAGATATTGTATGATTTTTATTGTTACCGAATGTATACTTGTCACAGTATGGCATTATTGTTATCATACGTTTTTGTGGTATCTATTATCCTTTATCATCTCATATGATATTTAAAGCTAGACTGATCCGTTTATTATTTTTCTTCTTAAATAATACTCGGGTCAAACCGAGGTGTTACAGGTGCTTCCACTTGACTTCTTAGCAAGGGCTAGCTTCTGACTTTTGGCTAACTACTTTAGCTTAGTAGTTTTTGCTTTTATACATTTGAGATAGAGACTCCTTGATGTATACATATTCTTTTGCTTAGAACTTGCACCTATTCTTTGGTGATGTAGTGGATCTTGTATGACCACTATTTTGATGTACACTTTTATGTGGTATATTCATATCTGTTTCCGCCTTTGTGATATGAATATATGTGACTGATTTGTATGATGCTTACTTTTATATTTGTTTCCGAAGCCCACATAGCCACTGTGTAGTAGCTTTGAGTTTGTATTTGATATGTCGGATTTCATCTTGAAATGAAATGCAAGTCATATTATCCGACATATCGGTACTAACACAAAGCAATTACACAGATGGTCGCTTCTTAACAGCCTTATTCTTCATGCTAGTCGACGGCATTACCCCGTAGTGTCCTTGGCTAGTGTGAGTATAGAGGTGGGGTGTCACAACTTGGTATCGAGGCCAAACTTCAGAACAATGTAGAATAATCTAGCAAGGATCATTGTCCTAAGTCTCTCTTAGGAATCGTGCCTTAGGATTTAATTCGAGTCTTGAGACCCGTTCTATCCTATTTTCTTTTATTATGCCTTGTTTTATCAATCAAGTTTGTTTGATATTCATTCTGAGAATAAACTTTTTTCTCTTCTTTCTTTCTTTCTTTCTTAAAGAAGAGAAATGGTTAGTCCTGGCCATCCCAGCACCGATCAATCCAGTGCTACTCCTCAGGATGACGTATTTATGTTTGCTCAACAGCTTTTTGATCTTGTAAAGAATGCCCAAGCTGCCGGAACCATTCCTGAGCCTACTCATCCTAAATCCGGGTTTGCATGCTTGTGCAATGATTATACTAATTTGGGTAGAAGGTCATTCAAGGGTTCCGAAAGCGTTATAGAAGTCCAAGCTTGACTTAGAACATGCGATCGCATCTTTTCTCGCATGAACCTTGTGGATCTACATCGTGTCCAAGTGGCTTCTAGCATGCTCCAGGAGAGAGCATTAGATTGGTATGAGCTTTTGATTTTGGAAATTATTGAAGCGGATCTTACTTGGGAGCAATTCCGGGAAAGGTTCGAGTTAAAGTTTGTGCCGGAAGCTGAAAAGGTAACTTTAGCCCGACGCTTTATTGACCTTGTTCAAGGTGAATCTTCTATGACGAATTACGTCGCATCTTTTGAATCTCTCTCTAAATACGGGATCGAGTATATTAATACCCCATTGAAGAAAAATCAGAGATTTGTTTATGGGTTGAATAAGAACCTTAAAAAGCCTTTACTTCTAAAATTAGAAGTTTCTTTTGATCAGCTTGTTGATATCGCTCTTCGGCTTGAAGAGGCCGATAAGGAAAGTGATGTTGAAGTTGTGGGTGCCAAACAGAACTTCAACAACAACAAGAAGAGGCCTATTAGTTCAAACCTAATTTCAACAAGAAAGGGAAACAAGCAACTTCGGTAGCAAATACTCCTACCCCTAGTTGTGGGCAATGCTACAATTGTGGTTCTATGGACCATTATGCAAATAGATGCCCAAAACCTCTTTTTTGTCATTATTGCAAAAGTTCGGGTCATCTTTTATCTTCATGCCCCAAACTTCCTAACAAGAAAGAGGGAAAGCTTAATGTTGTGCAAGCTCCTAGTAACACTTCTCTTGGTCAAGGTATTTCTCATTCTGTCCTTGATGGCATTATTATGTTTTGTGATCATCCTATTCGAGTTCCTTTTGATATGGGTGCATCCCACTCTTTTATATCAAAGGAACTTGTTGATACTTTGTCTTTAAATATTATGGGCTTGATGACTTCGCTAAGAATTGCGAATCCGGTTGGTGGATCCGCAACACTCAGTTTATTTTGTAAAGATGTCAAGATTATTTTATGTGATTACTCTTTCTGAGCCGATTTGCATGTTATGCGCTACTTAGGTTTCGAAATGATTTTGGGAATGGATTGGCTTAATCGTTATGAAGCCCACATCATATGTCCCGAGAGGACTATCCATTTTCGATATTCTCAATCTGTTAAGCAGATTTCTATTGTTCTTAAAGATTCAGATTCCAATTCGGTAGCATCCTTATATTCTCTAAATCCACATGATGACGATAATAATGACGAGGAAGATGCCATTTCCCTCATTCATGTTGTTTGTGAATTTCCCGACGTATTTGAGCCCGTTTTAGGATTACCACATAAGCAAGCAATTGAGTTTAGAATTAATCTAATCCCTAGAGCTCTACCTACCACTCGTCCTCCTTATCGTATGTACAATAAGGAAAATGAGGAGATGCGTAAACAATTATCCTAATTGTAAGGAAAACAGTTTATTCGTTCTAGTTCCTCTCCATGGGGAGCTTCAGCTATCTTTGTAAAGAAAGCCGATGGTACACTTAGGCTTTGCGTTGACTACCGCAAGCTTAATGATCTCACTATCAAGAATAAATATCCTTTACCTCGGATTGATGATCTATTCGATCAACTTAGTAGTGCTAGTCTTTTCACAGTTAGACTTAGCAACCGGTTTTCATCAACTTCGTATTGCAGAGGATAGCATTCCTTTGACATCATTCCGTACTTGTTATGGATCTTATGAATGGCTTGTTATGCCATTTGGTTTAAAGAATGCTCCAGCTTATTTCGTAGACCTTATGAATCGAGTTTTCAAAGACTTCCTCGATCGATTTGTTCTCATCTTTATTGATGATATTCTTGTTTATTCTAAAACTGAGGAAGAGCATGAAAAAACATCTTCGGATTGTGTTGGAAACTCTTAGGAGCAATCAATTGAAAGCAAAATTTTTTAAGTGCCACTTTTGGCAATCTCGTGTGAAATTTTTGGGGCATATTATTTTTGAATCCGGAATTTCCGTGGATCCTTCAAAGATTGAGGCGATTCAAAATTGAAAGAGACCGGAGAGTGTGACGGAAATCTGTAGCTTTCTTGGATTGGCAGGTTATTACCATCGGTTCATAAAAGACTTTTCTAAAATTTCCGTGCCTCTTACTAGTTCGACAAAGAAGGGAGTTAAGTACATTTGGTCAGACAAATGTGAAGCTTCTTTTCAGAAATTAAAAGAACTCCTTTCTGATGCTCCTATTCTTGTGATTCCCGAAGGGAACCAAGACTTTATTGTTTATACCAAAGCAAGTCCTATTGGTTTGGGAGCCGTTCTCATGCAAAGGGAACATGTTATTTCTTATGCTTCTAGGCAATTAAAGCCTGCCGAGACTAGATATGCCACTCATGATTTAGAGCTCATGGCTATTGTTTTCGCCCTTAGAATTTGGCGTCGTTATCTTTTGGGAGAAAAATTTGTTCTCTACGCCGATCATTGAAGTATTTATTTTCTCAAAAGTAACTTAATTTGCGTCAATAACGTTGGCTCGAATTCCTTGCATCTTATGATCTTGATATTCTCTGTACTCCTAGAAAGGGCAATCGTGTTGTCGATGCCCTTAGTCGTAAGCAATAAGCGGTTGTTTCCATGATGATATCCGAATGGAATGATCTTAAGACTTTACCCACTTGTGAGATTCGAGATCGTGAATCCAATTTATGTTCATCTCTTGTTTTATGTAGCCTTGAGGCTCATCCATCTCTTTTAGACCGCATCCTTGATGCTCAAAAGCATGATCCCGAATTGGCTCTTCTTAGCCAAAGTTGTAGGGATAAAAATAATGTTGATGGTCTGAAGGACTTTGATATTGATGCTTGTGGAGGTATTCGAAAATTTGGTAGACTTATTGTGCGGAATATTAGCGATCTTCGTAAAGACATTTTAGAAGATTCTCATCGTTCTAAATTTACCATACATCCCGGTAGTAGTAAAATGTATGCGGACATGAAACGACTTTATTATTGGGATGGAATGAAATCTGATATTGCTAACTTTATTAAGCATTGCATGACTTGCCAACTCGTAAAGGCCGAGCATCAAAGGCCCGATGGGTTATTGCAACCTTTAGCCATTCCCGTTTGGAAGTGGGATCAAATTTCCATAGACTTTATTGACGGTCTTCCCCGTTCTCGTTCAGGTCATGACAGTTTATGGGTGATTGTAGATAGACTTACAAAATCCGCCCATTTTATTCCCGTTCGGTCTAATCGGACCGTACCTCTTTTGGCCAAACTCTATGTTAAAGAAATTGTTAGATTGCATGGAGTTCCTACTTCTATTGTTAGCGATCGTGATCCATTATTTACTAGTGGATTTTGGAAGGGTCTTCAAAAAACTTTGGGAACAAAGCTTAATTTTAGCACCGCTTATCATCCTCAGTCCGATGGACAACACGGAGCATGTGAATCAAACTCTTGAAGATCTCCTTCGTGCTTGTGTTCTTGATTTTGGTGGAAGTTGGGAAGATCATATTTCTCTTGTTGAGTTTTCCTATAATAATAGCTTCCAATCTAGTATTGGTATGACACCTTTCGAGGCGCTCTACGGAAGGCCATGCCGATCTCATTCGTGTTGGCTTGAAGCCGGTGAGTAGTTGGTTTTAGGTCCAGATTTCATTCGTGATGCCACAGAAAAGATTGACCTTATTCGTCATAGGATGAAAGAAGCTCAAAGTAGACAAAAATCCTATGCCGATAATCGAAGAAGGAATTTAGAATTTACTGTGGGAGATTTGGTGTTCATTTGTGTTTCACCTATGAAGGGTGTTGTGCATTTCAGTCGATCGAGAAAATTAGCACCTCGATATATTGGTCCATTTCCCATCACTGAACGCATTGGTTCCGTGGCTTATCGCCTTTTATTACCGGCTCAATTTTGTGCTATTCATGACGTATTCCACGTCTCTCAACTACAAAAATGCCTTAGAGATTCCGACTCTATTCTTGAGCTCGGTGTTATTGAAGAAATTGCTAATTTGACTTATGAGCAACATCCTATTCGCATCATTGCTACGTAGGTTAAGCGCCTTCGAAATAAAGATGTTCCTCTTGTGAAAGTTCAATGGTACTCAAATCCTAAGGATTGCTCTTGGGAATCCAGAGAATTCATCGAGCGAACACATCTGGACAAACTCTCTCGTGCTCCTTAAGGTGAACTTCTCATTTAAAAATTTCTTCTTTCGTGTTATTATGCCTTAGTATGGTTGTTACTTTTTATTTTCTTCTTAAGTATTGCGAGGACGCAATTTCTTTAAGGAGGGGAGTCTGTAACAACCCGCATATTTTTACGATAATATATTTAAATATAGCATCGTTAGTTGAATTTAAAAGTCCAAAACGTGACTTTTTGTAAACGGTCGAATCCGGACACAAGACCATTTCCATTGAGTCCAAAATGGCATTTGCAACCTTTTTGAGTATAAACATCGATATGTTTGGAGTTGAGTAGAATTTTGCTATTTTTCTATTGGCCTTTGGGTTTGGGTTTCAGCCTAGTAACCAAACAAAATACCCTAACTCCACCCCCTCTTCATTCATTCTATTTTCCTAACACTCTCAAGCTAAAGGAAAACGGGGGAAAGAAAGGGAAATTAAAATTCCTAAATCCTAGATTACTAGGAAATTCAAGATTCAAGCTCCAAAATCAAAGAGAAGCTTAGGTAAGCATCCTCTTCTTCTTCTCCACCTCAATTTCTCTCCAATTTCCAGAAAATCCTATAACCAAATTTAGGTAATATTTGCATTTGATCATAGATTGAGGGTTCTTGAAGCTAAGTGAAGGAGAGATTGATCTGCCTTGTTTTAAAGCTTATCATTCGTTGTTTTTGGGTCTAATGGTGAGTTTTTGAACTCACATCTATGTCTATACCTTTGATAGTTGTTAGGTATGAATTCCTAACATCTATTTCATGTTCATTTGCTTTTAATTTGAATTGATTTGGTGAATTATCCAAATTTTGGTGTTTTGAAGTCAAAATCTTAAAAAAATTCCATCTTGGATGTTTGGACATGTTGTTTGGGGTGTATCGAAGAGCCTATAAGGCTGGGTTGTCGCTTAGCATAAATCCCTACTCTCTGTCGCTCGTCCGATCGGTTTCGAATCGATTTGGCCATCATTGGCCTAGGAAAATTTTGCCCAGGTCCAGGTGACCAGACGTCTGGTTGAAGAACTCAGACGTCTGGGAGGGGTCCCTAGAAAAATTATACAACGAACGCAGAAAATAAAATGGTAGACAAAAGAACTAGACGTGGTTCAACCGGTCCGACGTCTGGTTAGGGGTTCTGGAAATTATAAAGAAATGGAAAAAATAAAAGAAAAAGGCAGAACCCCAGGTCAGACGTCTGGCCAATCCAACCAGACGTCTGGTCCTGTTGGTTTTTTGCCCATTTTGCCTATTTTTGTGTGAATTTCCATTTTCTTATCGATTTTTGTCGATCCGATTAGTTATTGTCATTTATTATTGACTGGATGATTTCTTCTCTGGATTTTTGGGAATATCCATTGGATGGATTTGATATCTATTTTCATCATTTTAATTCACATCGTCGAATGTGGATTTTGGTGATAGATTATTTTTACAATCATTTCTGTGATTTGTCACTTTACAATACAAAGGTTGTTGATACTAGTAGTAAATACTCAAACTCTTTCACAAAAAAATGATTTCAACACTATTTTAAATACAAAGCTCGTTTTAAAACGTTTTCCAATCTTTTAGTATATACAAACCTTTACCTCATTCGTACGAGAAATCCAATTAAACGAATTAGCAAAACAAGTGGTATAAAACGCTTGCATTTACTTTGTCGGTTAATTTTTAGACTTGTTCGATTGAAATCTTGTGACAATTTTCGAGTGGAAATCTACAATTTGTTCGTAAATATTTAAGTTAAGCCAGTGGTTATGGGACATGAAGCTAAACTCATCTATTTACTAGCTTAGTATAATTTACGCTTCTTGTTGATAAATGATGATCATTTTATGGTTTAGACTAGCGATATGCAATGTCTCTTTGTCCGCGTGGGGGGCTGTACCCCGTTCTATTGAGCTTCATCTCATTTTTTATAGGCTAGCGACCTATGGGATTTATGGAGTTCGGTTCATCGGGCGTACCATTATTGTACTACGTCGTTGTTACGAATTATTTGAGTTTCAGGTTCCTCGGGCAACCCGTTATTATACTACGTCATTGCACTGGTTCTATGGTTAGCGACCATGGGATAGTGTCCCGTTTGTGATACACGTGTTGGTGGGTTTTCATGCTCCCGTTTGTGATAGGCCTCCCCCTTTGTGTTTTTTGGATTCCTAATTGTTGATTTCTGGAATTTGTGCTTCACCAATTTTTGCGATTGACATTGATATGTTTTGTCAATATTTAGGGTTTGGTGAATAAGCTAAAGAATGTGATATTCTTTTTGGATATTTGACGAGATATGAGATATTGTATGATTTTTATTGTTACCGAATATATACTTGTCACAGTATGGCATTATTATTATCATATGTTTTTGTGGTATCTCTTATCCTTTCTCATCTCATATGATATTTATAGCTAGACTGATCCGTTTATTATTTTTCTTCTTAAATAATACTCGGGTCAGACCGAGGTGTTACTGGTGCTTCCACTTGACTTCTTAGGAGGGGCTAGCTTTTGACTTTGGCTAACTACTTTAGCTTAGTAGTTTTTGCTTTTATACATTTGAGATAGAGACTCCTTGATGTATACATATTCTTGTGCTTAGCACTTGTACCTATTCTTTGGTGATGTAGTGGATCTTGTATGACCACTATTTTGATGTACACTTTTATGTGTTATATTCATATCTGTTTTTGCCTTTGTGATATGAATATCTTTGACTGATTTGTGTGATGCTTATTTCTATATTTGCTTCCGAAGCCCACATAGCCACTGTGTAGTAGCTTTGAGTTTGTATTTGATATGTCGAATTTCCTCTTGAAATGAAATTCAAGTCATATTATCCAACATATCGGTACTCGCACAAAACAATTGCATAGATGGTCGCTCGTCAACAGCTTTATTCTTCGTGCTAGTCGACGACATTACCCCGTAGTGTCCTTGGCTACTGTGAGTATAGAGGTGGGGCGTCATAGGTATTAAAGCAATAACATGTGGAAAATATTTATTAGTAAGTATATTTTATATTTCTTTTATCAATCATTAATTCAGTTCATTTGTATATCTTAATAGATAAACATTTTATCGGTTATAATTGCACAAATTTATAACCATAAACTATTATAACTCTATATAGAAAATGTTCTTACAATATTAGAAAGGTTAAATGTTACCATTTCATTTTTCTAATAAGGCTCCCACTAGATTTTTATTTTATCAAAACCTAAGAAAAACATAGAAATCTTTTTATTTCTCTAGTGGGTGTTAGGACTCACTTGCCTTGGGATTTTGACCTTGAGGAATATTAACAAATCATATTCCTGCAGGCAATGTATAACACTTTACCGGTTGTATCAAATACAACTCTTAATCCATGGTCTTTGTCCTAATCTCATCTCGACCTTAAAGAATATCAATAAATCGAAAGAGATTATTCACTTATACCCAAAATTTCATGACAGCCTAAGTATAATGCACGTATCTTGAGGAATATCAACAAATACGTGCATGTATCTTACCTCGTCTAGTCAATATACTAATAGTGCTACATAATATGTAAATGGAGGATAAGTTTATGTTAAAGATTCATTACCTTATATATTATATCGAGTCAACTTATGGAATAATGTATTTCTTGTGATATACCTTCGTGATTCAAGTGTCGGACACATTAGAAATCACGATATACGTACTATACGCATGTATTTATCACTTAAACCTATTTGGGTTTTTTTACCATTCCACTATTGTTTGATACATTCATATTATGTATGTTTAATTATTGTATAACTTTATAATTTAATTATCTTATATAATAGTCTTATGTACATTACATTAATTAAATTTTATTTAATTAATTTAATTAATTAACAATTTAATTAATTTTTGTTCTTCGATTAAAGATTTTAATTAAACGTGTATACCATAACATTTTTTTATACACACGCACACACACACATATATACGTTTGTATATGCATATATGTATGTATGTATGCATTTTATGTTGTTAATTAACTTATGTACTTATAATTTAATTAAATATTAATTTAGAAAATTTCTTTTGTATATACATATATACTTACATTATCTTAAAAATTCAAGATAATGTAACATTTTATTCGAATATACTCAAGAGAACCTAGCAGACCGGTAAAATCCTAAGGCGAATTAAGTTGTGCATGTCCGCTT
The DNA here is from genome assembly GCA_030737815.1 of Allium fistulosum. Classification (NCBI taxonomy): domain Eukaryota; kingdom Viridiplantae; phylum Streptophyta; class Magnoliopsida; order Asparagales; family Amaryllidaceae; genus Allium; species Allium fistulosum. Next base: position 679,943,415 of record CM060907.1, on the reverse strand, counting down.
CAACTCATGACACCTATAACACCCAGGTACTATTTTTTGCAAGAAGTGTGTGCAAGGCAGGGCTCGAACTTGGGTCTGTTACAAGGCCTAAGCATCCCTTTTCCATTGCACCACAACTACAGACAAGATAATGTAATATATATATATACTGTACATTATATACTTTAATTAATTAACTATTTAATATTTATTTAATTTATTAATCAATATTAAATTTTTTGAAATATGTTTATTATACTTTCAAAGCGCTTTTGAAAACTATATTATAACATTTATAGTACACATTGTTTTCAAAGCCAATTTTGAAAATCACATTATAACATTTATAATATAATTCTTATTTTAAATTTAACTTATAAATGTAAAATATTATTTTAGTTTCAAAACAATTTTGAAATCGCATTATAACATTTATTGTATTTCTTATTTAAATTTAAGTTTTAAATTTAAATTTCATTTTTAATTTTCGCAGTAATTTCAAAAATTAGCCCAAGGCCCATACTGCTAAATTCAAATTAGGCTTTTTATATTATGGGAAAACTTTGAGCTCACTTCAGTTTTCAGGTTAGGCCAATAGCTAGGGGTAGGGTACTTGATTACCCAAATCCAAGCCTAGACAGTACTTTTCTAGACATTCTACTAAATTGGTAAGCTTAATTGGTTAGCCCTAACATAATTAATTTTGACAGCATACACTATTTGGCTCTGATACCATTATAGGAACCATGCCGGTCGAAAATGGGTGAAATAGGTAGATTTCAAAAAAAAAATCCTATTTTGGATCCGTGGGGTATATGAAGTCTAAATGGATTTTAGATCCAATCTAATAAAGTTTTAAATAAAATCTTATTTTATATAACTTTGTTTAAAAAGGTTTTAAATATTTATATTTTAATCAGTATGAGATCTTTATATAAAATAGACTATATCAAATATACTCTTGTGTGTAAATGTGTGTAATAGCTACATGTTAAAATTAATTTAGAGGAGAAAACCTTTCGTTTCTCTCTCTTAATTCATATAGTTAACTAAGGGAAGATTTTGTTTCATTTAGAGAGAGAAACCTTTCAACTCTCTCTTTAATTAAATTGATTGACTTACTAAATGACATTTATGACCAAATTTATACTGGGCATAGATTGTGAGTACATCTAAATATACTCTACTGCAAAATGTGTAAGTTTGTAAGGATCTACCTTTCTTACACCTAAAGATAACACTTAATTCATCCTTGGTATCGTATGCGGATCATTTAAGTATCTGAAAGACTGGTCATTTGGGGTGAAGAAAGAAAAAGATAGAATAGAGTATCGCATCGTGACTAGAAATATATAATATACATACATTCTTTATAAAGCGAAATCAGCTTTGTTATACATAACATTAGAGTACACTAACCAATTATTGGCCTGGATAGTTATAACAGCCTATCATTACAATTGCTGATAATACAAACAAAAATTAATGTAACAAAAACAGCGGAAGAATATAAGATACGTGGATACGTCTTGGATAATCCATCTCATCTTCTGAAAGATCCAAAGAATCCAGCTAAATCTGTAAAATATGCTCGGGTTGACCCGAGCACTATAAGAAAATAACGCTCGGGTCAGTCTGGAAAACCAACGTGAGTAAAAATCAAATCAAAACATATGAATTTCAACATTTGAAAACCTTTTTCAAAATAAAATGTATCTCATAAGACTACGTCGCACATAAATATGGATGAGTTTTTACCTTACGATAACCAAACCATGTTTATTATAAAATCCAATGATATTATAATAATGTCTAAGGTTTAAAATACCAATAATCAAGTAGCTATGATATGTGTACATCACAATAGTAATAGGTTGACAATCCAAAACCGCTAAGACACGTATATGGAAAATGACACTACAACAAAAATACACATTCACAACTGCCAAAAACAGTTGTAATAGGTCTATTACAACTGGCATCCGCCAGTCTTTATATCCGCAGTTGTAATAGAGCGGGATTATTTTACAAGGGGAACTTACAGTTGCATAAGCGGTTGTAAAATGGTTTTTTACAACTGCAAATAGCAGTTGTAAAAGATTTATTTACAACTGCTTTCGACAGTTGTAAAAGACTTTTTACAACTGCTATTTTCACTTGCATTAAAGTTTATCGCAATAGCCAAAACCAGTTGTTATAAGACTCTTTTGCAATTGTCAACCGGTGTTATAATAGAATCTTTTACAATGGCTTTTCACTGTTGTAAAAGACTTATTTACAACTGTTTACGACACTTGAAATAAATATTTTAACAACTGTTTCCACCTGTTGCGTTAACATTTTACAACAGTTTGTAATAGTTGTAGTAGGATCTACTACAACTAGTGATGACAGTTGCAACAAATATTTTTACCACTACTACAAACTACTATAATTCATCTTTTCACAATTTCTATTAACCATAAATTTTATGATATTATAATTAAAACCTAATTTCGTTAATAATAACCACAATCATTCAAATACTTGAAACAACACGAACCATTCACATTTAAAAACAATTCAAGTTTACACCATTTACGAATTCATAACTCCATTCCAAAACATAACTAAATCCATAATATAAATCGGTAAAAGTACATATACGTACCAATCAGAAGAGATAAATTCTTTATCCCAAGCAATAGGCGTCCCAACCACTTGTCCAATCGTATAAATATCTGAAGCAGGCCTAAATAGAAGAGCTTTAGGATCCACCACCGCATCGACCCAAACTTTCCAAGTATCTGCTCCTAGTGGTACATTGATGCACTAAAACGATAGGGTCGGTAGATGCGATTGTTGCTTCTGCGACAACATTCCTTTGCCAATAATTTGCACTTTCTAAGCTGCTGCTGAAATTGTATATTAACACCAGTTGTGACGTTGCTACTCCGATGAGACTACAAAAATAAAGCATTATGGTGAAACTGAAGGCAACATATTGTTAAAGTAAACTTACATACTCATCTCAACTGACCCATTATTATCAAAATAAAGGCGACATGTAAATGACAGTGTGATTTGTCGTTCATCAGCACATGTAAATGCAACTCAGAACAAAGGTTTATAAATATAAAATGACATATCTGGGATATACGGTAAGCAAATGCATCTACCGAACTATACTGGTACTCCTTTGATGGCTACAAATACATGCTAAAGCACGCTGCAACACAATAAGAATTGCGTATAGATTTTCAGGTTGAATGCCATTACAATTCTTTCAACCAATAGGTTACTTCAACCTTATGTGACTCTGGTCTATTATAAAGGCTTCATTAATAGAAATTAGTCGCATTAAAGGCAATTAAAAAAGGCTCTCTTTATTATCAAAAATAAAATTTAATATTAAGCTACAATTAAAAACTAAATCATAGGAAATGAAGGTTTAACCAAAAGATCTATTAACACAAGAATTAAGTGTTTGTGATAACTGCTGGAGTTTAATTGGTGACTGTAACCATGTAAGGAAAACTAGTGAAAAAGTAGGTGGAAACGCTCTTTGTCATACGAATGTGCCGGCCTTCAACAAATTCAACAATTTAATATAATCCTCTGCTTCAACATATAGTTCAGTATTTAAAATATGTATCAATTTGCTTTTACCTTCTACTTCAGTATTATTTCTGTCTTTAAATGGAACATCCACGTCAACCAAAAATTGAACTCAAATCTATAAAATAAATAAGTCAAATATAATTACAATTTTAGCAAATCTGCAAGGGCATGCTGGACTGGAGGCCAAAAGCCAACGAAAGAATTGTCTCGCCAAGTACCACTATGTCCCTCACGTAAGTACATTGCACTCCGACCAATACTCATTCTAACTCACAGCAAAAATAACCCAAAAGTTTAATAATGCACATACCATTTATTTTGTCTTCATTCATTGTTATATCCGCAGAAGCTAGGAAGTCATATTTGTTTATTTTATTAAAAACATACATTTACATTTTGATTATAAACCAAACAAGCTTGCGTGCATATGAAGTTAAACCATAAACAAAAAATAAAAACACTTTAAATACTTTACATTAAGTTAAAAAATGCAATTTCATAAATGCACAAATGCATAAAAATTCGCACTCACAAAAATGACACATAACAAGTTGTATAATCACATATGCAAATGCAGTGCATACATCAGTTCCAGACAACAATTCAAGACAAAAGCCTAAGGAAATGAAGACTTTCACTCACGCTTATACACCTAGATCTATCGCACATAATTATATACTGATATTCACATATAAATAAAGGGCCATATTTGAGAAAATGTTTAAGCTAGATTAAGACCTATACAGCCTTCTGTTTTGGTAATATAATCTGAGAAGTATAGAATAGACAAGGCAATTAGTTTTAGATTGAAAATATAGCACAAAAGAAAGAATATCTCTGTAGCTAAAAACTAATTATCATATTGAATGATCCTCATATTAGCACATTAGCATATTAAATTTAATATTTTGGTAAAGGTTAGAGCACCAATAATCCTCATATCTTGCAAAATACCTCATTATTACAAAAGTGATCTTTGTTTTTAACTAGTAAAATAAATTAACTACCCTTTTTAAACCATTATGTATCACTTATGAATTAATATTGCTAGAATAAGAAAACATCATCACATGCACACATTGATTATCCAAGCATGCAAAATAAACAACAGCTACACATATGAACAATTTTATATTCATTCTTTATTTTATGTTTATTATTATTACACACACATATATTTATAATACCACATAAGTAAATATCATAGTTTAGATGTATCGGTTTCACCTATATAAATGTAAATATACTATACATTTTCAATTATAAAATAGTGAAGCTTACGTGCATATGTGGATGTACACAAATACAAAAAAGTTGATAATACCAAAATCCCAGTAAGATATAATACATTACCAAGATTTGGAATAGTGAAATAATAGAACTGCACACTAAAATCAAAGGTAATGGACAAATATAATTTGAAACTGAACATGAGCATAGAAAAGAAAGATGAGCAAGTACAGATATAAGGACTCGGCTAACTAAAGACAAGACTAGGGTGGTCAAGTGCACAACCAGGTAAGACGCAAGGTGCAACAACAAAGAATTGAACAGGTACAAGACCACAAAACTAGTTTAGAGGGTATGAATTTTTCTAGAGATACGTAAAAGGGAAGAACATTACCACAAGGCTTGATAGTGTTTTAGCGAATGTCAATTGGTTTCAAAATTTCACAACTAATCATGCCCAATTTCAATCGACAACTAAATGTGTCGTTAAATATTAGTTGAATTTATAAAGCACAAATTAAAATTTTAACTACCATTTGACGGTTAAATGCATGTTCAAAGAAACAGTGGGGAAACAAGCAAAGCAAATCAAATTCTTTTTTTTCACAATTATCAAGTAGCCAAGGCGCTTGTTATTAAGAAACAATAGGATGCTTGTTAGTTGGGATACCCACTCAAAAGTAGACTCTTAAAACTTGAATAAACAGGTTAACATCATATCATTTAAACCTTTTCATTTAAGCAGACTGGATTTGATATTTGAGCATGGCATTGTTTTGGAAATACCTGAGGTGTATTGCCACGAGGAGTCACTGGTTCTTCCGCTACATTTTGTTTACCATTGATGTTCTGTTGAAAAAAAATGTTAGACACACATTAATAAATTAAACGTATATCAATTACTCATTAACACAGCGAATCAATTATAACTTACAGCCATAAACAAATCATAACATATTAAAAACCAAGAAGGAGTGGGGTTTTAAATAGTCCCTCCCTTCAAAAGAAACTAGTAAGTTTTAAATAGTCCCTCCCTTTAAAAGCTACATGTAAAACTTGACTTTGATGATTTAAATTCATTTCTTTCTAAAATATATTTTCATTTGAGTTAGCTTAGAATGTTGAAACTGAGGAGGAGTTATTGCTACCTAATAAATATAGGCATATATCTAACAAAGGACCTTTTCTTCTCCGAAGCTCGAGTTTCATAAAATATATCAAGATTCAATAGAAGACCAAATCTAAGTTCACACCCAGTATCTAACTTAGCCAAATATTGCACTAGTAAGTGTAAATCTTTAACTGGTAACAGGTATCCTGGCCTGCTGGAATATTAAGATTGGCTTGGTAGACATGCATAATTAAACAAACTTCAAAATGCTCAACATATATTTGATAATTATTACTCAACCAGTGCAATTTGGCATGCTAAGTAAACTCCATGACTATATATATTCATCAAAGAATTGTAGTAAGATTATAGAAAGAGAGGAATTGGTAGTAACAATGGTATCAAGAAGCTTTATTCAAGTGCCAAATGTGCAAGAACCGGTTGCCAGTCATGATATGTCAAGTGAACTTCCTAACAAATATATTAGACAAGAATCTGAAACTGAAAGCACCAGCGTAGATATGAATGTTGACCTCCCTATCATTGATTTCAGTTGCCTTCAGGATTCTCCATTCTTCAAAGATGAATCCTCTAAGCTTGAGTTAGCTTGTGAGCAGTGGGGTTTCTTCCAGGTTAGCCCAATTGCAATTATCATTTATATTATATATCAGTAAGACCAATACTGAAATATTCCTCCATCGGATTTAATGAAGAATTTAAAGGAAGATATCATGAAGTTTTTTGAGCTTTCATTAAAGGAAAAGAAAGCGTATGCCCAAGAACCAGGCAATTTTTTAAGGCTACGGCCAAGCTTTCATGAGCTCGGAAGAAAAAAAGTTAGAATGGGCAGACATGTTATACATGGTTACTCTTCCAGAACATTCCAGAAACTTAAAGTTTTGGCCTTCTCACTCTTCCACTTTCAGGTATGTCAGTTATTAGCCAAAAATCACCATTTCAGTTTAACGGCTAGGACAGTGACACACATATCTGTCCTCACTGCAACTCATTCAGGCATCGCAGCTCAGATCATCGCACCCACAGCAACAGTCCTCATTTTTGTCTGGGCTATTCACTTCGGACATGAACTGAACCTTTACTCAGGCGACCCAGACGACCTTGTCTTCAATGTACCATCCAATATTTTTATTTCATTATTATCGATCAAAGGTATTTCTGATTACAATCATCTACGTATAGGCTCATCCAGTAGTAATGATTATTGCCTTCATCCTAATGGAAGAGGGCAATCTAACTCAGTTCTGGATTATATATACATAAGGAATTAATAAACAACATAAAATTATAAGAAGCTTATGCACATGATGAATCAATAAGCAGCCCTAATTATGCGTATATTTGGCATATACTTTGCATTCAAAATTCAAATACCATCATTCGGCATATAGGTTGCGTTCCTGGCTTGGCTTTCCCACTATCTGTTTATTATGGTTACATGTTAATTTTTAATGGCACAACTGATAAGAACCATACCATCATGAAAACTAAAAAATTAAAGATAGCGTATGTTTGGGGTTTTTACTATTTTGGTATCCGAGAGGAACTGAAAGAACAGTGATGGTGCTGGTAACTACTGCTTCTGGAGTAGTTATCTTTTTGCTGATGATATGTACGGCAAGGAGTGGTTTCGTTCAGAAAGGAGGAGATCAGCAAGCAGAGACTAGACTTATTAACGTTACTTGAAAGTGGATGATATGTACATATATAAAAGTATAGGGCAGCAGGTGTAAGCACAAAAATGCACACATCTATGTATATACATACACACACATTCATATAAATAAAATTCTATGATATGATAAAGGTCAAAAGGCTAATCGAATATATACAAGGAAAAGGAAAACTTTGATTTCAGTAAACAGCATGCTCTCGTTAAAACCAAACAGCTCCAGATAAGTCTAAATATAACACAAGATTAAATGTAAAATAAGATTATAGTAGTTTACATCAGCTAATAATTTAGTATAATAAGACTAAAACAAAGAAAACATGAGTGTATATATAAGGTAAGCCATTCAAAGGATCAGGTATACAAGTAAGAAAAAGTAACAGAGGTGAAGTTCTTAAACATAGCATCAGCAGGTTATATTCTCAAGTAATGAACAGCAGCTTAAATTTACACATACAGACTAACCCACACATATTCAAGAATGCAGGCAAGTACCAAAAGAAATGCACATACGATTCAAGGCAAACACCCCTACATTGCATCACATGCACACACAAAGAAGTACACGGCCTGTCTCCCTGCCTACCCTAACCGAACAACGACGATAACATAAAAAAAACTTAATAAATAGACACCTACTAGTCTATCAGTGACAATCACACAAAAACATGCAAATCACACAAAAAAACTACTACTAAATGCAATCAACAAAAATAACCCATAAAAATGAAATTAAAATCAACATATTAAAAAAGAATGAAAAAGATCAAACCTTTTGAGCGATAGCACGAGCGATAGAGCGATAGTTGCGGCCTACGATCGGCGACGACGATGATTTAGGGTTTTTTTTTGGATCTGCGACTAAATTATTATGAAATCGAATTTTTTTTGGCGTTTGGACGATGATTTAGGGTTTTTCAGGAAAGGAGCGATTTAGTTTTCTTTTTCACGTTTGGGCGGGGCGAAGAAATGAAAGGAGGGGTATTGAATGGCTCTATCTGAAGAAATACAATATTTGTTACAACTGTTCGAAAACGGTTGTTATAAATAAATATTACAACTGCTATATAAATATAGTTGTTAAAAGTGGTTTTATTACAACTGTTGAAATAGAACAGTTGTTACAAAATACCTATTACAACTGCTGAAATAAAATAGTTGTTAAAAAATACCTATTACAACTGTCTATTTTTGCTAGTTGTAAATGAAAGGTTGTAATATGGTTGTTTTGTTGTAGTGTGGATTCCAACAAATAGCAAGGTAAGGGACCACCTTCTGAAAATGATACACTTCTAGGTGAAACTTACACGAGGACGAAAACCTTTTGCGACCAACCGCCTTTTCGACCCTCGAACATCGACATTAATACATCATCGGTATTCACGTGCCACAAATTCAAGTGTCCGAGGAGCAGATAATCAGGGGTTTTAAAAAGAAATCAAGATAGGGTAACAACATAATCTCACATTTGCATTAATTATACATATGGAAAGTACATACAATCACTCCAAGTGATTTATAAGAGTTACGATAAGAACTAACCCAGCCAGGGATAGTTATAACTGAATATCCTTACAGAAGCTGGTGGATACTAAATATATACTACATGATACAACGAAAATTTAAAATAGATCATTATTGATGAAAGGACCCTCCAGTCTACATGCTTCATGCCCCATCCAAAATGCTCCAAGTTACCAGACTACTTGGCTACCTGAGAAAATAGGCACCTAGGGTTTAAGGGAAAAGGAAAATAAACTCCGGGTCAGTCATGGAATGTTGTGAGAAACTCAAAATACAAGTATTTGAAAAACAAAAGGGTATTTCATAAGACCACGCCGCACATAAATATGGAACGGGTTTTTACCTTATGATAGCCAATTCATTCTCCGTAAAACTCAATGATATTATTTTTAATGACATTCTTTGAAAAACACTTTTCAAGTAAATATATATAATCTTAGCCAAAATTGTTACATTATTAAATTCTAGCATAATAGGTTTACAACTAAAACCAAAGGCACTTATTGGAGATTTGGATTTCCAATGAATAGTGAGGTAAGTTACTACCTCCCATACAGTACATCTCTAGAGGAATGCATCGAGGATCGACATCTTCAAAACCTTTCTTAATTAAGACCGGCCTACCCACAGACCCATCTAGTGGCGGACAGAACCGAATAGGATATCACCCCGGGCATTACCGACCTATTTGGGATCCCATAGCATACACCACATAATTTATACCTGATGTCATAGCGGGTAGAAATAAATAAATGTAGAAAGGTGATGTCATACCCTAATGGTAGCGAACCACTTAGCCCTAAAGCAACCCCTGTTTCATAATTCCTCGAGTGTGAGGCTCGAGGTAACATTTACCGTTCTTAAAGCATTTCTACTTAAAATGTCACATTGCCAATTCCAACAACACACTATTATTTTTCATAAAAGTACAACCTCTGAGCTCATACGTCTCAGAGAAGGGTTTTAAGTATAAGAGGGGTTACCCCCTTACACCTCCAATAGATGTACGTTTGTAGAGATCAATGCACTATGATCTTAGAATTGCAATGTCAAACATCCATCCATACAAGTTGTCTAGGAACAGGACAAACCGAAGGCACTCTCCTACCACATCCTATTGGGTATTACCCCTAGGATTAGTAGCGAGTAGTCCTTGCATACAAAGATCCTAGAATGAAGGGACCACTGCTATTTATTTATCTTGGGAGCTACTCCGAAATTATCAATAAGCAGTCCTTTCGTTATGAAGATCCCCACCTTAAACTTTATTGTCTTTAACATTTCTTCACTTTCGAACTCGTAAATTGGTTCAAAGTGGTTTTCGGATAAGAATCACTCAGATTCGACCCTGGTTCCTTTGAATGAATCATCGATTAAAAGATGTTAAAGTAAATAGGTGCTTATCATTTGATTTAGTACTTTTCTCTTTATCAAAAAATATCTTCTAGAGATACATATCTTTAAAACATTTCTTTACCGTATATACAGAATCATTAAACCTCTCTTTAACTATGGAAATATCAAATCATTTCCATAATTCATATTTTAAAATATTATTGAGTTAAAAAGGGTCTATATGACTCATACTAATTCTACTCAACATCAATTTCCATATTTAACCTTTACTGTCTGTCGAATAGCGGTGAAATCACCTTTTAAATTCACATGGATAGTATGGGTTCCTTCCTTGGAATTTAATACCAGCATAAGAAGATTATTTCTATACGACCCAGATTGTATTAAATTTGGAAAATTGAAATCTTTTATACTTGCTTCATTTTCGACATTATGACCTTATCTATTCCTCGCCCAGGAAAAAGGCCGGGTGAACCAGGGTACTGGTTGCTCCTAAACATCTCCTTAATTTAAGCACCTCACATCCGGATCTCACGAATAGAAAATCTAGTCTACTCATCGCCTTTTAGAGCCAAGATTAAATCACTTGATTATAACAGTTTTTTGTTTAAATCATTTATTTAAACATTTTTAAATGAATTATAAAACCTTTAAATCATATTTAAAATACTTAATTATTTATTTGAAAATATTTACAAAATATTTGGAAAAGAATACTTAATTTTAAAGCTATATTTCAAAAGTTATTAAAAGTGCTGCAAATAGTGCTTTTAAGCTTATTTGATCAAAACAACTTTTCTATCATCTAGAAATCCATTTTGTAACTCAAATCTCTTTTATTATATTTTAAAATGCCTATAGAATTTATTCCATATATTTAAAGAATCAAAATATAAATTTTAAAGAATTTATCGCTTTGGTTTTCGAACTGCCAAAGCACAACTTTCTTGAAAACTTATTTTGCTCATATTTCAAAATCAACTAAATGAAATCTCAATCAATTTCATTTGTTTGAAAACTATGATTATAAGAGTTCAGAAAATTCTTATTCCAAAAAATTCCGACTTCAAGTCCATCGTATAAATGGAGTTAAACTTTTACGGTGCAAAACCGCGAACCGTCGTTACACGACGCGCCTATTTTTGACTTAACTTTCATAACTTGTCCAAACTTCACCAAATTGGGTTTTCGTATTTATAAAACATTTTCAAACCATTTTAAATAATTTCAAAGGGGTTTAATAATTGCATATCACTTTTATAACTTGATTCGGAATGTGATTTCCTTGTGTAATATCGACGTGTATTTAACGTGACTTGTTTGCACTATTTAACAACTATATTAAAACAATAAAACTTGATGATCAAATCATGGTAAACATCCATAGCAATCATATCAAATCATCACCATCATATATATGCACATACACACGCGCGCGCACACACACATAGATATATATATGTTCTCACTTGATTTTCGATCGGGCTAATTTTAAAACGGCTATAGCGCTATCTTGAAATTGGAGCTCATGGCTACTAGCTCAATAGCTTCTAGGGGGCTCGCCCTTGATCTTGGAGGCTTGGAAGGCTCGGCCTTTCTTGGGAAATGGTGGTGGAGAGCTTGGCTGCACACGGCCTTGGTGGGGGAGAAAGAAGAGATCACTAGCTTGAACATTGGTTTCAAGTGGTATAGATTTCGATTGATTTTGGCATAACTTTGTTTTGATTTTGTAATATTTTCTTTCTTAGACTATGGAAGTCATTAATATAGAAAAGAATACGATGAAATAGCTTTGGAATTTATGAAGAAAAGTGTGATTGAAATGAAGAGAGGTGGGTGCTATTTATAGCCAAAAATGAGAATGGAAATATCATGATATTTATACACAAATGCATCACCATTTCACCACCACCACTTCCCCCTTCCTCTCATCATGTTCGGCCAAACATGCTCCTTCCCCATGTGTTTGTATTTGGTGTGTAAGGTGTTTATTTTGGTTTTGCCTAAGGGTGAAGTATATGGAAAATATCTTGATATTTTGTTATATATATATAAATGTATAAGTATATTTGTATATGTATATATGTTCATGTGCATGTATGTATGTGTACATGTATATGTGCATATGTATATCTCTAATGATTCACAACGTTGCACAAATTCTCTACGTTGAATTGTTACAGATTCTGATTTTGATTTCCGGTCATATTTTCACTTCTTATTTAATATATATATATATATATATTTGTGAACAGAGTTTGATAATAATATTTCTATCGTTATATAATAATTAAAAGGACTTATTTAATAATAAGAATAATTATTAAATCATTTAAATTCAATTTAAATTCAAAAATCATTTGATCCAAAATAGCGATATCATTGATGATGTCATAAAGAGATTTTATTTTCAAAAATAAAATAAATAATTTTATTTCATATTCTCACTCATATATGTAAATGAGTGTTTGTATCCAGCTTTGTGCACGATGTCAGATGGTCTAAAAGCTGTTTATTGATAAAACGATTTTCGATTATTTTATCGATATATTTTCCAAAGTATATATTTTTGTAAATATTTATTCAAAATAAGATTACCAATATTATTTATTGTTCAAAGCATTATCATTTATGTTAAAATATCTTATATTTGAACATTTTAAAAATTTTCTAAAGTGATGAATTTGCGGGTCATTACAGATTTTCCTCCTTAAAAGAATTTTGTCATCGAAATTAAAGATGAGAAGTAGATAACTCAAAAGGAATATATCATATAGTATGAAATATATACAGCGCTATGATAAGTGATTATACTACAGGCGGTGAGTACACTATCTCGATATAATATATACAATTCATGAATCTATCCTAAACTCTGGATATGCCCTCTTTATCTTATCCATTGTTTCCCATGTACAGTCATTAACATCACCACTCCATTGAGCTTTAACTAATTGCACAATCTTTCACCTTAATCGCTTCTTATCATGATCCATAATTTTGTTAGGTTGTTTATAACTATTAGTTAAATTAGGCTCCACTTCTAAATCCTCCTGGGCAGTTGTTTCTATGATTTGTTTCGGATCATACACATATTTACGTAATGGAGATACATGAAATACACTGTGCACACCCGACAACCTCTGTGGTAGTTCTACTCGATACATTAATTGGCCAATCACTCTAGAATAGGAAAAGGTCCAATATATCAAAGCTAGCTTGCCAGTTCTTTGAAATCTCATGACTCCCCTCATTGGAGAGATCTTCAGAAATACCTTGTCTATAGCTGAGAATTCTAAATTTCTATGCCTTTGATCAGTGTAACTCTTCTATCCGCTTTGTGCTTCCTGTAGTTCCTTTCTGATCATGTCCACCTTCCTTGAAGCTTCTTTAATCATATCAGGACCAAGTACTAACCGATCTTCGATTTCGATCCAACATGATGAGGATCTACATGGGCGACCATACAAGGCTTCATATGGTGCCATATTAATATTGGCCTGATAGCTGTCATTATAAGAGAATTCTACCAAATGAAGGTAGCTTTCCCACGAACCTCCAAAATCTAATACACATGCTCTCAGAAGATCCTCCAATACCCTGTTTACTCTTTCGGTTTGCCCTTCAGTTTGGGGATGATATGCGATTCTTATATCTAGATTCATTCCCAAAGCTGTTTGCAAGGCTTCCCAGAACTTACTGGTAAAGATTGGGTCTCGAACGCTTACAATGTTGGTTGGAACTCAATGTAGTCAAATAGTCTCCCTCATATATATCTTAACTAAGCTTGAAGCTGTTCTTGTGGGCTTTACTGGGATGAAGTGTGTGCTTTTAGTCAATCTATCAATAATTACCTATACGCTTTCATTCCCTTTCCATGACCGAGGCAAGCCATTGATGAAATCAATGGATATTTGGTCCCATTTCCACTTTGGAATCTTGAGCAGTTGGAATAGTTGAAAACCTTCTGATGATCACTCTTGATCCACTAACAATTTGCGCATCTACTCATATAGATAGAAATGTCTCTCTTTATACCATCCCACCAAAAAGTCTTCTTCGTATCTCTATACGTCTTGGTAACTCCGAGACGTATTGCGAGCGAATAATTGTGACATTCGGTTAAAGCTTCCTATCTAATCCCATCAACGTTGGAAACACATATCCTTCCATTCATTCTTAGAATTCCTTGCTTATCCACTTTGAATCCTCTCTATCTTCCTGGTATCGCATTCTCCTCTACTTCCCTAGTTATCCTTGCAATAATTAGATTCTTGCGCTGATTCTCCTTTATGCAACAGAACAATGCTGGACGTACTACTAAATGAGCTATAATGGAATGCTTTCTGCTTAGTGCATCTGCCACAACATTGGCTTTTCCCGGTGTATATAGAATATCCAAGTCATATGATGCAAGGAATTCTATTCAATGTTGTTGTCTCATATTCAAGTCCTTCTGAGTGAAAAGTTATTTGAAAGATTTGTGGTTTGTGAAGAGATCAAACTTTTAATCTATTTAAAGAAGGAATAGTTTTTACCAACATAAATTAAAGTTTATTAAAATAATCCATAAACAATTCTTACCAAGCAAATAGTGTCTCCATATTTTTAATGCAAACACCATGGCTAATAGCCTCAAGTCATGTGTTGCATAATTCCTTTTATGGATCTTCACTTGTTTGCTCGCATGTGCGATGACCTTGCCATGCTGCATTAGAACTCCACTTACTCCTTCCCCACAAGCATCAGTATAAACGGTTAAACCGCTGTTTTCATTAGCAGTAGCTGATACGGGAGTAGTAGTTAACCTCTTCTTGAGTTCATGAAATACTTCTTCACATTTCTACGTCCACTCAAACTTAGCATCCTTCATTGTAGCTTTGTTAAGTGAGAACAAATTTTGGAAAAGTCTTGAATAAACCTCCGGTAATATCCGATCAATCCCAAGAATCTACAAATGTCCTTCGGAGTCTGTAGTTGTCTCCAATCTTGTATAGCTGAGATTTTTCCTAGGTCTATTGAAGCTCCATCCCCTGACACAATATGTCCTAGGAATCTTACCTCTTTTTCCTAGAAATGGCATTTTGAAAATTTTTCTTTCAGCACATTCCTTCTCAATATCTCCAACACAATCTCCAAATGCCTTTTGTATTCTTCTTCAATCTTTGAATATATAAGGATATCATCAATAAAGATCAACACAAATTTGATGGGTACATCTCTCAATACTCTATTCATAAGGTCCACAAAATAGGCGGGTGCATTGGTTAGTCTAAATGGCATAACCAACCATTCATAAGAAACTATCTGGTCCTCGAAATGCAATCAAAGGAATGCAATATTCTACTATTCTCAATTGATAGAATCCAGTAGCTAGATCCATTTTTGAGAATACCCGAGCAGCATGTAATTGATCAAACAAGTCTTCTATGTAGGGTAGAGGATACTTATTTTTAATCGTTTGCTTATTTAGGTCTCGATAGTCTATACACAGTCTAAGGGAGCCATCGGATTTGCCACAAAAACTATAGCTGTGCCTCAACTTGAGCGACTTGGTATAATTAGCCCTTTTTTTAATAACTCATCGGTTTGTTTTGCCAAATCAATCTTTTTTTTTGGAGCCATCCAATGAATAGGGTGAATAATGGGTCTGGCATCAGGGATTAAGTCAATATAGAATTCAATTTCCCAATATGGGGGCAAACTTTAACTTTCATGAAAACATCCTGAAATTCTTTAACAACCGATATTCTTTCTAAGTTCATTTGATATGAATCTAATGCATACATGAAGCTATCCCTTACTGGACTAGGTCCTTCACATATTATTCGTTCTAACACCCTTCCGATCGTGTCTTTTTATATAATCATTTGATTGTTGTAGTCTATAATAGCTCTATACTTAGATATCCAACCCATTAAGAGTAAAATATCATATCCAATGAAATCAAGGACAAATAGGTCGCATAAGAATTTATGGGTATGGTATGTAACTTGTACATTTACACAGATCATAAAAAGATTGGTCGTACCGCCTATGGGATTAGATAGGCGGATAGGGGTTTCTACTGTTTTTGGGGTAAGGTTTAACTTATCAACCAATTTCTTAGCAGTAAAACTATGGGAATCCCCAGTATCAAATAATACTAACTGAAATATCATTAACACAGATATTACCTTTTAGGACTCCCTTACCCATCACATCTTCAGAGGTCGAAGGGTCATTCTTTATAGCATAAACCTTGATCTGTTCTCCCCTCTTCATTAATGGGCACTTGTTTTTCCAATGTCCCAGCTGATGGCAATTATAAAAAATACTCTTCTGAACCATATGAGAGACGGTTCCTTCCTGCTGCTTCTGACTCCTACAGTTTGTTGCAAAATGGCCTGTCTTCTGGTAATTATAACAAACAACATCCTTATAGCGGTTCTCCTGAGATCCACCACCATTCTTTCCCTGCCACGGTTTCTTTCTCTTTGTTCTGATTGTTGCTATTTCCTTAGGCTACCACCGGATTTCTTTTAAATACTTCTTATCGGAAACCCATATCTAATAGGTCCATAAAAGTTCCCTTCACGTGTGCGGTCATTCGGTCTTGACATTGCTCTTTCATTCCCGCAATAAACATCTCATTCTTCTTTAAGGGCGTGTCTATTAGTCCCGGCCTAAAATGAGATAACTCAGTAAACTTATTTGAGTATTCCTTCATAGACATACCTTCTTGTTTCAAGTCCATAAAATTCCTATAAAGACGGCATTTTGGGTTGCAGGCATATACTACTCTACGAATACTTCTTTAAATCTGGTCCATGAGAAATTGTCTTCAAAATCATTCGAAGTGATGGATTCCTACCATGCTAGAGGTCCTTCCTATAACGCTAGAAGCTAAGAACCTCTTTTGATCATCCTCTATGTTCAATCCTTTGAATATTCTTTCACACAAGCGGGGCCATGCTTGCACTTCAACAATGGACTCAATTTCTTAGAATGGTTTCCCTCCCGAGCTAGTGTATTTCTTGCAAAGAGTTGCAAAATTAATTTGAGGTTGCATAGGGATTGCCGCTTCCTCAATTACTATAGCATTCGATCGACCATTGTTGGCCGTAGTGTTGCTACCTCCCCTTCATCCTCTTCTATTACTCATCTCCTACTATCTTCATATAGTAAGGAAACATCTTTATAATTATAGACGTAACTACCTTAGGGAATGGGTATTAAGCATAAAATAACATGGATGGATTTATTTGGATGAAATTACGAATATGCTCTCTCATTGACAAAACTCATTATAGGGTATTACTAACCTTATCTCTAATGAGTCGACCCTATCAAGGCTTAGGTGTTCGCTCAACCTAAACTCTGATACCAACTGTGGTGACTCGCCCTTTCGACCCTCAAAGATCAACATTAATACATCCTCGGTATTCATGTATCGTGAATTTAAGTGCTAGAGAGGCTGATAGTCAAGGGTTTTTAAAAGAAATACAGATATAATAACAATAAATACTCACATTTTCGTTAATTATACATATAAAGTACATACAATCACTCCAAGTGATTCATCAGAGTTACGATAAGTACTAACCCAGCTAGGGATAGTTATAACTGCATATCCTTAAAGAGGCTGGTAAATAATAAATACGTACTACACGATATAGAAGAAATTTGAAATAGTTCATTATTAACAAAAGGGCCCTCTAGTCTTCATGCTCCATGCTCCTTCCAAAATGCTTTAAGTTACCTGACAACTTGGCCGCCCGAGAAAATAGGGCATCCAAAGTTTAAGGGAAAAGAAAAATAAACCCTGGGTCAGTCATGGGACTGTTGTGGTTAACTCAAAATACGAGTATTTGAAAAACAAAAGGGTATCTCATAATACCACACCACACATAAACACAAAACGAGTTTTTACCTTATGATAACCAAATCATTTCTACGTAAAATTCAGTGATGTTACTTTTAATTACATTCTTTGAAAAATACTTTTCAAGTAAATATACATAATCTTAACCGAAATTATTGCATTATTAATTCCAACGTATTAGGTATACAAGTAAAACCGAAGGCTCTTATTAGAAATATGGATTTCCATGAATAGCGAGGTAAGGGAATACCTCCCGTACAGCACATCTCTAGAGGAATGCACCAAGGATCGACATCTTCGAAACCACTACGAATTAAGATCATCTTACCCGTAGACCTATCTAGAGGCGAATAGAACCGAATATGATATCACCCAGGTCTTTACCGACCTATCCAGAATTCCATAGCATACACCACATAATTTAAGCCCGACATCATAGCGGATATAAATAAATAAATCTAGAAAGGTGATATCATACCCAAATGGTAGCGAACCACTTATCCCTAAAGCAACCCCTGCTTCATAATTCCCTGGGTGTGAGGCTCGAGATAACGTTTACCATGCTTAGAACATTTCCAATTAAAATGCCATATTGCCATTTCCAACTACACACTATTGATTTCCACAAAAGTACAACCTCTAAGCTTGTACGCCTCAGAGAAGAGTGTTAAATATAAGAGGGGTTACCCCTACACCTCTAAACAGATGTACGTTTGTAGAGATCAATGCACTATGGTCTTAGAAATGGAATGTCAGACATCCACCCACCCAAGTTGTCTAGGAATAGGACAAACCGAAGGCACCCTCCTACCACATCCTGTCAGGTATTACCCTAGGATTAGTAGAGAGTTGTACGAGAATACAAAGATCCCAAAACAAAGGGACCACTACTATTTATTTATCTCAGGAGCTACTTTGAAATTATCAAATGTATCCTTTCCTTATGAAGATCCCTACCTTCAACTTCATTGTCTTTAACATGTCTTCACTTTTGAAGTCGTAAATTGGTTCAAAGTGGTTTTCGAATAAGAATCACTCAAATTCGACCCTGGTTCCTTCGAACCAATCATCGATAAAAAGATATTAAAGTAAATAGGTGCTTATCATTTGATTTATTACTTTTCTCTTTATCAAAAAATATCTTCTAGAGATACATATCTTTAAAAAAATTCTTTCCGATATATACGGAATCATTAAACCTCTCTTTACCTTTGGAAATATCAAATCATTTTCATAATTAAGATTTCAAATCTAATTGAGTTAAAAATGGTTGATAGGAATTATACTAATTCTACTCAACATCAATTTCAATATTCAACCTTTACTATCTATCGAATAGCAGTGAAATCACCTTTTAAATTCACATAGATAACATAGGTTCCCTCCTTAGAATTTAATACCAAGTATAAGAAGATTATTTCTATACGATCCAAGTTGTATTAAATTTGGAAAATTGAAATCTTTTATACCTGCCTCATTTTCGACATTTCGACCTCATCTATTCTTCGCATAGGAAAAAAGCCAGGTGAGCCAAGACACTGGTTGCTCCTAAACATCTCCTCAGATTAAGCACTTCACATCTTGATCACAAGAATAGAATAATCCAGTCTACACATCGGCTTTTAGAGCCAAGATTAAATCATTTGATTATAAAAGCTTTTCTTTAAATCATTTATTTAAACCTTTTAAAATAAATTATAAAACCTCTAAATCATCTTTAAAATACTTAATTATTTATTTCAAAACATTTATAAAAGATTTGGGAAAGAATACATAAGTTTAAAGTAATATTTCAAAAGTCATTAAAAGTGCTGCAAAAAGTGCTACGAATAGTGCTGCGAATAGTGCTTTAAGCTTATTTGATCAAAACAACTTTTCTATCATTTAGAAATCCATTTTAATAACTCAAATCTCTTTTCAAACATTTAAAATATTTATATAATTTATTCCATATTTTTAATGAATTAAAAATATCAATTAGAAAGAATTTATCGCTATGGTTTTCGAACTGCCAAAACGCGACTATTTTGAAAACTTATTTTGCTCATATTTCAAAATCTACTAAACAAAATCTTGATCCTTTTCTTTTGTTTAAAACCTATGATTATAAGAGTTTGAAAAATTCTTATTCTAAAGAATCTAAACTCCGAAGCCACCGTATAAATGGATTTAAACTTTTACAGCGTGAAACCGCGAACTGCATTACACGACGCGCTTATTTTTTACTCAACTTTCAAAACTTGTCCAAATTTCAACAAATTCTATAAAAAAATTATATACCAATTTAAATCAGTTCAAAGATTTTTAATGATTCCATATCACTTCTATAACTTGACTCGAAAAGTGATTTCCTTATGTAATATCAACGTGTATTTAACGCGACTTGTTTACACAATTAAACAACTATTTTAAAACAACCAAACTTGATAATCAAAGCATAATAAAAATCCATGTCAATCATATCACACCATCATATATATATATATAGAATTTCTCACTTGATTTTCGATCGGGCTAATTTTAAAATGGCTATAGCTCCGCCATCTAGAAATCAAAGCTCACAACTACTAACTCAATTACTCCTAAGGGGTTCAGCCTTATTCTTGGAGGCTTGGAAGGCTCGGACTTACTTGGTTAATGGTGGTGGAGAGCTTGGTTGCACACGACCTTGGTGGAGGAGAAAGAAGAGATCACTAGCTTGAACTTTGGTTTGAAGTGGTATAAATTTTGATTGATTTTGGCATAACTTTGTTTTGATTTTGTAATATTTTATTTCTTAGGCTATGGAAGCCATTAATGAAGAAAAGAATAAGATGAAATAGCTTAGGAATTTATGAAGAAAAGTGTGAATGAAATGAATAGAGGTGGGTGCTATTTATAGCCAAAAATGAGAATGGAAATATCATGATATTTATACACAAATGCATCACCATTTCATCACCACCACTTCCACCCTCCTCTCATCATGTTCGGTCGAACATGCCCCCTCTCCATGTGCTTGTATTTTGTGTGTAAGGTGTTGAATTTGGTTTTTATTAAGGGTGAAGTATATGGAAAACATCTTGATATTTCGTAATATATATATATATATGTAAGTATATTTGTATGTGTATATATGTTCATTTGCATGTTAGTGTGTTCATGTATATTTATATGTGTGTGTGTGTGTGTGCATATGTATATCTCAAATAATTCAAAACGTTGCATAACCTTTCTACATTGAATTGTTACGGATTCCGATTCCGATTTCCGGCCATATTTTCACTTCTTATTTAATATATATATATATATATTTATTTATTTATTTATAAACAAAGTTTGGAAATAATATTTCTATCATTATATAATAATTAAAAGGGTTATTTAATAATAAAAATAATTATTAAATCATTTAAACTCGTTTAAATTCAAAAATCATTTGTTCCAAAATAGCGATATCATTGATAATGTCATGAAGAGATTTTATTTTCAAAATCAAATAAATAATTTTTTTTCATATTCCCACTCATATATGTAAATGAGTGTATGTATAGCTCTATGCATGATGTCAGATGATCTAAGAGCTATTTATTGATAAAGCGGTTTTCGGTTTTTATTGATATATTTTTTGAAGTATATATTCTTGTAAATATTTATTCCAAATAAGATTACCAATATAATTTATTGTTCAAAACATTATCATTTATGTTAAGAAAATCTTATATTTAAATATTTAAAAAAAATTCTGAAGTGATGAATCTGCAGGTCATTACAGATCCCTCCTTAAAAGAATTTCATCCTTGAAATTAAAGATGAGAATAAGATAACTCAAAAGAAATATATATCATATAAGATGAAATATATATAGAGCTATGATAAGTGACTACACCACAGGCGGTGAGTACACTATCTAATATATACAATTCATACATCTGTCCTAAACTCTGGATAGGGCTTCTTTATCCTATCCTATGTTTCCCATGTACAGTCATTAGCATCACCGCTACATTGAACTTTAACTAATTGCACCACCTTTCTCCTTAATCGCTTCTCATCACGATCCACAATTTTGTTAGGTTGTTTGCTAACTTTAAAATTGGATCCACTTCTAAATCCTCCTAGGCAGCTGTTTCTTTGATTTTTTCTGGATCATACACATACTTACACAAATGAGATACATGAAACACATTGTGCACACTCGATAACCTCTATGGTAGTTCTACTTGATTATAATAGCTTTTCTTTAAATCATTTATTTAAAATTTTTAAAATAAATTATAAAATGTTTAAATCATCTTTAGAATACTTAATTATTTATTTTAAAATGTTTATAAAATATTTGGGAAAGAATACTTAAGTTTAAAGCCATATTTCAAATGTTATTAAAAGTGTTGCAAAAAGTGCGACGATTAGTGCTGCAAATAGTACTTTTAAGCTTATTTGATCAAAACATCTTCTCTATCATTTTAAAGTCTATTTTTATAACTCAAATATCTTTAAAAACATTTTAAAACATTTATAGAATTTATTACATATTTTTAAAGAATCAAAAATATCAATTTTAAAGAATTTATCACTTTTGTTTCCGAACTGCCAAAGTGTGACAATTTTGAAAACTTATTTTGCTCATATTTCAAAATCTACTAAACGAAATATCAATCATTTTCTTTGTTTTAACATTATGATTATAAGAGTTTGGAAAATTCTTATTCCAAAGAATTCTGACTTTTAATCCATCGTATAAATGGATTTAAACTTTTACGGCATGAAATCGCGAACTGCCGTTACACGACGCGTCTAATTTTGACTCAACTTTCATAACTTATCCGAACTTCACCAAATTGGATTTTAATGTTTATAAAACATTTAAAAACCATTTTAAATCATTTCAAAGGGGTTTAATGATTCCATATCACTTTTATAACTTGATTCGAAAAGTGATTTCCTTGTGTAATATCGACGTGTATTTAACGTGGCATGTTTGCACAATTAAACAACTATATTAAAACAACCAAACTTGATGATGAAAGCATAGTAAACCTGCATAGAAATCATATCACATCATCACCATCATATATATAAACACACACACACACATAGTTTCTCGATCGGGCTAATTTAAAAACGTCTATAACTCCGCTATCTCGATATTGGAGTGCACAGCTAGCTCAATTGCTCCTAGGGGATTTGACCTTGGTCTTGGAGGCTCGGAAGGCTCAGCATTGCTTGGAAAATGGTGGTGAAGAGCTTGGTTGCACATGGCCTAGGTGGAGGAGAAAGAAGAGATCACTAGCTTGAACTTTGGTTTTAAGTGGTATAGATTTCGATTGATTTTGGCATTACTTTTTTTTGATTTTGTAATATTTTCTTTCTTAGGCAATGGAAGCCATTAATGTAGAGAAGAAGATGATGAAATATCTGAGGAATTTATGAAGAAAAGTGTGAATGAAATGAAGAGATTTGGGTGCTATTTATAGGCAAAAATGAGAATGGAAATATCATGATATTTATACACAAATGCTTCACCATTTCATCTCTACCACTTTCCCCCTCCTCTCATCATGTTCGGCCGAACATGACCCCTACCCATGCACTTGTACTTGGTGTGTAAGGTGTTGACTTTGGTTTTTCTTAAGGGTGAAATATATGGAAAATATCTTGATATTTTGTAATATATATAGGTATATTTGTATGTGTATATAAGTTCATGTGCATGCGCATGTGAATGTGTTTATGTATATGTACATGTATATGTGCATATGCATATCTCAAATGATTCACAACATTGCAACTTTTCAACGTTGAATCGTTACGGATTCCGATTTCGATATCCGATCATATTTTCACTTCTTATTTAATATTTATACACACACATACATACATACATACATACATACATACATATATATATATATATTAAAAAAGGTTTGAAAATAATATTTCTATCATTATATATAATTAAAATGGCTTAGTAAAAATGATTATTAAATCATTTAAACTCAATTTAAATTCAAAAATCATTTGTTCCAAAATAGCGATATCATTGATGATGTCATAAAGTGATTTTATTTTCAGAAATCAAATAAATAATTTGTTTCATATTCTCACTTATATATGTAAATGAGTGTGTATCCAACTCCATGCACGATGTTGGATGGTCTAAGGGCTGTTTATTGATAAACAGATTTTCGGTTATTTTATCGATATATTTACCAGTATATATTTTTGTAAATAGTTATTCTAAATAAGAGTACCAATATTTTATTGTTCAAAACATTATCATTTATGTTAAGAAAATATTATATTTGCATATTTTAAGAAAAAATAAAAGTGATGAATTTGTGGGTCGTTATAGACTTCCTTCCTTAAAAGAATTTCATCCTCAAAATTAAAGATGAGAAGAAGATAACTCAAAAGGAATATATCATATAGGATGAAATATATACCAAGCTATGATAAGTGACTACACTACAGGCGGTAAGTACACTATCTCGATACAATATATACAATTTATACATCTATCCTAAACTCTGGATATGCCTTCTTTATCCTATCCTCTATTTCCCATGTACAGTCAATATATACAATTCATTAGCATCACCACTCCATTGAACTTTAACTAACTGCACAACATTTCTCCTTAATCGCTTCTCATTATGATCCATGATTTTTTAGGTTGTCTTATAACTGTTAAATTGGGCTCCACTTCTAAATCCTCCTGGGCAGCTTTTCCTATGATTTGTTCTGGATCATACTACGTAAAATGGTTTATATAAACCTCTGTGGTAGTTTTACTTGATTATCACATCTTTTCTTTAAATCATTTATTTAAACTTTTTAAAATAAATTATAAAACCTTTAAATCATCTTTAGAATACTTAATTATTTACTTGAAAACATTTATAAAAGATTTGGGAAAGAATACTCAAGTTTAAAGCCATATTTCAAAAGTTATTAAAAGTGCTGTGAATAGTGCTTTAAGCTCATTTGATCAAAACAACTTTTCTATCATTTTGAAATCCATTTTTATAACTCAAATATCATTTAAAACATTTTAAAATATTTATATAATTTATTCCATATTTTTAAAGAATTAAAAATATCAACTTTAAAGAATTTATCACTTTGGTTTCCGAACTGCCAAAGCGCGACTATATGAAAAATTATTTTGTTTATATTTCAAAACTAATAAATGAAATCTTGATATTTTCTTTATTTGAAAATTATGATTATAAGAGTTTGGAAAATTCTTATTCCAAGACTTCGAATCCATCGTATAAACGGATTTAAACTTTTACGGCGTGAAATCCGGAAATCGCAAACTGCCATGACGTGACGCGCTTATTTTTGACTCAACTTTCATAACTTGTCCAAACTTTACCAAATTAGGTTTTAGTAAACTTTCATAACTTGTCAAAACTTTACCAAATTAGGTTTTAGTGCTTATAAAACATTTACAAATCATTTCAAAGGGGTTAATGATTCCATATCACCATTATAACTTGATTCGGAAAGTAACTTCTTTATGTAATATCGACGTGTATTTAACGTAACTTGTTTGCAAAATTAAACAACTATATTAAAACATCCAAACTTGATTATCAAAGAAGAGTAAACATTTATGGCAATCATATCACATCATATATATATATATATAGTTTCTCACTTGATTTTTGATCGGGCTAATTTTAAAACGGCTATAGCTCCACTATCTTGAAATTAGAGCTCACAGCTACTAGCTCAATTGCTCCTAAGGGGTTTGGCCTTGGTCTTGGAGGCTTGGCCTTGCTTGGAAAATGGCAATGTAGGCTTGGTTGCACACGGGGAGGAGAAAGTAGAGATCACTAGCTTGAACTTTGGTTTGAAGTGGTATAGATTTCGATTGGTTTTGGCATAACTTTGTTTTGATTTTGTAATATTTTCTTTCTTAGGCTATGGAAGCCATTAATGTAGAGAAGAGATGATGAAATAGCTTAGGTATTTAAGAAGAAAAGTATGAATGAAATGAAAAGAGGTGGGTGCTATTTATAGGCAAAAATGAGAATGGAAATATCATGATGTTTATACACAAATGCATCACCGTTTCATCACCACCACTTCCCCCCTCCTCTCATCATGTTCAACCGAACATGTCCCCTCCCCATGTGCTTGTACTTAGTAGGTAAGGTGTTGACTTTGGTTTTTCTTAAGGGTGAAGTATATGGAAAATATCCTGATATTTTGTAATATATATATATATATATATGCATATGTATATCTCAAATGATTCACAACATTGCACAACTTTTCTATGTTGAATTATCATGGATTTCAATTTCTGGTCATTTTCACTTCTTATTTAATATATATATATATAAACAAAGTTTGAAAACAATATTTCTATCATTATTTAATAATTAAAATGGCTTATTTCATTAAAAATAATAATAATTAAATCATTTAAACTCAATTTAAACTCAAAAATCATTTGTTCCCAAATAGCTGTATCATTGATGATGTCATAAAGAGATTTTATTTTCAAAAATAAAATAAATAATTTTATTTCATACTCTCACTCATATATGTAAATGTGTAAGTATCTATCTCCATGCATGATGTTAGAAGGACTAAGAGCTGTTTATGATAAAACGATTTTCGGTTATTTTATCGATATATTTTACAAAGTATATATTTTTGTAAATATTTGTTCAAAATAGGATTACCAATATTATTTATTGTTCAAAACATTATCATTTATGTTAAAAAATCTTATATTTGAATTTTAAAATTTTTCTGAAGTGATTAATTTGCAGGTCTTTATACCTTTCTACCTCTGTCAACATAGAACCGGCCTACCTCGGATTGGATAGTACCGAATATGATCACCTCGTGGTTGATCATCAACCATAATGGGCCCCAAAGCATACATAGATATCGACTCTAGATAAGGGATGATCATACCCTAATGGGAGCGACCCACATAGCCATATCGCATCTACCATGTTTTAGCTATTACCTGGGTGTGAGGCTTGAGGCAATGATTTACCTTCTCTCTTACCAGACCATCTTGGAATGCTAACACAACCCTCCAGGTAGAAATGTAATGCTAGTATTCATCCATACAAGTTCGTTACGGGTCTGAATGAAATCGAAGGCACCACCTCTACTAAATCAATTTTAGAATCACCCTTAGGATTAGTAGCATGTAGCCCTTGCACTTTAAAGAACTCCGTCTATAAACTTTTTTAAGATGAGTTCCATTCGAATGCAAAGGTTGATTCGAATTGGTTTTCGGATAATATATCTGATCCCGGGCTCTCCGAACCAACAACCGATAATTTCTAGCCGACTCATTCCTGGTTCTTTCGGAAGTAAGTGGACTATGCCAGAGTCCCAAAGGGATCTCTAATATATCCCTCAAAGCTAGAGACATTTCACTAGAATAAGTACTTCCAAGGGAACTTAAACTGTATAAACACATGGAGCTCTTATTTACTTCCTATGTCAAAATTGGCCAAGATATGATAGTTGGTTATTTAACTATCAGTTAAACAAAAAACAAAAATTTAGAGATTTAATTACTCACAGCAACCACTAAGCCTCATTTAAATAAACCTTTCACTTATTAAATCTTTTTTCAAAATATTCATATACTTATCCTACTGGCATAAATATATTCACAAAACATTGTGAAAGATTGCTTACTTCAAAATCATATTAAAAGGATCGAAACAAGAGTTATTTATATTGGAGATAAGGATAATCTCAAACACTATTCCTTTTGTGTTAAGTGTTGAACGAATGTCCATACCACCAAAATTAAGAAGGTTAGTTAAGGAAAATCCAATCTCAAATTCTTTTACAATTTACTTCTATAAAACTAATTAATAAATCTGTTTCATTTATGAAAGTTTCCTTTACTAACAATCCAAATCCATTTATAAAACTCTTTATAGATCTCCAAATTTATTTATAAAACTCCTTTGTAAATATCCAAAATCCTTTATAAAACCTTTTTATAAACTTTCCCTGTAGTGACTCGTAAATTTATCGCTTTGATAAATTATATTTATTTTTAAAATAAATTCAAATAAAAAGTTGATAATACAAATAATATTGTTTTGAGTGATAATAAATAATAGTAATCTCATTTTGAATAGATATTTACAGAAATATTTTCCTCGTGATTTAAATCAATAAAATGGCCGAAAACCATTTTATCGATAACCGGCTCTATAATCGTAAAACATCGTGCACAGAGCTGGATGCATACACTTATTTTTTTAATTGAGCAAGAATATGAAATAAAATGAATTATTTTATTTTTGAAATAAAATGTGTTTCTGACATCATCTGTGATGCTCTTATATTAAAATATTGATTTATGAATTTAAAATCGAGATTTAATGATTTAATAATTATTATAATTATTTAAATAATTATTTTAAAATGATGATAATTCATTTTAAATAGTTATAAAGTGTTAATAAATCATTTATAATAGTTTTATAAAGATATACTTGATTTGAAAATATAAGAAAAATTCTTATCGCTTTATTGATATAATAGCATTTTCTGTAAGTAATTGTTAATACTGATTTATTTGGTTTTATAATTCAAATATGATCATTTTTATTCATATAAAATAATAAGAAATTGTTTTTCAAATTTTGTTTACAAATATATGTACGTTAATTAATAAGTGAAAATATGATCGGAAATCAAAATTAAATTTCGTAACGATTTGACATATATAAGTTATACAACGTTGTTTATGTGACTTGTACATCTTTATGGCATGCACATGCATATATTAACATATACGTATACGTATAACAATGGAAGAAAAGTAGAAATATATTTACATATGGTAAATATTGAAAATATCTAAGTTTAAAAAAAGCAAACATCTTCTCACATCAAATCCACCTTGCACCACTATCATTACCACCATCACCTCCACATCATCCGTCACATGGGAGGTTGCCATGCGTTTTAGGGTGGGCTGGAGGGGATGGCAAGGGGTGGTTTCGTCCATTCACGTTATGATATTTTGGTTTTATAAAATCCTACAAATACCCCACTCTTTCTTCACATTTTTCGCACAATTTTCTTCACTTCCTTCTCCATATTATCAAGCTTATTAATGGCTTCTCATGCTAACAAAGTTATGGAGAAAATATTTCAAAAAGAAATTAAATAAGTATACTATTTATATAATAGCATAATATCTCAAAACAACTTAAAAACTCCTCCTCTACCTCTTTTATACCCACGACCATTACTTCCCAAGGCAAGGTCGAGCCCACCACCAAGAAAACTTAGGGCCATTAGCATCCAAGGCTGAGACCAAGCCCATTCAAGGTCAAAGAGTTCAATTTCGTGATACTAAAGCTATAGCCAATTTTAAATTAGCTCGAAGGGAAAATGAAGGTGAGAAACTCCTAAACTATAGATATATACTATTGGATGATATATAGGTTCGTATATGATTGCTAATGATGGTTGTCTCATATGATCGTTGAATATATATGCATGTTACGTTAATACACGTCGATAAGCATAAATAAAATCACTTTCCTTTATTGAATGAAATGGTTTATATGGAATGTTTAAACCTCTTAAAAATGGTTTAATATGATTTAGAAATGTTTTATAAACATTTAAAAGTGTTTTGGCAAAATTTAAATGAATATTGAAAATTAAGTCAAAAATAGGCGCGTCACGTAACGGTAGTTCACGATTTCGTGCCATAAAAGGAAAACGAATAAATAGAATGGAATATAGCTCGGAATTCTTCGAGATAAGAATTTTCTGAACTATTATATTCATATTTTTTAAATAAAGAAAGAAAATCAAGATTTCGATAAGTAGATTTTGAAATATGAGCAAATCAAGTTTTCGATATAATCGCGCTTTGGTAGTTCGGTGGCCAGAGTAGCAAATGTTCTAAATATATATATTTAAAATGTTTGAAAATATAAAATAAATTCTAAAAATCTTTTAAAATGTTTTAAAATTGATTTGAGTTATAAAAATGTATTTCCAAATGATAGGAAAATCGTTTTGATCAAAATAGCTTAAAAAGCACCATTTGCAACACTTTTCGCAGCACTTTTCTATAACTTTTGAAATATGGTTTTAAACTTAACGATTCCTTTCCAAATCTTTTATAAATGTTTTCAAATAAATAATTAAGTGTTTTAATGATGATTTGGAAGTTTTATAATTTATTTAATAATGTTTAAATAAATGATTTAAAGAAAATTTGTCAAAAAATCAAATGATTAATCTTGGCTCTAAAAGCCGACGAGTAATCTAGATTTTTCTATTCGTGGGATCTGGGTAAGGTGCTTAAATCAAGGTGATTTTCAGGAGCAACTAGTGCCCTGGCTCACCCAGCCTCTCCTAGGCGAGGGATATATAAGGTCGAAATGTCGGAAACGAGTTAAGTATAAAAGATTAAATTTTCCAAATTTAAACATCTTGGATTTTATGGAGGTAATCTTCTTATACTTGGTGTTAAAGCCCGAAGATGTAACTCATACTATTCATGGAATTTAAATGCGATTTTTCCGTTATTCCACCTATAGTACTTGTTGAATACGGGAATTGATATTGAGTAGAATTGGATGATTTCTATAGACTCTGCTTACTTAATATTTATTGGTTTTGGATTAAAATCCTAGATAGCATGTTTTTAACTCGATTAAAATTTTGAGTTTTGAATTAAGAAATCTTTGTTTAAGATTTAAATGAAATGATTTGGAAATATTTCCATAAGTGAAAAATGAAATAATTTAGAATTATTCTAAGATTTAAAAGGTTTAAGTAATCAAAGGATTTGATAAATGAGGTTTAATGGTTTCGTATATACCAAAAAGAAATGTTTTAAAAGATATATATCTCTTGAATATATTTTTGACAAAAAGGAAGTAATAAATCAAAAGAATAATTCTCTATTTACTGAACATTTCTTTTATCGACGATTGGTTTGAAGGAACGGGGTTAGATTTGGGTGATTTCTATCCGAAGACCACTTCGAACCAATTTATGTATTCGAAGTAAAGACACGGAAATGATTTGGAAGATGGAAAGTAGGGCTGCTTGTCATAGACCCTCAGGGAAAATTTCCCATATCATATTATGTGGCAGTAGTTCTTCATTTGAGATCTTCGATGCAAGGATTTCTCGCTACTTATTATAAGGATAATTTCCGACAGGATGTGGTAGGAGAGTGCCTTCGGTTTGTCCTATTCCTGGACAACTTGTATGGACGAATGTCCGACAATGTATTTCTAATTACACAGATTGATCTCTATGAACGTATTATCTGTTTGGTGGCGAAGAAGGCAACTTCTCTTAGCTTAACACTCTTTCCTAAACGTATGTGCTTAAGAGTTATACGTTTGTAGAAATCAGTTGTGTGACCACGGAATAGCAGTGTGACATTCAAAGTGGAATGTACTATGTGAACGGTAATCGTTACCTCGGGCCTTATCACCCGGTAATGGCTTAAATAGGGTACGCCATAAGGCTATGTAGTTCACAACCATTAGGATATGGTCATCACCTTTCTAGATAATCCTTTATATATCGGGTATGTTGTGTATGCTAAGAGAGCTCTCGGATAGGTCGACAACAACCGGGGTGATGTCATATTTAGTTTTTGTCTAGGCCATGTATAAGTGCCAAATAGGGATAGATCGGTCTTGCCAGATGCAGAGGATTGTTTGTGTATCCTTGGTACATTCTTCTAGGGATGTACTGTACGGAAGGTAGTCCGTTACCTGCCATTGTATGGAAATCCATTCTCCAATAAGTGCCTTCGGACTTAGTTGTAAACCTATTATGCCATCAAATTTAACCAATGTAATAATTTCGGGTAAGATTCATAAGTTTATTTAAAAAGCATTTTCAAAAAGAATGTCACCAAAAAATAATATAATTATTTGCGTAGTAAATGTTTTGGTTATCATAATGTAAAAACTTGTTCCGTGTTTATGTACGGTGTGGTCTTATGAGATACCTTTTCTTTTTCAAACTGCATATTTTGAGTTTCTCACACCAGTCTCGTTTCTGACCTAGAGTTTATATCCCTTTTCCCTTAAACTCAGGGTGCCCTAATTTTCCTGGGTAGCCTAGTAGTTTGAATTTAGGTAGAATAAATCTAGAGCTTGAAGCATGGAGTTAGAAGATTCTTTTAAAGATTTTTATCCGTTTCCACCACACTTGAGTGTCATTATATTCCGCATTTTAAGGATAGATATTTATACATGTCCATGTTTAACTCTGATAAATATATTTAAAGTTTTCGCTGCAAAGGTTATATGTTGAAATAATATAGTTATTCCATTCGTGTGAGATTATGTTCTGTCTTTATTTTCTTTCTTACCCATGATAATACGCCTCTTCGGCATTTGGATTTTCGACATGTGAATACCGAGGATGTATTAGTGTCAATTTTCAGGGATCGAGGATGTGGGTCATCCTCTCTTAGTATCAAAGCGCAAGGTTAAGCGAGAACCTTGGCTTTGGTGGGGTAAAATCTCGTTAGAGATAGGGTTAGTAGTACCCTAGGATTAGTAACTCATTAGAGATAGAGTTAGTAACATCCTAGAATGAGTTTGAGAATATTGTATATGAGCGCGTATTTGTTAATGATATATACAAATGACTT
Source organism: Allium fistulosum (assembly GCA_030737815.1). Taxonomy (NCBI): domain Eukaryota; kingdom Viridiplantae; phylum Streptophyta; class Magnoliopsida; order Asparagales; family Amaryllidaceae; genus Allium; species Allium fistulosum. The sequence goes on along the minus strand of CM060907.1, from coordinate 679,910,423 downwards.
TGGTTTTAAAAATTTGTGAATGAAATAATTTTACCTAGGATTATATTTTGATTATAAGTAATATTTTTTTAATGTTTATTTGATTAAGAAATGATAATACTCCGTTATTATCATTGATTGATTGGTTGTTTAATTTAAAATTTTAAGTACGAACACCTCGTGAATTTAGTTTTACAATTTGACTATGGGTTATTCGATAAATAATAATGTTGGTTTAAGATTATGGGAATTTATTTAATATAAATAAATCTTATGAATATGTTTTATATAAGTGATTTTATAAAACGGGCTTTATAAAGGAATTTCGAATGATTTAAAAAAAATGTTATTTCTAAAATGGGATTTTGAAAATGAAAAACAATCTTATGATTAGTTGATTCAAGTGGCTCGAAAGTAACTAAAAATGGGCAGGAGATGTGTTCGGATGGTAAACACTTCTCTTAACTATTCCCCTTCTTGTTAGGGAAATATGTGATACTATTGGTAGTACCTAGTTCCTTAGTATCATTTTTGAGTTACTCGATCTATATAATTTTCTAAAGTTAAAAATGGATAACGTGAATCATTAATTGATGAATTAATTGATGGTTGTTAATTTTTATCAAATTGTATTATCTTAATTTATAAGCATGGGTATTCTTTGATCTTTAAAAGAAATGGTTAAAGTTATTAATGAATGATTTTGGGTTTGTAAAAAACGATGTTTTAGCAACATTTGTTTTTAAACCCTCAAATGACACTTTGGAAGAAGTCTTATGGGTATATTTAGATCTTTAATAATGGAATTTTGAAGATAATAACAAGTATTGAAATCTTTTATAAATAGATAGAAAATGCTATATGTTTAATTTATAAAGTAGTTTAGTATAATAACGTTTTGGTAATAATTGTTTCAATCTCTTTGATTATATTTTAAAGCAAGTAAAACTTCTTAAGTAAATTGTGAATATACTTAAAACATTTGAATAAGTATATGAATGCTTTTAAGTATTGAAATTGGTATAAGTGGATAGTTAATTAAAGGAATATTAATTAATAAAATAAGTCTTGATTAACAAAAGAAGTTTTATTAAATACAAAGGTATTTGCATTTAATATTGGTTAAAAGGAGCAAATTATAATATAAGATGTATATTATAACAAAAGGTAAGTTATCTTTAACTTGAATAATTTCCTAGAAATGTTAGCAAATAGGTAAATATAAAGAAGCGTCTTTATAAAAATGTTTGAATAAACAATGAAAGTTTTTTGAAATGTTTTCACTAAATTTTTTGAAAGATTATTAAATTCATGTGAAGTATGTGGATTATTTCGTCGCTCAATTTTGATCTAAGATTCGAATATCGAACTTTGAAGTGTTTACACTAGTCCGAAAAAGAATTTATCACTCGATTCTTGACGACGAACATAGATGAGGGTTTGTGGTTAGATACCTGAGTTTTCTATCAGAGTTAAGAGCTATGCAAGGAAAACTAAAATTCTGATCGGAAAGCCCGATCGGAGTCTGAACTAGAGAATCGGGGGATCAATACTAGTTCAGAATTAAAGTTGTGAATTCGAATAGAACATCGAATCATATATTGCGTACAAATGATCTATAAACATAGTACAGGTGTAAGTTAAAAATAAATATTTTGGCTAAACACCTTTGGGTTTTGCATTGTAATTTCGAGGATAAAATTCTTTTAAGGGGAGAAGTCTATAATGACCTTTAAATTTATCACTTTAATAAAGTATATTTATTTTCAGAAAATTACAAACAAAAAGTTGATAATACAAATAATATTGTTTTGAGTGATAATAAATAATATCATTTTAAATAGATATTTATAAAAATATTTTCCTCGGGAATTAAATTAATAAAATGCCCGAAAAACGTTTTATCGATAACCAGCTCTATAATCGTAAAACATTATGCACGGAATTGGATACACACACTTATTTTTATAATTGAGCAAGAATATGAAATAAAATCAATTATTTTATTTTTGAAAATAAAATGTGTTTCAGACATCATCGGTGATGCTCTTATATTTAAATATAGATTTATGAATTTAAAATTGAAATTTAATGATTTAATAATTATTATAACTATTTAGATAATTGTTTTAAAATGATGATAATTCATTTTAAATATTTATAAAGTTTTGAAAAATCATTTATAATATTTTTATAAAGATATATACTTGATTTGAAAATATAAGAAAAATTCGTATCGCTTTATTGATATAATAACAATTTTGTAAATAATTGTTAATATTGATTTGTTTGGTTTTATAACTCAAATATGATCATTTTTATTCATCTAAAATAATAAAAAATTGGTTTTCAAATTTTGTTTACAAATATGTACGTTAATTAATAAGTGAAAATATGACCGAAAATCGAAATTAAAATTCGTAACGATTTGACATATATAAGTTATACAACGGTTTATTTAACTCCTACATCTTTGTGGCTTGCACACACATATATTAACATATACATATGCATATACATATAACAATGGTAGAAAAATAGAAATATATTTACATATGGTAAATATAGAAAATATCTAAGTTTAAAAAAAGCAAACATCTTCTCACATCAAATCCACCTTACACCACCATCATCACCACCATCACCTCCACATCATCCATTATATAGGGGGATGCCGTGCATTCTAGGGTGGGCTAGGAGGGGATGGAAAGGGGTGGTTTCATCTATTCATGTTATGATATTTTGGTTTTCTAAAATCCTATAAATATGCCACCCTTTCTTCACATTTTTCACACAATTTTCTTCACTTCCTTCTCCACATTATCAAATCAACTTTTCGCATCACTTCTCTATAACTTTTGGAATATGGTTTTAAACTTATCAATTCTTTTCCAACCTTTTTCAAATAAATAATTAAGTGTTTTAATGATGATTTGGAAGTTTTATAATTAATTTAAAAATGTTTAAATAAATGATTTAAAGAAAAGCTGTCGAAAAAATCAAGTGATTAAATCTTGGCTCTAAAAGCCGATGAGCAAAGTAGATTTTTCTATTCGTGAGATCTGGGTAAGGTGCTTAAACTAAGGAGATTTTCAGAAGCAACTAGTTCCCTAGCCACCTGGCCTCTCTTGGGCGAGGGATAGATAAGGTCAAATGTCGAAAATGAGTTAAGTATTAAAGATTAAATTTTCCATTGGATTTTATGGTGGTAATTTTCTTATACTTGGTGTTAAAGCCCGGAGAGGGAACTCGTACTATTCGTGGAATTTAAAAGGAGATTTCACCGTTATTCCGTCCATAGTACTTGTTGAATATGGGAATTGATATTGAGTAGAATTAGATGATTTTTATAGGCTCTGCTTACTTAATAGTTACTGGTTTTTTATTAACATCCAAGATAACATAGTTTTAACTCATTTAAAATTTTGAGTTTTGAATTAAGAAATCTTTATTAAGATTTAAATGAAATGTAACATCCCATATCTAGAGGCCCAAAACTAACCGCTACAGATGCTGCAGTCATCTATAGTTATTAATTCTCTATAACGACCCGTAATTTTCGATAATAAAAGATAATAAATTAAATAAGATTTTGAAAATTTTAATATTGTAAGAAATAAAATTTATGATTTATTTATGAGAAAAATAATTAGATAATGATTTAATAATGTTGTTTGGATGTTATTAAAAACTATTTTTAATATAATTTCAATCAATTGAAATAATTGTAATGTTAATTTGATTGTAATTGTAAATATGGAATTAAATTGGTAATTAATGGAATTTATGGAATTGAAATATTATAGTTAATATGAGTTTAGATAATAACTGTAGAATTTGAAAGTAATGAAGTGTAAATTAATGTTAATTATATTCATATGGTATTTTATGATTTAGTAATAAAAGTGAGAATCAAAATATACGAATTTGATTGGATTTAAAATATAGTTAACTGGGTTTTATTACATTTGTAATTGAACGTTAAAACTTATGTAATATTTGAATATTGGATTTAACATGGAAAACTGTATTGTAAAATTTTATAAATTCCTGGTTAATCAAGAATGATGAAAACTGTTCACTTTTAATGCAGAATTTAAAGGTGATTTAATTTATTTAATAATAATTTATTTAATTGACATGGAAATTAGCCATTTTGGCCGCTGTCTCGGATTTCGACAAAACCAATTTCATCGAATCCATCACAGTGAATTATTGTAAGATTTCAAGTTTCGTAGCGATCAGACTTGTCGTTTGATCATGCAGGCTCGAAACGCGTAGAAATCAATTTAACAAATTCAATTAAAATAAGCTAATTTTTTAAAAGCTAACTTCTATATACAATATAATTTGGGTTTGAAACTTATTCCATTGAGTTTAAAAATATCGAAAACATATATTTTGATATATTGGATAACCCACTTTCGTTTTGGAAACGGAACGGGCTTTTAGGGTTCGCATAATCGTTTCGACCAATCCAATCTGTACCATTCGTTCTTATCCATCTATCTATATAAATATATTTTGTTTCTCTATCCCTAGCAGCCTTTCGTTTTATTCTATACATACATCAACTTCTTATCTGTTCCTCCTTCTCAATGGCAGAAACTTAATTCCAATTCAAAAACCCTAATTTTCAAATTAAAATCTGTTTCAAAAATTCAAACTCTCCAAACTATGTCATATTATATATCGTTGGAAAGCTCTCAACGAGCGCAATCTACTGTAGCAATTCATTTTTTGATTTGGTGCATCGTTTCACCAGAAAACGATGAAGAACCTCGGCCGTCCATTTCTAGGGTTTACGATCCAACGGTGGATCGTCGACCGTTTGATGATCGGGATGCGGCGTATGGAAGAGGATGGAGAGCAGGTCTCAGGGATGGTGTTCGTTCATCCTGGCAGTGCTCTATTTTGCCTGGAATCGCCATTACAGGTGGCGGCAGCGTGGTGTACTTGAGGGTGTTAGAGGGGGCGACTGCATGGTCGTGGTGGCGACGTGGGTAGGCGAGCTCGATGATGGCATTGGATCTGGTCGTAGGCGAGGGGTTGGGCGGTGATTTCATGGTCGAAGTGGCGGCCAGTTCTGGGATGAGAGTTGCGAGCGAGTTAGTAGGGTTACGTTGAGAAGGTGACGTGTATTTTGTTTTATTATTTTATTTATTTTATATTATATATCATATAACTTCTAACATCAATAACTTTTTCATACGAGATCGGATTTACGCGCAGTTTCCACCATTGCGATCGTATCGAAATTCCCGACATTATGGGACTTGTTTGGCTACTTTCTAAGACAGTTAGAATTTCTGGCTTTAATTGGATTTTAAATCGACAAAAAATAAAAGGTGAGTGTTTTAACCCACTCACAAATAATAAATCGTCTTATGTTAGTTAAATTAAATTTATGGTGTGATTAGAAATTTATCGATTGCTGTTTGGTATTTTAAATTGTCATTTAAATTTATTTTGAATTTGTATTGAATTTAATTGCCATTTAAATTAATATTGAAATTTAACTACCAGTTAAATACCTGATAATGATAACCAGTTTATTTATTGTGATTTATTGGTTGATTTGGATGATGATTGTGATGGATGTTTAATTATTGATATTTGGATGATTCGATATTATATTTATTTTATATGTTGTTATCGCACTGCAAGTTCCCTTAGTATTGTTACGAAAATCACTATGGGTTGAAATGATACATACTCGAACGATCTTATAGATTAGGGAAAAATTGTTTTGGGTTGAAATTATAAACTCGAGCGATTTTATGGATTTTGAATTTTACTCGGGATTGTGGGTTGAAATGATATATACCCGTAAATTTAAATTATTGCGGGTTGAAATAATATATACCCGTATCACTTGACCATAGGGTAGAAAATTATATACAAACACCGGATTGGTTAAATTAAATGATTTTAAATCCTTAATTTTTGAATCCAGTTAAATGATATTATGAAAAAAATTAGAATTATATAAACTAAATTATTGTCAAAATCTAAGCTTTTAAAGTGTTGAAATTGAAATTGGCTTAAATGAATTATTTAAAGAGTTTAAATTGAAATCTTAAAGTTGAATTTTTGAAATATAAATGAAATTTATCAAGATTGAGTTATTGTAAATGTTTGAATATTTAAACTTTGAAATCTATTGAATTGAAGTGGTCTAAATTTGTAGTTCAAACATGGATTTGAAATCGATAAATTGAAATGGTTTTGATGAGAATTTGAATCGAAACCTTTAGCCTTTTAATTGGAATCATTGAACTGAGATTGATATAAATTGAATTTTGGAACTAAAGTTGATTTGAATTGATTTGTGAAATTGGAAAGAAACAATTCTAATTTAAAACTATTTTCGATATAAACACTTTTAATATACAAACTCTTTTAAACATATAAACTATTTTCTCATATAAACCATTTAAATATATTAATAATTTTTAATACATTAACTATTTTAATATATAATCTATTTATTATATAAACTATTTCTAATATATAAACTATTAATCTATAACCTATTTTAAATTATAAACTATTTTAATATATATTATTTTAAATTTATAAACAAGTTTTAATATATATATTTTAATATATAAATATTTTAATATATAAACTATTTCTAATATATAAACTATTTTAATCTATAACCTATTTTTAAAATATAAACAATTTTTAATGTATAACTATTCCAATATTTAAACTACTTTCAACATTCAAACTGTGTAAAGTTAGAACTGTTATGATTTAGATTTAATTGATTTAAATGCGAATATTTTGATATGATGGTTTAACCTATTTTGTGGATATGATTGTGAAAATGAATATGATTTAAAGGGAATAATGATTTTGAAGTGAATATGATTTCGAAAGTGATATGGTTTTGAAGTGAACAATGATTTCAAAATTGATATGATTTTGACCTGAATATGATTTTTTGATATCAATATGAATTGGTTTTGGAAATGTAAAAGAACCAACCAGTGTGAAATAAGCATTTGGTTGTTAAAGAGAACGGGATCGGATTTTGTCATACTCTCTGCCAATACCGAAAACCACTTTAACAACTGTGGACATGGTGGAGAATCCAAAACGAAGTAGGATGGTTTGGCAAACGCTACTGTATGAGGTATGAGCGCAACCCTAACCCCCCGGGTCAGCTTGATATGACTGAAACAGGAGCCACGTCGGGCCAAGTGAGGTCACTCCTCCGATCGGACATGCTTTTTTGATACTATATCTGTTACTTTATGATTGATTTGGGGGCCACCTTCGATTTGATTATGGGAGTGTGTTCCGAGGTGGGTGGTAGTAGCTGCTATGCTTTACCACCAGTCCGGTTCTGCAAAATGGTAGTATCCTACCCTGGGCATTGCCTTGCAAGCCTTGTCATATGCCTTATCGCGCCCACTACGAGTTTGTTTTGTACCGTACCTATGGAGTGCTCCTTGAATATCCCACCGGTTTGGTGGAGCTTACAGTATCTGTATAGACTACGTGAATTATATAAATATGTGTTAAGGGGGATATGGGTAACACCTTAACACTATTTTAATACTTTACTTTACTGTAGACATATTGTAATAGCATATTGTACTATGTATGTAGATAGTTTAACGGATCCTTAGGAGATGGAATCCCAAATATCTCTTAAGTTATTGCATGTACGTTGGACACTGGATAGGAGATGTAAAATCCTGTAAACATCTCTGATGCCGTTACACTCATATTTATTTATTGTTGATTTAACTTACATAAGATCTTTTAGTTCTGACTCGAGTATTTTGTCTTTTCATTATGCTCGGGTCAGCCTGAGCATTTTAGCATTGAAAACTCTTCTTTTGGAGGATGAAGACAAAGATTTAGTATATTATTACTATTTATTCCACTACATCTTGTGTTCCACTGCATTATTTATTTATTCTTGATCTATGTATAACTCTGATTGTATTGTAAAGTGTAATCAAATTTTATTTGTAAAACAGCTTCATGAACTGTTTATTTGATTATTATAATTTGACATTCCACTGTGAGATTCTGTGTTTTTTTTCTTATTTACCCCATAACAATCCTCCCTTTTATATGGTTTGAGTTCGACATGTGTGGTTTATTTTCAATTTAAACCGTCCAAAAGGGTGGGTCATTACAAGTGGTACCAGAGCTTTGGTTTAGCGATAACCTTAGCTTTGTGGGGTTTAACTCATTTGAGATAGGGTAGTAATACCCTAGAATGAGTTTGTCTGAGTATATACATATGAGAGAGCGACATGTTAGTGTTATAAAATGTTTTATATTGTGTTAATTTGTTATATTTAGTATTTATAAATTTTGGTCCATACATAAGACACTATAGCATCGATAGGGATTTCTAAACACTTAATAGGGCAAACCGACATAATATTGTTTTTGAAATATAGGTAAATGAAATCATTTTACCTAGTATTATATTTTGTATATAAAAGGATAAATTTTATAGATGGAGATAGTTGTTTTTGATATGTTTGTTTGTTAGGAAGTGAAATTTTATAAATATTGATTGCAAAATAAGATTTATCGATAAAGTAAATATAAATTGGAAATTTGAGAACTTAAGTTCCGGGATTTTGAATTTTGTTTTCAAAAGATTTTGGATTATAATATAAGTATTATTTGGAAGCATTTTCACATATAATTATTTTCAATGCAATTTGAAAGAAATGTTTTAAAAGAATTTTAAAAGGAAATAAGTTCTGTACTCCCCTCTTCTATCGCTAGAAAATAATTTTGGTGATGAGTGCATGCATCACCGACGTTCATTTTCGGGTTTCAAAGTGGGAAGACCACTGTAGTAGTTTTACTACACATTTGTTTTGATAAACAAATCTTAATTTTTAAATTCTAAATATGATTTGATATATATAAAAGATATGAGTATGTATATTATTTCAAAGTGATTTAAATGAATCCGGAATTTGAATTCTTAAGTTCCTGTTAAACTAATGGTTTTCAGTTGTAGAAATAAAGTGGAATTTTAATAGTTGGAAACTTCTAAAATCAAAAATAAGATATTAGATGCTAAGTGATTAATGAAATATACAAGAAATTGGAAATTTGTAACTCGTAAATCAAAAGACATGAAAATTTAAAAGATGTAATTATTGAACATTTTGTTAACTAAAATGAATAAGATATACTTGTGTAACATTCAATTACATCCTTAAAACATATATATAATTTTCCAGAAATGTTTAAAAAGTTGTAATATCAAATAGTAATATGTAATAGAATATTATACAAGTAAAATTTAAGTAATGAAAGTGTTCAAATGGAATTAATTCTATAAATAAGAATTTTGATGTACAAGAAATGTTATAAGCATAAGTTAATGTTTTGAAATACTAATAATTTAGATTGAAAAGTAAAAAGGTGAATATTATCTAAGAAATGTTTATAGACCTAAGAAATGACTGAAATGGCTCATGAATAAGTTTATTTTTAATTGACACTATAAAAGAAAGGATAAATGTGAATTAAAAGTAGAAACACTTAAATATGAAATGTTTATTCATGGATATTCATATTAAATGGAAATCAAGTTATATAAGTAAACGGATGAGAATTAAAATGCAAAGAAACTTATATAATATTTTAAGAATTGATTTATTGATGACTTCAAATATTGAGTGTGAAATAATTTATGTAAGTAAATGAATGTAAACTAATAAAAGATGACATTGTATGCATAAATGAGAATTTAAAATAAATCTGAGGTTAATAATGTGAAAAGGAACCAATAGAATAAATTTAAATAACATTTCAAATTCTTGGTTGTTTTGGCTTATGGGATCCTTGGGAAAGGAACTTCTAATTGTTTGGGGCATATAAATAATCTATTAAGAAATTAACTAAGGCTGTTGAGCATATGGTACACTTGATAGTTTATTTATCATCCTTGTACAATGAAAGGTTTTTGAACTAGACAAACCATTAGTTTTAGTTGCTATGGACGTATGATTGATTCCTTTGTTACATATGATGGTCGTGTTGTTTTGTTGCATATATTCTGTGTTGGTATGCTTTTGTTACTAATTGTAAACAACTAAATATTTCTCTTGTACATAATTCCCACTATCTTGGATTATATAAGTGAAATACAGGATATGGAAGCAATAACTATTGCTTTTGGTTTCATAAATAAAGTTGTTTGCCCGACAAATAGGTACGTTTTCGGATTACGGTTTTATAGCGATATTTTATTGTTTTTTCCGTGGTTTGGGATATTTTATTATTGAAATATGATATATATATATATATTGTAATTATTGATATTATTATTTTTTCGAACCTATTCAGATAAAGAAGACTTTGTCGAAATTTTTTGCGAATTTAAGACTTAAATTTTTTTTGTGAAAGTGAAGGTATTTCCAAACTTTTATTAAACTTGGATATGGAATTTTTTTTTTTTTGAAAAAAGGTCAAAAGCTTTATTGATATTGAAGAAACAATACAACAACAATATTTACACATAAGTACACAGCAACACTATAATGCGGCCCAAACACATTCACGACCAAACCCTAAACACATTGCGAAAAATAAGCGATTCTATTTCCTCATGGCGGCTCGTTTTCTCTGCCTGTCAAATCTTCTTCTCTTCCAACTATAGCGCTGCTACTTTCAGTGCGTCTGGAAATAATAGAGTTCTCAGCTTCATCGTCTTCTCTATCAATCATGTACCTTGAGGATGTTGATGTGGTTGGGAAATTAGGGATCGAGGGGGGAAAGGTAAGGTCATCACGCGAAGGTAAAATTTCCCATTTTATTAGGATGTCATCAGTATTAATCAAGCTGTGAGGGAAGAACTTAGATCTGTTGATGATTAAGTCACGAACCATATTTTTTATGGTTTTACAAACTGCAATTTTGTCTACATTGTCATTGTTAAAGATCTTAGAGTTTCTGCTTTTCCAAATGAACCATACGGCTGAGCTAAGAGCAGCTATACTGATATCCCTCTGAATGTTTGCTGCAAAATTTTGACTTATGTAGGTAATGATGTCTGAGATAGACGTGTCATTGTTACTATGAGTTGTAGGGTCACCTAACATAATTCTGATCCAACACCACACATGTTTGGAGAAAGAACAGTTGAAAAATAAATGCTTGCAAGTTTCCTCTTCTAAATTGCATAAAACACAGATAGAATCTTCAGTCACTCCTTGCCTTTTTAATTTATCTTTTGTTGGTAGATAGTTGAAATTGGCTCTGTAAAGACAAACATTCAGTTTAGGAAGGGATATGTTGTTCCATATGATTTTGTGGTTATTGATCTCTTGAAGTTTGATTCTAAGATTGTCCCAAACATTATGAAATGAGAAATTTCCATTTTTACCATTTTTGCAAAACCAGTAGTCTTCTGCTCTGTCGTGATGAATGGGTACTTGTCTTATATCATCACTTATGTTACCAAGGTATGATATAGTCTCAGTTCTCCATGTATTTCCAGATATGATATGGTTTACCTTATGTTTTTGTCCTCTGGAGTATGATAAAGTATCTTGCCCCAATTTTTCTAATAATGTTGAACCATTTATCCATGGAGTAAACCATAAACTTGTAGATTTCCCATCTACAATTCTTCTGTCAATTATTTTTTGTGCATCTCTTCTATGGTATAGCATTTTTTTCCAAGTGCATGAGAAATTGTTATTGAAATTAGACTCCCACAATGTTTCTTTGTTGGCATATCTCTCATTTAACCACCTTGCACTGAATGTTGAATTATTGAGTGTCTCCCAAATTCTTTTTATGCAGAAAGTGATATTTATATCAGATAGTTTTTTCAACCCCATTCCACCTTCAGATTTAGCACTTGTAACTGTTTCCCATGGAACACTGCTCTTTTTACCCTTCCAGATGAAAAGTTTGCATAATTGATTGATTTGTTGAATTGTTAGGCTGGGAAGCATAAAACACTGCATCCAAAAACTAACCATAGGATATATAACAGCCTTTATCAATTCAATTCTTCCTGTAACTGTGAGGAATTTTCACTCCCAACCTTGCATCTTTTTTAGCACTCTATCAATCAGTTGTTTGCAGTTTGATTGTTTGATATATGTCACTGATAGGGGTAGCCCAAGATATCTGACAGGTAATTGTCCTTCTTGAATATTCAGAATGTTAAGCACTTGGTCTTTATTATTGCAAAACTTGTTAAAAAACACTTGTGTTTTAAGATTGTTCATTTCCAAACCAGTAACTCTCTGAAATTTCTTGAAGCAATTTTTAATGGCTTTAGCTCCAGTAGCAGTTGCATTAGTGAAAATTAAGAGGTCATCTGCATATATTAGATGTGTAATTGTGGAGTGGTTTTTGATAACTGATTCTATTTTACCTTTGGCAGCTTTTGCATCCATCAACAAAGTGAAATATTCCATGCATAAAGTAAAAAGATAGGGGGATAAAGGGTCTCCTTGTCTTATTCCATTACTACCAGTAAAATATCCCCTATGATATCCTTCGATAGAAAATGAAAAACTTGGGGTGCATATCATTTCTTGAATAATTTTTACCCATTTGGCTGGGAAATCCATGCTTTTCATCATGTGCAGAATGAAATATCTGTTTACTGAATCATAAGCTTTTTTGAGATCTACCTTTATGCACATTTTATTGCTGCCCTGTTTATTGAAATTTCTGATGTGTTCATGTGCAAGTATTATCCCATCTTTTATCTGTCTGTTTGGTAAATATGCTGTTTGATTGTCAGATATTAATTCTGCGAGCCCAAACTTCATTCTGTCACATAGAAGTTTTGATAGGATTTTATATAACATGGAACAACAGGCTATGGGTCTGAAGTCTGAAACTGATTGATAGTTTTTAACTTTTGGGATTAAGGATATGATGGTGTGATTGATTTCTCTCACTATTCTACCATTGTCAAAAGAAGTTTGCATAGCTTCAAGAAGAGGTTTCTTTAATTCATTCCAATGTGTTTTGTAGAATTTAGCATTAAAACCATCATAGCCAGGGGCTGTGTCATTATGCACACTGAAAATGGCTCTTTTTACTTCTTTTTCATCAAAAGTGGCATTAAGAAAAGTTTTTCCCCAATCATTTAGTTTCCTTTTTGGGGTGATATTAGGGAACTGATTTTTCATATTGCCTCTGTTATATATATTGGAGAAGAATTTAACAGCTTCTTCCACCATTTCATTTTGGGTTTTAACTACATCTCCATTTTCTTTTAGAAAATTGTGGGAGCTGTTGACAAATTTTCTGGTTGTTTGTTTTGCAAAGAAAAATTTAGAGCAGCTATCATCCCACTTGATCCATTGACATTTGGTTTTTTGTTTGTTATCAATTGCTAACAACTCCATACTTTTGGCCATTTTCACTTGAGCCTCATGTAAATTTTGTGCATTCAAGTAATTATGATCTGATTCTAATATTTGCAGAGCAGTGTTGACTTCTTGCTTGCTTTTTAGTACTTGTGATTGTAAATCATTTTTTCCTTTGCACCAATTTTTGATTTCTTTTTTGATGTTCTTCTGCATCTGGATAAGGTTGTATAACTGATTGCCTTTAGGGAACATAAAACTTTTTTCCACTGTCTCTTTGTACCCCTCACACATAATCCAGTGATTCATGAATTTGAAGGGTTTAGGACCTTCATATGTTTGGATGTTATTAAAGTAGAACATGATAGGAACATGATCACTTGTTGATAGATCTAAATATTTTGCATGAGAATATTTGAACATGTTCATCCATTCTATATTACAGAACAGTCTATCAATTTTAGAAGCAATGTTTTTCTGAGGCCCTGATCTCCATGAATATTTAACTCCAGAAATACTGATTTCATTAACTCCTGTAGAATTGACAAAGTTGTTAAGTTCTTGAATATTTCTGATGGTCAGTTTATTCCCTCCCATTTTTTCCTTCAAGAGCCTAACACAATTAAAGTCACCAATGATGCACCAAGGTGTACTAAAAATGTTAGCTTCTTTTTCCAACTGTCTCCATAAGCTTGTCCTGTCTGATTCAAGATTTGAAGCATAAATAACAGTGATAATGCATTGTGCCCCTGCAGTGTTGTTAAACATACAAGTGATGTGCTGTTTACTCATAGAAATTGTATAGCTGCTCCAAATATCTGAATTTATCATGATTAGAATTCTGCATTTGTGATGATACTCAATATTGTTTATGCAAGACCATTTATTTCCCCAAGATTCTGCGAATTGCTGAAGATTATTTCTTCTCAATTTATTTTCCACTAATCAAAATATAGATGGCTTATGAGAGCACACAATATTTTTAACCTCTAAAACATGTGCTGCCTTGTTAAGACCACGCACATTCCAACATAGGATAGACATTATTTGGATGAATTTGCTTGACTCCTTGTCCTTATAGTGGGAGTCACACTATCTAATATCCCTTTATTCTTTCTCCTGTCATGTAAATTCTTACTCCTCATATCTGCAATTTCTTTTTCAAATTCAGGATTGATGGATGTGAGGTCTGTGGGTAAACTATTAGGAGGTTTATCACTTGATGGGTATGTGGGATTGATACATGATTGAGATAGAGAAGAAGCATCCACCTTCGAGTCTATCATCTCTTTCTGCACCTGAAAAGTATTAAGCATTACAGTTGTTAGATCAGAAATTTGAGAAATTGAATTATTTGAAGCAGGATTAATTTGGTTTAATAACTCCCTGGTACTATTTATCTCCGATGATGATGAAATGATTGAGGCTTTTGCCGATGAAGTCACTGCAATTGGATCAAGAGTTCTTATACTCAAGGGTGGTCCTTCTTCAATGTTATGAATGTGAGGTGGTTCAGAAACCTGAGCATTGTTGCCCTTTGCAATTGTAGCAGCCATGCTAGTATTTAAAGGTAAGTCAGATACACATACAGTTGATGGCGAGGCTGCAATTGCAACTGCTGGTTTCATTGAAGATGTCTGAACTATCTCAACATTTAGAGCATTCGAATCTGATGGAGATATGTCTTTTTCTTTTTCTTTTTCTTTTTCTTTTTCTATGCTTAAATTATTGTCTTTAAATGTATGATCTTGGACATTGGACGCATCAACAGTGATACTTTCTGCATTATGATGTACAACTCCTTGTGAATTAACATAAAAAGTTTGTTGAGTTGAGACAACTGCTGGATTAATATCCTTGCTAGGTTTTGGTATCCATTTTTGTTGAAATGATATGGGACATTCATTATCCATATGACCAAAACATATACAGTTGTGACAAACTGGTGGAATGAACTCATATTCAACCTTTTGCATAACACAGTCGCCTTTGGGCAGTTTTATTTGAACTTCATTTTCAAATTTATATGACGCATCTACTTCTATTAGCATTCTGGCGAAAGCTATTCTACTTCTTTTTTTGGTATGCTCATCCATTGCAAGAGGTTTTCCAATAGTGCTAGCTATTTTACACAATGATATGTGATTCCAATATGCAAAGTTGAGATTTGGAAACCTTACCCATATAGGTATAGATAATAAAAGGTCTTTTTCATATTTGATAGAACTGCTCCATTTTTTCATAATAATGAACTTACCATCCATCATCCAAGGTCCTCCTTCTAGTATTTTATTACAATCTTCTGCCAATTCAAATTGAACTAGATAGAATCCATTATCCCTAGCAAAAACTTCAAAATTACCTTTTGGAAGCCACATTCTTTTGATATATGCTTTAAAAAACATATAATACGGTCTTTTACCCACCAAATAGATAAGAATTGAGTTGGACCACATTTTCTCTGCAGATCTGAGTTCTTCCTCTTCAATTATAGCTGTTTTTCTGTCGTTGACAATAGCTGGATCAAAGAATTGTAGGGTATCATCTTGCTTTTTTCCTTTGACCAAATCACACCAACTTACGGGAGGTGCCTTGGGATTAACGGCAAAACCCGATCCATCATTTGATTTAAAAGACTTCGCCTGATCTGATACAGCCGCCTGTTTCCTCCGCCGATTTAAATAATTCTGATTTTTCCGATCCATCTTGATGTTGGATGCACGACCCAGCACTTTGCGATCCTGTGAAGCCGCCAGCTTTCTCCTCCGATCTATCACCAAATTCCATCCCTCTTCATCTGCCTCCTCCCCTCCTCCCCTCCTACATCCGCTTGAGACGCCATTTTAGAGCTATGTATATTGGAAATTTATAAATTTTAGTTGTTTATAAATTTATATTTCATTTAGAATACTTAATTATGTAAATTTAAAGTGTTTATAAACTGAATGTTTTGAATAAAATTATATCAAGTTTCTTAATTCCTTCTCGTTCCTTTTTTAGGATGAAATTTTTTTAGTGGAGGAGAATGTAACGACCCGTAATTTTCGATAATAAAAAAATATTAAATTAAATAAGATTTTGGAAAATTTAATATTGTAAGAAATAAAATCTATGCTTTATTTATGAGAAAACTAATTAGATAATGATTTAATAATGTTGTTTGGATGTTATTGAAAACTATTTTTAATATAATTTCAATCAATTGAAATAATTGTAAAGTTAATTTGGCTGTAATTGTAAATATGTAATTAAATTGGTAATTAATGGAATTTATGGAATTGAAGTATTATAATTAATATGAGTTTAGATAATAACTGTAGAATTTGAATGTAATAAAATGTAAACTAATGTTAATTATAGTCATATGGTATTTTATGATTTAATAATAAAAGTGAGAATCAAAATATAAGAATTTGATTGGAATTAAAATATAGTTAACTGGGTTTTATTACATTTGTAATTGAACGTTAAAATTTATGTAATATTTGAATATGGGATTTAACATGGAAAACTGTATTGTAAAAGTTTATAAATTCCTGGTTAATAAAGGATGATGAAAACTGTTCACTTTTAATGCATAATTTAAAGGTGATTTAATTTATTTAATAATAATTTATTTAATTGACGTGGAAATTAGCCATTTTGGCCACTATCTCGGATATCGACGAAACCAGTTTCATCGGATCCGTAATAGTGAATTATTGTAGGATTTCAAGTTTCGTAGCGATCTGACTTGTCGTTTGATCGTGCGGGCTCGAAACGCATAGAAATCAATTTAATGAATTCAACTAAAATAAGCTAATTTTTTAAGAGCTAAGTTCTGTATACAATGGAATTTGGGTTTGAAACTTGTTCCATTGAGTTTGAAAATATCAAAAACATATATTTTGATATACTGGATGACCCATTTTTGTTTTGAAAACGGAACGGGCTTTTCGGGTTCGCGTAATCGTTTCGACCAATTCAGTCTGTACCATTCGTTCTTATCTATCTATCTATATAAATAGATTTTGTTTCTATAATCCTAGCAGCCATTCATTTTATTTTGTACGTACATCAACTTCTTATATGTTCCTCCTTCTCAACGGTAGAAACCTAATTCCAATTCAAAAACCCTAATTTTCAAATCAAAATCAATTTCAAAAATTCAAACTCTCAAAACTATGTCATATTATATAACGTTGGAAAGCTCTCGACGAGCGCAATCTACTGCAGCAATTTGTTTTTTTATTTGGTGCATCCTTTGACCAAAAAATGATGAAGAACCTCAGCCGTCCATTTCTAGGGTTTACGATCCAACGGTGGATCGTCGACCGATTGACGATCGGGAAACGACGTTTGGAAGAGGATGGAGAGCAGGTCTAAGGGATGGTATTCATTCGTTTTGGCAGTGCTCTATTTTGCCTGGAATCACCATTACAGGTGTAACAACCCGTAAATTTTAACGATTTTTAATAACGTAATTAACTGAATTTTCATAAAATTTAAATAGTAAAATTTAGCAATGAAAATTTGATATTTGGAATACGTCTATTTAAACTTAGCAATTGTCAGATTTTCATCAGAAAATATATAAGTTTGTTTTGTTGTGTAATTTTATTTAAATTTAAATCGGTTAATTTGATGGAAATAAAATATTTTTGAAATTTGGTTATTTTTATATAATAAAAATGTAAACTATTTTTTGAGTGAGACGTCATAATTTGTTTCGTCGGATTTGTACTTCTCTAGCCCAGTTTATCTTATATTCG
Source organism: Allium fistulosum (assembly GCA_030737815.1). Classification (NCBI taxonomy): domain Eukaryota; kingdom Viridiplantae; phylum Streptophyta; class Magnoliopsida; order Asparagales; family Amaryllidaceae; genus Allium; species Allium fistulosum. The sequence goes on along the minus strand of CM060907.1, from coordinate 679,892,353 downwards.
GCATATTTGCAGCAGTTTGGCAGCGTATATCAACTTTTGATAGGATGATCGTATAGCTGATATCTGTATACCATTCTGTTCATCTCGTCGTGCTAATCTCCGTAGTATATTCATTTGTGTGTTTCGGTGACCGGTACGTGGTGAAACCCGTGAAACGATTAACCATATCGGTACCTATTTTTCGAGCCTTTCGTGTTCTGTGTCCTTTCAACTGTCCAACCGTGAGACGATGAATGGTTACTAGCATTTATTAACTCCTTGAATTCAATGTACTGGCCTATGCTATTCCTTTTCCTTCATGTTTTGATATGTGCTCTGAATGAATACAAAACAATATATGTTATAAAGTTAGTATATATATCAATGAAACTCATCTCTGCCACCTATTCATTTTGTCCTTTTTTTTCCTCTTTTCTTTTGAAAACCCAATATGTCTTCTTCTTGTCAGAGCCCTGTTCCTTCTGCCGTGCCAATTTTCTTTTTCCCAAGCCTCGTCCCATCCACGTCGTGACCCAGACCTCCGGCCCCATGCGCCTACACGATCCCATCCGCCTCCTCCATCATTGCTGCACCCATACCAAAACCCGAGCAACCCCACCCAGCCTACGCCACCCTCTTTCATTTATGGCCTTCCCTTTCTCCGACCCCGCCTCAACAGTCATCGCCTTCCCCAGCCAATCACCCATCTGCCGACCAACGACCACCCCTCTGCCCTCCTTTCCATGCCCTAACACCCACCAACGTCCATGCTTTTACCCACAACCACATCAATAATCGAACCCACTCCCTCTCTCTCTCCTACTTTCCTTCAATGGCCGAGCACTCTCCAATCCAGACGCCACCCCACCAAGAAGCCAGCCTACCTGCCACGTCAACTACCACGTTCCTTCCTCCACAAGCAACCGCTCTGTTTCTATACGTTTCTAGAAAACAAATGTATACGAAAGTATATTTGGACCTGCTATCCCATCTCTCAATTCATTTTTATGGTTTGTGCATATATTTATATAATAAATATTGAAGTTATACTGCATGAGTTGTTCTTGCTTTCATGTTTTTCTGATGCTTATATATATTATATATATATATATATAAATATATATATATATATATTTAATCTGAAATCCTTTAACTTTTTTCCAATCTATGTTTAAAGAATATATTCAATTTATAATTGGTTCATAGTATTTATATTCGATGTCTAAAGTATTTATATATATTTTAAATTTTCATTTACTATATAAAAAGGTGTATATATATACTACGTTTATAGTATGTATATTATACATCAAAAAGGATTTTATAATATGTGATTTTGAAGAAAAATATAAAATATGATGATAGTTTGATTGTTATATGTGTTTGCCTATATATATGTGTTTTATAATATATCATATATACACACACATAGATATTTTGATTTTAAAATGTATATATAGATTTAAATGAAATATATGGATATCTTGACTTTAATATATATATATATATATATATATTGATTTTATTTGATGTGTTTAAGAAATAATGATTTTAAATATATACAAAGATTTTTTATTTTAATATATATACGTGTTTTAAATTTATATTGATTTTCAAATATATATTATAAAGATTTTATTTTTAAATAAGTATTTTAAAATTTTGATTTTTAAATTATATAGCTATATACATACATACATACATACATACATATATATATATATATATGTTTCATCAGATCCATCGTGTTCAAGATCGTGCCAGTTATCACCTTTGCTTTGCTCGTCTAATTCGTGTTCATCGTGCCGTGCTTTGGAATTTGTGCTTGGATTTTGTTGCTTGTCGTGTTGTCTAATTTCTCTAGCCTCGAAAGGTGAGCAATCACTCCCGATTAAAATTCTTATATTTAGTAAATTTAATTTGCATGAAATGATAATAGAAATATGCTGTTAAATTTGAATTATTAAGTTATTTAATTCTTAGATATGATTTGTCATTATCTGTAACTGTTTACCTATGACATATGACACCATAACCTGTTGTATATATTATATTTAAATTTGTTAGTGATGATATATGTATGTGGTTGATATGTTATATTATTATCATATTTGTTCTCATTCTGCAAGTTCCCTGTTAGTTAGAAATCCCTATGGGTTGAAATGATACATACCCAAATGATCTTATAGATAAGGGAAAATCGTTATGGGTTGAAATGATAAACCCAAGCGATTTTCATTGATTTTAAATTTTGGGATTGCGGGTTGAAATGATATATACCCGTAGATATTTCAATTGCGGATTGAAATGATAAATATCCGTATCACTTGACCATAGGATGGAAAATTATATACGGACACCGTAGGTCTATATTTTGAAATAATTTCCAAAGTTTTGAAAGGAAATATATGGGTTTTAATAAATATTGATTTTTAAAATATTATATATAAATGTTATTTATATATATATATATATGTGTAAATTTAGATTTTTTTAAATTATATGTTTTGGAAATTTTAAATTTATAAGTTTGTTTTAAAAATATAAATTTTAAGATTTTCTTATAACTTTATTATTTTAAAAATATATAAAATAAGATTTAATTTAATAAAATTTAATTTAATTAGTATATATATAATATGTTGAAATATTTATGTAAAATTATATTAATATTTTAGAAATAGATTTTGTAATAAATTTATTAAAGTATGGTTGGAAGGATAAATTAAAATTGATTTGAAATTGCATTTGTTAAAAAAAATGATTTAGTGAAAAATTTCAAATTTAAATAAAATTAAATGTTGAATATGGAAAAATAAATGAAATTTATGAAATTGAGTTATTGTAAATATTGAATATTTAACTATGAAATCTATGGAAATTGAAATAGTTTAATTTGTAGTTCAAATCTGTTTTTGAAATCAATATAAATTGGAATGGTTTATTGAGAACTTGAATTGAATCTTTAACCTTTTGAATTGAAATTGTTGAACTGGAATTGATTTAAATTGAATTTTGGAATTGAAGTTGATTTGAATCGATTTGTGAAAATAGAGGAAACTATTTTTATATTATATAAAGTATTTTTAATTTATATAAACTATTTTAATATATAAACTATTATAATCTATAACCTATTTTTAAATATAAACTATTTTTAATTTATAACTATTTCAAATATATAAAACTATATTCAATGTTTAAACTATGTAATCTGGAACTGTTATGATTTAGATTTAATGGATTTAACTACTAATATTTTGATATGATGGTTTGAACTATTTTGTGAATATGATTTCGAAGGTGATGTGATTTCTGAAGTAAATATGATTTCGAAAGCAATATGACATTTAAAAAGAATATGATATTTTGATATGAAGTATGAACTGTTTAAAAATGATTATAAAAGCGATTTTATAAAATGACCACGGTGTGAAATAAGCATTTGGCTGTTAAAGAGATCGAGATCGGATATCGCCATACTCTCTGCCAATACTGAAAACCACTTTAACAACTGTGCACATGGTGGAGATTCCAGAACGAAGTAGGATGGTTTGGCAACGATTCTGTATGAGGTATTAACGCAGCCCTAACTCCCACGAGTCAACTTGATGTAGCTAAAACAGGAGCCACGTTGGGTCAAGTGAGGTCATTCCTCCTATCGGCACATTTTTTCAATACCATTCTATTACTTTGTAATTGATTTGGGTGCACCTTTGATTTGGGAGTGTGTCTCGAGGTGGGCGGTAGTAGCTGCTATGCGTTACCACCAGTCCGAATCCGCAAAATGGTAGAATCCTACCCTGGGAATTGCCTCGCATGCCTTATCGCGCCCTCTACGAATTTGGTTGGTACCATACCTATGGAGTGCCCTCTGATAGCCCTCCAGTTTACGGAGGAATTACGGTACTGTATAGACTATGTGATTGTATAAAATGTGTTAAGGGGGATATGGGTAACGCCTTAACACTATTTTAATAGTTTACTTTACTATAGACATTATATATGTAGCGTATTGTACTATGTATGTAGATTGTTTAACGGATCCTTAGAGGATAGGAATCCCAAGCATCCTCTAAGTTATATTGTATTTCAGTTGACATTTCATTTGAGTTAAATTTACTGGTATAAGAATGTTAATCATGACTCGAGTGTTTTGTGTTTTGCTTTATGCTCGAGTCAGACTGAGTGTCACAGTATTTGAGACTCACCTTTAGAGTGTGGAGCTTTTCTTGAAGATCTGTCTTTGTCTATTCAGCTTTCCAGTTACTTCAGTTTATTCTAGTTGTTTTATTCAGACTTTTCATTGCATTGGTATTAGTAACTTCTGTGTATTCGAGATATCTGTTGTATTTTTCTTGAAACTCTAATGTTTATATAGTAGCTTTATGGACTACTATTTATCTTTCCGCTGCTTATTGTTATATTACTCTGTGTTTGTGATTCTGTGATTGATTTATTTACCGAATATGCTAAATTTTGCCAAATATAAATTAGCAATCTGTTGTTTTGAGCAATTCAAGTCTGACATGTGTGGATGATTGTCGATTTGAACGGTTCGAAATACCAGGTCGTTATAGTTTGTATCAGAGCTCTGGTTTAGGCATAACCTAACATATGGAATGAAAACTCATTAGAGATAGGGTAGTGATACCATAGAATGAGTAGAATCAATTATAGAATCATATTCGTTCGATCTTGAAATTCTTTGTCCTCGATTAGAATTTCTTTCGGATTTTGGAACTTTCCCCTTTCATCTGAAATTAATTCTTGTCTTTTCTTGCTCGTGTTCTCATTGATTTCAGAGCATCCCATAGCTCCATTTTAGTTGATCTCTATAATGAATTGAGCTCATCTTACCATCTCAATTGGAAACTTCATCCTTGTGTGTAATCCCATCGTCGGTCCCCCCAACCTTAGTATGATTTGTAAAGGGGTGAAACTCCTTTACAACAGGCATCGATTTACCAGAGATTTCTATATCCTTGGTTTTGATGCTGGTATTTCTTGCAAAGTCCGAACCTTCTCTTTAGAAGAATACCAGGGTAATTCTCTTTTGATCCAATGTCGATTGTCTCGGGGTTCTACAGGCAGTTTTATCTTTTCGTTGATTCTCAATCTACTGATTTGGATTTCACATCGATAGTCAGGGATTATCCTGATGTTTCGAAGAAGTCATTTCTCTCCCTCTCAAGCGGAATTTGAATTCCACTTTGATTTTATTCTTGTAGCTCGACCTATTGTCCTCCCTTCTGGACGAATGGTTCCTATAAATGGTTAGTCATGCCTTTTGGATTAACCAATACTCTTGCCCTCTTCGTCAATCTCATGAATTGCATTTTCCACGATGTTCTCAACAGGTTCGTCCTGGTTTTCGTTGATGGTATTCTTGTCTTTTCTGAATCTCGGTTGACCCGGTTAAGGTCACCCGCGATTAATATAAGTCTATTTATCTTTCCTCTTTTGTAATTTAATTATCTTATCTTCCTTTCGATCCTATCCTCTCAGTTAGAATTCTCTTTGACTAGGGTCCCTCTAAATCTGAATCCCCATCCTTGTTCAAACCCATTCTTGAATCATCCTGTGAGGGAGTGTATTTGTAATTAATATAAAAATATTTTATATTGTGTTGTTTGAATTGTTAAGTTTGAATTGGGGTCTCGATCGATTCTCTTGGCCAACGCTATCGATAGGAATTCCAAAACACTTGAACAGAGCAAACTATCACAATATTGTTTTTGAAGTTGGTAAATGAAATAATTTTATATGTGATCATATTTTATATATAATTTTTTGAATTTAGATAGTTAAATGAATTGGTAGTAAGAAATGATAATACTAGATTATCATTTATTGTTTTGTCAACATTTCTAAACCATTAACTATTATTTTATATTATAAGGAGAAGAATTTTGTAAACATGGTTTGTAAATATGTTTTGTAAATGTAATGAATTTAAATTACGAATTTGAGAATTGAATTTCCGGTGCTTTTCAAAATTTGGTTTTCAAAAGTTTTGAATATATATTATTTGAAAGTATTTTCTAATAGAAATCATTTCCAAAGAAATTCTAAAAGAAGTAAGTCGGTACTCTCCTCTTACGTCGTTGGAAAATAACTTTGGTGATGACTGCAGCATCATCGATATTTATTTTCAAGTCTCAAAGTGGAGAGACCACTCAGTAGCTTTGCTACGCTTCTGTTTCGAAATTTGATTAAATTTGAATATCTTAAGTATGATTTGATTTATAATACACGCACACACACAGATATATATATATATATATATATATTTCAAAATGGTTTGAAATGAAACCGGAAATTTAAACTTTTAAGTTTTATAATGATTTTGAATTGTTAAAATGAAGCAAAACTTTGAACAATTGGAGAGTCTAAATTAGAAATGGAATTTAAACAACTTGAATTAGTTTAACTAGGATAAAACTTATTTGTATAATACTCCATTGCATTCTATAACATGTATAACTTACCTGATATTTAAAAAGTTAAAATGTTTATGAGAATATGTAACTGAATAATATACAAGATAAATGTAAGTGATAAGATGTCCAAAAATGAATTTTGGTAAGGGATTTTATAAATAAAAATTGTATGGTTATAATAAATATTCATACACTTAATTTATGTTATAAGAAAGGTTAATTGAGATAAATTGAGTAATAAAAAGGAAATGTTATTTAAGTAAATAAATAGGAACCGAAGAATAGTTAAAATTGATTTTTTTTAAGTTGAATTAACTTAAGTAAGGTCGAATGAAATAAATAAATAATTTAATAAAATAAATTTTGTAACAAAGGCTAGTGAATTGAAATCAAATCAACTGAATGAAAATATAATGAATTGAAATCAACCAAATGTGAATACAATGAATATTTATTGAATAAAATGAATTGAAACCAAATCTGTTGAATATTAATCTATTTAAAAACTAATGAAATTTATATGGTTTCGAGTTAATTGTTGTATTTTGTTCAAACCTAGCATTCATCTCTATTACTTCTATCTCGTTCCTTTTCGAGGATGAAAAGCTTTGAGTGGGGGAGAGTGTAACGACCCGTAATTTTTAATGATTTTTAATAACATAATTAACTGAATTTTCACAAAATTTAAACAGTAAAATTTAGCAATGAAAATTTGATATTTGGAATACGTCTATTTAAACGTAGCAATTGTCAGATTTTCATCAGAAAATATATAAGTTTGTTTTGTTGTGAAATTTTATTTAAATTTAAATTGATTAATTTGATGGAAATAAAATATTTTTGAAATCAAGATATTTTTATAGAATAAAAATGTAAACTATCTTCTGAGTGAGACGTCATAATTCATTTCGTCGGATTTGTAATTCTCTAGCCCCGTTTATCTTATTTTCGGCATATTTGCAGTAGTTTGGCAGCAAATATCGACTTTCAATAGGATGATCTTATCGCTGATATCTGTGTACTATTTTGTTCATCTCGTCGTGCAGATCTCCATGGTATATTCATTTGTGTGTTTCGGTGACCGGTACGCGGCGAAACCCGTGAAACGGTTAACCGTATCGGTACCCATTTTTCGAGCCTTTCGTGTTCTGTGTCCTTTCAACTGTCCAGCCGTGAGACGATGAATGGTTACTAGCATTTATTATCTCCTTGAATTCAATGTACTGACCTATGCTATTCATTTTCCTTCACGTTTTGATATGTGCTCTGAATGAATACAAAACAATATATGTTATAAAGTTAGTATATATATCAATGAAACTCATCTCTGCCACCTATTCATTTTGTCCTTTTTTTCCTCTTTTCTTTTGAAAACCCAATATGTCTTCTTCTTGTCACAGCCCTATTCCTTCTACCGTGCCAATTTTCTTTTTCCCAAGCCTCGTCCCATCCACGTCGTGACCCAAACCTCCAGCCCCATGCGCCTACACGATCCCATCCACCTCCTCCATCATTGTTGCACCCACACCAAAACCCAAGCAACCCCGCCCAGCCTACGCCACTCTCTTTCATTTGCAGCCTCCTCTTTCTCCGACCCCGCCTCAACAGTCACCGCCTTCCCCAGCCAATCATCCATTTTCCGACCAACGACCACCCCTCTGCCTTCCTTTCCACGCCCTAACACTGACTAACGTCCATGCTTTTACCCACAACCACATCAATAACCGAACCCACTCCCTTTCTCTCTCTCCTACTTCCCTTCAATGGTCGAGCACTCTCCAACCCAGACCGCCACCCCACCAAGAAGCCAGCCTACCTGCCACGTTAACCACCACGTTCCTTCCTCCACAAGCAACCGCTCCGCTTCCGCACGTTTCCAGAAAAAAAAAAGTATACGAAAGTATATTTGGACCTACTATCCCATCTCTCAATTCGTTTTTATGGTTTGTATATATATATATAATAAATATTGAACTTAGACTGCATGAGTTGTTCTTGCTTTCATGTTTTTCCGATGATTATATATATTTAAATTGAAAGCCTTTAACTTTTTTCCAATTTATGTTTAAAAAATATGTTCAATTTATAATAGGTTCATAGTAGGGGCATTTCACCAGAAGGACAAACTTTGTAGTCCAATTAGTTTCTAGGACACACATCCATAGAAATTATTTTCAATGCCAAAGTCAGTAGAATAATTACTTTTAAGGACAAAGTCAGCAGTCCAATTACTTTCAAGGACATAATTTCATTGGTTTTTTGGCCTTAGAAACTAATTATTTTGCATTTTGTCCTTAAAAGTAATTATTTCAGCCGTATGTCCTAGAAACTAATTGCACTTGCTAGAGAGGCCCTTGTGGCTAATTTCCACGTCATAGTATTTATATTCGATGTCTAAAGTATTTATATATATTAAATTTTCATTTACTGTTTAAGTATTATATTATATGTTTAAAGGTATATATATTACATTTACAGTATGTATATTATACATGAAAAAAGGGTTTTATAATATATGATTTTGAGAATAATATACAATATGACGATAGTTTGATTGTTATATGTGTTTTATAATATATCATATATATACATAGATATTTTGATTTTAAAATGTATATATAGATTTAAATGAAATATATGGATATCTTGATTTTAATATATATATATATATTGATTTTGTTTAATGTGTTTAAGAAATAATGATTTTAAATATATACAAAGATTTTTGATTTTAATATGTATACCCGTTTTAAATTTATATTGATTTTAAAAATATATATTATAAAGATTATATTTTTAAATACGTATTTTAAAATTTTGATTTTTAAAATATATAGATATATATACATATATACATACATTTATATACATACATACATACATACATATATATATATATATGTTTCATCGGATCCATCGAGTTCAAGATCGTGCCAGTTATCAACTTTGCTTTGCTCGTCTAATTCATGTTCATCATGCTATGCTTTGGAATTTGTGCTTGGATTCTGTAGCTTGTCATGTTGTCTAATTTCTCTAGCCTCGAAAGGTGAGCAATCACTCACTATTAACGTTTAGTAAATTTAATTTGCATGAAATGATAATTGAAATATGCTGTTAAATTTGAATTGTTAAGTTACTTAATTGTTAGATATGATTTGTCATTATCTGTAACTGTTTACCTATGACATATGACACCATAACCTGTTGTATATATTATATTTAAATTTGTTAGTAATGATATATGCCTGTTGTGGATATGTTATATTATTATCATATTTGTTCTCATTCTGCAAGTTCCCTGTTAGTTAGAAATCCCTATGGGTTGAAATGATACATACCCAAATGGTCTTATAGATAAGGGAAAATCGTTATGGGTTGAAATGATAAACCCAAACGATTTTCATTGATTTTAAATTTTGGGATTGTGGGTTGAAATGATATATACCCGTAGATATTTAAATTGCGGATTGAAATGATAAATATTCGTATCACTTGACCATAGGATAGAAAATTATATACGGACACCATTGGTCTATATTTTGAAATAATTTCCAAAGTTTTGAAAGGAAATATATGGGTTTTAATAAATATTGATTTTTAAAATATAATATATAAATGTTATTTTTATATATATGTGTGTAAATTTAGATTTTTTTAAACTATATGTTTTGGAAATTTTAAATTTATAAGTTAGTTTTGAAAATATAAAATTTTAAGATTTTCTTATAACTTTATTATTTTAAAAATATATAAAATAAGATTTAATTTAATAAAGTTTAATTTAATTAGTATATATATAATATGTTGAAGTATTTATGTAAAATAATATTAATATTTTAGAAATAGATTTTGTAATAAATTTATTAAAGTATGGTTGGAAGGATAAATTAAAATTGATTCGAAAATGTATTTGTTAAAAAAATGATTTAGTGAATAATTTCAAATTTAAATAAAATTAAATGTTGAATTTGGAAAAATAAATGAAATTTATGAAATTGGGTTATTGTAAATGTTTAAATATTTAACTATCAAATCTATTGAAATTGAAATAGTTTAATTCGTAGTTTAAATCTGTATTTGAAATCAATATAAATTGGAATGGTTTATTGAGAAATTGAATTGAATCTTTAACCTTTTAAACTGAAATTGTTGAACTGGAATTGATTTAAATTAAATTTTTGGAATTTAAGTTGATTTGAATCGATTTGTGAAATTGGAGGAAACTATTTTTATATTATATAAAGTATTTTTAATATATATAACCTATTTTAATATATAGCCTATTTTAATCTATAACCTATTTTAAATATAAACTATTTTTAATTATAACTATTTCAAATATATAAAACTATATTCCATGTTTAAACTATGTAAGTTGGAACTCTTATTAACTACTAATATTTTGATATGATGGTTTGAACTATTTTGTGAATATGATTTCGAAGTTGATGTGATTTTTGAAGTAAATATGATTCGAAAGAAATATGATTTTTAAAAAGAATATGATATTTTGATATGAAGTATGAACTGTTTAAAAATGATTATAAAAGCGATTTTATAAAATGACCACGGTGTGAAATAAGCGTTTGGTTGTTAAAGAGACCGGTATCGGATATTGCCATACTCTCTTCCAATACTGAAAACCACTTTAACAACTATGCACGTGGTGGAGATTCCAGAACGAAGTAGGATGGTTTGGCGACGATTCTGTATGAGGTATTAACGCAGCTCTGACTCCCACGAGTCAGCTTGATATGGCTAAAACAAGAGCCACACCGGGCCAAGTGAGGTCATTCCTCCTATTGGGCACATTTCTTCGATACCATTCTATTACTTTGTGATTGATTTGGATGCATCTTTGATTTGAGAGTGTGTCTCGAGGTGGGCGGTAGTAGCTGCTATTCGTTTCCACCAGTCCGGATCCGCAAAACGGTAGAATCCTACCCTGGGCATTGCCTCGCGTGCCTACATGCCTTCTTGCGCCCTCTTCGAATTTGGTTGGTACCATACCTATGTATTGCCCTCTGATACCCCCCCAATTTACGGAGGAATTACGGTACTGTATAGACTATGGGATTATATAATGTGTTAACGGGGATATGGGTAACACCTTAACGCTATTTTAATAGTTTACTTTACTATAGACATTATATATGTAGCGTATTGTACTATGTATATAGATAGTTTAACGGATCCTTAGAGGATGGGAATCCCCAGCATCCTCTAAGTTATATTGTATTTCGGTTGACATTTCATTTGAGTTGAATTTACTGGTATAAGAATGTTAATCCTGACTCGAGTGTTTTGTGTTTTTCTTTATGCTCGGGTCAGACTGAGTGTCACAGCATTTGAGACTCACCTTTGGAGTGTGGAGCTTTGTTTGAAGATCTGGCTTTGTCTTTTCAGCTTTCCAGTTACTTCAGTTTATTCCTGTTGTTTTATTTAGACTTGTCATTGGCATTTGTATTAGTAACTTCTTTGTATTCGAGATATCTGTTGTATTTTTCTTCAAACTCTGATGTTTATATAGTGGCTTCATGGACTACAATTTATCTATTCCGCTGCTTATTGTTATATTACTCTATGTTTGTGATTCTGTGATTGATTTATTTACTGTATATGCTATGTTTTGCCAAATATAAATTAACAATCTGTTGTTTTGAGCAATTCAAGTCTGACATGTGTGGATGATTGTCGATTTGAATGGTTCGAAATACCAGGTCGTTACAACAGGCGGCGGCGGCGCAATGTACTTGAGGGCATCGGAGGCGGAGGCTGCATGGTCGTGGGGGCGGCGTGGGTGGATGAGCTCGATGGTGGCATTGGATCTAGTCGTTGGCGAGGGGTTTGGTGGTGATTTTGTGGTCGAAGTGGTGGTTGGTTCTGGGTTGAGAGTCGGGAGCGAGTCAGTAGGGTTACGTTGAGAAGGTGACGTGTATTTTATTTTATTATTTTATTTATTTTATATTATATATCGTATAAATTCTAACATCAATAACTTTTTAATACGAGATCGGATTTATGCGCGGTTTTCTCCGTTTCGATCGTCTTGAAATTCCGGACATTATGGGACTAGTTTAGCTGCATTCTGAGACAGTTAGAATTTTGGGCTTTAATTGGATTTTAAATCGATGAAAAATCAAAGGTGAGTGTTTTAACTCACTCACAAATACTAAATCGTCTTATGTTAGTTGAATTAAATTTATGGTGTGATTAGAAATTTATCAATTGTGGTTTGGTATTTTAAATTGTCATTTAAATTTATTTTTAATTTTTATTGAACTTAATTACCTTTTAAATTAATATTGAAATTTAATTGCCAGTTAAATACCTGATAATGATAACCAGTTTATTTGTTGTGATTTATTGGTTGATTTGGAAGATGATTGTGATGGATGTTTAATTGTTGATATCTGGATGATTCGATTTTATATTTATTTTATATGTTGTTATCACACTATAAGTTCCCTTATTATGTTAGGAAAATCACTATGGTTTGAAATGATACATACTCGAACGATCTTATAGATTAGGGAAAAAGCCTTTTGGGTTGAAATGATAAACTCAAGCTATTTTATGGATTTTGAATTTTACTCGGGATTTTGGGTTGAAATGATATATACCCATAAATTTAAATTATTACGGGTTGAAATTATATATACCCATATTACTTGACCATATGGTAGAAAATTATATACGAACACCGGTTTGGTTAAATTAAATGATTTTAAATCCATAATTTTTGAATCCAGTTAAATGATGTTATGAAAAAAATTTAGATTTATATGAACTGAATTATTTTCAAAATCCAAGCTTTTAAAGTCTTGAAATTGAAATTGGTTTAAATGAATTATTTAAAGAATTTAAATTGAAATCTTAAAGTTGAATTTTTGAAATATAAATGAAATTTATCAAGATTGAGTTATTGTAAATGTTTGAATATTTAAACTTTGAAATCTATTGAATTTGAAGTGGTCTAAATTTGTAGTTCAAACATGGATTTGAAATCGATAAATTGAAATGGTTTTAATGAGCCTTTAGCCTTTTAATTAGAATCGTTGAACTAAGATTGATATAAATTGAATTTTGGAACTAAAGTTGATTTGAATTGATTGGTGAAATTAGAAAGAAAAAATTCTAATTTAAAACTATTTTCGATATAAATTCTTTTTATATACAAACTCTTTTAAACATATAAACTATTTTCACATATAAACCATTTTAATATATTAATAATTTTTAATACATTAACTATTTTAATATATAATCTATTTTATTATATAAACTATTTAATCTATAACATATTTTAAATTATAAACTATTTTAATATATATTATTTTAAATTTATAAATAACTTTTAATATATATAATTTAATATATAACCTATTTTAAAATATAAACTATTTTAATCTATAACCTATTTTTAAAATATAAACTATTTTTAATGTATAACTATTCCAATATATAAACTACTTTCAATATTCAAACTGTGTAAAGTTGGAACTATTATGATTTAGATTTAATTGATTTAAATGCGAATATTTTGATATGATTGTTTAACCTATATTGTGGTTATGATTGTGAAAATGAATATGATTTAAAGGGAATAAGGATTTTGAAGTGAATATGATTTCGAAAGTGATATGATTTTGAAGTGAATAATGATTCCGAAAGTGATATGATTTTGAATTGAATATGATATTTTGATATCAATATAAATTGGTTTTGGAAATCTTTAATAACTAGTGTGTGGCCCGTGCTACGCACACGGACAGTCTCGGCAAGCAAGTAGGTAAAGGAAGATAGTGTACAGTGTTGTTGATTAACTTAAAGGGATATTATGTAGGTGAGGAATGGGGAGATGTAGTATATGTCGAGGTATATGTGTTAATGTGAGTGGTTTGTAATCTGCCACGGTTTACTTACTGGAATGAATAATAAAGGGCGTAGTTAGATCATGCAATATATGAATTTTATTAGTTGATGTGGTTAATATACATATCTTTATGTAAATTTATATTAATATTAATAATGTAAGCTAAGGAGTTAAGCGGCACAGAGGTTATACGTAAGTGGTAATTGAGTGACAGAAAGTGCAGGGAGATGTTTAATGTATTGTGAGAAATTTAGAGCTTTGTTGTTTAATATAGCGCAGTCTGTATATAAATTGACGTCTTCAATGTTTATAGTAAAACCCATGTTTGTAGTATTTCAATGTGCATGTAGATTAGTACGGAGGGTAAGTACACAAACCGTAAATATTGATCAGTGTGTATGACCGTTGAAAAAATTTAAAATTCAAATGTAGGGTGGAAAAATTTAATCAAAAAATGGCAGAGCTGGAGCTTCAATAATGAACGTTATAGTCGGAGGCAGTGCGTTGAGAACTGAGGAGATATACCGGAAGCAGTTGTACAATAGAGAGCAACATTACCCTTAAGAATTCATATTAATCGTTATACAGCTGCATGTGTTGTATGCTGTAATTGCGAAGTAACAATGCTTATACTGTGAGTTGTAAATTGGCGAAGCATGGAACTTCTATGATAGACAGTGAAGTGAATGAGTATATACAGACCAACATATGCTAGATGTATGAAGTAATGAAGACGAAAAATGGGAGGGACACACAAGTTGCATAAAAGGATGATACTGTTCTCCTTAGAGCGTGCGTAGGTTGGTCAGTGAGGTCGGTTAAACATGTTGACTGAGTTGCATATACTGTTGTTTGCAAGGGAAAGTACATGCACCAAACTGGGAAGCACAGTGGTAAATTGTTGACTGTCAGAAATAAAGTGAGATGTGCACGAAAGAAATTAGATACAAACATTTTGTAGGCAAAGTAGGCATGTCCAACAGTAGAGGAAAACAAAGCATACAAAACTGAAAGGGGGATGAGCGGGGAGAAAGCTTTAAGTAAGAGTACGAACGGTGAAATACACAAACAGTTTATATATTTATATGATATTGCAGGTATAAGTAGAAATGGGGTTAGTTGAATATTTAAAGATTGCATACAGTAGATAGTGTGACAGGGTAATAATGTAATAATTATTACAACTGAACAATTCAAAGAGAGAGAATGGTACAAACATTAATATACAGGGATTGTCGCATATAAAGTGAGGTACATAATGAGAATACAGTTCTCTTTGCGGAGGGAGACAGAGAAGTAAGTACAGCAGTGAATACAGAGAGAGGAAAGTTGGAACATATAAGGGAACCACGAACAGGGTGAAAACAGATATTGATTGATGTTGTGGAAAGAATATGGTCCATGTTGCGCTTATCCCTATGACCGCTTACTTCTTTATCTTCATGTCTGTAGTTTGTCCACGTTTTCGATGTTTAACACCATTAAGCATGCCGCATTGAGGCTTAGTCGCAGGTCCAACAGTGTCTTCGTTTATGCCTGCAGTGGGTAAAAATTCGTCGGGCTCCTACAGGAATGCAGAGTGAACAGGTTAGTTAGTTAATGTGTTAGTTGGCTAATGCTGTGGAGTGTGTGTTGAAATACAAACCTGCTTAATTTTCTTCTTTCCTTTACTATCCAAACCTGTGTATTGTAAGAGCAGTAGTGGTAGTAGGTTAAAGTATATGGTTTGTGATGAAGAGCAGGAAGAGTTGTAAGAGAGATTCTTACTCAGTATTTGAACCGTGCTTGACTCGGCAGTTAATTGTGTAACTCCAACTTCCATTGTATCGGTCGGTTCCACGGATTCAGGTCGATCGTTCAAGGAGTTGTACGGACGGTGAATATTTGAAATTCTGCTAACAGTTAATGTTTTTCGATGGTTGCACTTGTCATAGGTGGAAGGTCTGAATTCGAACCGAGCTTCTGAACCAGTTAAGTTGTTGAAGACTGTACCAATCAGTTCATCTGCATTGCTCTAAAAGAAAAAAAAAAGTCGTGTTATTCTGTTGCAATTGCGTGTGACAGGTGTAACAGGACATCATCTATATATTATGATTAAATGGTTGAAAATTAGGAGTTTGAATTGTAAACCATAGTACTGTATAATTTGTGTACCGTTGTCGATAGTTCCAGCATCTCATTCACGCTCCGTTTGAGTAAGCATGCGACATCTTTCTCAAAAGCAATCACAGTAGCAGAACCGGTGTGGTCGAATACATCCATTGATAACCGATACCTGTGTACAAATAGTTGGTAGTTAGCGGGTTCAAAGCGAACCACAGATTGAATGACACATACATGTTCATAGGATGGACAATATTATTATTGCGTTTTGGGCAGGTAAAACAGGTTGCTTTCTTTGTCACAGTCTTTCGACAAATTGGACAGGAATGATAACTCCATCCGGATGATGTGTTAATCTTCATTAAAGTTGCATGCACTACATACTTCTTAGACTAAAAAGTAAGAAGTGGAGAAAAATGTTAGTAAAATAATTAAGGTAGTATAGAAGAAGAAATAAATAATAAGTCGTTACGTGGCAGTCATTAGCTCTTATGTCGTCTAACGTATTAGCTATGGTACTTTTTAGTGATCATAAGTTGTTGAAGTTGATGGTCGACGATGCTCAACTGTTGTAACCGTACTTCCTCCACTTTCCGTGACTCTAGAATTCATAACAGTCAGGGTTAGTATGTGCACATAAAGTAGGTAGTAGTAGTAGTTGATATAACCAAATAGGAGAGAAACCTGGAAATTAAATTAGCTAACTCTGGACAGTCAATGTTTGAGTACATTAATTTGTGTAGCATTGGTTGATGAAAATGTAAACTCTCCTAAAATAAGTAGTTTGTTTATAAGGTTGACAAAACAGAGTAAAATATAATTCAGTACTACAACGTTACCTTTAAAAAGTTTTACTAACATAGAAGTGAATATCAGTGAGGGTGGTTGGTTTTCCGATTCAGTAGCGGCAACATCTATGCAGTTTGTCTTGTCAGCTCACAAAGTGACAGATATATTTTTTGAACTACATAAAAATAAAATGGAGGATGTTTATAGTAAGATAAGTAGAGATAAATATAAGAAAGCATTCAAATTGTAACCTTCCATTGCAAACGGTAAGCTCTCTCTTAGAAGTTTGACAGTCGACCCTTGTTGTGAGTTGAACAACATCAGAAATGCTTCGTACATCCACCACCAATATCTATAAAATACAGGGAGAAAATGGAAAGATCAAGGAAATATATGGTGTAGTGTAACTACAAATGGTGGGTTAATAGTACAGGGCATGTAGAAATACGGAAATAGTGTTCACCTGTCAGTTGAGCCACCTTATCTATGCGTTTAGCGAGAGTGTCATCGTCAACAAAACCAAATCTGTATCTAAGAATATTGTGCAGCGTAGGTGGCAGCCTTTTTACTTGGGTATTTTGGCGGAAGATGATCATCAACTCCTCATCTATAGGACGATAGCTAGGTTGTGAAGGGTAGATGTTGAATGTGTCAATCTCGTATAAACCCAGTTCTTCAAACAGGTGTAAGTATTTGTCCACCAAACTCTTTGGCACGATAGCATGCTTTTGGTTACCCAACAACGGAATGCATTGTTATCCTGTTGTAGCATAAAAGTAATTGGAAAAAAAGATGTAAATATGTCAAATGGGATGAAAACAAACCTTTACATCAAGTAGGTAAAGATTTGTGGAGTAAACTTCTTTTGCGGTTTTGGAGATTGAATTTCACATCCTGGACAGTCTGGCGTGGATGCAATCCCAGTTTGGACTGACGGTTAAGTCGGAGAGTAGCTGATGTTTGTTGGTCATGCTTATATCTGTCAAACAAAATGGATGAAGAGTGAACAAAAGGGAGTAACATAAAGGTTGTACAACAGTAGAATAAGGTTTGCAAAGTAACATAGCGGACAGAAATTTACAGCCCTGTACCGGACAAAGTGACGTAGAAGTTGGAGGGGCATAGGGATGTCTAGTTGATACATGGAATGGGAAGTAAGAAGAGAAGAATTTTTAGTGTGTACGTACCTTGGGAGTAGTAAAAAGTTGGACGTAACAGATTGATGGTGAAGAGAGTAGGGTGGAAAAGCACTGTTTGAATTATTTATAGTGGTAAAGTGAGAAGTATAACTACTGCATTTTTACCGTGCAATATGAAAGACATGTGTACGGACGGTTGAATTTGCAGTAAGTGGGTTTAGTTATTGTAGGAAGTGGGTTTGAACAGCAGAGCAGCGGTAAATAATTACATGAAAATGACAGTAACTGTCACAGCATACAGTAACTGTCAGAGGTAGTTCGCTTTTGTCAACCACTATGAGTCGAAGTAAGATGTGTATAGTTGTTCA
Organism: Allium fistulosum; assembly: GCA_030737815.1. NCBI lineage: Eukaryota > Viridiplantae > Streptophyta > Magnoliopsida > Asparagales > Amaryllidaceae > Allium > Allium fistulosum. The sequence goes on along the minus strand of CM060907.1, from coordinate 679,873,656 downwards.
CGTAATAGGTAAATTACCAAGTAAAATCAAATTGTTTTATGCACATGATCCCAGGTAAATTATCGAATATACTGTCGGTCAATTTGTTCACAGTATATATATAGTAGAGAGCCTTAAGATGATGATGACCGGAATAAAACTACTGTGCAATTTAATATGAAGTGACACGTCAGTTGTAATGCATGAATTATGTAGTTTAATGGGTAGAGTGTAGGAGATGGTGGCACGTTTTAATTTATCTGAAAAGTGTGTTGTAGTTAAAGTTAAAAACCAAATGAGAACGAAGTGAATAGAAATGTACAGACTGAAAGGATGAGCAGGAAAACAGAGTATGCAAATTATGGAGTAAAGAAAATATTGTGGCATCAGGATGCATGCATGACTATTCACTGACGAAAATAGTCATCTTAAAACAGAGTAACCTATAAACTAAACGGTGTTCATGCTATTTTTTATCGATCTGGTGCATACAGTCTTGGATGTAAAACGTAATATAACATCCAAATGTTACTCACTGAAAATTTGTACATCAAAACGAATGAAGTGTGTAAAAAAAATTGAGCGACGCGCGCGGGAAATGTCAATTAGTATATTTACAAACAGACTGCGTATGAACATAACTGTTTAAAAAAGAGTAACTGTATAGTGGAGAAAGGCTGATTGATAAGTTGTAGTAGTTTGTGTAAGAAAATATATTGTGTACGTAGCAAAAGGGGGCACGCTTTTAATAGGCTGAAAGTATATTATAGATAAACTGACAAACCAGATGAAGACGAAGTGCATATAAATGTACAGGCTAATAGGATGAGTACAAAAACGGAGTATGCAAATTATGGAGTAAAGCAAATGTTTTGGCATCAGCATGCATTCATGACTGTTCACTGACCGAAATAGTTGTATTAAAACAGAATAAGTTATAAACTAAACGGCGTTCATGCTTTTTTTGAATGATATGGTGCCTACGGTCTTGGGTGGAAAACATAATATAACATCCTAAATGTTGCTGACTGAAAATTTATACATCATAACCAACGCACTGTATCACCAAACTGAGCATAGAAATAGAGCTGCGCACAGGGGAAATGTCAATTACTATATTTACAAACAAATTAAGTGCGTAAGAATATTACTGTTTAAAATAGATTAACTTTATAGTGGAGAAAGGCTGAGTAATAACTCGTAGGAGTTTGTGTATGAAAATATATTGTGTATATTTGTTTTGTGTTTCTTGTATTAGATTTACTATTTAGGTTGTGTGCAACACAGAGTGCTCAATATGTGTAGCAGTCAGTACGGAGGTGTGTTTGGTGAGTAATGTTAATGTATTTTAAGTACCAATCAAAACAGTGAAATAATAGAAACATATGTGTAAACAGACACAGTTAATAAAAATTCAACGGCTGTAAATATTAGTCAAAGTAGTTGCACCAATTTTCTGGAGTAAATACTTGCAAATAAGAGTCACAGTCTTTGATACTCACGGATAAATGAGTAAGCATTGATGCATGTAGTTCTTTGGTTATCGGTTACTATTTTCAGTTGTATATTTTATGTGTATATTATAGTATTTGGAATTTGATACTCACATGGTAGTTTGTTGTTAGTGATTTATGTAATAGCCAAGGGATAATGTTGGTAACAATTTTTTAAGTTACTTAGCTGACAAAGCTAATCTGTTTGCTAATTATGCTGGGTGTAATCAGAATAGTTTCTAATTGTTGTATATTTAATTTTTTCTTCGTTTAACACTGCTAGAAAGGTGGATATTTATGATTGAAATTTATTCAAGCTAAAGTAGAAAAAATATATTGAATCATGTTTTTAATGAAGTATACTGTTTATGAGTAGTACGAAAGAAAGTTAAGAGTGAAATGCTCTCCTTTTCGTTTGGTAATGAAATTTTGTTTCATGGGCAGTGGACAGGATTCCTTAATTCAATTTGTTATTGTAGAATATCCTTATCTCGTATTTTTAACCTGCTTTGTTATTTTATATATCAGCCTAAATTACTCATGGTTTTGTAAAAATATGTATATTACTGTGCTTGTACAACTTTTTTTATTCATTGTATTACAAAATGCAGTATGTTAAAGCATGCTTGGTAGTACGAACAGTTAATTAAGAGACAAAATGTTTTGAAGGTAAATACTGTGAAATGCAAAGAGGGAACCGATATTTCAGTTGATGCATTGGAAATCAAGACCAACGGATAAACACGTTTTGTTACTGGGAACTCATAGTTTCATAGGAAAGCTGGCTGAAAGTAATCGACTGTTTATCAAGAAATGGTCATACTAAAAACGGTATATATTTCAAAATGGTAAAATCAAAATTTGCAGTAGAGATTCATTTTAACATCAACAGTAAGCGTGATTAATAAGGAGTTGCTATGCTGAACCAAATGAAAAAAACGCAGTAGTTAATATAGAATCTACATTTGCAGAAAAAACAAATTGTAGCATTAACAAAACAAAGTAGGTGGATACATAGGTGCTATATTAAACGTGGAAGCAAAAGACAATGTTGCTTACAGAAATGGATACTTTAGTACAAAACCAGTTAGTAAGTAGTAGTAAATCAGCTTGAACATTGTTCTTCAAAGCTATTTCTGTTTTCAATCCTTATTTCTACCCTGACTCTTATTCACATCTTCATCTTTCTTTGTGTCAGCCAAAAGAATAGAATAATTAATTACTAAATGTTCCAGCAATGCATCATTTTTAATTGTCAATGATACAATACCTCTATGATTATTCCACCTTTAACTCTAGATTTAGCTCCCGTTTGAGCAGTTAGCTTCGTAGGCTTTATTTTCAAAATCCATGTTGTTCTGAAAGGGGGAGATTTGATAACTATGAATTTGAATAAAATAGCCAGTAGGCTTTCCTGTGGAGTATCCGCATTATGGTTTTAAATTTTCCTGCAATGAAGAAGGAAATAGAAAACTAAGTATAATCTTGTTGATAGAAAGTAAAGCTATATGGTGAAAGAAAACACTTTAATTTAACTCTTGCTTATTTTACATTGATTAAATAATTTATTTTGTTAATATTTTCATACACTACAAATTATGACAATTCTGTATATGGATCTGCCATTACCTTTTCATAGAGCAAGTCTCCGTGTGTGTGTGTTTGTGTGTGTTTATTTTTATACATAAAGTTGAAATATGAGGTGGAGCCTTGGCCTCACACCAATTTTCTGGAGTAAATACTTGCAAATAAGAGCCACACACCATGGTAACATTCTTTGGCCTGAGAGAGAGAGAGAGAGTAGGATGAGGAATCCACAACAGTTGGCAGTCCTGAATGCGTAGTCCAACATTTTTGTTAACTGCAGTAGTAGATAGTGATAAGAAATGCGAAAACTCAAATTCACAGTATAACACCAGACAGTGAATCAGTTGTACAACATAGAGCAGCATTAACATGCATGAGCTACTCTACCCATTTCTTTTAGGAAAACAAAAACCTAACATATCAGTGCAAACCCGTAAATATTCAGTCGAACAAAGAGACCAGTTGACAGTAAATATAATCATAACAAAAAGTGTAAACTGGAATAAAGCGTACATTAGTTGGCAGTAACAGTAATAAGTGGTACATTGATGTCATGATACTTCGCCTCTTGCAATGATTCCACTAATCGGAGTATCGAGCTCTTTAGTTCCATGGATTGCAAGCGACAACTGACATGGAGTGATTGGTTCCACCGTCAGCAGTACGACAACAGGTTTAACTGTTAAAATAGATGTAACTCGGTGGACAAGTAAATAACCGCGTAAAAGAAAATTGTTTAACGTAGTTGGTGACAACGGTTAAAATATCAAAATTGGAATAAGAAACCGCATATATAATATGATTAACGCTCCAGCCTGTAATATTAAGGTGCTTTTATTTAGTTTCTTGTCAATCATCTGCTAATAATTTTGTAAGCAAGCAGGGAAAAAGTGGTAGATAAAATAAGCAAGTACATTATATTCAATGAAAATGTCAGCAGTAAATGGAGGGTGGAAGATAGGCCATAAATTAAAAGATGTGTGTAATATTGCGGTAGATAAACAGCAGAGTCGTCGGGTGCAGTATATTCAGTGTATGACTTAAACTACCAGAAATGGACCAACCATATTTTTGTTTACCTTTATACTATTAATGCAACAGGGTAATAAAAGAAGCATAGAACTATGATAACATGGTGCAGTTTGGTTTACTTTCTGTGGGTATACCATTTGAGAAACCGTAAACAAATGAACAAATTATAGTTACCAAGCAGAGAATGAAGAAATTCAGTTATTCCAACCAAATTATACTAACCCAGGTAAAGGATGTAACATATTAAAAAGGTTAAGATAGAATTAAAAGCGCCCATTGAGAACAAAGAACTCTAGCATTAGTTAAGTGACCATTGTGGAAGGCATGGTGGCAGTAAATAAAAGATTGTCATCTTAACATCATATTTTGAAGCGTAGAGAGGGATAATTAATTAATTTGTAATATAACAATCGTCCATAAATGGTTGTAAAAAAGGCGAACATGATATTGAAGAAAGTTAAGCATACTATTTTTCGATATGACAGCAATCAAACTGTATGCAAATGAATACTAATTTGTAGGTCAAACTATATATAAAAAGAAGATATCCTACTGTACGACGTCCAATATGACTACCTACTGGACTGGCTTATTTAAGTACAACAGTTGCAGTTTGTCCTTCGCTCGTACGGAACTCAGACTGAGATATTGTACGTGGTTATTTCTAAAACAAACCACAGCAGAAGTTATATGACAGCATATATATTGGCAGACAGACCAAATGGTTGAGATATGAATTCAGACTGAGATATGAATGTGGTTGTGATATCGTGTGGGTGAACAATACCACTGCCTCCCCTCCCAGTTATGAGATGCAGCAAGTCTATGAACGACCATTTACCCTAAACCAATGTTGAAACCGGTACAATACTTCGTCTAAAAACCATAAATTTACGGTGCTAACTGAGTCATACAGAAAAAATGAGTAGGCAGTACTAAATGGGAAAGGGCGATGAAATGCACACAGGGGAAAGTTTTTTATGCACATGTCAGTTTTCGTTGTCAGATATATATACAGAAAGAGAACAATTTGCTGCTGAAAGGAATTGGTAGTGCAAGAAAATGGTAGAACACAATGAACGTTGTTATAATGCAGTATACTGTACGTAGAAATATAGTACAGTAACTGATGCGCAGTGAAAGTAACGATTTGTTTGTGAACCATGGACTGTTAAATGATATGGAGGAAAAATTATAAATAAAAATGGGAAATGAAATTTGTTGCACATGATCTACAAAGAAATTATTCAGCTGCCAGCAGACCATTAACCATTGCAGAGTACATGGGTACTGCCCATGGGTAGCAGTCGTGCTGACAGTACGTAAATGTTTTTTCGGTTTTAGTCGAGTTTGCCATGCACAACTAACAGGAATGGCCATAGTGAGTAAACATGAACTACCGATTTGATCTGCCTACGCCCAATCCTATGCATAGTCATAGGATTTCACATAACTCATAAGGGTACTAAATTCAGTCATTTACATAGCACACATAAAAGATATAAGTAAAATAATGTGCATTTCTTCGTGACACAAATTTTGAATAAGACCAGCTAAACAGTTGTATTTCTTCCAAATTGTAAGAACACCTAAACAGTTGTATTTTGGTCTAATATGATAACTGTTTACTGTCGAAAGCGTACCACTTAAATCCGAGACATGGGGTAATCAAGCATAATCTCTATTTCTAGAACACAGCCACGCTATCAATACGGATATGGATAAATAGTTGCTATGTTTGTATGGTAAAAGCCAATAGTTCTGACAATTAGTATGTATAAGAAATCAGTTATGAACATACAATTTGACTTCACAGTGAATAAGGACTTACTGAAAACTTAACTGAAACCAATCAGGTGAAAAAAACTGAGCATCGTTTTCTGAGAATGATTAATTTTTCAGAATAGAAATCATTACAGTCATTATGCTGTCAACAGTGAAGTAACTACGGGGCATTGTAATTGCAGTAAACATTTTTGGACGAAAAAAGGACAAATTTTAACGACCTGTAATTGAAGCTATGCACAAACGTCAAATATATAGTTATTACATAAATTAAGTTGAAATGCTGATACAGATCATGTAAAAAAATAAAGACAGGAACATGAAACGGGATAGTAGCACATAAAACAGGTGCAGTATTTCGTAAAATTAACAACCTTACAATATGAATAATGTTGACCTAGATATGTTAAAACTTAAAACTTATTGACCATACTGTCCTAGTTAGTGCGCGGTGGAAATAATGAAAAAGGTTAGCTGCCTATGTCATTATCCTTATATGTATACATATATATTGGTATGTATATGTATGTATATACGCATATATATGCATAAACAGTATGGTGCGAACGGAATATGATGAAGTAGTCAACAGATGCAAACTGGTTTAAAAATATATCTCTGCAGTTCATAAATGATGAAACGTAATAATTAGCGAATAAAACTCAGTTCAAAAAAATCTCAGTACAAACTATATTGACGAATAGTGACAGTAGGACATAAGGAAGTGCAAATTGGTTTGAGGGACAGTGGCAATGAATACATACCGTGCCAGGGTGGAATACAGTATCATCCAACCTGATTTCCTGAAAAAGACAGCGTAGAGCAAGTTACAGTGTTGTATATGGTATGATAAAAAAGAAAGCACATACTGTATTATGTCTCAACTGACTATGTATACGGTAAACACTGATTTATGACAATATAATCTACAGATGTATAGTGGCAAGATGTATGAGTATGTTCTTGTTCGAAATAAATTTTCTCTATCGACTAATTCCTATTACTAACACGGGTACCAGTATCGAATATGCTCCTAAATCATCTTGTAGGCGGATGAATAAAAAATCATACAACACATAAACATTGTAGTCTATATGTTGGTCAGTGGGGCATAAATACGGAATATAAACATAAAGCTACATGCGTCAACGGTATATGTTGGTCAGTGGGGCATAAATACGGAATATAAACATAAAGCTACATGCGTCAACGGTTATAAACATCAACAAACGTAAAGGATTTCAGACGGTAAGCAAATGAACATTTAACTTGTTGACTACATTGCGTCTGAAAATCGTGTCCTCGAGTTATGTAAAAAAACAAATCGCACATTGCAGGTGAACAATGATGCAGTGATAATTTCCATGGACAGTCGGAGGTCAACATCATTTTTCCGTAAAGTTGTCAGTACATGGCTTGAAATTGTATTTACTATATGGCGTTAAACTGGAAATGTACATACGTATTGCCGGGAAAAAACCGGGTATAACAAAAAAAGGAAATCTAAAATTTTGCAACTGTTAACAGTGCGTTGTAATCAGGAGGACGAAAACAGAGGCCCATCTGTGTGCAACTGAAACGGAAACATGTGTTGTATAACTGTTGTAAACTGGTGTTATGAGCAACACTGTTAGGTCAAAAGAGGTAGAAAAAAGTAGTGATAATACAGCAATCGTTTTCAACACTCTTGGTGACCAACTACCTGGTCCAGGTAACCACCTAACATAAGCTGGGAGTTACAATGATGAGTGCATAGATATGGAATTGAGTACATGGGGAGAAATAACCTGAGCTGTTTGTAACTCATCCAGTAAGTTACGAAAAGGGGAAGATAGAGCAACGCAGAGGGGTATAACCCTGACCCAAACTACTGTGTCAGTGGTATTCAATCAGTTTGAACCAGTTTAGGGATTTAACTGCAGAGCCAAAAAAAATCCCGGACGTAATGAATACTGCGAACAACTCAGTATAACTACAATTATTTCCAAGTTCGAAATGTAGCACAGAATTTGGAAATTAGTGGTAGAAGAGGAACTGCAGTTCCATATATACAGTGCAGTACAGACGAAACTGGTGGACAAAGAAACAGTGTTGAACAGCAGCGCAGACAGTGAATGTGTGTGGAGTCGAGGAAGAAAATTGTTGATACGGTAGGGAGTTTGAACAGAAACACTCTCGGCGTACTCAGCCACAATCCGCGGTGGTAGGTCGATCGGGAAGAAAAGTGGATACCAACCGCTGGCCTGGTTATAGCGAATTGGAAGAGAGTACAGTTGGAACTTAGCCAACATAAAGTGCTAAGGACGGTGGGCGGCATGTAGTGATTTGGGGGCAAAAAAAACTGCAGATTAGGAAGTGAGTAGGACTAACCTTGGATACCCTCTTGATGGAAATCTTGGTGAAGGCTGTGGAGGAAGAAAATCGCTGCGGGCAAAGCGGTCGATGAAGTTGAGGGTGGGAAAAACGAAGGCGAGATGCGGGCAGCTATGTAGAAGAAGGGGAAGATAGGAAAAGCAAAGTTGGGAATGAGGGTATGTAGGACTGGTTGGTAAGAGCGGCGGTTGAGGACATCGACGGTTGTGGAGATGGTAAAGGGGAGAGAGGAAATGCGTTTGGCAGTTGATAATTAATGAAACTGGAGAAAGGGAGGAGGACTGAAAAAGGACAGGTGTCGGTACCACAGTGCTCTGGTTTCTCCTTTCCTATTTAAGTAATAGATAGATAGTTGTAATACATTTGGTGTCACACTTTTTTGGTGTCAACGTGAACTACCAAAAATGCCCTTTTGTGGATGTTATTAAATCCCTTAAAATTAGGATTTATATGTCATAATGTGGCACCTAACACTTCAACAAGCGAATCAAGTTCGAGCAATGCTCAAACTTTGCAACAGACATGTTAACAGACAAGGAATTAGTGAACATGTCTGTTGCTTTCTCTTCGGTATGAATCTTCTTAAAATGTAACTGCTTTTCTTCACTTATAGAGACAAGGAAAGACTCTCTTACCTTTATATACTCTATCCTTGGACTAAACGCCAGATTCTCAGCTAGATGTGTTGCGCTTTGACTATCACAATTTACTATTATATCCCATGAACAAAACCTAAATCACACAACAACTGCTTCAACTAAAGTGCTTCCTTAGTTGCTTTAACAGCAGCTATCAATCCTACCTCTGTAGTAGACAAGGCGACTATAGTTTGTAGCCTCACTCTCTAACTAATAGTTGTCTTTCCAAGTGTAAAGACATAACCTAAAGTTAACTTCCTTCGATCTCTATCTCCGACATAATCAGAATCGCAAAATCCAACCAAGCTGAAATCTTTCTTCGTGCCGTAAAAAACAAGCCCATAATATACTAATCCTCTAAAATATATCAAATTGTACTTCATTATTTCCCAGTGTGCTTTCCCTGGATCAGCGATATAGCAACAAACCAAACCAACTGTCTATGCAATATCCAGTCTCATGCAGACCATAGCAAACATCAAACTTCCAACCGCACTAGCATAAGGTATCTTCTCCATATAAGCTTCATCTTCGTCTGATATAGAAGAGCCCTTCTCTGAAAGCTGAATGTGCAACGACATGCGAGATCGCCTTCACCTTCACCATGCTGAACCGAGCTAGAACTTTTTGAATATATTCTTTCTGTGTCAATCTCAACACCTTCAACTTTCTCTCTTTCTAAATTTCTATCCCTAAATTATTCTTTCTAATTCTGAGATATCCGATGGCAACGATTCTATGTCAAACACAACTTTATGAACATGATTTCTTCTCAATGCCGCCTTCTTCTTCCACTACCACTTCTCAAAATCATTATTTCTATTCCACTTCTTTATAGCCAACCGTGAACCGAATGCTACATATGAACCCTAGTGTAGGGTGCATACTCCTAGATAGGTCTAACCTTCTCACTTCCGTTTCCATATCCTGCCATTTTATCAATCATCTTCAACCTCTAGGCTTCAACAACAACCTTCAAAGCTTTAATACCAGACTGTTGGGGTAAATTCGCATGAATGACTATAAATCAATCCAAATGCACACGGAAGAAGTAAGATCATGTTGTAGTTTGCTAAATCAAACAACAACAAGAGAATTCAAAAAGCAAATCATAGAAAGGAAATATAAATAGAGAGTTCACATACGGATTTATAGTGGTTTCACTATTGTTAGAATAGTGTACATCCACTTTGGAGCATGGAGATTTTTATTACTTTCTAAAAAAGAATTTTTTAAGAAGACTGATAAAGAAGTCGAGAAGAATAATAAAAATACAACTTGAGATGATGATGATTCTAATCTCTAACAATGACTATCTTTATATTGAGATTATTACTTAGGATTGAAGTATTGATTTATGATAATAAATCAATGCATAATTAATTCTCTTATTCATATGGGAAACGTTTACTCATTTGATTTTTCCAGTTTTCTCCAATTTTCATATGCCTGCTAAGATGCCTTCTTTAATCAGTTGACTAGAAAATTAATTGTTTACTTCATTCTTCCAAAATAATTCTCCTTCTTACGTAGATAATTCATTTTCATCATTAATTATATAAAAGAGGCAATATATTTGAGTCATTATCTCAAATAACTCTCGAGTCTTTTGTAATTGAATATATTGTATCACCGAAATCAACAATATCTTCCAAATCTTCTTTAATATGGAAATATTGTATCATGGAAATCTAACAAAAACCATTTCCCATTTCAACTTGCCATAGCCAAAATTTCCCTTTCTCAATTTCACCATTTTACATTAAAAAAACGATAAAAATTAGAAAAATAATCATATATATTTGGATTCTATGCTATATAAATGGCTAATATATTCAAAATTTTGTGGAAAAATTGTATTAATTAATAAATGGCAAAATAATTCATTGTATTAATTTTTGTCACTAATTTATAACAAATATAAATTTACATTAGCTAATCTCAGAAATTAGCTAGCAACTTAGTTATGTTGACAACCTAATGTGAACCCAGTTCAATATTTAAACAATTACTAAAGCATGTACGAACTTTGCTGAACTACAATATCAAACACGAGTTCAGTTGCTTATAGATCATTTAGGCAAATTCTAATTTCTAGTTTTTATTAAGCTTGTAACACCTTGAAAATTTAGTGGAAAATTTGATAAGAAATTTAAATTTAAGTATAACAAGGACTAAAATGAAATTTTCAAAAATATCTGAATTTGGCTACAAAACTTACACCATTGCATTTGTAGTGATTTTTTTGGACAATTTTCATGTATAATACCTTGAAATTGGAGTTAGTATGGAGAAGTTACAAACGTTTGAAAATTTGAAAACTGAAAAACAGAATAAATTAAAATAAAAGTTTTGTAATAAATCATTTTCACCGAGGGACACCCTATGGTGTGTCAGTCAACGTGAAGCATTCGATTGGTCTATCCTAGCGGTTGACTGTTGACATATAATTTTGGTGACCTAGAGCGACGATCGGACAGAGACGATTGAACTAAATATATTTTTCTTCCATGCCAAGTTTTTGATATGTGTCTGTGATGAAACCAAAGATTCTATAGGGTCAATCTAACGCTCCATATCATTTTGTAACCCGTATAAATAAACACCTAAGCTAACCCTAATTTCATTAGAAAACTTACTGCATACTGAAGCTATGCCAAAATTTCTTCTCTCAACCTATAAAAAATTTCTTTAAAAATAAATTACAAAACAAAGTACGAGAGCACTAGTAAATCGGATCAAGGAGGGGCAAGCTAGTTGGTGACGATTCCCCAATGGAGTTTAGAGTTAGAGCTTGGATCTGAAGTGAGCAGAAACGAGTTTAATAAGTTGATTATTTACAGTTAATTTCCACTTATTCTATCTGATCTTGGATGTTTGTAATCAAACTGTAAACCCTGATTGTTTAAACCAAAAATTTGAATTAGAATTTGAAATCGATATAAATTGGCTAATATCATTTTTACCCAAGTCAAACCCCTTTCTATTATTGAATAAAGCCTTGAAAAATTGGTTAACCCCAAATTAAAAAAAATTAAACTGGTGTAAATCTATGAATTTGATACCAATAAGAAGTAGGGTAAAATTGCAAAGACTAGTTAGTGTAAATCGATGCCTTGGGTTCACTATGTAAGTCCAAAATCTATCAAATTAACAAATAATTAAAAATTTAATAACTAAAAATTGAAAACCTTAAAGTCCACACTTTGACCAGTCGACCGTTCAATCAGAGCAGTCGACCGCTTGATGACTGAAATGCATAATTTGAACCTCTTCTTAAGGCCTAGATTGGAAATAAAACTATTAGTTTCATGCATAATCGTATTTTATACATATGTGTGGATGTTAGAGATGGTATGGAAGCTAGTTCCCTATGAGACGACACTAGGATGTTGCGGGGTCATGTAAATGCACTTTACCCAATAGGGGTTGATGTTTGGACTAGGGGCGATTCTATTGCAAATTGCACTTACAGGAGGTTCTATGGTGGATATGCAACATTGACTAATGCCTGATGAAGTGTGTGGGCCCAGCATAAGAGGACTCCTTGGTATTCACGATTCTGACACGGCGTGCTACTGTTTTATTGTAACATCCCGTATCTAGAGGCCAAAAACTAAGCGCTACAGATGTTGCAGTCATCTATAGTATTAACTTCTGGTGACAAAATACGGTAATGCTAATGGTACTCATAATATCAGAAGCACTTGAATAAGAACAAAATCACATATCTCCAAAAACAACTTTTTACTGATTACATTTCAAAACAAATTCATATCCAAGTTACATAATCCCATAATGTTTCCCATGTAAAGATCAGTTATAATCATTACAGAAATACGCCAAGAGCGACATATGACGATGCCCTCTTGGTTGATCAAAGCAATATAGTCATATCTGACATTATATACACAACGGAAATAAACAGTATAAACTGCAACTCCTAATTAGCTATCCAATAGTCACCTGCTCGTCTCTGGAATCTTTATTTGTCAAAACTAAAACCTGTAAACCTCAACCCTCAGCCTACTCAAATCATTTTTGAGCACTCGAGAGTTTAAGGGAAAACAAAAACTTCGAGTCAGACATAAAGCCTAGTGTGAATAATACTGTTACATCTCGGTTTACTGTTATTAAGTGAGACCACGTCGCTTAACGGAACGGGTTTTCCCTCACTAATATCCTCTTTAAAACATGTATTTTGCAAATCTTTTCTTGCAACCAAACTGGTTAATCAAACTGATTATAATAATAATAATAGCTATGTCCGTTAAGCTATAATCTTGTAACTAATGGACTATCTATCCACAAGTAATAAATGGACTATCTGTCCAATCTAAGATCATCAGCAATATTTCCTAAGTTAGGTTATAGGAAATTTCTGAAATTAGAGAGAGATTGATATGGAGAAGAAGAAGAGGATGCTTACCTAAGCTTCTCTTTGATGTTGGAGCTAGAATTTGTATTTCCTAATCAATCTAGGGCTTGGAATTCTAATTTCCTTTTCTCTTCCACCATTTTTACTTTAGCTAAAGAATATAAGGAAATGAGAATGAATGAAGAGGAGAGTGGAGTGTTAGGGTATTAGATAGGTTGGTGGGCTGAAACCCAAACCCAAAGCCCTAAATGAAAATATCAAAATTATACTCAACTTCAAACATATCGATGTTTATACTCAAAAAAGTTGTAAACGTCATTTTGGACTCAATGGAAGTGGTCTCGAGTCCCAATTCGACTGTTTATAAAAAGTAGCTTTTCAGACTTTAATCCGATTAACGATGCTATATTTAAATAAAACATTTAAATATACAATCGTAAAATATGGGGGTTGTTACAGACTCCCCTCCTTAAAGAAATTGCATTCTCTCCATAATTAAGAGGAAGATAAAAAGTAACAACCATACTAAGGCATAACAACACAAAAGAAGAAATTTGGAAATGAGAAGTTCACCTTTAAAAAGCACGAGAGAGTAAGTCCGGATGTGTTCGCTCGATGAATTCTCTGGATTTCCAAGAGCAATCCTTAGGATTTGAGGACCATTGAACTTTCACAAGCGGAACATCTTTATTTCGAAGGCGTTTAACCTCCGAAGCAATGATACGAATAGGATGTTGCTCATAAGTCAAATTAGGCGAAACTTCAATTTCTTCAATAACACCGGGCTTAAGAATAGAATCAGAATCTCGAAGGCATTTCCGTAGTTGAGAGACGTGGAATACGTCATGAATAGCAGAAAACTGAGTCGGTAATAAAAGACGATAAGCCACTAAACCAATGCGTTTGGTGATGGGAAATGGACCAATATATCGAGGCGCTAACTTTCCCGATCGACTGAAACGCACAACACCCTTCATAAGTGAAACACGAATAAACATAAAATCTCCCACAGAAAATTCTAATTTCCTTCTTTAATTATCGGCATAGGATTTTTGTCTACTTTGAGCTTCTTTCATCCTATGACGAATAAGGTCATTCCTTTCTGTGGCATCACGAATAAAATATGGACCTAAAACCAGCTTCTCACCGGCTTCAAGCCAACACGAAGGAGATCGGCATGGCCTTCCGTAGAGTGCCTCAAAAAGTGCCATACCAATACTAGATTGGAATCTATTGTTATAGGAAAACTCAACAAGAGAAATATGATCTTCCCAACTTCCATCAAAATCAAGAACACATGCACGAAGGAGATCTTCAAGAGTTTGGTTCACACGCTCGGTTTGTTCATCGGACTGAAGATGATAAGCGGTGCTAAAATTAAGCTTTGCTCCCAAAGCTTTTTGAAGACCTTTCCAAAATCCACTAGTAAACAATGGATCATGATCGCTAAGAATAGTAGTAGGAACTCCATGCAATTTAACAATTTCTTTAACATAGAGTTTGGCCAAAAGAGGTACGGTCCGATTGGACCGAACGGGAATAAAATGGGCGGATTTTGTAAGTCTATCGACAATCACCCATAAGCTGGCATGGCCCGAACGAGAATGAGGAAGACCGTCAATAAAGTCCATGGAAACTTGATCCCACTTCCAAACTGGAATGTCCAAAGGTTGCAATAACCCACCGGGCCTTTGATGCTCGGCCTTAACGAGTTGGCAAGTCAGGCAACGCTTAATAAAGTTAGCAATGTCGGATTTCATTCCATCCCAATAATAAAGTCGCTTCATATCCGCGTACATTTTACTACTACCGGGATGAATGGTAAATTTAGAACGATGAGAATTTTCTAAAATGTCTTTACGAAGATCAAAAATATTTGGCACAATAAGTCTACTAAATTTTCGAATATCGCCACGAGCACCGATTTCAAAGTCTTTCAAACCATCATTATCAATTTTATCCCTACAACTTTGGCTAAGAAGGGCCAAATCGGGATCATGCCTTTGAGCTTCAAGAATGCGGTCTAAAAGAGAAGGATGAGCCTCAAGGCTACATAATACAAGAGATGAACATGAATTGGATTCACAATCTCGAATCTCATAAGTGGATAAAATCTCGAGATCATTCCATTCGGATATCATCATAGAAACAACCGCTTGTTGCTTTCGACTAAGGGCATCGGCAACACGATTTCCCTTTCCGGGAGTATAAAGTATATCAAGATCATAAGATGCAAGGAACTCGAGCCAACGTTGTTGACGCAAATTAAGGTCCATTTGAGAAAATAAATACTTCAAAGATTTATGATCGGTGTAGAGAACAAATTTCTCTCCCAAAAGATAATGACGCCAAATTATAAGGGCGAAAACAATGGCCGCGAGCTCTAAATCATGATTGGCATATCTAGTCTCGGTAGGCTTTAATTGTCTAGAAGAATAAGCAATAACACATTCCCTTTGCATGAGAACGGCACCCAAACCAACACGACTAGCATCGGTATAAACAATAAAGTCTTGGTTCCCATCGGGAATCACAAGAATAGGAGCATCGGAAAGGAGTTCTTTTAATTTCTGAAAAGCAGCTTCACATTTGTTTGACCAAATGTACTTAACTCCCTTCTTTGTCAAATTAGTAAGAGGTGTAGAAATTTTAGAAAAGTCTTTTATGAAACGACGGTAATAACTCGCCAATCCGAGAAAGCTACGAATTTCCATCACACTCTCTGGTCTCTTCCAATTTTGAATCGCTTCAATCTTTGAAGGATCCATGGAAATTCCGGATTCAGAAATAATATGTCCCAAAAATTTGACACGAGATTTCCAAAAGTGGCATTTAGAAAATTTTGCTTTTAATTGGTTGCTCCTAAGAGTTTCCAACACAACCCGAAGATGTTCCTCATGCTCTTCCTCGTCTTTTGAATAAACAAGAATATCATCGATAAAGATGAGAATGAATCGAATGAGGAAGTCTTTGAAAACTTGATTCATAAGATCAACGAAATAAGCTGGAGCATTCGTTAAACCAAATGGCATAACAATAAGATCCATAACGAGTACTGAACGATGTCAAAGGAATACTATCCTCTACAATGCGAAGCTGATGAAAACCAATTGCTAAGTCTAACTGTGAAAAGACTTTAGCACCACTAAGTTGATCGAATAGATCATCAATCCGAGGTAAGGGATATTTATTCTTGATGGTGAGATCGTTAAGCTTGCGGTAGTCAACGCAAAGCCTTAGTGTACCTTCAGATTTCTTCACAAAGATAGATGAAGCTCCCTATGGAGAGGAACTAGATTGAATAAACTGCTTCGCTTCCAATTTGAATAATTGTTTACGCATCTCCTCATTTTCTCTATTGTACATACGATAAGGAGGACGAGTAATAGGTAGAGCTCCAGGGATTGGATTAATTCTGAACTCTATTGCTCTCTTAGGTGGTAATCCTAAAACGGGCTCAAATATATCGGGAAATTCACGAACAATGTGAATGAGGGAAATGACATCTTCCTCATCGTCATTGTGAGGATTTAGAGAATATAAGGATGCTCCCGAATTGGAATCTGAATCTTTAAGAACAAGAGAAATCTGCTTAACAGATTGAGGATGTCGAAGATATATAGTCTGCTCAGGACATAGGATATGGGCTTCATAACGGTTAAGCCAATCCATTCCCAAAATCATTCCGAAACCTAAATAGCGCATAACATGCAAATCGGCTTGGAAAGCATAATCACATAAAATAATTTCGACATCTTTACAAAGTAAACTGAGTGTTGCGGATCCACCAACCGGATTCGCAATCCTCAATGAAGTCATCAAGCCAATAACATTCAAAGACAAAGCATCAACAAGTTCTTTTGATATAAAAGAGTGAGATGCACATGTATCAAAAGAACTCGAATAGGAAGATCACGAAATATAATAATGCCATCAAGGATAGAATGAGAAATACCTTGACCAAGAGAAGTGTTACTAGGGGCTTGCACCACATTTAGCTTTCCCTCTTTCTTGCTTTGAAGCTTGGGACACATCGATATAGTATGACTTAAACTCTTGCAATAGCGGCAAGAAAGGGGCTTCAGGCACTTGTTCGCATAATGGTCCTTAGAACCACAATTGTAACATTCTCCACGACGAGAGGTAGGAGTATTTGCTAACGAAGTTGCTTGCTTCCCTTTCTTGTTGGGATTAGGCTTGAATTTAAAAGGCCTCTTCTTATTGATGTTTTGTTTGACTTCAACATCACTTTCTTTATCGGCCTCTTCGAGTCGAAGAGCGATATCAACAAGCTGATCGAAAGAAACTTCTAGTTTCAGAAGTAATGGCTTTTTGAGGTTCTTATTCAACCCATAAACAAATCTCTGATTTTTCTACAATGGGGTATTAATATACTTGACCCCATATTTAGATAGAGATTCGAAAGATGCGAAGTAATCCATCACAGAAGATTCACCTTGAACAAGGTCAATAAAGCGTCGAGCTAAAGATACTTTTTCAACTTCCGGCACAAATTTCGAATCGAACCTTTCCCGGAATTGCTCCCAAGTAAGGTCCGCCTCAATAATTTTCGAAATCAGAAGCTCATACCAATCTAATGCTCTTTCTTGGAGCATGCTAGAAGCCACTTGGACTCAATGAAGATCAATAAGATTCATGTGGGAAAAGATGCGATTGCATGTTCTAAGCCAAGCTTGGACTTCTATAACGCTTTCAGAACCCTTGAAAGGCCTTTCACCCAAGTTGGTGTAATCACTACACAAGCGTGCAAACCCAGATTTAGGATGAGTAGGCTCTGGAATGGGTCCGATAGCTTGAGCATTCTTCACAAGATCTAAAACTTGTTAAGCAGACATGAATACTCCATCCTGAGGAGTAGCACTAGATTGACCGGCACTGGGACGGCCTGGTCTAACCATTTCTCTTCTTTAAGAAAGAAAGAAGAGGAAAAAGGTTATTCACAGAATGAATATCAAGCAAACTTGATTGATAAAACAAGGCATCATAAAAGAAAATAGGATAAAACGGTACGAAGACTCGAATTAAATCCTATGGCATGATTCCTAAGGAAGACTTAAGACAATGATCCTTGCTAGATTATTCTACAGTGTTCTGAAGTTTGGCTCTGATACCAAGCTGTAGCGTCCCACCTCTATACTCACACTAGACAAGGACACTACGGTGTAATGTCGTCGACTAGCGTGAAGAATAAGGCTGTTGAGGAGCGACCATCTGTGTAATTGCTTTGTGCGAGTACTGATATGCCAGATAATATAACTTACATTTCGTTTCAAGAGGAAATCCGACATATCAAATACAAACTCAAAGCTACGACACAGTGGCTAGGTGGCCTTCGGAAACAAATATAGAAATAAACATAACACAAATCAGTCATAGATAATCATATCAGTAAGGCGGAAACAGATATGAACATAACACATTAAAGTGTACATCAAAGTAGTGGTCAAACTAGATCCACTACATCACAAAAGAATAGGTACAAGTGCTAGACAAAAGAATATATATACATCAAGGAGTCTCTATCTCGAATGTATAATAACAAAATCTACTAATCTAAAGTAGTTAGCCAAAAATCAGATGATAGTCCCAGATAAGAAGTCAAGCAAAATCACCTGAAATACCTCGGTCTGACCCGAGTATTATTTAAGAAGAAAATAATAAACGGATCAGTCTAGCTATAAATATCAGATAAAATAATATAGGATAAGAGATATGGCCAAAAACGTATGATAACAATAATGCCATACTGTGACAAGTATACATCAAATAACAACAAAAATCATACAATATCTCAAATCATCTCAAAACACCAAAAAGAATCACATTCTTTAAATTATTCACCAAAACACAAATATTGATAGAGCTTATCAATGCAAACCACGAAAATTGGTGAAATACAAATTCTAGAAATCACAACCAGAAATCCAGAAATCACAAAGGGGGAAGGCCTATCACAAACGGGAACATGTAAACTCGCCAACACGTGTATCACAAATGGAACGCTATTCCATGGTCGCTAACCATCAAATTTTAAGCCGAAGCTCCACAAACGGCCTGAAGACCACGGGTCGCTACCCCGCCAAATTTGAGCCGAAGCTCCATAAACAGGGTTTAACCCCCCACAAACAAAGAGACGTCGCATATTGCTAGTTTAAATCACAAAATGATCATCATTGATCAATAAAAAGTGTGAATTACACTAAGCTAGTAAATAGATGAGTTTAGCTTCATGTCTCATAACCACTGGCTTAACTTAAATATTTACGAACAAATTGTAAATTTACACTCGAAATTTTCACAAGATTTCAATCGAACAAGTCTAAGAATTAACCGACAATGTAAACGCAAGCATTTCATACCACTTGTTTTGCTAAGCCGTTTAATTATATTTCTCATACGAATGAGGTAAAGGTCTATATATACTAATAGATTGGAAAACGGTTTTATAAACGTGATTTGTATAAAAATTAGAGTTGGAATCATATTTGTAAAAGAGTTTGAATATTTACTATTAGTATAGTAAACCTTTGTATTTTAAAGTGACAAATCACAGAAATGATTGTAGAAACAATCAATCACCAAAAATTCACATACAAAGACGTGTATCGAATCCATTGAAATCGATACCAAATCCATCAAAATGGATATTCCCAAAAATCCCGAGAAAGAAGTCATCAAAGTCGATAATAAATGATAACAACTCTCCGGATCAACAAAAATCGATTAAACAATGGAAATCCACACAAAACAGCCCAAATTAGGCAAAATGCACAGTTCCAAACGTCTGGGGGTTAATCCCGATGTCTGGATTTGAATTCTGGAAATTTCCCAGAAGTTACTAGACATTTGAAAACTCAAACCAGACGTCTGGTTTCGAATCCAGACGTTTGGATTTGTTCTCTGGAAATAATCCAGAGAACACCTAGACGTCTGAAACTTCGAATCAGACGTCTAAGACCCATCCAGATGTCTGATCTTGAATTTCAAACGTCTGGAAATAGTCTCTGCCTTTTTTTTAAATTCTGCGTGCATATATTTTTGCTCCAGGTCCAAACTAGACGTCTGGACATGGTCACCAGACGTCTGGTCACTTGGTCTGGGCAACAATTTGCCTAGGCCAAAGTGGCCAAAACGAATCGGGAGCGATCAGACGAGCAACGACGACTAAGGATTTACGTCAAGTGACAACCCAACCTTATAGGCTCTTCGATACACCCCGAACAACATGTCCAAAAATCCATAATATGATTTTCATAAAATTGGACTTTAAAACCAAAAATTGGAGAATTCACAAAACCAATTCAAATCAAAGCAAATGAACACGAAATAGATGTTAGGAATTCATACCTTAACAACAATGAAAGCTATAGACGTAGATGTGAGTTCAAAAACTCACCTATAAACCCAAAAACAACAAACGAGAAGCTCTAAAGCAAAGAAAAGATCAACAACTCTTCAATTTCAACTCTAGAAGCTCCAATCTAAGATCATAAGCAATATTTCCTAAGTTAGGTTATAGGAAATTTCTGAAATTGGAGAAAGATTGAGATGGAGAAGAAGAAGAGGATGCTTACCTAAGCTTCTCTTTGATGTTGGAGCTAGAATTTGTATTTCCTAATCAATCTAGGGCTTGGAATTCTAATTTCCTTTTCTCTTCCACCATTTTTACGTTAGCTAGAGAATATAAGGAAATGAGAATGAATGAAGAGGAGAGTGGAGTGTTAGGGTATTAGATAGGTTGGTGGGCTAAAACCCAAACCCAAAGCCCTAAATGAAAATATCAAAATTCTACTCAACTCCAAACATATTGATGTTTATACTCAAAAAAGTTGTAAACGTCATTTTGGACTCAATGGAAGTGGTCTCGAGTCCCAATTCGAATGTTTACAAAAAGTAGCTTTTCGGACTTTAATCCGATTAACGATGCTATATTTAAATAAAACATTTAAATATACAATCGTAAAATATGCGGGTTGTTACAGCATCAAAACTTGGTTTGAAGTAAAACAAGGAAACTGGCTTCGAAGGCGTCCCCTCCAAAACCCTATCAATTCCTTCGAAAGTATCCCCTTTGAAAGTACAAAACTTGGTTAAAAGAAAACAATTTTGCAACCCCTTCGAAAGTATCCCCTTCGAAGGTATAAAACTTGGTTAAAAGAAAACAATTTTGCAAACCCTTCGAAAGTATCCCCATCGAAGGTATAAAACTTGGTTAAAAGAAAACAATTTTACAACCCCTTCGAAAGTATCCCCTTCGAAGGTAAAGGAAAACAAAACAAACAGATTCAAAGGCAATGAAATCAACTCCTTCGAAAGGTAAGGTTTCGAATGTGCATATCCCTAAACACTTATAACTCCTTTAAATGATAAACATTGTTGTCCCCTAATGTTAATATCAAAGTATATTCCATCAGCAGTTACATAAATAGTAAACTATGTGGCCTGGTTTTTTTACCATAAAACTTTGATTTAGCTATAACTTTTTATTGGTGTAGAATTAGGGTCTCTAACCTATTCCATCGTGTTCAAATGATGGTTTCCCTGTCCGCATAGTGGTCAAAATAGAAGAACAGACTTACGGTTAGAGAGTTATGCATGTTTTAAGTTTTGAAAACAAAGCTGGTTTCAACCAACTCGAAAGGTGCCTTCGACTGAGTCAAAGGGGGCCTACGAAACTGCTGCGAAAGGGGTCAAAACTGCTGTAGAAGGGTGTTGTCGAAGGGGTCTTTCAACTAAGTCGAAAGGGTTCTATGAAATGCTATAAAAAGGTCTAGAATTGCTGCAGAAAGTGCTATAGATCATATTTCTATTAGTTAATGACATACTTTATCACTTTCTTTGCAAAAAAACTCCTATAGATCAGATTTTATTATTTTCAAAATTATTTTCAAAACATTTAATTATATTAATAATTTAATATAATTATTAAGCCTTTTTAGCGTAGAAAATTCATAATAAATCGAAATCACTTGGGAAAAATCCAAAAAATTCATCAAAAAACTAAAATTGTTATAATATATATAAATCATGAAGTGAATATGCTTTTATATTGTTTAGTTTAGTCACACATCGTGGGATAAGTTCAATCCTTAGCTCTGAAGCCTTTATATAAAGTAGGTTATGTAATGTAAATAGATGATTAATCTCTAAAGAATGAATAATATTTCTTCTGCCTCTTTCTCTAATTGCTTCTGCACTTATTTCTTTATTCCCTATTTTTATTTGTTTACAACAGAAATAACATTTTCAACATCATATAAAAATTTCAGGGCAAAATTCATTATTTTATTATTTTTAATAATTAAAACCCGAAATAAATGCCTTTTTCACCTTAGAAAATTTATAAAATATCCCTATTTACTCCGAAAATTATGAAATTAAAAACCCATCTCCAAAATTATGTTTTACATAACATCTCCAAAAATCAAGTCGTTTGGAGGTCATTTAGTAAGGTTTTTACTTTAAAACCCATCATTTTAATTCCATAAATATTCCAATAAATCACCATAAATCATTATTCTATCCAAATAATGATTATTAGATCCAAATATGGTCAAAACAGCAAAATACATTTGGTTACTATCCATAGCTGAAACAAAACAAGAAAAAATGAGATGATTTACACTATTATTCACCTTGATTAAGTTGTTGGAGTTTGAGATTTGCCCTAGCTTTGATCTTTTAGCTTTTTCTCCTCAATCTTCCTAGTTCGCTGATCTCCTTAGAGAGTTTTAATGGCCGGCCCTAGCTATAGTTTAGTTGTTTTGATTTCATATGAAGTGATTAGTGAGAATAAGGGAGATCTTCAAGGGTTATGGGGATGGTATTCCCATTTTTGCCCTTGCCTTATTCTTCCATTTTCCTAAGTTTCTAAGGCATAATCCATGCTTATTTATTCATTAGGTATGGCCATATTAAGTGGTCAAATCTCATTCTCCTTAATCAACCACATTATTCTATTTAATTTATCCAATTAAACATCCTGAATAATGTTAAACAAAAATTAGGGGTGTTACAGGCTCCCCCCTTAAAGAATTTAGTCCTCGAAATTCAGTAAGGACTACAAACAAGCATAACAACCATGCAAACAAAAGCTAGTATGTCCTACCAACCAATAAGTCTATATAAAATAAATATAGAACATACCCTCAAAGCAGATCAGGATAAGCATCTCGAATCATGTACTCTGTCTCCCGAGTACAGTCTTTCTCGTTGTCGCTCCACTGAACTTTCACCAACTTGACTGTCTTGTCCTCAATCTTTTCTCATCTCTCGCTACAACCCAAACTAGTTGTCTAACAACAGTCAAATCAGGCTCTACTACCAATTCCTCCAACTCTGTTTGAGGAATAGTAGCCTCTGGATCTTGCACATATTTGTGAAGATGAGACACATGGAATATATTATGGACACCTGCCATACTGCTCGGCAACTCTACTCTGTAAGCGAGCTTTCCAATCCTTTCTAAAATATGGAATGGTCTAACATATCTCGAGGCCAACTTTCCCGACTTTCCAAACCCTACCACACCCTTCATTGGTGATACTTTAATGAAAACCCTGTCTCCCACTGAGAACTCTAGTTCTTTACGCCTGTTATCTGCATAACATTTCTGCCTGGATTGAGCTTCCTTCATCCATCCTCGGATTAACTCAATCTTTTCTGATGCCTCTCTAACCAAATCCAAACCTAAGACCAATCTGTCTCCAGTCTCTAACCAACATGCTGGCGATTTGCATGGTCTTCCATACAAAACTTCAAAAGGCGTCATTCCTATACTAGTCTGATAACTATTATTATAGGAAAACTCAATCAAATGTAGGTGGTCCTCCCAAGATCCACCAAAGTCCAATATACAAGCTCTTAACAAGTCCTCAAGTACCTTGTTGACTTTCTTTGTCTACATATCCGTCTATGGGTGATAAGCTGTACTCATCTTGGACTTGGTACCTAATACCTCTTGTAGACTTCTCCAAAATTCGCTAGTGAATAATGCATCCCTGTCTCTGACTATGCTACTAGGAATCCCATGAAGTCTAACTATGTTCTTCATGAATAACTTTGCTAAAACAGGTGCCATCCTTGTCGACTTCACTGGAACGAAATGGGCACTCTTGGTCAACCTATCCATAATAACTCATATACTCTCATTTCCTCTCCTTGACCTTGGCAACCCCTCTATAAAATCCATGGATAACGAGTCCCATTTCCATACTGGAATCTCCAAAGGTTGAAGCACACTCGGCTTCTGATGTTCGGCCTTACTTGTTGACAATTTATACACTGCCTAACCCACAAGCCAATATCCCTCTTCATGCCTTCCCAATAGACGCTCCTCTTCATATCTTGATACACTTTGGTCCCTCCAAGATGAATCGTAAACTTGGATCGATGAGTCTTCCAGAAATTCTCTCTTTAAGTTCTTTACATTCGGGACACATAACCGTCCTTTCCTTCCCAACCATCCTCTTTGGTCAAGACTAAAATCCTTTAGATCATCAATCTCTAATTCTACCTCAAGCCTTTTAATCTTCTCGGCTAAAACTGGATCTTCTTTCTACTTAGAAGCTATCCTTTCGATCAGCACTGTTCGAACTTCTAAAAAAGACAACATGGCAGTACCTTAACTAGAACTAGCAGTAGATCTCAACTGCACACCAACTAGCCAGGGCTTCTAGATCCTTCCATTCTGCCAACATTTCTAACACCATATTCTGATGTTTCCTACTGAGAGCGTCTGCTACCTTATTTCCTTTCCCAGGAGTATACTCTATACCGAAATCATAAGCTGCTAAAAATTTCAGCCACCTCTGCTACCTCATATTCAACTCCTTTTGAGAGAATAAATACTTTAATGGCTTATGGTCGGTAAATAACTCAAATCTTTCCCCTAAGAGATAACGCTTCCAAATCTTCGAGGCAAAAATCATCGCAGCCAACTCAAAGTCATGAGTAGGATATCTTAATTCATGTTGTCAAAGCTGCCAAGATGCATAAGCAATGACTTTGGCTCTCTACATCAACACTGCTCCCAATCCAATTTGGAACTACTAGCACTGGTTCATGGGTCAACAAATTCTTTAACTTAAGGAACCCTTCCTCACATTTGTCGGACCAAACAAACTTCACATCTTTCCTGGTCAACTTAGTCAAAGGTGTTGTTTTGATGACCCACATTTTTGGATGGTTTAAATCGACAATAAACCACACATGTCTAATTCAAACCATTCAAAAGGGAGGATTGTCAATGGGATTTAATAAGAAAATAAAAGAAAGGAAGGGAAAACAAAATACAGAATCTCACAGCGGAATGTAAAAATATAATAATTAAATAAACAGTTCATAAAGCTGTTTTATAATATACATTTGATTACACAACTTTTTACAACAGAATCAGAGTACAATCAACAACATAAAAAATTGATGCAGCAGAATAATACTAATAATATAATATACCAAACTCCGTCTTCATCCTCTAGAAATAATGCCTTTAACACTGAAATGCTCAGGTTAACCCGAGCGTAATGAAAGGACAAAACACTCGAGTTAGAACTAAAAGTTCTTATGTATGTAAAATCAACAATAAGTAAATATGAGTGTAATAGCTTTAGAGATGTTTACGGGATTTCACATCTCCTATCCAGTGTATAACGTGTGTGTAATAACTTAAGAGATGATACTGGATTTTCCATCCCCTAAGGATTCGTCAAACTATCTAAATGTAGTAAGATACGCTATATATGCAGTGTCTATTAGTAATGTAAAGTATTAAAATAGCATTAAGGCTTTACATTGATCCCCCTTAATACATTTTTAAGCAGGTAGTCTATGCAGGTCCTGTAACACAACCATTAACGTTGGTAGATACTGTGTCCCCTATAGGTACCATACTAAAACAAAATTATAGCGGTCACAAATAAGGGTAAAGAGTAGGACAAGGCACGTGAGGCGATGCCCAAGGTAGAATACTACCGTTTTGCGTTTCCTGACTGGTGGTAACCCCTAATGGCCCACCGCATCCAACACCCCCAAAAAATCAAATCAAGGTGCACCGATCAAGCCAACATCAATACAGTAATACAAAGAGGTGTGTCCGCTAGAGGTAGTTAGCCTCAGTGGTTAGGCACGGATCCTATTTTAATCATTTCAAATTGACACAAGTGTCGGGGTCATCCATCATCATTCTCTTTCTTCAAATCTAGCAAATGCCTCCAATTCAACCTCTACGTTTTGGATATCATCCACCGCATACACAGTTGTTAAAGTGGTTCCAATATTGACAGAGAGTATGCCATTAAGAAGCCCCGGTCTTTTTAACAACCAAACGTTATTTTTTACACTGGTTGGTTCTTTTACATTTCAAAACTGATTCATATTTGATATCAAAATATCATATTCAATTCAAAATATCCTTCTTTTTAAAATCATCATATTTACCGAAATATGTCATTTTCACTTGAAAGTATCATTTCAAATTCCAATTAGATTATAACCTCATTTAACCGCATTCACATTTAAATCAATGATTTAAATATAAACATCCCAACTTTGCATAGTTAGAAATTTTTAGAAAATAGTTTGAATAGTTATAAATAGTTTAAAAATAGTTTATATAGATTAGATGGTTTGATATAAAATGGTTTGAGTATTAAAAATGGTTTATATAATAAAATAGTTTGGAGAAATCAAAATAATTTGAATATTAATAAAATAGATTTTTAAACAGTTTATATTAAAATAATTTATTTTGAAAATAATATTAAATCAAACAGTTTCTTTCCATTTCAACAAATCTGAACCCATGTCCAATTTCAAATCAGCAAACTCAATTTCCAACCTTTCAATTCAATTGACTCAATTTCAGTTTAGCTTCAAATCAACTTGATTTCAATTTCTATTCAAAGTAACTTCAATTTCCGAAACATTCAATTTTAACTTCAAATTCAATTTGAAAATCCAATTCAATTATTTAAATTTCAATTCGATTCTTATTTTAAACCATCTCAATTTATATCAATTTTAAGCCCAATTTTAATTTATTGATTTAAACCACTTAAATCAAATTAAACTTCATTGTTCAATTTTAAGATCCAAATTTTCAAAATAATTCAATTTTCTAAATTAAAGTCATATAACGATTATAACTTTACATTTCCAATTTAATTCTTTTAAACAGTTTTTTAAACCAATTTCAACTTCAACATTTCAAAGCTTGAATTAGAAATAATTCAATTCATATAAATCCACAATTTATTTCCTTTAAAACAATATCATTTGATCAAAAATCCAAATTCAAGATTTTAAAAACATTTAATTTAACCAATCCGATGTCCGCATATAATTTTCTACCCTATGGCCAAGTAATCAGTTATTTCACTTTTAATTATAGGGATGGATATATATCATTTCAATCCAAATCAAAGTGTCATAGGTATATATTATTTCAACCTATTTCTTAATTTATTCGAAATAATTCAAATAACAGGTTATATGCTTTCAATTAATATACAGAGTGATAGCAGGGATACATATAAATAAATAAACATCCAATCATCCAAAAGGTCAACAAATAGACATCCATCACAATCAACATCCAAATCAGCTAATAAATCACAACAATTTAGCTAGTTATCAATATCGGGTATTTAACTAGCAATTCAATTTAATATTAATTTAAATGGCAATTTAATTCAATAAAATTCAATTTCGATTAAAATGTCAAATTAAACTACCGACAACAACAAATAAAATTCTTATCACAATTTAATTCAACTAACATAAGAAGGTTTAGTATTGCGTGAGTGGGTTAAATCACTCACCTTTGATTTATAGTCGATTTAAAATCCAATAAAAGCCCAAAATTTGAACTGTCTCCAAATTCAACCAAACTAATTTAATGTCGTCCGGAATTTCGAAATGAATCCAATAAAAGAAACTGCGTGCATATCTAAGTTCATATGCAAAAGTTATGCTAGTTAGAAGGTTTGAAATTTAAATTAAATTAAAAATAATGCAAGGGCAAATTGGTAAATGATCTCACCACCTCAAACCCTAGTGTCGAACAGAACTATCCACAAGCACACCCGCCACGATCATGCAATTGTTGTCGCCGCTACACATGCCGCCACCACAATCCGAAGCCATCACCGTGCTACTCGTTCCACGCCGCCCCAGACCCTGACCGCGCGATCGCTAAACGTCGCCTGATGGGCCAGCGCCACCGCCATGTATATGGTCGATTTTTGGCGAACTCGATGATCATCTCGACAAACCAACCACATGGATGAACTCGCCTTAGCCTCCTTTCCACGCCAGTGCCTCCCGATCGTCGATTGGTCGATGATCCACCATTGATTTGCAAACCCTAGTTTCAACGACCGTGACTGTTTTGCCTAATTCTGGACAAACGAAGCCTCCAATCGAAAAATGAATTGCAGATGCAGATTACGTTCATCGAGAGCTTCGCGATGATATATTATATGATAGCATTTGAGCAATTTAGATTTTGGAGTTTGATTTGGAATTTGTAATTAGGGTTTGAGATGTCTGCCATTGAGAAGGAACAGATGAGATAGAAATTATACGTACAGAAAATGAAAATAAAAGGCTGCTAGGGTTTATAACAGCCTATATATAGGCAGAGATGGAATAAGAATGGGTGGAATAGATCGATTGGCCCAGAGCGATAATAAAGGCCTGAAAAGCCCGTTTCGTTCCCGAACGGAAGTAGGTCATACCATATATCAAAATATAGGTTTTCAATATTTCTAGACTGAATGGAACAAATTTCAAACCTTAATTCCATTGTATATAGAAGTTAGCTTTTAAAATCAAATTATATTCATTTAAATTCCATTAATTGATTTCTACACATTTCGAGCTCGCACGACTAAATGATAAGTCCGATCGCTATGAAAATTAAAATCCTATAATAATTCACCATTACGGATCTGATGAAATTGGTTTCGTCGAAATCCGAGACAGTGCCCAAAAAACTAATTTTTCACGTTAATTAAATGAATTATTATTTTAAAATCAATTTAATCACTTGTAAATTCAAATTTAAATGTTAACAATTTTCATCATTCCTGATTACACAAAAATTAATAATATTTTTAAAATTAAAATTTTCATGTCAAATCCAATATTTAAATATTACATTAATTTCAACATTAAATTACAATAGAAGTAAAACCTAGTTTATTATAATTTAAATTCCAACAAATTCTTTTATTTTGATTTACATCTTATTATTAAATCTACAATACCTATAAATTTATTAAACACAAGTTTCAATTTTATTACACTCAACTCTACAGTTTACATTATTTACCATGTTAATTGCAATATTTCAATTACATTAATTTTATTGATTTCTTAATTAATTTCAACTGATTTAATTAATGAGATGATAATAAATCAATTATTACAACTTAGTAATTCATATCTATTAATTTATTGTTCACAACAAGGAGTATAAATCTACTTACCAATAGCTGATTTCATATTCTATATTAAAACCACTTCCAATTAAATTACATATTATTTCTATTTTTAATAACATTTAATTTATTTCTAATTAACCTAAAATTATTACCATTAATGGAAATCACATTGAATAGTTGTCAACTACATCCGATCAACATTATTAAATTATATTCTTAAAAAAATTTCTGATTTATAAATCATAAATTTTAATTTCTCACAATATTAAATTCCAAAATCTTATTAAATTTAATATTTTTAATTATCAAAAATACGGGTCGTTACAATCTCCCCCACTCAAAACTTTTCGTCTCTGAAAAGAAACAAGAAGGAATCAAGAAATTTGGTATATTTTATTCAAAATAGTCAATTGATAAACAATTAAACCTACATATTTAAGTTTAATATAAATTTAAAAATAATTCCACTTCCATAAAAAATTTCTAGGTCCTAAATTTACGTAAAATTTCAGTAGAGTCCCCTTTGTGCTGTTAGGTCCGAAAAAATAATAATATTAATAATTACATTATATAAATCATATTTTAATAATAAAACATCCCAAACCATGGGAAAAACAATAAAATATCATTCCAAAAACCGTAATCTGAAAATGTACATATTTGTCGGGCAAACAAACTTTATTTATGAAACCAAAAGCAACAGCTATTGCTTCCATAAACCTGTATTTTACTTACATAATCCAAAAGAGTTAAAATTTATGTAAAAAGAGTAATAATTTAGTTATTCAATCAATATCACAAGCAACACACAATATCTAATAATCATATGCAAATAAATGCAATACGACCATAATATGCAATAAGGAATCCATCACACATCCATAGCAATCAAAAACTAATAGTTTGTCCAGTTCAGAAACTTTTCATCGTACAAGGGTGGTAAATAAACTATCAAGTGTACCTTACGCTCAACAGCCTTAGATAATTACCAAGTGTATCAATTCCCAAACTTCCCATCAACCAAACTATATAGAATTTAAATATTATTTAAGTTTGTACGATGTACATAAATCATTTATTCACAACATCAGTTCTGATCACTTGCTTGAATACACAAATTCCACTTTCAAATTAGTATTATAATTATTTACATAAATAATATTCACCTTTTTCTATTCAATTTAATTATTAAGCATTTCAAACATCAACTTAAGTTTAAACATTTCCTATAACTCTTAATTTTTCATTTATAAACATATGTTCATTTTTGAAGCATTTTTATTATTAAGCTTTTACTTGTATAATATTCTATTACAAATTCATATTTAACATTTCAACATTTTAAACACTTCCGGTAAGTTTTATATATGCTTTTAGAAAGTAATTGAGTGTTATACAAATTTATCTTATTCATTTTAGTTAACAAAAATATTCAATAGTTTACATCTTCTAAATTTCATTATCTTATAATTTAGAAGTTACAATCTCCAATTTCTTTACAGTTTCATTAAATACTTAGCTTCCAATTTCTTATTTCTCATTTTAGAAGTTTCCAACTATTAAAATTTCACTTTATTTCTACAACTGAAAATCATTAATTAACAGGAACTTAAGAATTCAAATGTCGGGTTCACTTCAAATCATTTTGAAATAACATATATATATATATATGTATATATATATATATATTCAAATCATACTTAATGGATTTAATCAAAATTAGTTTATCAAAAGAGATGTGTAGCAAAGCTACCAGTGGCCTCCCCCACTTTGAGACTCAAAAATGAATGTCGATGATGTCGTGCGGTCATCACCGAAATTATTTTCCAACGACAAAAGAGGGGAGTACAGAACTTATTTTCTTTAAAAATTATTTTTAAAACATTTCTTTCAATCTTTTTGAAAATATTTCTATCCAAAAATACCTCCAAATAATACTAATATTATTTTTCAAAATCTTTGAAACCCAATTTCAAAACACCATAATTTAAGTTCTCAAATTCCCAATTAAATTCATTTTATTTATAAATCATATTTTATAAACCATATTTATAAAATTACATTTTCTATAACATACAATAGTCAATAGTTTTTCAGAACTTTGACTAACCAATAGTAATTGACAATAATTAAATATTATCATTTACTATCAACCAACACAACAAAAATAACAAAATCAATTTATGAATATATATATATATATATTTATTTATTTATTTATATATACAAAATATAATACTAGATAAAATTATTTCAATTACCTATTTCAAGAACAATATTGTGTCCGTCTACCATGTTCAAGTGTTTAGAAACCCTTATTGATGCCATAGCATCCTATGTTCCGACTAGAATTTATAAATACTCAACAGAACACATTAACACAACAAAAACATTTTTATAGCACTAACAAATACGCTCTCTCATATGTATATACACTCAGACTCATTCTAGGGTATTAGTAACCTCATCTCTAATGAGTTTAAACCCCAACAGGCTAAGGTATCTCTAAACCTGGCTCAGATACCAACTGTGATTACCCACCTTTTTGGATGGTTTATATCGACAATAAACAACACATGTTTAACTTAAACCATTCAAAAGAGAGGATTGTCAATGATATTTAATAAGAAAATAAAAGAAAGGAAGGGAAAACAAAATACAGAATCTTGTAGCAGAATGACAAAATATAATAATCAAATAAATAGTTCATGAAGTTTTTTAACAATATACATTTGATTACACAACTTTTTACAACAAAATCTGAGTACAATCAACATCATACCAAATTGATGCAGTGGAATAATACTAATAATATAATATACCAAACTTCATCTTCGTCCTCCAAAAATAATGTCTTCAACACTGAAATGCTCAGGTTGACCCGAGCGTAATGAAAAGACAAACACTCGAGTCATAACCAAAAGTTCTTATGTAAGTAAAATCAACAAAAATTAAATATAAGTGTAATAGCTTCAGAGATGTTTACGGGATTTCACATCTCCTATCCAGTGTATAATATGCATGCAATAACTTAAGAGATGTTACGTGATTTTCCATCTCCCGAGCATCCGTCAAACTAACTATATGTTGTAAGATACGCTATATATGTAGTGTCTATCAGTAATGTACACTACAACAAAAAGATCCTATTACAACTGTATTTTTACAACTGTCACAAATAGTCAGTTGTAATAAAGGTTTTTTACAACTCTTTTTATCAGAAAGTTGTAATAAACTTACTTTTAACGACTCTTTTATTTTGTCAGTTGTAATAGATGCCTATTACAACCGTTCGTTTTTGCCAGTTGTAATTAATGCATATTTTTAACAACTCTATTCTTTTGTTAGTTGTAATAGATGCCTATTACAACATATTTCTACCAGTTGCAATATATGCCTATTATAATATTTTATTGGCAGTTGCAATAGATGCATATTTTTAACAACTTATCTTTTTTGTCGGTTGTAATAGATGTCTATTACAATAATTTTTGCCAGTTGTAATAGATGTGTATTATAATAATTTTTGTCATTTGTAATAGATGTCTATTACAACCTTTTTTTGCTAGTTGTAATAAATGCAATTTTTTTAACAACACTTCTTTTTTGCAGTTGTAGTAGGGCCTATTACAACTTTTTTGTTTGCCCCTTGTAATAACTAGTTAATAATTTTAATTAAATAATAGTACCTAATAATGAATAATTATAAAAATATTAATAATAAATAATAATTACTATTGAATAATAATAATTAATTTGATATATGAAATAATTAATATTAATAATTACTATTCAATATAATTAATAATTAATATAATAAATAATTATTATTAAATAATTAATGATTAATAAATAAGAGTTAATTTTTTATAATTAATAATTAATAATTAAGAAATAATAATTAATATTAAAAATTAATATTTAATAATTGATATTAAAAATATAATAATCAATAATAAATAAATAAACAATAAATATTTAATTAATAGTTAAAAATTTATAAGTAATAATTACTGTCAAATAATATTAACTAATAATTAATAATAAAAATTGTATAATAAATAATAATAATAATTAAAAGTTAAAAACCAATATTAAATAATGATAATTAAATTAAATAATAATAATTAATAATTAAAATTAAACAACAATAATTTATAATTTATATTTAATAATAAATGAATAATAAATAATAATTAAACAACAAATAATAATGCCTGTTTTTAACAACTTTTCTTTTTTATCAATTGTAACAAATGCCTATTACAACTTTTTCCGTTTGTCAGTTATAATAGATGTCTAATTTTAACAACTCTTCTTTTTTGCCAGTTGTAATAGATGTCAATTACAACCTTTTTCATTCGTCCATTGTAATAATTAATTAACAATTATAATTAATTAATAATACTTAATAATTAATAATTTTTTATTAATAATTACAACTAAATAATAATAATTAATAATTAATATGAAAGTATGAAATAAGTAATATTAATAATTACTATTCCATAATTAACAATTAAGATAATAATTAACAATTAACATAATAATTAATAATTAATAATTAATAATAATTATTAAATATAAAATTAATTTCAAGAAATTGATATCATATTTAATATAAAAACACTTATTAATTCTAACTTATAATATTTATTTTTACAAATTTTGATGAAACTTTGACTTTGACTCACGAAAAATTGGCGGCAACTCATGAAATGTTGGCGGCAAAGGCATGAAATTTAAGTAGGAAAGTGAAAAATTGGCGGCAAAGGCATGAAATTTAAGTGGGAAAGTGAAAAATTGACTTCGAAGTTCACATTCATTCCCACTCTTATCTTCTTCTACCATATAATTTACGTGGTATGTTCCTTCCAGCCTCCAAATCAACAGGACCATAACCTTACCCCTCCAACCTCAGACACTACACTGCCTGCATTATGACATTGCCACACCTCTTCTTCAACCAGATCCGAACTCCTCACTAGATTGCACCTTAGACACTACACCTCTTCTTCACCTAAACTGGCGATTTTGCACCCGGGCCCATCAAATCTCCCTATTTTATCAATAGAGACTCGGATGAGCTTGATTGATTAAATGGAAGTTTGAGGTACAATGCCTTTATACTCAAGGAAGAGGACTCTACAAATATGAATGGCTGCATAGCGTTGAGGACAGTTCTGACCAGAGCCCAGTGTTCGATCATAGGTTTGAATCATTACCCGAACCTTTTAGTCTCTTGTGATTTGTAATATATGTTTTATAATGTATACTTTTTGTGTTTTGAAGGCCTAAATGTAATTGGAAACTTTGTAAACTTCATGTTCAAATGTTTTGTGGGTAAATGAGCTGAAATTTAAATGCATAGATCCTGGAGGATTGCTTATGCAACAGAGTACTGAAAGCACAGCCATAGATTTAAACTACCAGGTATCACTTTTCTGTAACTTAGCAATATTTTAAATTTATAAAGCACACGTGTTCTTTGTCACTGTTTTATATAAATATAAGTATATGTTTAATCGTTAAGTGATATGCCCATTTAGTATAGTACTTGAGGTTTGCTAGCATTTTATGTTTCGTGTGAGTCTACTAGATGTGAATCTCTATTATGCTTAGCTGAACTAGTGGTAGCTTTAAATTATTTAAGAACATGGATACTATCAAGCAAACTATAAAGCACAAATTAATATACAATTTCTCATTTTGTAAATGTTTATTTCCTTTATGTACTTTGTATTGAATATTAATGATTTTTTTAATTTGAAGGTCCTCACATGTCTAATTATGTTGGAACCAAAGTTTGTATATAAACATCTTCCTTGAGGTACTTGAAGTACTAAGCAGTCATGATTTTTTTAATCTGAAGGTGCTCACATGTTTGATTATGTTGGAAACAAAGCTTATATTTGAATATTAATGCTTGCAAAGCAGCCATGGTGAATAACAAGGACCATAAGTTTGGACATGTTGGAACCAAAGTTTGAATATGAGCCCAATATTCTTCTATGAAAAAATGCTGGACATGTAAGTCGCGGATGATGGATATGGCATTGGCAGTGGTAGCCCAGTGTTCTTCTGTGAGAAAAAAGTTTTGCAACTGCATTTGTAAGAGTTTATAGTTAGATGTGGTCTTGGTGATGTTTGGATTAGTGAGTTGGTATGGTAAATGTATGTGTGATTGCTTAGTGCATGAAATTACTAAAAAAGATCAGTATGTATGAGCGGTTGAAAAAATTAATGTATACTTTTGGTTTGCTTTGATATGGTTATTTGGTTTGTTTGATAAAAAAATTTTGTTGATAACAATAATGTAATGTTTGAATTGCTTATGGTGTATGTTTTTTTTATTCTATTATTTATGCTTATCTGTTTTTTGCATTTTTTGCAAAATGTGTTTAGAAATTAATTCAATTTTATTTTGCATTCCTTTTACCGCAACTATCAATCAAAGTTGTAAAATAGTTTTTGCAACTACCAATAGCAATTGTAAAAATTCTTTTACAGCTGTCAAACACCGTTATAGAAAAATAGGGCCCTATTACAACTGCGGATATATCGATGGACGGCTGCCCGTTGTAATAGACCTATCACAACTGTTTTTGGCAGTTGTGAAAGGTTGTTTTTGTTATAGTGGTAAAGTATTAAAATAGCATTAAGGCTTTACATTGATCCCCCTTAACATATTTTTAAGCAAGTAGTCTATGCAGAACCTGTAACACAACCAGTAACATCGGTAGCCAGTGAATCCCATATAGGTACCATACTAAAAAAATCATAGTGGTTGCGAATAAGAATAAAGAGTATGACAAGGCACGTGAGGCGATGCCCTAGGTAGGATACTACCGTTTTGCGTTTCCTGACTGGTGGTAACCCCTAACGGCCCACCGCGTAAAAGACCCCCAAAAAATCAAATCAAGGTACACTGATCAAGCCAACATCAATATAGTAATACGAAGAGGTGTGTCCGCTAGAGGTAGCTAGCCTCAGCGGTCCGGTACGGCTCATGTTTTAGTCATTTCAAATTGACACAAGTGTTGGGGTCATCCATCATCGTTCTCTTTCTTCAAATCCAGCAAACGCCTCTAATTCAACCTCTATTTTATGGATAGCATCCACCACGTACACAGTTGTTAAAGTGGTTCCAATATTAACAGAGAGTATGCCAATAAGAGGCCCCGGTCTCTTTAACAACCAAACGCCATTTTTCACACTGGTTGGTTTTTTTACATTTCAAAACCGATTCATATTTGATATTGAAATATCATATTTAATTCAAAATATCCTTCTTTTCAAAATCATCATGTTTACCCAAATATGTCATTTTCACTTGAAAGTATCATTTCAAATTCCAACTTAGGTTATAACCTCATTTAACCCCCACTCGCATTTAAATCAATGTTTAAATATAAACATTCCAACTATGCATAGTTTGAAATTTTTAGAAAAGAGTTTGAATAGTTATAAATAGTTTAAAAATATTTTAAATAGTTTAGATAGTTTGATATAAAGTGGTTTGAGTATTGAAAATGGTTTATATAGTAAAATAGTTTGGAGAAATAAAAAAAATTTGAATAGTAATAAAATATATTTTTAAACAGTTTATATTAAAATAATTTATATTGAAAATAATATCAAATCAAATTGTTTCTTTCCATTTCAACAAATCTGGACCCATGTTCAATTTCAAATCAACAAACTCAATTTCCAATCTTTTAATTAAATTGACTCAATTTCAGTTTAGCTTCAAATCAACTTGATTTCAATTTCAATTCGAAATAACTTCAATTTCTGGAACATTCATTTTTAACTTCAAATTCGATTCAACAATCCAATTCAATGATTTAAATTTCAATTCGATTCTTGTTTTAAACCATCTCAATTTATATCAATTTCAAGCCCAATTTCAATTTACTGATTTAAACCACTTAAATCAAATTAAACTTCATTGTTCAATATTAAGATCCAAATCTTCAAAATAATTCAATTCTCCGACTTAAAGTCATATATCGATTATAACTTTACATTTCCAATTTAATTCTTTTAAACAATTTCAACTTCAACATTTCAAAGCTTGAATTAGAAATAATTCGGTTCATATAATTTCCTTTAAAATAATATCACTTAATCAAAAATCAAAATTCAAGATTTTAAAACCATTTAATTTAACCAATCCGGTGTCCATATATAATTTTCTACCCTATGGCCAAGTGATTGGTTATTTCAATTTTAATTATAGGGATGGATATATATCATTTCAATCCAAATCAAAGTGTCATATGTATATATCATTTCAACCTATTTCTTAATTTATTCGAAATAATTCAAATAACAGTTTATATGCTTTCAATTAATATACAGGGTGATAACAAGGATATATATATAAACATCCAATCATCCAAAATGTCAACAAATATACATCCATCGCAATCAATATCACATCAGCCAATAAATCACAACAATTTAGCTAGTTATAAATATCAGGTATTTAACTAGCAATTCAATTCAGTATTAATTTAAATGGCAATTTAATTCAATAAAATTCAATTTTGATTAAAATGTCAAATTAAACTACCAACAACAACCAATAAAATTATTATCACATCATAAATTTAATTCAACTAACATAAGAAGGTATAGTATTGCGTGAGTGGGTTAAATCACTCACCTTTGATTTATAGTCGATTTAAAATCCAATAAAAGCCCAAAATTTGAACAGTCTCCAAATTTAACCAAACTAGTTTCATCTTGTCTGGAATTTTGATACAAACCCAGTGAAAGAAACCGTGTACAAATCCGAGTTCGTATGCAAAAGTTATGCTAGTTAGAAGGTTTGAAATTTAAATTAAATTAAAAATAATGCAAGGAAAAATTGGTAAATAATCTCACCACCTCAAACCCTAGTGTCAAACTGAACTATCCACGAGCACAGCCGCCGTGTTCATGCAATTGTTGTCGCCGCTACGCATGCCGCCACCACGATCCGAAGCCACCACCATGCTGCTCGTTCCATGCCGCCCAGACCCTAGCTGCGCGATCGCCAGACGTCGCCTGATGGGCCAGTGCCTCCACCGTGTATATGGTCGATTTTTGATGAACTCGATGATGATCTCGACAAACCAACTGCATGGATAAACTCGCCTCAGCCTCCTCTACGCGCCAGTGCCTCACGATTGTCGATTGGTCGATGATCCACCGTTGATTTGCAAACCCTAGTTTCAACGGTCGTGACTATTTCGCCCAATTCTGGACAAACGGAGCCTCCAATCGAAAAATGAATTGTAGATACAGATTATGTTCGTCGAGAGCTTTGCGATGATATATTATATGAAAGGGTTTGAGCAGTTTGGATTTTGGAGTTTGATTTGGAATTTGTAATTAGGGTTTGAGATGTCTGCCATTGAGAAGGAACAGATGAGATAGAAATTGTACATACAGACAATGGAAATAAAATGCTGCTATGGTTTATAACAGCCTATATATAGGCAGAGATGGAACAAGAATTGATGGAACAAATCGATTCGGCCAGAGCGATAACAAAGGCCCGTAAAGCCCATTTCGTTCCCGAACGAAAGTTGGTCATCCCATATATCAAAATATAGGTTTTCAATATTTTAAACTCAATGGAACTAATTTCAAACCTTAGTTCCATTGTATATAGAGTTAGCTTTTAAAATCAAATTATATTCATTTAAATTCCATTAATTGACTTCTACAGGTTTCGAGCTCGCACGATCAAACGATAAGTCTGATCGCTACGAAACTTGAAATCCTATAATAGTTCACCATTACAAATCTGATGAAACGGTTTCGTTGAAATCCGAGGCAGTGCCTAAAAAGACTAATTTTACACATTAATTAGATGAATTATTATTTTAAAATCAATTTAATCACTTGTAAATTCAAATTTAAAAGTTAACGATTTTCATCATTCCTGATTACACAGAAATTAATAATATTTTTAAAATTAAATTTTCCAAATTAAATCCAATATTTAAATATTACATTAATTACAACATTAAATTAAAATAGAAGTAAAACCTAGTTTATTATAATTTAAATTCCAACAAAGTCTTTTATTTTTATTTACATTCTTATTATTAAATCAGCATTAGCTTATGAATTTATTAAACACAAGTTTTCATTTTATTACACCCAACTCTATAGTTTACATTCTTTACCATATTAATTGCAATATTTAATTACATTAATTTCAATTGATTTAATTAATAAGATGATAATAAATTAATTGTTACAACTTGGTAATTTATATCTATTAATTTATTGTTTACAACGAGTATAAATCTACTTACCAATAGTTGATTTCATATTCTATATTAAAACCACTTCCAATTAAATTACATATTATTTCTATTTTTAATAACATTTAATTTATTTATTATTAACCTACAATTATCGCCATTAATGGAAATCACATTAAATAGTTGTCAATTATATCCAATCAACATTATTAAATTATATTCTTATAAAATTTTCCCATTTATAAATCATATATTTTAATTTCTCACAATATTAGATTACAAAATCTTACTTAATTTAATATTTTTAATTATCAAAAATATGTGTCGTTAAAGCTGCTATCCATGAGAAATCCTTAATGAATCTCCGGTAATAGCCAGTTAATCCAAGAAAACTTCTAATCTCAGTCACCGTCTTAGGTCTTGTCCAACTGTTAACAGCTTCGATCTTATCCGGATCAATTGATAAACCCTTCTCTGAAACCACATTACCAAGAAACTTCACCGCTGTCTTCCAGAAATGACATTTCGAAAATTTTGCCTTAAGCTTATGCTGTCTCAGCATCTCAAGCATGATTCTAAGATGAACTTCATGATCCCTTTCATCCTTAGAATACACCAAAATATCATCTATGAATACCAATACAAACCTATCCAAGTGCTCTCGGAAAACCCAGTTCATGATATCCACAAAGATAGCTGGCGCATTCGTTAACCCGAATGGCATTACTAACCATTCATATGATCCATATCTGGTTCGAAACGTCGTCAATGGGATATTGTCCTCTGCCACTCTTAGCTGATGGAAACCTGTCGCCAAGTCCAATTAGGAAACACTCTGGTTCGGCTCAACTGATCAAATAAGTCATCAATTCTCGGCAAAGGATACTTATTCTTGATCGTCCTCTCGTTTAGCTTATGGTATTCGATACACAACCTTAACGACCCATCTGGTTTCTTCACGAACACCGCGGCCGCTCCCCAAAGTGACCCGCTTGGCCTAATAAAATTCTTTCCTTCCGATTCCACTAGCTGCACCTTTTACTCCCTCACCTCGGTAGGTGTCATTCTGCTAGGCGGTCTACTTACGGGCTTAGATCCTTGAACAAGATCTATTCGAAACTCGATGGCTTGCTTCGGTGATAATCCTGTAACATGCTCAAAAACATATGCCAACCCTTTTGCTACCAAAACCCGATTCAACTCTTCTTCTACTTCCATGGCACCCAACAGAGCCCAAGTACTCAAACCCGAATCTTCTACCGAGTATACAATCCGATTATGACTATCTGGGTATCTTAGCGATATTTTTCTATCTTAGCAAAATATCCTAACATCATATCTATCTAACCAATCCATACCTAAAATGATCCTGAAGCCTACGAAATCAAAAACATACAAACTGCATGCAAACTTATGACCTAACAAATCAAGTTCTAACTGGTCATATCTCATCCTTAGAGTTGCATGCCCTTCTATCATATTTGCAACCCTTAAGGAAGTAACAAGGTATGATGGTTCTAAGCATAATCTGTCTACCAAACGCAAAGATATAAATGAATGCGATGCACCAGTTGTTAGTCCTTGAGATGATGGTTTTGATGACAACAACCTTAGAATAAGATTATAAAATATAAATACTAACATTATAGTTTAGATATATATGTATATGCAGGATTTAACCATGCAGGTATCAAGAATGAAGACTATACAGTATAGAGATTCAAGATATCAAGATTGAAGACTCATGAGTATTAAGAATATCAAGATTATCAAGAGTTCAAGATTTCAAGAATAAGTAATTTAATTAGGAATTTTGTTAAAACTCCTAGAAAAGCATTGGCATCTTCAAATCCAATTTAGTCATGGAATGGAATCCACTTCGAGCCCGTTAAAGGGATGGAACCCTAAGTAGGATGGAACCTACGAAAAATCTAGTGGAACATTGTTTTGTATCCGCTAACTTTTATTCAAATGATTTTACAAAATTATCTTGTTTTCAAAATGCTTTCAAAACCTTCCTTTTAAAAAGAATCAAAAACATCTATCCTGATTTTAAATACTTTTAGCCTCAAAATAATCTTTATTTTCAAAATCAAATTATCCATAGTTTTAAACTATCTTTAATAATAAATTTAATATTTATACTTAGATTTAAATATAAAATTATAGTAAAATTTTATATATTATTCTCTATATTTACTTATGTATTTTAACTATAGTTAAGTATATTTATAAAGTTTAAAATAGTTTTAATATAAGATAGAAGTAATTTTCAAAGAAAAACAAATCACCAAAATTTCCTTTGGGATGTCGAAATACCCAAGATACTCATGTCGACATAGTGGCAGTTGGTTTCAAAATTTTGAATTTCTAAAGAAGTGTCTATTCGCCATAACCTTTCACGAATGCACATGGCTGTTGTTCTTCTACAAATAGGGTATGTTTTCAATGAATTTTATATCATATTTTTCTGGTTTTCACTCCTCTTCTTCTTCCACGTTTCTTTATATATATTCTTACCATTACTCTGCCGAAATCACCATTGAATCTAACTAGATCATTTCTGGTTTGATTCTCTATCACTATCTGTTAACCCGCCTTTTAGCAAGGCCGCGGACCGGCGGTTTTAACTAAATCGACTACATGTTTGTCGAGACAGGAATATGACAGGTTTAAGTCGACTGGACGGATAGATGATGTAGTGCGCTTGGAAGATGGATATTGGATTGGATAAAGTGGATCTGCATAGGCTAGTGGCTTGATGTTGGAGTCTCGAGTGAGTTGGGATGTTGGAGTCTCGAGGGAGTTGGGATGTTGTAGTCTCGAGGGAGTCGGGATGTTGGAGTCTCGAGGGAGTCTCGAGTGAGTCAGGATGTTGGAGTCTCGAGGGAGTTGGGATGTCGGAGTCTTGAGGGAGTCGGGATGTCGGAGTCTCAAGGGAGTCGAGATGTTGGAGTCTCGAGGGAGTCGGGATGTCGGAGTCTCGAGGGAGTCGGGATGTCGGAGTCTCAAGGGAGTTGGGATGTCGGAGTCTCGAGGGAGTCGGGATTCGGAGTCTCGAGGGAGTCTCGAGTAAGTCAGGATGTTGGAGTCTCGAGGGAGTCTCGAGTGAGTTGAGATGTTGGAGTCTCGAGGGAGTTGGGATGTTGGAGTCTCGAGGGAGGTATGGGTCGTTCGGCATTGGTAGTCGTTCGGTCGGGGAGGAATAAGTCGCTCAGAATGGAAGTCGTTCGGCGTGGAAGTCGCTCGGCGTGGAAGTCGCTCGGCGTGGAAGCCGCTCGGCATGGAAGGCGTTAGGCGTGGAAGTCGCTCAGCATGGAAGTCGCATGGCATAGAAGTCGCTCGGCATGGAAGTCGTTCGGCACAGGAAGTCAACTCGGCACAGGAAGTCGCTCGGCACAGGAAGTCGCCACAGGAAGTCGCTCGGCACAGGAAGTCGGTCGGTACAGGAAGTCGCTACAGGAAGTCGCTCGTACCATGGTGAAGGATGTTGGCTCGGATATGGTCCTAATGGGCCCGGACTGCGAAGGAAGCCCAATAATTCGGGATTTGCCTATAAATACATTATGAGGGGGTTCAGAAAGGGGATCTTCCTTCTGTTTCCCTTCTTCTTCCTCATTAAGGCTACTCTACCATAATTGTTTTGAAAACTCCGGATTGTAACCGTAATTGATTCTCATATAAATAAAAAGAAAACTTCTGGAGTGGACGTAGGCTGGAGTTAGCCGAACCACTATAAAATCTGTTGTTCTTTACTGCTTTCATTTTAATTTTGACTGTTCTTCATATTATTACTCTCTACATACATTCTATCTGTTATCGGTGACTGTTAGTTGGTGCTTTCCTTTACATTTGGGTGTTAGTGACCAATTTTGGCTCTAACATTTTGGTGCTTTCACTGAGAAGCAAGCACTCGGGGATTTCGGAGCTAGGATTTTGGATTCAAAAGCTTAGGAACTTGGATTCTAGAAAGTAATGGCTAGGCCACCAACAAGAAAGAAAGTGACAGAAAGGAGAAAT
The DNA here is from genome assembly GCA_030737815.1 of Allium fistulosum. Classification (NCBI taxonomy): domain Eukaryota; kingdom Viridiplantae; phylum Streptophyta; class Magnoliopsida; order Asparagales; family Amaryllidaceae; genus Allium; species Allium fistulosum. The sequence continues at coordinate 679,829,640 of CM060907.1, read as the reverse complement.
CAAGAGGGAAGTCAAGAGGCTTCCTCTAGAGCTGGAGCAGGTCAAGCATCCATCTACATCACCAGGGATGAGATGGAAGCGATGCTGAAAAGACAAGAGGAGATGATGTAGGCTCTTCTCAAACAATTTGCACAAGCAGGAAATGTAGGAGCTCAGATCCATGAAGCTGGATCAGAAGCGCTCAACCAGCAAGCAGAGGGAGTGGCTCAGCAGGGGGCAGCCCTCAATCAGCAGAGGGCTATCAATCTGGATGGACCTAGACTCGGGGGCACACCACCAGGAAATGCTAGACCAATCTATGGAGGGATACCAGATGATGCTGTGCAACCCGACACCAACAGGAGTGCAGGAGTACGTGATGAGGAGTATGTGCCAGGATTCCCTCGTGAACTCGGGGGATAGATCAGAGGTAGCAGACAAGGATTACAGTTTGGCGACAATGATAGATTAGCGGAGATGGTCAGACGAGCTGTGAGAGGTGGATTGGTAAAAAAAGGCTTGGAGGATGTGAATAGGAGTCCCTTTACTCCTACTATCAGGCAAGCTAGGAACCCTCTGGATTTTAAGCTACCAACGTTGGAGATGTATGAAGGGAGAACGGATCCCGCCGTTCACCTGACAAGGTACATGAGGCGTATGGAGGTACAGGGGCATCGGATGAGGTCATGGCTCGATGTTTCCCTTTGTATTTGATGGATATCGCAGCTATGTGGTTCAGACAGCTGGAGAGTGGTTCTATTGACACTTGGACAGAGCTGATTGAGAGGTTTATGAGGCAATTTCGGGTCCATATAGTCAGACCCAAGAACGTAATGACCTTGACATCAATGAAACAATGGAAGGGAGAGTCGCTCAGGGATTTCTTAACCAGATTCAACGCAGCGGTAGCTTCAGTGGATCGACCCGATCCATCGATGGTTTTGATGGCAGCAGTTTCAGGAATTACAGATAATTCGGATTTCAAGATATCGTTGGGACGGGACCCACCGAGGGATCTCGGAGAGTTCTACCATGAGGCGGAAAGGTTCCTAAGGCAGGAAGATGTGCAGGCTGAGAGAGTAGGGAGAGAGGATGAAGCTTATGCAGTGAGGAGTGGAGGTCCACCCAGGGAGGATCCAAGTAAAGACGATAAAGGAAAAAGGAAAACAAATGGCAACAGTGGCACTTCGAAGAGGCCTCGAAGGGAGTCAAAGTTTTCTTCTTACACATATTTAGCTGAGACTCTAGAAAGGATTTACTTGGATACTCGAGGGAGCCTCCAATATCGAAGGCCGGCAAAGAGAGAGCCTTCTGAATACGAGCGAGCATCGGGAAAGCATTGCCTATTCCATGAGTTGGATGAGCACAACACAAACAACTGCAGGCATCTGAAAGATATCATTGAGGAACATGTAAGGAATGGTCATCTACAGCAGTATGTGAGGAATCGAGCTGTGGCAGTGGGACAGGAGCGACCACCGCCTACCTCGAACGAAGATGGCACTGGGCCTAGGCAACGTCAGCTCATTATCAACTAAATAGATTTATGGTTTTGAATAAGTAATAGAACTCAAAGAAATACGGCTAGGTCACTTACACATGTACGGGATCGAGGATGGTCCCTAGGCATGCTTTGAGATGACAAAAAACCGTACTACTTGAGTCTATGAAATCCTATTTTCTTTATATTTTTCTGCAAACTCTGGTTTCTTCTGTGGCACTTTGGACATTTAATTCCTTCTGTTGTACGAACTTCTGCTTTGATAACTAAATTCTGTAACAATTGGATTTGGATCAGTGTAATAAATAATACAGGTCTCACGATCACGGTCCCGATAGGTGAGACGGGGCAGTGATCGCAAGTTACGAGTCCCTTCGCCGGAGAGCGATGGAATGGACTCGGAGAGAATATCAAAGTCCTTGGCCGGAGAGCCAAGGCCGGAGAATATGAAAGTCCTTGGCCGGAGAGCCGAGGCCGGTGAATATCAAAGTCCTTGGCCGGAGAGCCAAGGCCAAAGAATATGAAAGTCCTTGGCCGGAGAGCCGAGGCCGGTGAAAATAAAAGTCCTTGGCCAGAGAGCCGAGGCCGATGAATATAAAAGTTCTTGGCCAAAGAGCTGAGGCCGAAGAATATGAAAGTCCTTGGCCGGAGAGCCGAGGCCAGTGAATATCAAAGTCCTTGGCCGGAGAGCCAAGGCCGGAGAATATGAAAGTCCTTGGCCGGAGAGCCGAGGCTGGTGAATATAAAAGTCCTTGGCCGGAGAGCCGAGGTCGGAGAATGTAAAAGTCCTTGGCCGGAGAATATAAAAAGTACTTGGCCGGAGAGCCGAGGTCAGAGAATCTAAAAGTCCTTGGCCGGAGAGCCGAGGTCGGAGAACGTAAAAGCCCTTGACCGGAGAGTCGGGGTCGGAACAGGATATCGGCCCGGAGTGGTCATGGATTTGGTTATTGGTTATTGGATTTGAATTGATTAAAACTTGGTTGACAGGTTCAAATGGCTAAGGAATTGGCTCAGGGTTTGGTTATTGGATTCGGAATTGGATATCAACTCAGAGCAGTTGCGGATTCGAATAAGGATACGGTAATGGAACTAGGATAAAACGGATTGGATTGCGGATCGAATTGTATGGCTATGGATGGAATGTGGACGATGGATTGAAGGCTATTCAAAACAAGCCTTCCTATCGAAAGGCATGTTTTGGGGGGCAAGTGTTAACCCGCCTTTTGGCAAGGCCGCGGACCGGCGGTTTTAACTAAATCGACTACATGTTTGACGAAACTGGAATACGACAGGTTTAAGTCGACTGAACGGATAGATGATGTAGTGTGCTTGGAAGATGGATATTGGATTGGATAAAGTGGATCTGCATAGGCTAGTGGCTCGATGTTGGAGTCTCGAGTGAGTCGGGATGTTGGAGTCTCGAGGGAGTCGGGATGTTGGAGTCTTGAGGGAGTCGGGATGTCGGAGTCTCGAGGGAGTCTCGAGTGAGTCAGGATGTTGGAGTCTCGAGGGAGTTGGGATGTCGGAGTCTCGAGGGAGTCGGGATGTCGGAGTCTCGAGGGAGTCGGGATGTCGGAGTCTCGAGGGAGTTGGGATGTCGGAGTCTCGAGGGAGTTGAGATGTCGGAGTCTCGAGGGAGTCTCGAGTGAGTCGGGATGTTGGAGTCTCGAGGGAGTCGGGATGTTGGAGTCTCGAGGGAGGTATGGGTCGTTCGGCATTGGTAGTCGTTCGGTCTGGGAGGAATAAGTCGTTCGGCGTGGAAGTCGCTCGGCGTGGAAGTCGCTCGGCGTGGAAGTTGCTCGGCATGGAAGCCGCTCAGCATGGAAGGCGTTAGGCATGGAAGTTGATCGGCTTGGAAGTCGCATGGCATGGAAGTCGCTCGGCATGGAAGTCGTTCGGCATAGGAAGTCGGCTCGGCACAGGAAGTCGCTCGGCACAGGAAGTCGCCACAGGAAGTCGCTCGGTACAGGAAGTCGCTCGGTACAGCAAGTCGCTACAGAAAGTCGCTCGTACCATGGTGAAGGATGTTGGCTCGGCTATGTTCTTAATGGGCCCGGACTGCTAAGGAAGCCCAGTAACTCGAGATTTTCCTATAAATACAGCATGAATGGGTTCAGAAAGGGGATCTTCCTTCTATTTCCCTTCTTCTTCCTCATTAAGGCTACTCAACCATAATTGTTTTGAAAACTCCGGATTGTAACCGTAATTGATTCTCATATAAATAAAAAGAAAACTTCTGGAGTGGACGTAGGCCAAAGTTAGCCAAACCACTATAAAATCTATTGTTCTTTACTGCTTTCATTTTAATTTTGACTATTCTTCATATTATTACTCTCTACATACATTCTATCTGTTATCGGTGACTGTTACTTGGTGCTTTCCTTTACATTTGGGTGTTAGTGACCAATTTTGGCTCTAACACTATCTCAACAAGACCTAAGTGCTATTCAGAGTTATAGACTTCTTTGTAATTATTCAAGTGAGAAAAGGTTTGATTGTAGCCTTGGAAATCAATCAAGTGAGAAAAGGTGTGATTGTAGCCTAGGAAATCAATTGGGTGAACTTATTGCTCGGGAAATCAAGTATCTCTACCTAGAGGATTGTGAATCTGGAGTGGTGTACCTTGTGGCCTTGAAATTGAGGGTTGTAATTGTAAAGATTGCTTTTTAAAGGAAATCTGTACTTGTGTGCGGGACTGGATGTAGGGTAACTCCGAACCAGTATAAAATCTAGTGTGTTCTTTCCTTTACTGCTTTTACTTTATATTTGCATCTGTGTTTGAATCTGTAATCATATCTGTGTCTAAATATTGCATACATTTGTGTTCAAATTAATATAAACTCAAAAAGAATTAGTAATTCCTTAAAACGCTATTTACCCCCCCCCTCCTAGTGTTTGTACTAGCCTTAAGATCCGTAATCCGCATTTCTCACATTTGGTATTAGAGCGAGGTTTTCAAAGTTTCATAATCTGAATTTTGAAAATTTTCAAAATGGCTACCAACACTGGTACTGTTATTACTACCAACACTAGTTCATTTGTAGAAGGTCAGTCTACTGTTAGACCACCACTTTTTAATGGCAGTAACTATGCATGTTGGGCATGTGGGATGAAAATATATTTACAATCTGTAGGACTAGACACTTGGAATATCACACAGACTGAATATCTTGAACCCACAACTGATTTTGCACATTGGACTGCTGAGCAAAAGACAGTCGCACCAAATAACTCTAAAGCTATGAATATTTTGTTTTGTTCACTTGATAGGAATGAATTTAATAGAGTGTCAGTTTGGAAGTCTGCATATGAAATCTGGAAAACTTTGCAAATTACTCACGAAGGAACAAGCAAAGTTAAACATACCAAAATTTCCATGCTCACAAATCAGTTTCAATTATTTAAAATGAATTCTAATGTGTCCATTTTCGATATGTACAGTAGATTTCAGGAGATTGTGCATTCTCTAATATCCTTGGGAAAGGAATTTTCCGAAGAAGATCAAGTCAGAAAAATCTTAAATTCTCTTACCCCAAAATGGGATCAAAAGACAATTGCAATCAAAAAGGCAAATGACATCAGTACCTTAAAGATAGAAGAATTAATTGGAAATCTAATGTCGTTTGAAGTCCAAATGATCGGGAGAAGAGAAAGCAAAGCATCTGAAAAGAAATCAATGGCATTCAATGCATTAACCGATGGATCAGACTCAAACAGCAATAATGATGAAGAGATAGCCTTTATGACCAAGAATTTTCGGAAATTCCTGAAATACAGAAAGATGAATAATCTCAAGAGAAACAACTATAAGAACGCTGGAAACCAGAATGTAGTGCCAAACAATATCAAATGCTTCAACTGTGACGAATCAGGCCATATCAAAAGAGACTGTCTTTATCCAAATAAGCAAAACCTTCCTATAAACAATGTTTCCGTAAAGAAACGAAAACGTTCTTTTACTGCTACTCTAGATGACTCAGACTCGTCTACAAGCAATGATGATCAAAAGACAGATAATTCAAATATGTGTTTCACGGCAGTTCACGACTCCAATGAATTCAGAGAAACGGACTCAGAAAAAGGTACACATTTACAATACAATTGGTTGAAATTGCATGCTTAGAATTGATTGCTTGATTAATTGATTTTGAATTGGTGTGTTGTTTGAAATTTAAAATTTTTATTTTTTATTATTATCTTATTATATTATTTTTATTTTTATTAGTATCATAATATTTTATGGAATATACTAATAATATTCCAGATATATATAGACATTAAAAATAATAAGTATACATATATATATATATTAGAATTCTTATGAAAAAAATTTATAGAAATTCAAAGACACATGTCGACATGGTCCCTACCATGATGTCGACATGGATACATAATTTGAAATTCAAAATTTGAATTCAAATGGTTGAATTTCCCTCCACCTTTTCACTTCATTCAATTCTCTGAAAAGGCATCTTTTGACCAGAGAATATGTCCTTTGAGAATCTATTTATTCACTATCTTTTATCACATCTCTTTCACTTTCGTTTTCAAATTCAAACTCTCTCTTCAAAACTTCAAGCTCTCTACTCTCTACTCTAATGGCTTCTTCAAGCAACCCCTCCACCATGAGAATTTCCAGAAAGAAAAAAGAGCAACTCTTCAATGATCTGGAGGCCATAAAAGCATACATCAATTATGCTAACTATGGAAAAGTCCATCTCGGAAAGTTTGCTTTATTTCAAGATTTTTCTACTTATGAAATTGATTCTCTTTTTGCAAATAATCATGTTCTTAGTCTTATTTATGCTTCTCAAAATGATTTTGTTTGCTATCCAAATCTTGTTAAAATTTTCTATGCAAATCTTAATCGAGGATTTTATAATGGAAACGATGATGAAATTTGGAGTAGTGTCAAAGGCACTAGAATCGTTTTAAATTATGATCTTTTGGGTACCATTCTCAATTGCAAGAATACGGGATTGGATCTTTCTAGTTTTAATATTGATGAAAATGATCGTGAGATGTTTCATCACATTTTTGAAGGAAATTATGATTTTGAATTCAAAAATCGAAACTTTCGACCAAAAGCTAGAATTGTCAATCTTCTTTTACAACATACTTTGACCCCAAGATCGGGGAATTTTAACAATCCTACTTCAAAAGTTTGCAAAGCACTTTTTGCTATTTTTGGAAATTATGATGTTAATTGGGAGCAAGTTATTTTGGATGAACTTCGTCCCAAAATTTTTGAAATGGGTGAGAATACTTTGTATCATGGAATCTATCTCACTCAGATTTTTAACTATTTTGGAGTAGATTTCAAAGGAGAAGAATTTGTTTCAAGAAAGGTTTTCAATCACTCAAATATTTCTCTTATGAAAATTCCATTTGTTTTTCAACCTTATGAGACTCTTGCCGAAAAGGAAGAGCGTTTGGCTCATGAAGAGATGGAAGAGGAGGAAGAGGAAGAAGAAGAAGAAGGGGATGAAATGGAAATAAAAGAAGAAGAAGGTGAAACATCCTTGGAAAGTATTGACTATCCTCCTAATCCAACCAACAAAACTCTTCTCAAAAACCAAAAGACCATTGTTGAAAATCAACGGATTCTTAAACGATCTGTTAGTAAGAAGTTGGATAAAATTTCATCCAAGATGAATAAGTTTATTTCCAAAGTAAGCAAGAAGCTTGGATTATCTTCATCTTCATCATCCTCTAACTAGTTCTATCTTTTCATTTCATGTTGTATTAGTTTAGTTTGTTTTAATTTGAATGTTCATGTAGTTCTTTATGATTAATCATTGAATCACTCTATTATGCAATGAAATTGAATTCCTTTTTCTGTTATCTAGCTTATCTTATCTCCAGGATAAATGTTAGTATATTATATATATATATATACACAATTATTCACAAAATCAAAATAAGCCATCAAAATTCACTGCACCATGTCGACATCCCCCCTATGACCATGTCGACATGTACTGGTCAGAAATGACATTTCATTTTAAATTTGAAATTTGAATAACTACCTTATGTCTATTCAATTCAAACGAATTTCTACACCTATAAATACCTATTTCTTCCAGAATTCATCACTCAATATTATTTCTTATCTACTTTGTCTATCATTCTTCTCTCAAACTAAAATATGGCCAATCCAATTCATAATTTAACCGAAAATCTTGAAGAAACTCTTAATTCTTTCAAGAATATTCTTTCGTTCATTCTTCGTAACCGAGACACTTAGAGTTGAGTCAAATGTAGATGATCAAGGAGCAAGAAAGGCATTTCGATGCAATACGATGGATGATTTCCTCCCTGCACAAGGATGATAATGAAGCACATCCTCCAGTCTCTCTCACCAATGACAATGAAAATTGGGATGCCATTAAAGTAGACGCTATTTTTGGAGAAGAAGGATGGGTGGAAGTTCCTCGTAATATTTGATTTGATTGCTTTGTTTGATTTGAATTGTTTGCTTTGATTGATTTGATTTCATTTGTTTTGATTTGATTTGATATGGATTGATATTTGGTGTGGATTGATATTTGTTGTACAAAACATTTATACATATGCATTAATATTTATATGATCTTTGATTAATTATCATGTTTATCAATATAATTATCTCTTAATCTATATTATATACTCCATTGTATAGTTTATTAATGTAGGTACTTTAGTACAAGAATGAGGGGGAGTTATATAGTTTGGAGTTAGTTTTTTTTGTTGATGACAAAGGGGGAGAAGTATAAAATAGGATAGTTAGGCATAGATTAAGGGGGAGTTATCAGTTTTAGGGGGAGTTATTAGGATAGAAGTACTATTTTATAAACAAAGGTTGTCATCATCAAAAGGAGGGAGATTGTTAGTCCTTGAGATGATGGTTTTGATGACAACAACCTTAGAATAAGATTATAAAATATAAATACTAACATTATAGTTTAGATATATATGTATATGAAGGATTTAACCATGCAGGTATCAAGAATGAAGACTGTACAGTATAGAGATTCAAGATATCAAGATTGAAGACTCATGAGTATCAAGAATATCAAGATTATCAAGAGTTCAAGATTTCAAGAATAAGTAATTTAATTAGGAATTTTGTTAAAACTCCTAGAAAAGCACTGGCATCTTAAAATCCAATTTAGTTGTGGAATGGAATCCACTTCGAGCCCGTTAAAGGGATGGAACCCTAAGTAGGATGGAACCTACGAAAAATCTAGTGGAACATTGTTTTGTATCCGCTAACTTTTATTCAAATGATTTTACAAAATTATCTTGTTTTCAAAATGATTTCAAAACCTTCCCTTTAAAAAGAATCAAAAACATCTATCCTGATTTTAAATACTTTTAGCCTCAAAATAATCTTTATTTTCAAAATCAAATTATCCTTAGTTTTAAACTATCTTTAATAATAACTTTAATATTTATACTTAGATTTAAATATAAAATTATAGTAAAATTTTATATATTATTCTCTATATTTACTTATGTATTTTAACTATAGTTAAGTATATTTATAAAGTTTAAAATAGTTTTAATATAAGATAGAAGTAATTTTCAAAGAAAAACAAATCACTAAAATTTCCTTTGGTATGTCGACATACCCAAGATACCCAGTCGACATAGTGGCAGTTGGTTTCAAAAATTTGAATTTCAAAAGAAGTGTCTATTCGCCATAACTTTTCACGAATAGACATGGCTATTGTTCTTCTATAAATAGGGGATGTTTTCAATGAATTTTATATCATATTTTTGTGGTTTTCACTCCTCTTCTTCTTCTTCCACATTTCTTTATATATATTCTTACCATTACTCTGCCGAAATCACCATTGAATCTAACTAGATCATTTCTGGTTTGATTCTCTATCACTATCTCAACAAGACCTCAGTGCTATTCAGAGTTATAGACTTCTTTGTAATTATCCAAGTGAGAAAAGGTGTGATTGTAGCCTTGGAAATCAATCAAGTGAGAAAAGGTGTGATTGTAGCCTAGGAAATCAATTGGGTGAACTTGTTGCCCGGGAAATCAAGTATCTCTACCAAGAGGATTGTGAATCTGGAGTGGTGTACCTCGTGGCCTTGAAATCGAGGGTTGTAATTGTAAAGATTTCTTTTGAAAGGAAATCCGTACTTGTGTGCGGGACTGGATGTAGGGTAACTCTGAACCAGTATAAAATCCGGTGTGTTCTTTCCTTTACTGCTTTTACTTTATATTTGCATCTGTGTTTGAATCTGTGATCATATCTGTGTCTGAATATTGCATACATTTGTGTTCAAATTAATATAAACTCAAAAAGAATTAGTAATTCCTTAAAACTCTATTCACCCCCCTAGTGTTTATACTAGCCTTAAGATCCGTAATCCGCATTTCTCACACCAGTATCAAACAATACCCTAACTGGTATGCTATGAATCAAAAGCGTACCTTTCATCACAGACTTTCCTTTCTCAGCACTAGTTGGTTTAGAGGATGATGGTTCCAAAGTAAAGACCTTTCCTTTTCCTGCCTTGGCAGCTTCAGGACACTTGTTCTTGTAATGCCCCATCTGGTTGCAATTATAGCATTTCACATTCTGCTTCCCCACAACCACCTTCTCATCACCCGAACGGCACTCATTAGCATAGTGTCCCTTCTTATCACACTTGTAGCAAACTATATACGTTTTCCCTTTCTTGGCTGCTCCTCCTTTTTGAGCGCCCTTCTTCTTGAAGAACTTCCTCTTCTTACCCTCAGAACCCTGATTCTCAGCTGGTTTCTCTAGTCCGAAAGTAGAAAGCATCTCCTTATGGCGAATGGCCTCTCCACCACCACATTACAAGGCTCTCTGATATGAGTCATAGTCATTCTGCCTAGCTCTAGCCTTAGTCCATAAATAAATCTCTCATTCCTCCTGATATCAGTGTCTACCAAAGCATAACCATATCGAGACAGCTCATCAAACTTAGCAGTGTACTCGATCACTGACATATCTCCCTGAATAAGATCCTTGAACTTTCTCATCAATGTCGACTTGGCTACCTCAGATAAAAACCTCTGCTCAAACCTCCTTCTAAAATCAGCCCATGTCAGCTCTTCTTCCGAAACTCCGACGGTCACACTGTTCCACCAGTGAAGCGCTAACCCTTGCAACTGCCTAGAGGCTAGCCTTATCTTTTATCCATCATCCAAGCCTAAATCAGTAAAGATCCTCTCATAGCTCAAAAGCCAATTCTTAACTTCAACAACATCCTCTGTTCCCATGAACGACTTTCCACCCAGACTGGTGTAGTCTCTGCTCAATCTAACATAATTATAACCAACTGGAACTACAGGATTAACTCCACCAATATTACCAGCAGCTTCTGCTTTCAAAAGATTGGCTAACCACTGATACACCATCCCCACATCTACTGGTGGATTTCCAGCACCTACATTGGCTTCAGCGTTTGGAGTAGCATTAGCCTGTCGATCTTGATTCCTCCTGGTATTAGGTCGAGCATTTTCGTTGGTTATGGTGCTCCCTCCATCTAGATTTCCTCTTCCGTTTCCTGCTTCCATATCCTCTTTCTCGTAAATTTGCGTACAAGCCTTAGTAAGATACAGAAGAATTATCTAGGAGAGAGGGGAATACGTACTTTAATATATATATATATATATATATATATATATAGCAAATAAAAATACGTTACTATAACGTTAACCCAAACCCCAATCTTATTCTTCACATTATCAGGATTATGTTTGAAAACTTTTGGTTTATTTTATGTTTTATCATAAACCTATGCTCTGATACCAAGTTGTAACATCCCACATCTGGAGGCCCAAATTAACCACCACAAATGGTGCAGTCATCTATAGTTATTAATTCTCAGTGACCAAATGTGGTAATGTTAGATACATTGATAATACAGAAACATATGAGTATGGAAAATTCAGCACAAATTTCAAAATAAAATTTTATTTCCATTTCACAATAAGATTTCAAATTCATTACATAATCCCAACACATAAACCACGATCAATGTAAATATAATTATTACAACATACGCCAAAAGTGACATATGAAGATGCCCAAAAGCGACAAATGAAGATGCCCCCTTGGTTGATCAGAGTAAATATAGGCAATAAACATCCTTGCCAATACATCCAAATACACTATAGAATTAAAATAGAAAGAACCCTTACATAGCTAGAATGCCTCTTGCTCGTCTCCGAAAGCTTATTCGCCTAAAGAAGAACCTGAAAGACCTTAACTCTCAAACTACTAAAAATCAATTGAGCACCCGAGAGTTTAAGGGTAAAGCATAAACTTCGAGTCAGAAAAAAATCCTTGTGTGAACAATAATCTATCATCTCGAACCAAATAGATATCTAGTGAGACCACGCCGCATAGCGGAACAGATTTCCCCTTCACTAATATCATTACTAAGAAAATAACCATACACTATGCACCTGCATCCACCATGGTTAAAACATAACATAATATGATAATAGAGAAATTAATCATATACATTGGATTAACCATCCCACATTAGTTAGTCTAACCATCTAAGTTTCAACTGACTATCTGTCTTGTATTTTCAAGGACTACCCATCCCATTTTAGATTTTATTTGCATCAAAGAGGGACTATCCATCCCACGTTCATTTTACTTAAGCTGATGTGGACTGTCTATTTCACATTCCATAGTTTTCCTAGGATGACTATGAACCCTTCTTTAATCATATGGAGACTATCCATCCTCGACATGATGTTGACTATCCATCAAACATCCCATAGTTTTCCTAGGATGACTACGAACCCATCACCTGGCCACTTAACCCATGTTACAAACATGATTCTAATTATCCCATGTTATCCACATGATTAACCTATTTCCATTAGTATCCCTAATTTAGGATATATTCATTTATAATTTACATTGGCATCCCCCGATGATTAGTGCCGAAAACATATAAGTGTTGGTATCCCTAACAATGGTATCGAAGTCATTAAACCCATCCTGGTATCCCCAAGGTTATGCACATTTATTAAATAAGGTTATCCACACTACATATCCAAAAAGTTAAGTGTTATATAAGCATACCCTTTCGAAAGTATCCCCTTTGAAGTGGTACCCTTCGAAGTCATCGCCTTCGAAGGCCTGCTTATTTAACTTAAAGAAAAGTGGCTTAAATAGCCTTTCGAATGCATCCCATTCGAAAGCCTAGCCTCCGAAGTTGTCCCCTTCGAAAGCATCAAAACTTGGTTTGAAGGAAAATGGCTTCGAAGGCGTCCCCTCCAAAACCCTATCATCTCCTTCGCAAGTTTCTCCTTTGAAAGTAGAAAACTTGGTTAAAAGAAACAATTTTGCAACCCCTTCGAAGGTATAAAACTTGGTTAAAAGAAAACAATTTTACAACCTTTTCGAAATATCCCCTTCGAAGGTAAAGGAAAACAAAACAAACAGATTTGAAGGCAATGAAATCAACTCCTTTGAAAGTAAGGTTTCGAATGTGCATATCCCTAAACACTTATAACTCCTTTAAATTAAAAAAAATTGGTGTACCCTAATGTTAATATCAAAGTATATTCCATCAACAGTTACATACACAGTAACTATGTGATCTTGTTTTTTTACCATAAAAACTTTGATTTAGCTATAACTTTTTATAGATGTAGAATAGGGTATCTAACCTATTCCATAGTGTTCAAATGATGGTTTCCCTTTCCGTAGAGTGGTCACAATAGAAAAACGGACTTACGGTTAGAGAGTTATGCATGTTTTAAGTTTTGAAAACAAAGCTGGTTTCAACCAACTCGAAAGGTGCCTTCGACTGAGTCAAAGGGGGCCTACGAAACTGCTGCAAAATGGGTCAAAACTGCTGCAAAAGGGGTCTTTTGACTAAGTCGAAAGGGTCCTACGAAATGCTACAAAAATGCCTATAATTGCTGCAAAAAATGCTATCGACGGGGTGCCTTCGACTAGGTCGAAGGGGCCTTCGAAAGTGCTATAATATGGTCTAGAAATGCTACAGAAAGTGTTGTCAATAGGGTGCCTTCGACTAAGTCCAGTGGCAGAACCGTAAATAACTTGAAAAATGTTATTTTGCTAATTAAATTATATTCTTTTCACCAACTCATATTCTTTGTCAAATTTCTGTTGGTTAATGACGTACTTTATCACTTTCTTTGTAGAAAAACTGTTATAGATCAAATTTTATTATTTTCAAAATATTTAATTATATTAATATTTTAATATAATTATTAAGCCTTTTTAGCTTAGAAAATTCATAATAAATTGAAATCACTTATGAAAAAACCAAAAAAATCATCAAAATCTGAAATAACATTTTCTACATCATATAAAGTTTCGTGGCAAAATTCATTGTTTTATTATTTTTAATAATTAAAACCGAAATAAATGCCTTTTTCACCTTAGGAAATTCATAAAATATTCCTATTAACTCCGAAAATTATGAAACTAAAAAACCCACTTCAAAATTATGTTTTACACAACATCTCCAAAAATCAAGTCGTTTGGAGGCATTTAGTAAGGTTTTTACTTTAAAACCCATCATTTTAATTCCATAAATATTCCAATAAATCACCATAAATTATTATTCTTTCCAAACAATGATTATTAGATCCAAACATGATCAACATAGGAAAATACATTTGGTTACAATTTATAACCAAAGCAAAATAAGGAAAAATGAGATGATTTACATTATTATTCAGCTTGATTAAGTTGTTGGAGTTTGAGATTTGCCCTAGCTTTGATTTTCTAGCCTTTTCTCCTCAATCTTCCTAGTTTTTTGATCTCCTTAGAGAGTTTTAATGGCCAGCCTAGCTTTAGTTTAGTTTTTTTAATTTCATATGAAGTGATAAGTGAGAATAAGGGAGGTCTTTAAGGGTTATGGGGATGGTATTCCCATTTTTGCCCTTGCCTTATTCTTCTCATTTTCCTAAGTTTCTAATGCATAATCCATGCTTATTTATTCATTAGGCACGGCCATGCTGAGTGGTCAAATCTCATTCTCCTTAATCAACCACATTATTATATTTAATTTATTCAATTAAATGTCCTGAATAATGTCAAACAAAAATTAGGGGTGTTACATGAAATGATTTGGAAATATTTTCCTAAGTGAAAAATGAAGTGATTTAGAATTATTCCAAGATTTAAAAAGGTTTTAAGTAATCAAAGGATTTGATAAATGAGGTTTAATGATTTTGTATGTATCGGAAAGAAATGTTTTAAAAGATATATATCTCTTCAAGATATTTTTGATAAAAAAGATGTAATAAATCAAAAAAATAATTCCCTATTTACTTAACATTTCTTTTATTGGTGATTAGTTCGAAGGAACCGGGGTTGGATTTGGGTGATTCATATCCGAAGACCACTTTGAACCAATTTACGTATTCGAAGTAAGGACATGGTAATGATTTGGAAGATGGAATGTAGGGCTGCTTGTCACTGACCCTCGGGAGAAATTTCCCATATCATATTATGTAGCAGTGGTTCTTCTTTTGAGATCATCGATGCAAGGACTTCTCGCTACTAATCCTAGGGGAAATTCCTGACAGGATGTGTAGGAGAGTGCCTTCAGTTTGTCCTGTTCCTGGATAACTTGTATGGACGAATGTTTGATGTTGCATTTCTAATTACGTAAATTGACCTTTATGAACGTATCATCTATTTGGTGGCGGAGAAGGCAACTTCTCTTGGCTTAACACCCTTTCCTGAGACGTACGAACTCAGGAGTTATACGTTTGTAGAAATCAGTTGTGTGACCAAGGAATGACGGTGTGGCATTCGAAGTGGAATGTGCTATGTGAAAGGTAATCGTTACCTTTAGCCTCATCACTCGGTAATGGCTTAAACAGGATACGCTATAAGGCTATGTGGTTCACAACCATTAGGGTATGGTCATCACTTTTCTAGATAACCCTCTATATATCGGGTATGTTGTGTATGCTAAGAGAGCTCTCAAATATGTCGGTAACGACTAGGGTGATGTCATATTCAATTTCTATCCAGGCCATATATGAGTGCCAAATAGGGATAGATCGGTCTTGCCAGATGCGGAGGATTGTTTGTGTATCCTCGGTACATTCCTCTAGAGATGTACTGTACGAAACGTAGTCCCTTACCTGCCATCGTATGGAAATCCATTCTCCAATAAGTGTCTTCGAACTTAGTTGTAAACCTATTATGCCGTCAAATTTAACTAATGTAACAATTTTGGCTAAGATTCATAAGTTCATTTGAAAAGTATTTTCAAAAAGAATGTCATTAAAAATAATATCAAATGATTTTGCATAGCAAATGTTTTTGGTTATCATAAGGTAAAAACCCGTTCCGTGTTTATGTGCAGTGTGGTCTTATGCGGTATGGGACACATAGTCGTTATCTATTCAACTGCAATATAAAAGTATATAACACTTTTCAATGAGTATATGACTCGCCTTTGATGTTTATAGGACTTTTTCATATTTGATGTTTAAAGGTTTTGTACCTATCTTGATGTTTATAGGACTTATTCATATTCGATGTTTATAGGTTTCATACCTATCTTCAGGTTCATAGGTTTTATACCTATTTTGATGTTTATAGGTTTTATACCTATTTTGATGTTTATAGGTTTTGTACCTATCTTGATGTTTATAGACTTATATGTCTATCTTGGAGTTATATGCATGTAGATGAATTTATTTTACCAATCTTGGAGTTTGGCGCCCCTCTCCCCATTTATGAGATTTTTGGATTTTTATTTGTATGGTTTCTAGATTTGATGTTGCTGGATTATAACCAAATCATTTCGAAGGTTTTTGCTTTTAAGAAGCTATTATGAGTTTTTAATATTTGGGGTTTTGAAGTTATTGATGCATGTTTGATATTTGTCAATATATGCTTATATTTTAGATCTAGATTACTTTATCTATATCAGTTTTGCTAACACATTTGTCTTAGTCTAGACTGATCCATTTATTATTTTTATAATACTCGGGTCAGACCGAGATGTTTTAGGTCCTTCAACTTAAAGCTTTAGAGTGGATACCTTACCTGTTAACTAGCAGTTCTCGTTTGTCATCTTATGTATATATTTAACATCACACTGTATCTTGTATTGAGATTAGACTCCTTTTATGTACATATTCATTTTGAGACGTAGCACTTCGTATATATGTGGTCTACATCATGTATCTATTATGTGTTGTTTAGACTTGTATCTATTATATTCCGCTGTGATGGATTTATGATTATATGATCTGTCTATTATTGTGTGTTGTTCTGAATTTTTATTATAGCCACCATGGTTTTGTTTTAAGCCTAAATTGTGTACGTCGATCTCACTTGATTCTAGAAATGTATAGTATATTAGTCAAGGTGTTAATGCTCGCTTGAAGTAAAGTTCACAGATGATCGCTCCTAACTAGCTCTATTCTCCATGCTAGCCGATAATATTACTCTATAATATTCTTTGTTAGTGTAGGTCTCGGGGTGGAGTGTCATACCTTGTTATTAGGGCTGAGTTCAGAACTAAGTATGATCTTACATATATGAATCGTGGAGTAGGCAAGTCTTAGGAATTGTTCCTTAGGTTTTCACGAAGTATATTCCTTAGTGTCTATCTTTGAAATTCCCATTATTGAATCATATGACTCTTGAATAATCTTTTATCTTACTTTATTCCTTTTAGAATCATAGATGGCTGGTGGTAGACCACCTGTCATTCTATTAGTGGGCAGTCCAGTGGCCCTCCTCAAGACGGAGTGTTTATGTCCACCGAGCAAATTATGGAACTTGTTAGGAATGCTCATCGTACCGGACCTCCTCCAGATTCTTCTTCTCGCAAGTCATCTTTTGCACGTATATGCAACGACTTTGCACATTTTGGTGGTAAGCTATTTAAAGGTTCTGAGAGTGTGATTGAAGTGCAGACATGGCTCAAGACATGCGAGCAGATCTTTTTTTGCATGGGTCTTGACAATCAGCAACACCTAATCAGCTCCAAGAGTGATCTCTTGATTGGTATGAGCTTTTCATAGCAAAGATGGATGAGTCCACTCTTTCTTTAGAGCATTTTAGGGGATGATTTGAGTTGAAATTCATTCCCGGGTCGGAGAAAGCCTCGCTAGCTAAGAAGTTTATTAAGTTGAAGCAGTGGGATTTTTCTGTAGCAGAGTATGTGTCGACCTTCAAAGTCCTTTCCAAATAAGGGGTCGAGCTTCTATCGTGTTTGTAAAGATGGCTAATGGTACTCTTAGGCTTTGCATTGATTACCGCAAGCTTATTGAGCTTACCATTAAGAACAAGTATCCCTTGCCTAGGATCGACGATCGTTTCAATCAGCTTTGCGGCGCTAAAGTCTTTTCCCTGTGAGACTTAGCAACCGGATTTTATAAGTTTCATATGGCTAAGCATAGCATTCCCCTTACTTTGTTCTGTACCCGTTATTGTTCTTATAAGTGGCTCGTTATGCCCTTCAGATTAATGAACAGTCCAGCTTATTTTGTCGATCTCGTGGATTATTTTTTTCGATAATTCCTCGATCGATTTATTCTTATATTCATTAATAATATTCTTGTTTATTCTAAATATAAAGAAGAGCATGTGGAACATCTTAAGATTGTTTTAGAAACACTTAGAAAGAATCAGTTGAAAGCAAAATTTTCTAAGTGCCACTTTTGGCAAAGGAAAGTGAAGTTCTTAGGGCATGTAGTTTTCGAAGAAGGTATTTTTGTTGATCCGTCAAAGATTGAAGCTATTCAGAATTGGAAGGGGCCTGAGAATGTATCAGAAATTCATAGTTTCTTGGAATGGTGGGTTATTACCATTGATTCATAAACGACTTTTCCAAGATTGTCTTACCTCTCACTTCCTTGACTAGAAAAGGAGTTAAGTATATTTAGTCGGAGAAGTATGAAGCTTTTTTCCAAAAGTTGAAGGAACTCCTTTCCAACGCTCATATTCTTGTGGTTCCAAATGGGAATCAAAACCTTGTGGTCTATGCTGATGCTAGTAAGTTTGGTTTGGGTGCTATTCTTATGCAGCGAGATCGTGTTATTGCTTTTTCCTCAAGGAAGTTGAAGCCGAATGAGGTGAGGCACGCCACTCATGATTCGGAGCTCATGGCTATAGTCTTTGCTTTAAAGATTTGGCATCATTATTTTTTGGGTGAGAGATTTGTGCTTTATACCGATCATAAGTCATTGAAGTACCTATTCACCCAGAAGGTGCTTAATATGTGACAATAGAGATAGCTCAAATTCCTCACTTCCTATGATATTGATACTCGGTGCACTCCGGGAAAGGGGAATCGAGTAGCTGATTCTCTTAATTATAAGCAGCAGGCTATTATTTCTTTGATGTAGCCGAGTGGAAGGATCTTGAAATTCCATCTTCTTGTGAGATTAGAGATCGTATCCTACATTCTATTTCTTCCATGTTGTTGTTTAACTTAGAGGCTCGTCCTTGTATTTTTGATTGGATTATGAAAGCCCAGAAGCATGATCCCAATCTATCTCATCTTTTTCAACAGTGTAGTGTTGTTTCCCAAAGTGCTGAGTTGAAGGATTTTTTATTGAGGCTGGTGGTTGTATTCATCAAAGTGGTCGGCTTTTAGTTCCCGATGATGGTCATCTCAGGAGAGATATTCTTGAGGAGTGTCATTGCTCCAAGTATACTATTCCTCCCAGTAGTAGTAAGATGTATGCCGATATGAAGCGTCTTTATTATTGGGAAGGTATGAAGCGGGATGTGTCATAATTTATGAACCGATGCTGGACTTGTCAACTTGTTAAGGCCGAGCATTAGTGTCCCAGTGGTATTTTGCAACCGTTGGAGGTCCCGATGTGGAAATGGGACCAGGTATTATGAGCATACTTTCATAATTTCATAGTTGAATCCTCTTTTGTATCGATCTTGTAATGATCGTAATCTTATTCTTCCTTTTACCTTTTCAGGTTTCCATGGACTTCATCGATGTGCGCAAATATAACTTTTATAAATGCATTAAAATAATTATAAACAACTCCCAAACATCAACTAAATCAAATAATAATAATTAAATTTCTTAAATATTAGTTAATTTAATTAATTTATAACATTTCATAAATTAATTAAATCATGTGGTTTTTTGGAGAATCATCATTACGGTTGTGCGATCAATGGTGTAAATTCAGTCAGCGATTAATATCGAGCAATCCAAATATTAATGTTCACACATCACCTCAACTAGTGGTGTGTTATTTTGGCTAAATTTATCACTTACACGTCTTTTGATAAAATCTAATTTTACCTATTAAAGTGGTACTAAGCAGTAACGCTTATTTACACTAATTCTCTTCATCAAAACTATATCACATTAAGACTTATGGAATTTGGTTTTGGTCAAAACTCCAACATCGTCCATGTTCGACTTCGTAATTCCAAACACAAAATCCTTGGTTCAATAATAATAATTATTATTAACCATACTAATCTGTCCAGAGACTTTGATTTTGTGTTAACTATAGTTGATCATGATACCAACCTCATATAACCGAGGAGACAAATTCTCTATTGAATAGTGTCTTACTTCTAAAGCTTCAATTCAATACTCGATGAATATCATGCCATGATTTAATCGTAATCAAAGTGAAGCATCTATATTGAAGTTCCAAAATATTCTAAAGTCAAAGAATTTTTTTAACATTGTCACTTCAAGATTGTCTGTTTGACCTTAGTTATGTTAAACAACAGAGAACTCTCGATTGAATCATTCCATAATTATCCAAATACTATATGTACATAACCCCTTGGAGCCTCTAGCAACTGTGAGATGTACGCTACCCAACACTTAAAGAGTGTTATGTACTTTAGTCTTAATGGATGAATCAATATCCTTTCTCGGAACATCTTGACTAGGAATATTTAAAACAATATGTTATTTTCATTGCGATAAAATTCTCACACACTTTGTGATTACTATCACATATCATATCATTTAAGGATTTCCATCTATAAAATTTAAATTAGTTACTTAATTACTTATATCACGATATAACAAGTACATGATAGGAAGAAAAACATCTTTTATTTTTAACATGAATGGTCACGGAGTTAGATATTCGTAACAAATTACATAATTGCCCTTAGGGCATAACCCTAACTCTATAAATATGTATGTTGTATAATGTTTGCATATGGTCATTTGGATGTATGTTTGACTTGTTTTGGTGTACTGAGTGACCGATGTGCTTTTTGGTGAATCGAGAGGCTAGTTTGCTCAAAATATTATGGGACCATTACGGGGAGTTGATGATGGCCTGGAGAAGCTACGTGTATGGTCTCATGTTGTTTGGGGAAAAAGTGATGAAGTTATGGAAAGATGAAGGAGTGGTCCATGGTATATCATTTTTTCTTTATTATCTATGTCCATTTCATCATCCGTTATTTCATTTGATCGAGAAGATTCATGGAAGTTTTCTAATCCCTCTTTAAGAGCATTCGAGATGAAATATCGAAGTGATCCAAACTTCCTTTATTACTCGCGCACCATAAGTTCATGATTGAGTTCAAGATATTTCTTGTTTTTCATGACAACATGCAATGCTCTTTTTTTGAATGAAAGCTATATATTTTTATTACTTTGCTCGTCCAATGCAACAACCATAGAAAAAATATACAAAATGGGCCAAAACCCAGTAACCACAGTTATTGTTAGCAACATGAGATCGGTTGGTTCATTCAATTAAGTCGTCCAATTTCCTTTTCTAAATCTAGGGTTTCCTTTGTGAATTCCATGGCAACTTCTTGCACGAAATCAATGATGCTTACTGATTTTTAATTTTTGCGATTATGTTGCAAGTTTGTTTGTAGCTAAGTATTGCTTCTTTATCATATTTTGCTTTTATTTTGTATGAGTTCACGTTTAATCTTGTACATCACCTGAACAACTGATAAAACATGGAACGCTCTTTTGAATGATTGAATTGTCTATTCTAAATTATCTATCATTTTCTCCTTATTATGCATTGATTCATCATTCAGTATTTTAAATGACCAGTTTTGTCATATATATGCAAACATTTCCATTTGTGGAATTGTCTGTATAGTTGTCAGTTTTTTGAAATTTGTTCATTTTCTTATATTTCGAGAATTTCTTGAAATTCTCGATCATGAAAGCAATTTTATAATCATCATCATAATATGATTCATGATTATTATTTGTAGTGTTGAATGACAATAACTTTTCTCATTTACATAATTTTCTTCTCTTGCTTGTAACTGCACTTCATAAAACATAATATTTTCAACCAGTTCTTCTATTTTAATGGTACTTATCATTTTTTTCTTCCACAGCTAAGGTCCTTTTATCCCATTCATTAGAAAGTAAATTTAAGATCTTTCTAACTTAATCCTCTTTAGAAAAAGTTTTTTCTAGTGATACCAGTGCATGTAAAATATTATGAAATCTTGCATATATATTAGAAATCAACTCTTTTTTTTCATTTTCAAAATTTTAAATTGATTCATCAACATCAATATTTTGGTCTGTTTAACATTACTTATTCCCGTAATTTGTAGAGTCCTCCAAATTTCATATGCACTTTAATTGACCAACAATATATTAAACTCATTTTTACCCAAGGTACATAGTAGAATATTCATAGCCTTTGAATTGTTAGTGCTTGTGTCTTTCCTTCGGTGGCCTATTATGCATAATACGTTTGAAGCTCGATGTATTTAGTTTGTGCTATAATCTAAATATTAAATCCATTTGACTATAAATGTATTTTCATTCTACAAAACATCACCATTAAAATGTGGTGATTTAATAGTAGATTGACTCTCTACAAAAGTATTAAAAATGAATTACTAGCATTACTGGTCATTTATCCTTTTCCAAAATTCAAATTATGAATCTTTTGAGAGCTGTGTGCTCTAATACCAAATATGGATACTATAATACCCAAACACACTTATGCGTAATGGATCTTAAAGCCGCTAATACACTAGAGGAGGTGAATAGTATATGACAACTATTTGCAAATCTATAAACTATATACTTGAATGAATAAGATAATTAGAAGCATAGGCGAATAATCAAACAGTAAATGCAGAGTAAAGTGAATGTAAAGTGTAAAGACACTAGGTGTAATACCCTATAAATTAAATGATAATTGGTTAAAAATAAATTAATTAATAACTAGTAAAGCAAAAATGAAATTTTCACAAACATCATAATCTGTCTTGCGTTCATGGTGATTTTCTAATCAATTTTCATACATAAAGTTTTCCGATCGGAGTTCAAACAAAAAAGTTATTAACATTTGAAGATTTCATATTGAAAATAATTACATATTAAATTAAGGAAATAAATTTAATTAATTAACATTTATTTAACATCTAAGAATAATTAATGTTAAACTAAGTCAGTTAAATACAGTGTAAAATAAAAAAATGACGTATAAAAGGAATGAAATGAACGCCTAACAAAAATGGACAACCGTTCGACCCCTACTTGGGACCTGGGACGGTCGACTGGTGATGGGATAGCGGTCGACCACTAATGGTTGTGAATTGAACTGTTGTGTAATGATGGTCGGACCAAGCTCCACATCTCCAGCATGTGACATACATATATGAGTTGGAACATACTCTATTGTAACAAAGGAATGCCCAATGTTACGTGCCTACCAACCTATATTTGTACATCACTTCTCTAAGTTATTTAGCGATGTAGGACTAATCCAATTCCAAACCGTCATTCCTCTTTGCCACATACGACACTACCCTAACAATCTCCCCCGTGACTCACATCCCATAGAGTACTTTCAAAAACATTGTTTTTCTGCATGGCCCAGTTTGTAACCTTCTACTCTGTTACTGCTTGTTGTGTAACGTCGGTCGTACTAAGCTCTCTATCTCTAGCGCATGGCATACATATATGAGTTGGCACACACTTTATTGTAACCAAAGGAATCCCCAATGTTACGTTCCTACCAACCCATATTTATACATTATTTCTCTAATTTATTAAGCAATGTGGGACTATTCCAATTCCAAACCATTGGTCCTTTTTGCCACATGTGAGACAACCCTATCATGAACCTAGGACAAATCGCTCGGATTTAATATAATGTAATACAAGGGCTGGAATTGATTCAAACCCCTATAATTATGGGTCTAACCCCTCGCTATTCTCCTCATATTTTCTGAAGCAAAGGCGAAGCTCTGCCATTTTCTCTTCTCCCCAAATTCTAAAATCTATATAAACTATAATTTATAAATATATATATATAAGTGGAGAATAACGGAGAGTGATAGAGAAGAATAATAGGATCGAATCGAATTGCCAAAGCCAAGGTAAATTATAAATCAAATCTAAACTAAATTTTAATCTCCTCTTAGATCTAAATTTCTAATGGATATGTATAATCTTGCAGTACATATTCTGATAGGTAGAAAAAGGGAGTCAAACAGTAATAACATGATTTAGATCTAGAGATTTGGAAGCTTAAAGGTGAATGAGAAATTATATATTTTTACATAATATTGGATATATATTGTTGTAAATTTGTTCCCTATATGCCTGAATATAATTATTAAGGAGTTGTAAGCTTAAACGTATACATGTAATAAATTTGAAAACCATGTCTACATATTCTGTTAATTGTGAGCTTGAGTTAAATATTGCATATACATAAATTTGGAAAGTAAGGGTAAAAGTAGTCCTTAAGTTATTGAACTATATAGTGTTTCATATTTGTTGGTTAACGATATACGAAGTAAGTATGAATTAAAGATGTTATTATAAATTCGATTAGGATTTAAGTAGTATTTTAATTCATTGGAATGAAGTGTGTTGCAATGTGAATTTCTATAAATTATCCAATTTTATAAATCTGAATAATAGTGCACCATTTGAAATAACAAAGAATATTTAAAAGAAAGAGATGTACAAAATAGAGATGTTTACTATATTTGTACCATATATTTCAATAATAAGCACAAAAAGGTAATTTCTTGTAATTCCAAATGTAATACAAGTCTCCTTTTAGATAAGTTATGGAAATTTACAATGTTGACATTTCCTCTTGGAAGATGTAATTTGTAACGTCCCACTCCGAGATCCATATTAGCAAAGAGTATTACAAGGTAACACCGTCTGCTAATGCGGAGAATAGAGCTGGTTAGGAGCGACCATCTATAACCTTGTCTTAATTATCTATTGAATACGCCGACAAATGCCACTTCTTACTTAAATGGATCGACATATCCAATAAATACTTAATACAAAGCCATAGGTGGCTGAAGGATCTATCAGAATAAATGTAACAACTCAAATGTAATACACATCACAGAACAAAAGGTCATCACATACATTTTCACATATACAGGTACATTACAGAGTATACAAAATGATACATATCAAGTGGTAAGCAAACCACAATATACAGACGAGTTAAAAGAATACATATCAAAGTTACAGCCAAAAAGGACTACACAAAAAGTTATAACAAAAAGGAGCTAGCGGAATAGTCCATATGGAAGCAAAATAGGCTAAGTCCAATGTACCTAACCTGAAACATCTCGGTCTGACCCGATTATAAAATACACGGGTCAGTCTAGCTAAACAAATCAGTTAGACAACTAAATGATAATGAACATACAAGATCATAAAGTACCACCAATATCTCCAAAAGAGATAACCAAAACATCTAATATAAGATGGATCAAAACAAGCCTCATATCATCAGCAATCCCAATAGACAAAGGATATCATATACCAAAACAAGCCAAAAGGCAAATGACAAATACCAATAAAGGTAACACAAGTTTCCACAAGGTAATCGCTATATATCATGTGGTTCAAAGAACCTACCCCGAAAAGCGATACACTAGGGAAAAATAATTGTCAAAGAAACAAAAGGTGCTCGAGCTCAGTACTGTAACAAGGATCCATACGCCCGAAGGCAACGCCCGAAGGCAACGCCAAAAGGCAATGCCCGAAAGCAACACCCGAAGGCAACGCCAAAAGGCAAAGCCAAAAAAGGCAACGCCAAAAGGCAACAAACCGTAGTGGCGGTACTGGACACCACTGTCCAGTAGAATGTGTCACAACTCTCAGAAAGGAACCCGGAAAATGTTAACGTGAGTCCCATACCCCACGTTCGCACTAAACGGTTTACTAACCGTTAGTCAATTTCACACTCAAAGCAGTGCAAAGTTCACCTCATCTCATCGGTAAACCAAACCCAAAAATCAAAACGGTCAAACGAATAGATTAGGAATTAACTGAAAAGATAAACGCACGTGTTCATAGCACGCGTTTTATTTAATCATTTAATTCTACTCCCTCTTCGCCCGAAGTGAAAAATTGTGTGTGTTTTAAATAGAAATTATAAATTGGAGAAATGAGCTTTTAAAACAATTTAAGAAGATCATTTTATAAAACCCCGTGTACGAAATCAAAAAGGAATCATCTGAGTCAAATATGCAATAACAACTAATTGGAATCGACACGAATCGATTAAAATTGGAAACCAAGCAAAATAGGCAAATCTGGCAAAAACAAGCAGGTCAGTCGACTGACTGTAGTGGGTCAGTCGACTGATCCAGAAACTCGAAAATTTCATTTCCTGCAGTCAGTCGACTAACTGCAGAGGCCAGTCAACTGACTGCAGAAAACAGAAACTTCTAGTTTCTGCAGACAGTCCCAGGAACTTTTATTTGCTACAGCCAGTCGACTGACTGCAGAGGGTCAGTCGATTGACTAGCACTAGGACTGTTTTCCAGCCTATTAAATGAAGAGCGAACTCTTCCAATTTGCAACCGGACGAGAAATGGGCGCTAGGGGTTTATGCCAATCAACAACCCAGCCCTATTGGTTCTTCAATACACCTCCAAAAACATGTTCACAAATCAAAGCTAGGATTTTTAGATTTTTTGACTTCAAAACACCAAAATTGAAATGTTCACCAAATCAATTCAAACCAAAAGCAATTGAACATGAATAAGTGTTAGGAATTCATACCTAACATCAATGATATCAAGGGAAGTAGATGTGAGTTCAAAACTCACCTTTTTAACTCAAAAACAAAGATGAGAAGCTCAATGCAAAAGAAAAGATCAACCACTCTTCACTTCTACTCTACAAGATCCAATCTAAGATCAAAACAAGTATTTCCTAAATTAGGGTTTAGGAAATTTCTGAAATTGAAGAGGAAATGAGATGGAGAAGATGAAGAGGAGGCTTACCAAAGCTTCACCTTGAATTTGGAGCAAGAATTTGAGTTTGCAAGAGGAACTAGGGCTTGGCAAATTTTAATTTCCCATTCCTCTCCCCATTTTTAGTTGAACTAGAGAAAGAGAAATGAAATGAGGATGAATGGATGAAGAGGAGGGCTGAGTTAGGTTATAGAATGAGTTGGGTGAAACCCAAACCCAAAAGCCCAAGTAGAAAATAGAAAAATTCAACTTACTCCAAACATATCGATGCTTATACTCAAAAAAGTCGCAAACACCATTTTGGACTCAATGGAAGTGGTCTCGAGTCCCAATTTGACCGTTTGCAAAAAGTAGCTTTCCGTACTTCAATCCGATTAATGATGCTATATTTCAAAAAATATTCAAATATACAATCGTAAAATATGCGGGTTGTTACAGACTCCCCTCCTTAAAGAAATTGCGTCCTCGCAATACTTAAGAAGAAAAATGAAGAGTAACAACCATAGAAGTATAAGTGATAGAACGTTCCATTTTGCAAGAGAACGGCACCTAAACCAATACGACTAGTATCGGTACAAATAATGAAGTCTTGGTTCCCTTCGGGAACCGCAAGAATAGAAGTATCGGAAAGGAGTTCTTTTAAATGATCACCTTTCCCGAAAAGCAAAGACATTTAAAATTATAATTAACTTTGTGTAATCATCGTGTTAGAAAAAAATACTTTTTACAAGTCAATTTATTATGTCTGACTGTCTCATCATAGCGTTTAGGAGATTCCTATCGATAACGTTGATCAAGCGCATCGACCAGAATTCTTAAAGCGCTCAATGGGCAAATTAACACAAAATCATCTTCTATATGATAAACAAGTCTCTTGAATTTTTTTTACAAATATTCTTTGCTCGTTTTAAGAGCAAAATCCAATTATACTTATAAATATCTTATTAAAAGATTTGCAAATTTTAAATTTGTTATTTTCATCCATAATTAGTAAATATAAGGATAAACTAATCGAGATATTCGTAGAATACTCGATTCACAAAATGGATGAAATAAGGTAGAAGGTTCATCATACGGAATGACATAACGAACCAAACACAAAAATCACAACGAGTGCGTAATGCGGTAAGAGGATGCTACCTTCTGCAACTCGTAGTTGATAAAAACCGGTGGCAAGGTCGAACTGAAAAGACCTTAGCACCATTCAAAAGATTGCTTAGGTGATAATCCTAAGACAATCTCAAATACCAGAAAACTCACAGACTACTTGAATGAGAGAAATAACACTTTCCTCATCAAGTGAGTTTAAAGAATAGAATGATATCACCGAATTTGGAAATCACGGTCATTAAGAACAAAAGAAATCTGCTCAGATTGAGGATGTCGAAGATGAATAGTCCACATTGGACTTAGGATATAGGCTTCATAATGATTAAGCCAATCCTTTCCCAAAAATCAATTCTGAAGCCTAAGTATGCAAATCGGCTCGAAAAGGATAACCACATAAAATAATCTCGACATTTTAAAAGAAACAAACTGAGTGTTGCGGATCCACCAACCGGATTCGCAATTCTCTAAGAACTCATCAAACCCATAATATTTAAATAAAAAGAATCAACAAGTTCTCTTAATATAAAAGAGTGGGACGCACCCATATCAAAAGAAACCAAATAGGAAGATCACGAAATAAAATAATGCCATCAAGGATAGAAGGAGAATTACCTCTAGACTGAGAGGAACCTCCAGAACCCTTAGCAACATAAAGCTTGCTAGACTTGGCACTAGCAGGAGCAGTAGGGCAGGTGGAAATACAATGACCTTCCTTCTTGCAATAACGGCAGAAGAGAGGCTTAGGACAATCTCGAATCATATGATCAGGAGAACCACAATTGAAACACTTCCGAATGGAAGGTGTTCCAGTAGACTGAGAATTAGGACCAGATTCAACGGGCTTTTTCTTCTTGGAAGGGAGAAATTCCTGCTTATGAAATGGAAACTCCTTCTTATTAGGGTTCTTACGAACCTCAACATCATCACCACTATCGATCTCCTTCTCGACGGCTTCGAGATGAAGCGCCGAGTCAACCAACTCCTCAAAAGAAAGCTTAAGCTGGAGCATTAAAGACTTCTTAAGATATTTCTTAAGACCAGAGACAAATTTCAGATTCTTCTTATAAGAGGTGCTAATGAATTCAAGACCATACTTAGATAAGGCCTCGAATGATGCAACATACTCAGAGACGGAGGACTTCCCTTGCTTCAACTCAAGGAAGCGACGGGCTAATAAAACTTTCTCAGATTCAGGAACGAATTTGAGTTTGAATCGTTCCCGAAACTGAGTCCAAGAAAGAACAGACTCATCAAGTTCGGCTATAAGAAGCTCGTACCAATCAAGGGCACGCTCTTGCAATAAGCTAGAAGTTACAAGAACTCGATCGTGGTCAAAAAGATCCATACGAGAAAAAATACGCTCGCATGTGCGAACCAAGCTTGGACCTCAAGAACGGACTCGGAGCCTTTGAATGGCTTTCCACCAAGATGAGAAAAATCACTACACAGACGTGCAAAGGCAGACTTGCGAGGAGGAGATGCTCGAATAGGAGCTGGAGGCTGAGTGCTCCTAAATAACTCCAAGAACTGATCGGCAGACATATAAACGCCGTCCGGATGCGAGCCACTGGATTGCCCAGCATCCGTGCGTCGTCCTCGGCCTCTTCCATCCATTAGCTCAAAGTTAAGATAAGCTAAAGATTATTCACAAGGTAGATATCATTAATTCAAATATGGAATACTACGAAATAAAATGCATTCCTAGACGTATTCCCAAAATTCTATCTACCTCAAAGGAACGGAAAGAATAAAGGCACGATGATTCAAAAATTCGTACCATTTGTACTGCCCTTTGATGTACCGTAATATGTGTCTCTGTTCTATGTTTATCATATTTTTTTCTGAACTCAACTCTGATACTAAGCTGTAACGCCTCACTCCGAGACCCATATTAGCAAAGAGTATTACAAGGTAACACCGTCTGCTAATGCGGAGAATAGAGCTGGTTAGGAGCGACCATCTATAA
This sequence comes from Allium fistulosum, assembly GCA_030737815.1. NCBI lineage: Eukaryota > Viridiplantae > Streptophyta > Magnoliopsida > Asparagales > Amaryllidaceae > Allium > Allium fistulosum. The sequence continues at coordinate 679,799,888 of CM060907.1, read as the reverse complement.
CCTTGTCTTAATTATCTATTGAATACGCCGACAAATGCCACTTCTTACTTAAATGGATCGACATATCCAATAAATATTTAATACAAAGCCATAGGTGGCTGAAGGATCTATCAGAATAAACATAACAACTCAAATGTAATACACATCACAGAACAGAAGGTCATCACATACATTTTCACATATACAGGTACATTACAGAGTATACAAAATGATACATATCAAGTGGTAAGCAAACCATAATATACAGACGAGTCAAAAGAATACATATCGGAGTTACAGCCAAAAAGGACTACACAAAAACCTATAAGAAAAAGGAGCTAGCGGAATAGTCCATGCGAAAGCAAAATAGGCTAAGTCCAATGTACCTAACCTGAAACATCTCGGTCTGACCCGAGTATAAAATACACGGGTCGGTCTAGCTAAACAAATCAGTTAGACAACTAAATGATAATGAACATACAAGATCATAAAGTACCACCAATATCTCCAAAAGAGATAACCAAATCATCTAACATAAGATGGATCAAAACAAGCCTCATATCATCGGCAATCCCAATAGACAAAGGATATCATATCCCAAAACAAGCCATAAGGCAAATGACAAATACCAATAAAGGTAACACAAGTTTCCACAAGGTAATCGCTATATATCGTGTGGTTCAAAGAACCTACCCCGAAAGGCGATACACTAGGTAAATATAATTGTCAAAGAAACAAAAGGTGCTCAAGCTCAGTACTGTAACAAGGATCCATACGCCCGAAGGCAACGTCAAAAGGCAACGCCAAAAGGCAACGCTCGAAGGCAATGCTCGAAGGCAACGCCAAAAAAGGCAACGCCAAAAGGCAACAAACCGTATTGGCGGTACTGGACACCACTGTTTGGCGGAATGTGTCACAACTCTCAGAAAGAAACCCGAAAAATGTTAACGTGAGTCCCATACCCCACGTTCGCACTAAACGGTTTACTAACCGTTAGTCAATTTCACACTCAAAGCAGTACAAAGTTTACCTCATCTCATCGGTAAACCAGACCCAAAGGTCAAAACGGTCAAACGAATAGATTAGGAATTAACTGAAAAGATAAACGCATGTGTTCATAGCACGCGTTTTATTTAATCATTTAATTCTCCTCCCTCTTCGCTTGAAGTGCAAAATTGTGTGTGTTTTAAATAGAAATTATAAATTGAAGAAATGAGCTTTTAAAACAATTTAAGAAGATCATTTTATAAAACCCCGTGTACGAAATCAAAAAGGAATCATCTGAGTCAAATATGCAATAACAACTAATTGGAATCGACACGAATCGATTAAAATTGGAAACCAAGCAAAATAGGCAAATCTGGCAAAAACAAGCAGGTCAGTCGACTGACTGTAGGGGGTCAGTCGACTGATCCAGAAACTCGAAAATTTCATTTCCTGCAGTCAGTCGACTAACTGCAGAGGCCAGTCAACTGACTGCAGAAAACAGAAACTTCTAGTTTCTGCAGACAGTCCCAGGAACTTTTATTTGCTACAGCCAGTCGACTGACTGTAGAGGGTCAGTCGATTGACTAGCACTAGGACTGTTTTCCAGCCTATTAAATGAAGAGCGAACTCTTCCAATTTGCAACCGGACGAGAAATGGGCGCTAGGGGTTTATGCCAATCAACAACCCAGCCCTATTGGCTCTTCAATACACCTCCAAAAACATGTTCACAAATCAAAGCTAGGATTTTTAGATTTTTTGACTTCAAAACACCAAAATTGAAATGTTCACCAAATCAATTCAAACCAAAAGCAATTGAACATGAATAAGTGTTAGGAATTCATACCTAACATCAATGATATCAAGGGAAGTAGATGTGAGTTCAAAACTCACCTTTTTAACTCAAAAACAAAGATGAGAAGCTCAATGCAAAAGAAAAGATCAACCACTCTTCACTTCTACTCTACAAGATCCAATCTAAGATCAAAACAAGTATTTCCTAAATTAGAGTTTAGGAAATTTCTGAAATTGAAGAGGAAATGAGATGGAGAAGATGAAGAGGAGGCTTACCAAAGCTTCACCTTGAATTTGGAGCAAGAATTTGAGTTTGCAAGAGGAACTAGGGCTTGGCAAATTTTGATTTCTCATTCCTCTCCCCGTTTTCAGTTGAACTAGAGAAAGAGAAATGAAATGAGGATGAATGGATGAAGAGGAGGGCTGAGTTAGGTTATAGAATGAGTTGGGTGAAACCAAAACCCAAAAGCCCAAGTAGAAAATAGAAAAATTCAACTTACTCCAAACATATCGATGCTTATACTCAAAAAAGTCGCAAACACTATTTTGGACTCAATGGAAGTGGTCTCGAATCCCAATTTGACCGTTTGCAAAAAGTAGCTTTCCGAACTTCAATCCGATTAACGATGCTATATTTCAAAAAATATTCAAATATACAATCGTAAAATATGCGTGTTGTTACATAATTCCAATGCATTAAAATACAGAAATCCCTGAGTATAAACCAACATATTAAAGTGGAGATAATAACAATAATTCAATTATAAATCTAACATATGCGATAAGTTAGAAAATAAGCGGTAGCCGAAGAAGTATATGTAAAGAAACGAAATGAGTAAGTAAGAAGGTTATAATAATCAAAGGAAGATATTACTAATTGAATAGGAACAGTAGAATAAGCTTAATAATATCAAGTAGAAGTTAAGTAGTAAAGGGTTTTTAATCAACTAAAGTAGAAGTTAGTGGTAAATGACATTAAATTAGCGTAAATGAAATAAGAAGCAAGCAGGGTAAAATCACTAAATACTAACAGTTGAACATAGAAGGTGAAGTAGCTAAATACTTTTATGTAGCCTCAAATACGTATTTATGATGGATATGAATTTTTAAATTTAAATGACTTAGTCGTTAACATGATTGGAATGTGATGTCAGTAATACTAATGTTACACAACAGAAGTCTACCCACCGCAAGGGGCTACTATCATTTGTGTATATATTATACTAATGTAGGACATATTCAATCGTCAGACTCATGGAATTATACGTTCGCATATAAGAGAAGGGAATATACTAAAGTAGGAGGGTTCGTCCCGATCGAAGTGTCAAAGGACAAGTAGAGTCTGCTTCAACCTTTTAGGGGTACATGTTAAGTAACTAAATGGGCATTTCCTAGATTGAATTTGGCAATCAAAATAGGACAGTGAGCGTAGGCTAGATACTATGACAGTGAGGTTGGTACCATATATGAGAAGTAGTATTTACATAGGTCAAGATCATCATCGGTCCTGAGCGATCAACAGAGAGATAGGGTTTACTGCTAAACGAGCTATACCTCCTACCAATGTAGACCATGTTTAGGATGTGCATCGCCTCAAAGTTATTTGTTAATTTGTTTGTTGTTAGGAGGCAAGGCTAGATAACATTTTAATGGAGATCTTTCAAACAAATAGAATAGTCTGTGGAGCTGAGTACATGATATAAAGCAAGATGAATAGAATGTAGATAAATAGTAGTAATCCATAATTAGGTACTACGGGAGTTCTTTGGTATGCACAGTGGTAATGACGTGATACTACATTGACGATGGATCCTGACGAGGTGTTGAGTTACGGATACTAGCGGGCAAAGTATCCTGGTCCAAAAGGGGACTATGGAACTTGTATATGTATATGTGTGTGTGTTTGTATAACTCTCTTGTAGAGAGGAACTCCTAAACAAGGAATGAAAAATGGGGAAGTTTGTTTCAATCTGGTTCTACATTTCAAATGATTTACAAATGCGATAGATCTGCATTCATGTGGCTTAATATGGATTTGGTCTGAACTGGTTTGCTTATTCAACTATTGTTCTCATGCTATCCACAATCTGATGCATTTCCAAATCTGGGATTGGGTTTAGGTTCTTTTGGAAAATGAGAATGGAATGCAGAAGGCGTTTGGCAAGAACTGGTCTGTATCGTCAATCCTAATCTACACTGATAAGCAAGCAAATCTTTGATTTTCAAGAGGCAATTATACTAGATCCCGGGCATCACTATGAAATGATGTAGGTAATGTTTTTTGACATAGATCTGAGAGCTATGGTGCTTCAACGTTTGAAGATGAAATAGAAAAAGACTATAAAGCAATGGTCGAAGGAAAACCACGAACCATGGTTTTTCTCGCCTCAACCATACATACAGAACTGGAATTGACAGATGCTAATTAACTAAGGAAGAGAAAGGATAAATGAATTGGGCTTCGCAACTCTCTTACATCGAACTATCTCCAATGATCCATATTTTTAACCATTTAATAATATTTAATTTTATATGATTATTGAATAAAAATGGTTGAAAATAAAAATTTGTGTTTTATTTATGTTGTTTATTTAATATGAACTTAAATAAAATTTTGGAAATAACCAATTTCAAAGACTTAAGAAGTAAGATAGATTGGAATGCAATTCAATGTATTAATATGTATGTAAATAGCAAGAACTGAATAATGAATATTGAATTATTTGGTTGGAAATAAAATATTTGATTTTTCAACTAAAATTCTTTTGAAATTCTAATATTGGAATTCATCGTAATTGCATTATCCATGGGCTTTGATTTATGAAGTGTAATCTTTGTATTTAGTGTAAGAACTTTTGTTGTTCTAGATTTGAACGAACGTTTTATTTTAAAGTGAAATTGTGTTTATGAATTTAAATGTAAGAGCATTGGTTGTATAAATTTTGAACAAACATTTTTATTTACAAAATGGTTTAAGATAAAATTTGAATTTGGAATATTTAGTTGATTTTAAATATTGAAAGGTTAATTTCATAAGTCAAAAAACTTATATTTCGAATATAATGATTATTTGATAATTAAATTGTTATATTTAATATTGGAATTATTTAAATAACCGAATCTTTAATTTAATATGAATGAAAATGATTTCAAAAGTTGATTTAAATTTTATTTAAATAAGAATAAAAATTGTTAACTTTTAAATTTGAATTTAAAGTGATTAAATTGATTCTTAAAATAGCTTGCTTTAATTAACGTAAAAAATTAGTCTTTTTGGGCACTGCCTTGGATTTTGACAAAACCAGTTTCATTGGATTCGTAATAATGAATTATTATAGGATTTCAAGTTTCGTAGCGATCTGACTTATCTTTTGGTCGTACGAGCATTAAACGAGTAGAAATCAATTAAAGGAATTTAATTAAAATAATTTGATTTTGAAAAACTATCTTCTGTATATGATGGAAATGGCTTTCGATACATATTCCATTGTGTTCGGAATAGGGGTATAACATATAGAACGTCAGGTGGCACGCTTCGTTTGGAGTTCGAAAAATTTGTTGCGTGAATAATGTTTTGTAATTGCCTATATAAAGCCCTCATCTGCTAAACCCTAGCCTATTTTCTGGCCTCCGTTCATTCATTTTCAATGGCCAAAATTTCATTTCTTTCTCCTCTTGATTTCTTTCAATCCATGCATTTTTACGTTTCAACTTCAACTAGGAAAAGGAAGATTACGATGAGATCTTCATAGTGTACGGTTGGATCGTTAATTTTCGTCGTGCGGTGGCCGATGTAGGCTCGCGTTCGGGCTGCTGAGTTAGGGTTTTGTGATTTTGATTCGTACGTATGCGCATGCTCAGGCGAGGGTCGACGGTGGCGCAGGCGCGTGGCACGCTGGTGGAGCGTCGGCGGGGCAGAGGCGACGATGGTTGGGTGTTCTGGCGATGGCGCGCGATTCACGTTTTAGAAAAAAAAAGTCAAAGGTCGGACCTGGATTTCTTCATGCGTGCCTGGGAGGAGATGGAGAAGAGGATTAGGTATTGATTTAAGTTAAATTTTATTTAATTATGTTAATTAATTTTTAATTAAATTCAAATGTTTAAAAACTCATAACTTTTTCATATGAGGTCGGATTCGAGCGAAACGAGTCACGTTACGATCGTATCGACGAAGGCTATGACATGAAGCTGGATTGGAATTATTTGACTCTGGAATATTTTCAGTTTCAAATAAAGGTGAGCAGTTAAACTCATTAACGAAGTACTAGATTTCCTACTTTTAGTTAAACCAATTAACGAAGTGAAAATTTATATCGATTGCTATCTGAAAATTTAATTGACTGAAAATTTAATTTATTGAGTTTGAATTGACTGAATTTAGATCGGCATTTAAATTTAACCGTTAAATTGATAATTAAATTTGTTAGTTAAATTTGACCATAAAATTGACAATAGGAATTGATAGTAAATATGATAGTTAAAATTTATGACATTAGATGTGATATCTAACTGATAGCTAAATTGACATTTAACTTGATATTTAATTCGATGTTGTTAATTGAAATTTCATATCACTTTTAAACACCCGACATTGATAGTTGTTGATTGTGTGATAGGGATGAATTGGTTGCTTTGGATGTTGGTTGATATTGCAATGGATGAGATTTGTGATTGGTTGTTATGTTGTTTAGTGATTTCGATATATCCATATTATCAACCTATTATTATCACTATTACGATTGATCATTTGTACATTGAATGTGGATATGGAATTATGAACATCCTATTTGATATGTGATGCATTGTTGACTGCTTTTGCAGAAATGTGATTGTTGTGATTTTATTGCCATTTGACGAAATTGAAGATTTTGATAAATTGAATTTTAGTTCTGAAAAGTTTTGAAATTTAACTTAGAAATTTAACAAATTGATGATTTTGGTATTTCATACTGAATGGAATTGTTGACACTTTGAAAATTTGTAAAGTAATGTGAAACATTCTGAAACTGAAATCAGCTACTTGAGTATGACTGGTAAAAAGACCTTGTATTTTTTTTCAGCGATTTAAATAAAATCTTATTTAAATATTGATGTTGTTTAAGCTGTGAAGTTTATTAAATTGATTTGAAGTAGATAAATTACCGAAACCCCTGAATAGAAGTTTTGAAACCGTGAAACTGCTCATGTGAAATTTCGAAGTAAAAGAATGAAGCTATTTACAACTATATTTCACTTGATTTTGATTTAACTTACATGAGGGTTTTTAGTCCTAACCTGAGTGTTTTGTCTTTTCATTATGCTTGGGTCAGATCGAGTTTTTCAGTTGTCGAAGACGGTTATTCTGAAAAACAAAGACGAAGATTTGATATATCATATTTACTATTATTTGTTCCGCTGCACTATTTCATTCTGTCTATTAAAATTGTATAACTATGATAATATTGTATAACTTTGATTTATGTTGAAAATTGAATTGTATATATATTATAAACAGCTTCATGAACTGTTTATGTGGTTATTGTATTTTATCGTTCCGCTGTGACCTTCTGTATTTTCGTTTTCTTATTTTCTTTTTATTTCTTTAAAACAAATGCATTGATAATCTATCTTTTAAACGATTTGAGTTGGACTATGTGGTTTATTGTCGATTTAAACTGTTCAAAAAGATGGATCGTCACACTATCGGTCAATTTGGATGATCTAAAGCATTTGAAGGTTTCACGAGGACTGATGATTCATGAATTCAAAGTTCAGGTATGGTTATGCTATTGGGTTAGTATGGTATTCATGAAACGAGTTACATTTGTTTGGACCACAACATTGATTCTAGATCTGGAATGAGATGAGTTACAAGGAGGCACAGAATATGTCAATCAAGCACGGTGTTTGGGTAAAGATACAGGAAGATCGATAGGCATTTGTGAAGTCAATGGAGAAGACAGACATGTGATTGAGCATGGATTGGAACAGTTGAGAAGAAGACATCACGTGAAGAGCCATGATGCGGTTACAAGATGAAAGGACACACATGACTATGCTCTCACGTGAAAATGAAAGGACACATGTCAATTGGGCTTAACCGAGCGATGCGGTTATTCTATAAACTCACCTTTTAGACGCGTGGCTCAAGATGGTGCATTTGTTACTTGCCCATGCGCTTTATAGAATCTACATAACGAATGAACAGAAGGACATGTTTGATATACGGAGCATCTCAAACAAACTAGGTTGGTACCCGTGCTTCGCGCACACGGGTAAATCTTTATGGACATATCCTATAAATTAAATTAAAAATATATCATCAGAAATCAAGTCGTTCTATTTAAAAATTGATTGATTTATTTATTATGTATACAAGTACTTTGGCACGTGCTATGCACGTGCGAAAGATGAATTTGTATTAAAAACATTGTTTGTAAGTTTTTGGGTCTTACAAACCGATTTTGAAGCATACATAATATTGCTTTATTTTATGTACGTACATGCACAACTCAGCCATTTGTCGAAATATAAATGAGATTGAGTTATTTTAGAAAATAATAAAACAGAGCAAAGAAAGTAATCAACAATTATATTAATATCTAGAGATATGCAACATATATTAAAATTTGTACGTCTTGTAGTTCGTAACTTGAAAACCTTGCATTATCTCTCTTTTAGAAGGTAATCAATCGTCATATTAATATATAGAAAAAAAATTCTTATCCACCATAGTGATTGCGCGTCCTGTAGTTCATAACCTAAAAACCTTGCATTGTCTCTCTTTTAAAAGGTAATTAATCACCATATTAATATATAGAAAAAATTTCTTATCCACCATAGTGATCACACTTCCCACTCTTCACAAACCCTCAATACTTGCTGAAGTATAAAACTACTTGACACTTTTGTGTAGATTTCGAATTTTTCTATAAAGGAATATCATTATAAAAGTATATAAGACCTAAATTGCTGTAATAATTTTTCTCTTTTCTTTTTTCAAGCTAGAACATAATAAAAAACCTTCATTACTACTTCGATCAAAAATATCAATTATTATTACTTTTGTTATTTCAATAAGAAACCAGAAAAGAATAACGATAACAATTGTAATAGAGAGTAGCATGATATAATATCCATAAAAATGAAATTAACTTCAATATAAATGAATCGTTATTGTCCTGTTATATTTTTCATTGCAAAATTTAATTGGGAACAAACTCGAAGAAAGAATAAATACATAAATATGCACAACTATATGAGACTATAATATGACAACATGTCAAATGGCCGAGTGTTCCTTGATTTTCTGCAGAATATGAACCTAATAGAAATAATATCAATTCAAAAAAATAAGACTATCATTTGTAGGTAGAGAGAAATACTATAAAGTAACATTACAGATATTTGTTAATTTCCATTTGTAATTTGCCCACGGGTTGAAGATAAGACATTTTGAATGCTTCAAATTTGTACAATAAGGCTAAAAATTATTAATTGTATAAAGTATTTTATGATATATAATTGCATATTTATTTTCCTAGAAGAATTAAAAGCAACTGATCCAGTGCAGCTACCACATTCAGATCCAAACACTACCACCACGGGATCAAAACACATCCATATTGCCTCTGAACTCTCTTCGACCCATTTCACCACCTTGCATTAGATTATAAAATCAATATATTATAAGTTAATAATTTCAGATTAGAATATACAGAATCATAAGGCTTTAGACATTTGTAAACTTTCACAAAAAATGCAATGTTATCAATAATGCCACCATGTGAGAACTAATTTAAGATCCAGCTCTAAACAATCAAAACAAATCCCAAGAAGTTAACTTGTTCACCTTCGTGTAATTCATTGAATACACATATATTTCAAATTACATGTCAAAGAAAATCTAATGTTATGGGTGCTCATATATATGTGTGTGTTATTCAAAGTAGCCATTACTTTGGTAGAAAGAATGGAAAAAACATGGTAAACAAATAGAAGAAGTAAACTATAATAGATGTTTGCAAGTATGACATGAAGTAGTCTTAGAAGAATTCATCAAGTTAATAATTGCACATGTTCATAAGTATAGTGCAATAAATAAATAAGTCTATTTGCTATAAAAAGAACTAAATAAATAAATAAGAAGAACATCACCACATCTCTTCATATAGTCAACTCGATGAAATGCAACACTTTTTTCCTCTTTTGAGACATATTTCATTCATCATACCTTCAACAAATTAACCGAATACCAAAATAAGAACGATTAAACTTGAAATTGATTCTGAAAATTTTAAGAAACAACGTACAATTTACAAAATAAAGAGAAAACAATGGCATATGGTTCTTCCATTAGAGGGAAAAATTGGCCTGTAGAGGAAAAGGGTCAGGGAAGATGTATGTTGAAAACGTGGATTCTTATGGGAAAGAGTATAAATTAGTCAGTAAGAAAATAACTTGATGGAGTAGGTTCTTAAAATCAAGTTGAAGACCATCATGTAGTCTTCCTCTTGATGACATGTATTATCTTCATTTTAGGAACTACATAAATTTGAAGTTAGTACTGTAACAATAAATTAATGGCCAATCAACTGGAAAGATAAACACAGAAAGAAAAGTGAATATGTAAAAGAACTTGCTTTTTTTAGGCAGCGGTGAGGTTTTGGAAGAGAGATTGCTTTTTTGACAAAGACGTCATCTTTACAGATTATTCATGCCCTACATAACATATAATTTCCGCATAAATAAAGATACTTGCAATAAAAATTTAAGAAATAGAAAGTAATCGTCAATTGGTAACTATCTTATGGGAGATCATTGTATTCTATCTGATGAGTTGTTTAAGAATTTTATTAGTGCTAAAGATAGGATAACGTGTGGCATAAATAAATATTAATGCTGATATGGAAACATAAGCACCGCTGCAATCAGAGACTCTGGCTTCATGTCAGAGTTTGCAAAAGAAGAATCCAACTTTGTCATGGACGGTTTTCACAATTACTACCAATAGAATATCGAAGAAGTTGCATTTAACACTGACTCAATCACCCAACAAAATTCATGATAAACGACATAAGAAAGAAGTTTAACGAATTCTCAGCTCACAACAATTTCAGTTATCAATGTATAACCATCACCTACATGTTATATTTCATCTCCTACGTGCATTTTACCTAAATATCTCTTCATTTTAAGCTTTGTAACTTTGACCAACAATTTCAGTTATCAATGTATTTGACCAACATGTTGATAGAATATTTCATGTCTTACATGTATTTGTAATTAAAATCCTATGTACTCTGGCTTCTAATTACCACTATGCATAATCCAATGTGCTAAATTCTGATTATTTATTAAAGCTTTCATGTTAAAATATATCCTATCATTCTTTTAGTCTCTCCATTTTAACTTTGTTTACTCAGTTAGCTAATAATGACTGAACTACGATTATAAACATATGGTTAATTTTTCTGACCATAAACTTTGTTACCAATAATTTTACTCACTTATTACTTTACTTCTTTGGCTTACCCGATCGTCCCATTATGAATAAATTAACCAATATGATATTATACATCAATCAGTAGCAGCTTGTAGTATTGGTCTATTCATTACTACTCAATACACTAAAATCTGTGTCATTAAATAATATTGCAACTGCTAAATACCTAAATTCTTACTAAAAAGGTTTATTTCAATAACATATTACCGTTTAATAAATGAGTGTTACTATTTGTACCCAACTAAACACTTGCTTAATCTTGTTTGAAAATGGAAAATAATTAAAGAAGTGATGCCAAGACCGGGATGGAAGCAAGCTTGATTGAATAAAAGTCATTAATGGTGATAAAGTGTAAGTGTAAATTTCCATAAATTTCATAAAAACTTCAACTTAAATAATGAAAAACACGATTCCAATATTTAAAACTGTGACGACCGCCCATGACCCCTGCACGGAACAAGGTAATAGTGCGCTGTAAAGCGTGCCAGGCAGCCATGGACGATTGCCAAGGCTAAGTTAAAACAGCAGAATCTATCGTATTACTCACAGCGCATGGATAAAATACAATAGAGAATATATATAGTGAAGCTTCACAGAATAGAATCTCATCAATTAAACTTCATAATAGTTGAATACAAACATCTGAATAGTCAATACATCAAGCCTCACTACATATCACTCAGAGAATTATACAAGCAGCGGAACATCTAGTACATATAATAAGAAATAATATGCAAGCCTCCAGCTCGTCTTCGCCATCAGCATCGTGAGAAACTAAGAACAGCACCTGTCACCCGCTACCTAGTCTGCCCATCCCAAAATGGATGAACAGCCCAAGGCAATAAGAGTTAAACATAAAGCCTTGAGTTAGACAACAGTCTTAGTGAGCGGTAAATTAACTAACAACATACCAAAAGAGCATAAAGGTAAAAGGAATAGGAATCCAACCCTCCCACTCCACCTCTTTCTACAGTGATAGCCCCTAGACACACACTAAGCAAAAGTAAACATAGCAAAGCAAACATTTAAAGTAAAGCAATTATCACTCGAGTCAAGGACGATGTTTTCCAAGCACAAACCCCCAAGGCCTAAACCAAGATCAGATAAGCACTCAGAAAACATTGCTCTTGAGACCGAATGACGATACAACCAAACATCCATGACTCTAGCTATCACTGTTATCATTTCTTCGATACCACCGTTAATTGAATGACCGGCACATTCTTTCAGCCGTCTGTCAAGGGATAATGGAAACCCCGGTTCTAGACAGAACTCTGCACGTCGTCGCAGCCTGTGCCTAGGACTATTGAATCTGCCCAGAGTACTCGACTACCAATCATAGTCTTTAGGGACTATCGAATCTGCCCAACGTACTCTTGCTTTGAGCCTGCTAGAACCTTCAACAACGATGAAATCTCAGCCTTCTAGTCATCCTCCTCGACGACTATTTCCATACTAGCTCAAGCGCCTCTCAAGCCAACCATTATCCTCAAACCCGAACCCTTTCATCGAGTTATCAACATGCTTGGAATGATCCCGTCTAGATTAAACCAAGGCTATCTCACATCATGCCTCGCTTCATCTCATCATAGCAAAGCCTCATCTCAACATCATCATCAAATCTATCCATACGAGCTTCATCATCCGCCACATATGCCACGAGCAGCTTTTCTAATTCAAGAGCCTTTCCCTTAGCTTTTGAATCATCTTCGACCATCTTGTCTAAATCAAATCATCAATCAACTAATCTATAACAATCAATCAAGTCAATCATTAATCCAAGTAATCAAACATTCAAACATGATCTAATAAACAATTATAACAATAATGGCAATCTAGTAAATAAAGAGTCTAAATCTAACAAGCATGAAACATGACCAATATCTCGATAACTTGATGAATGAACTTGCATAGGTTAACATGTAGTAAAATGGATGTCAAATCATCATGAACAGTAGATCTATACTTAGGTTTAAGAAAATGCATGGAAATCACTATTTTAACACAAAGTCAAGCCATCAATCCAATATACTCCTTTGGATCCGTGTGAGAGATAATCACCACTCACCGAATCTCCTAAACAACTCAAAAGCAACACACTTCAGATCTGGACAGCGAAGAATCTAGCTCGATCCGCCAAAATTCCGCTTCAAACGATGAAATCTCTCTTCGAAGAATGTAGATCTTCGACTTTAGCTCTTGGATCTTCGATCTTGATCTTCGATTTGGATGGAAGGAAGCACAAGATTAGAGTGGAGAAAAGAAGTGAAGAAGTGCAGCACTCGAGCTCTCAAAATGGCAGGACTTCGTCGCTTCAAAATCCGGATCCCAAAAAGTGAAGAAAAACCGGGTATTTATAGGCTGAATTCTTAGGTCGTCCGCCCCCTTAGGTCGTCTACGACCTAACTCTCTCGACCTATGACCTAACAATCTCCACGACCTAGCAGATTCCCCCGACCTAGCACTTGCGCGACTTAACACATACGCGCTTCCACGACCTAAAAATGTCACGACCTAATAGGTCACGACCTATGACTTAACAAGATACAACTTAGCACCTTTAGGTCGTCTAACGACCTAACACATGCACGCGACCTAACAGATATATGACCTAACACATGCGCGCGACCTAACACATAGGCACAACCTAAGACTCAACGGGATACAACTTAACGACTTATCAGAAGTCACGACCTAACACACATGCGACCTAATCGACTTAACTGGAATACGACTTAACGACTCATGACCTAACACTCTTAGGTCGTCTAGCGACCTAACTATACCCAGCATAGCTCGTCTACGACCTAACTAAACACGCCATAGCAACTCAACGACCTAACACCTTAACTCGTCCACGACTTAACTTCCTTAGGTCGTTAACTCACTCAACCCCTAGGTCGCTAACTGCTACCACCAACTTCCTTAGGTCGTTGCCGACCTATCCTCCTTAAGTCATCCACGACCTAACTTTCTTAGGTCGTTAACTCGCCCAGTTTCCTAAGTCGCTACTCCTATGCCGCTAACCCTTAAGTCGCCGTCTTTCTTAAGTTGCTCTATTACTTAGGTCGTCCATTTCCTTAGGTCGCAAACTTCCTTAGGTCGCTCACCCGACCTAACTACCACACGACCTAACTATTACACGACCTAACTCCTTAGGTCGTTCCAATCCTTAGGTCGCTCCTCTTCACTAAGTCGCTCAACCGACCCAGACTACTACACGACCTAACTCTGGACAATCTAACAACACTAACGACCTAATAACAACTGTTTTACAATCTTTTCGATCCGTAAAAATATGGGTCGTTACAAAAACAATTTTAAACGTAGAAAAGAGAGGAATAATTGTAACTTTATTAGTAATAAAGTGATAAGTAAATGCCTAAATACCAAAAAGTGATTAGATCAACGGTATCACACATTTTGAATGACAATGAAAGCTTAATTGGTTTCATTGTATAAACCTGATACTTAAACAACATGCTTAACAGTTCATTTGATATTATAGTCAAGGATGGTGCATGTCATTTAAGTAAAATGAACCTTGACAAATAGGTGAATCAATGGTTAAATTAATAAACAACAACTTTAATGAAAAATCAGAATTGAAATCAACTTAACCACATAAAAATTACTAACTTTCTAACAAATATATAATTAGAAATACTCATACATTGGTTTATAGAAATAACTAAAGAATTTTTTTCCTGAGATGCTATATTAATCGGTGAACACCAAGTATCAATCTGGTTGATCATTCAGTCATGTAAAAGAGTTATTGGTGGACTATTTGAAGAATTCGTAAGCATAAATTAAACTTCATGTATCTAAATAACTGTGTCACACCATATTAGGGATCAAAATAATTGTAAAAAATATAAGTTGGACTGTTTAAGCAATAGACTGGTTGTAAAATCCAATTGTCAATCTGATTGGTAAATCAGTCATGTAAAAAAGTTATTTTTCGAAACTACTTGAAGAACTGGTAAGTATCATTCGCCAAATAATTAATTAAACATGTATAGAGAAACAGTCGGTGATTTTTCAATCAGTTGATATCAATTTTTTTTACGATGAATGAGGTTTTGTTTATGGTCAAAATATCTCGTCGAGTATAGCCCAAGCCCCAAATGTACACCTAACGCAAGCATAAGTAAAAGTAGGCATATAAGAGTCGCAAGTAGTTTACCTAACTCAGAATATGTCGTTATCTCGTCGGTCTACAGTGCAAAGCCCAAATTCGAAAATCAAAACGAAGAATAAATCATCATAGCTTGAAGATTCAGCTCCAATTTCAGTGCGAAATGCCACTTGTTGGAGGAAGAAGAGAACACGATCTATTCAGCAAAGCCGATCGAGCCATTTCTTCTAGAGCTTAATGTTAAACGTTCATGGTTGGATACGAAAAGCATGCCTAATTTCATGAGAAGTGGTCGGTCGATGGAGTGTTCGTCAGCGTTAGTCGACGGAAAGGATGGTTGTTTACTGGGGAAGAAAACAGTGGAAAAGGAGGGTTTTTACTGGGAAGAAAATAGTGAAAAGAGAAATGTTGAGTAGAGCAGAAAAAATGGAAAGTGAGGAGAAAAGTGGGGAAACGTGATTGACTAAAAGATGAAATGGATGTGGGATCAGAACATGGGTAGTAGAAAATGACACATATACCCTCGTTTTCTTTTTTGTAACTAATATATCGGAAGTATGTAAATGGATTGATTGGGAAGTTCAAAAAAGCTTCATCACAGCCAAGTATTTGCATTATTAGTAGAGATATATGTAGGCTAAAAGCAAACTCAAATACTCAAATCTAGAGTTTTTGAGTAATCCAACATCTAGTAATTGTGCACCACATGTTGCGCACACGGGAAATGGTTAGGTTGAACTGTCTTTATTTGTAGTGTTATGTAATTTATTTTGTATGAGGTACTACATAGATTTCTAGTGATCTCATGGTAGGCACTATTATAAACGAAGTTGTTACTATTGATAATGTGCAGTTAAATTGATTGTAAGTTCAAACTTAACTTGATCAATGTTTACTTGCAAGATATATAAACAAAGCAGTTCAACTTATACAATATTGTTCACCGACTAATTAGCTCTCCAACATCTACAGTTATAACTAAAAATTGTAGACAACATACTCTAGCATTATAAGTGTTCAGAACCTCGATTTATGCTTTGGAAAAATAGAATTTCCAGTAGTAAAAATTTTAATTTTAAAAAGAATGGATAAAAAAAGAATCTGAATAAGTTTAGATAGCATGGTTTGATACTAATAAATGATAGGGCACACTGATTTCATCATACGACAGTTGTTAAAAGCACGTCCAAAAGCTAATGTATGAGGATCTTTAAACTTTACAGGTTATTCATTGCGTTGCATACCTTTCACTTTTTATGCCTTCCATCATTCCATGGTGTACATGGCACTACTACATGGAAAAAGTTATCATGGTACAAAGTCAAAATGCAATTTTTATTAGACGACGATATTTATTTTTTGTTCTGCAAGAATGAGTTTTTAAATTCATCTGATTTGATTACTGGTTTACACCTTTACCAATGTGTTATTCATATATTAGAGCAATCCTTTTATTTCATATCTACCATTCAATAAAGTTAGTATAGATCTAGATGTTGACTATATACATGTTCATTCGACAGTGCAATATTGTGTTTGGCTCAGTTGTGTAGAAGTTTATCAACTACCGGGTTCATCGAAGTTTTATACCAAGATATTTACCATCTAGCGAGTTATTTTTTTCTATGTTTGTTAACCATATTATCAATCAAGGTGAGCTTGGAGTAATTTAATAAATTTATGCAGTTCTATTTATAATATATTATACGTTGTTGCATTGGAACAATGCGGTTGGATTGTTATTAGTATATCTGTTTCTGTACACTGAAAAAACTGTGTGGTACTATTTACAGTTAATAATATGGATTTGAAACTGGACAATGACTTCTTTAATAGTTTTCTATCAATAAAGATGTTGCATTTCTATGTCAGATTACATCATTTTTTTAACACCAATTTACATTTTTTTGTTACATTGACTAAGAACTTGTGTGTTACCACTATCTCAACCAACTTTAGTATGTTACATAACTATAAAGGACTAACACTAACTTTAACTTCATACATTTTCATTAGAAATATGACCAATACTCGATTGTCATGTTTAAAGATCCTCGTGTTAACACCCACCACAGTTCCAAAATCATTTTCGGTGTCACGTTCAGCAAATGCAGTCAATAAGATTGAACATACATAATGAAACGTCGGTATTTACATGAAGATCCAAATTAAAACTTTATTCTTATATTTTCTAAATGAAGTCGTCATGACCTTTCATTTATTATAAAAACTTTGTCCTAGTATGTAGTACCGGATGTGGTAAGAACATCAAACCTACGAATAGAACATTTAGACACTGAACATGACATAAAATTCAGATGATTAAAAATTGTGTGGAAATGAGAACATAGCTAACCGGACATATTAAACCTTCAATCTTTTCTTTTTGAATGTACGATTTAAAGAACAAATAGTTCAAGCAAAAGTATTAGTAATTCAGTAATACGACCAAAAGGGGACATGCATTTTAACATGATAAAAAAACTTTAAAATGCATCAACTTTGTGGCAACGAAAAAAGTTATTTATTCACAAATAAGGGCTGTAACATGTTAACAAAAAAGTAATAGTTGTCATCGGTAACTGATAGCGACGAACATGGACAAACGGTGAACTGCTTCGCACCATGATTTCCAACAGTTACGGAAGACTATATATGTAACTTTATGGAACATATCCGCAGTAGACTAAATGAACGGTGCACCCAACGTTTTAATCTTTTGTACAAAGCTAACAACCTGAAAATTGACATAAACAAATGATTAGACTGAGTAAAAAATCACAAACATATTTTTTAAAGCGGGTAAAGGATAAAGTAAGTGGTAGTAAGTGGCTTGTAGTACTAAATCAATTGTAGTCGATGCAAAGAATTACGCACCGTAACTATCAAATTTTTTGCTTTCCCAAAAATGTTTATATGTCAGTCTAACGAATGTGTACAAATTGAAGTATAGATATACATATATAGGTGAATACACGTATACGTACGCACATATACATATATATGTATGTATATGTATGTATGTATATGTATATGGCAAGGATCGGCTTCCCCTAACTTCTGCTACACCTTAAATGCCCCTTGATTTCAACCATATGTTATGTATTAAATAATAGAATTCCTGAAGTGACAATAGAGAAAAACTATATTATTTTAATTAGATCATGTGGTTGAAATCAGGGGGATTTGAGATGTAGCAAAAGTAAGGGGGTGCCGATCCTTGCTCATATGTATATAGACACACACACGCATATAGAGAGAGATGGATACATGTAATGAAACTATATATGTAAACTGTTACTTGAAGAACATAATCCTATGTCACAGTTTAACGATTAAAGACCGTGAGCTACATAGTCAATGAGTTAAAGATAACCACAGGATTTTAAAAGCACATAGATATGTAGTAAAATTATAGGTAAGTAAAATATGCAGTATCATGAGTTAGGCATATACCATATTTCACCCACGAGACACGTGTACGAATGCGTTTGCATGGGTTAACAGCTGTTGTCTATAGCAGCCAAACCATGTCGTTTTACGTGATCTGAGGATTTGGGTCGTTGGACATGATATCAGTACAGCGTATTCTACTGTTTTGTTCCTTTTGTCACCCGAATCAATTTTAAAATGCGTTAAATTCTAATTTAATGAGTAAGTGTAGAAATTTTAGAAATTGTACCGTTAAGAAGAAATAAACATGGTTTTATATGGCAAAAATTAAACGGCATTATGAATGAAAAAGAACTACCCGTAACAGTAGTATGTACCAGAAGCAATCTTACTGTTGGATGGTGTTTGAAGAAGAGAAAGAACTGATTTCATACATTGACAGAGAATGAATACAATTATTTATAGTTGTGTACGAACACAGGCTCAACACGTACACAAGGATACAATCACTGTACCAGACTCAATTGCACAAGCACTTACATGACACACACAGGCCTTATACAATTAATATCTCTAACACTCTCCCTCAATTTGATCTCTCCCTCTCTTCCTTCTCTTCTCCTCCAGATCTCATTTGAACATTCAGCTCTTCTCTCAACTTGATAAATCGAGTCGGTGATAAAGATTTGGTTAACACGTCAGCCCTTTGATGTAAAGATTGTATATGATTTATGTAGATACTTCCTTTCGCCACCTGTTCTCGAACAAAATAAAGATCCAATTCGATATGTTTCATTCTTGAGTGCAAAACAGGATTAGCTGCCAGTGACACAGTGCTCGAGTTATCACACCATATTGTTGCTGCGCCTGCTTCACTGCCAAGAACTTCAAATAGTAGTGATTTCAGCCACATAACTTAAGCCACAACACTTGCTACGCTCCTGTATTCGGCCTCAGTGCTGGACCTAGATATAGTTGCTTGTTTCTTAGAGCACCAAGACACTATGTTTCTTCCCAGGTAAACACAATAGCCACTGGTTGATCTTCTATCATCTCTGTCACTAGCCCAATCAGCATCAGCAAAAGCACTAATCTTCAGTGTTGTATTGGGATAAAACTTCAGCCCATAGTTTGTTGTTCCTGCCAAATATCTGAGAATCCGTTTTACACTTTTCCAGTGCTCACTTAGAGGGTTCTGCATAAACTGACAAATCTTGTTAACGCTGTATGATATTTCAGGTCTGGTTATAGTTATGTACTGCAGTGCTCCAACTATGCTGCGATACTATTGCGGATCATCTACAGGTTCACCGATGTTCTTGGATAGCTGCAGGTTGGTAGTCATTGGGGTAGGAGTTGACTTTGCTTTATCCATTCCAGCCCTTTTTAGAACATTCTGAATGTAATTTGTTTGACTTAAGTGAAGTGCTCCATCTTTTGTTCTCTCTACTTCAACACCTAAGAAGAAGTTTAATGCCCGAGGTCTTTCAACCTGAATTGCTTGTTGAGATAATCTGTCAGTTTATTTATTTCATCCAGCTCGCTGCCTGTTATAATAAAATCGTCAACATATACAAGAATGTATAAAATGTGTTTGCTGCTCCTCTTGATGAATAAAGAAGTGTCTGACTTTGTTGGAATAAATCCCAGTCTTGTCAGAGTATTTTTTAACTTTTCGAACCATACCCTAGGTGCTTGCTTCAAGCCATAGATTGCTTTATTCAGTTTACATACCATCTGATATCTACTGTTAATTTCAAAACCTTTCGGCTGCTCCATGTACACCTCTTCTTCCAATTCTCCATTCAAAAAAGCATTGTGTACGTCTAGTTGTTTCACAGTCCATCTGTTATGTAGCGCTAAGGTGAGTATCACTCTTATAGTAGTGGGCTTTATCACTGGCGAAAATGTTTCTTTGAAATCAAATCCTGGTTGTTGAGTGAAACCCTTTGCTACAAGCCTCGCTTTGTACCTTGCAACTGTTCCATCAGCATTATGCTTTAGCTTGTATGTCCATTTGCATCCAATGGTAGTCTTATTCTTTGGCAGCTTAACTAGAAGCCATGTGTCATTGTTCATCAAGGCTTTGTATTCTTCCTCCATAGCTTGTCTCCACTTATTGTGTTGGACTGCTTTTTCATAATTTTCAGGTTCAGATTCTGTCGGTATGCTTTGAACAGTGTACACTTTGGGTTTGAAGATCCCATCTTTTGCTCTCGTAATCATATGATGTCCTCCCTGATGTGTCTTTGTTCTGATTGGTGTATTTCTTGATATGGATTCGGTTGTATGGTTAGAAGTATGGCTGGAAGCACAGTCATGTGAAGGACCCTCATGCATATTATCATTTGAATTTTTACTGTCTCTACTTTCCGAGCTAGGAGTTTCTTCACTTTCATTGTTAGTACTAGTTTCTGGTGAGTTAAGCATTGGTGAATTACGCATCTGATCATCCTCTTCTTCAGTTATCTCTGGAGCATTCCAGATTTTCTTGTTAACTTCAATTACTGGTATGTGTGACATAGAGTTCTGAGCACTTGTGGATTTGCTGATGTTCTTTGTTTCGTTGTTGGCGAAAGGAAATACGTTTTCATTGAACATAACATGCCTTGATACTATCACTCTTCCTTCTTTTGTCAGGCATTTGTATCCCTTTTGTCTGCTGGCATAACCTAGAAAGGTACATGCTGATGACCTGAAATCAAGCTTATGATTATTATATGGTCGTAACAGAGGAAAACAGAGGCAGCCAAACACTTTTAGTGTCTTGTAATCAGGTTTTGTTCCAAACAAAACTTCATGTGGACTTATATCTTTCAGAATTTTGGTGGGTAGGTAATTGATAAGATATACGGCTGTTGAGAAAGCTTCAGCCCAAAATTTCAAAGGCATTTCACCTTGTGCTAACAATGTCAAACCTGTCTCTACTACATGCCGATGTTTTCTTTCTACAATGTCGTTCTGCTGAGAAGTATGAGGACAAGTATATCTATGGATTATTCCTTTTTCATTGAAAAATTGTTTCAATGTTTTAAAATCGGTTCCTCCGTCAGTTTGAAAGATCTTCAGCTTCCTATCAAACTGCCTTTCAACTTGAGTAACAAACTATTTTACTGCTTCTGCTGCTTCAGATTTAAGCTTAAGGAAATGAATCCATGTGTACCTGGAATATGCATCTACAAATGCTACATAATATTTATATCCGTGAATAGAATTTAATGGTGCTGGACCCCATAAGTCACATTCAACAAGTTCAAGTGGATTGAGGTAAATTGTATTTGATTGGCTAAAAGATAATTGATGACTTTTGCCTAATTGGCACTGACTACATAGGCCTTGTGATATATGGCTTAAATGCAAAAGATTTTCTTTATTCAAAACAACTTTCATTACATTGGTATTAGGATGACCAAGCTTTCTATGCCACATTTCATACTCTTTTTCTACATTATTGCTAACTATATTATTGCATACCATCTTATCTTCATGCTTTTCATCAGCTCTGAAATTGAAACTGTACAAACCATTATGTAGTTGCCCCTGTAACAATACTTTCCCATTCAGTTTATCTTTAACTAGACATAAGTCAGGATGAAACTCAAAGAATACTCTATTATCTCATGCAAACTGAGATACACTGATCAAATTTTTCTTGATGTGTGGGACTCTTAGCAGGTTTCTCAACAATAATGTTTTATTTCTATCAGTAGAAATAAGGTGAGCATTTCCAATATGAGTTATATTTAATGGTGTGCCATCTCCCATATGTATAGAATTTTTACCTTTGTATTTGATTCCACCGAGATTCAGATTTTGTAAGCTGCTGGTTACATGATGTGTAGCCCCAGAATCAGGAAACCAAGCTTCATTCAGTATGTCACCATCTGCAGCATGTATATCCTGATGACTTTCTTGAGGATTCTGGCTATATGAAATTTGTCTCTGTTCTCCTTGTAGTTGACTGAGATTGACTTGATATGGATGAGTTTTGTTAGCATTTTGGCTGTTCTGGTATGGTGAATTCTGCTGATTACTAGTATAATTGGTGTCAAATCTGAAGTAGCATCTCACTGCAGTGTGCCCAATCCTTTCGCATATCTGACATTTGGGCCTGTTGTTTGAATTTCTGCCTCTGCCTCTTCCTCTACTGTATGTACCAGTTCTGCCAAAGCTGCTGCCTCCTCTAATTGCTTGAACTTCTCTACTGTTATTTCTTGAAGAATCTGCTTTGTTTTGATACTGAGGGTTTTTGTTTTTCTGATTTGCAGCATAGTTAATGGAGAAGTCCTGTGAAGTGTTGTTCCTTTGTTCTAATCTTCCTTCGTGAGCAAGTAGAATTGAGCTTACATACTGTACAGAGGGTGTCGTCTCCTTTGAGGTGATAACTGCAATAACTGCTTCAAATTCATCGCCTAGACCATTGAGAATGTTGAGTACTTGATCTGCCTCACTGACTTTGTGTCCTGATGATTCGAGTAGATCACATAGATTTTTAATTTTGTTTAGATACTCACGAATGCTCAAGCTATCCTTCTTCATATTTTGTAGCTGCCTCTTGTAGCTCATGATTCGAGCTGCTGCTTGAGAATTGAAGCTCATATGTATAGTATTCCATACATCCATTGAGGTTTTGCATCCAACCAATTGTGAAAGCAGGCTTGGACTGATCGATGAAATTAGCCATGAGCAAAGTAAGCTGTCTTGCCTTTGATGTATTAGAAAATCGACATTAGTGCTGATCTGTCCGTCTTGGCCAGTAACAAACTGTGCTGGAGCTTGAATATCTGGATCGATGAACTTTTGTAGGCCATATCCCCTGATAGCTGTCTCAACCTGGAATTTCCACAATAGAAAGTTATTCTCATCTAGGGTTGTGGTAATTAGCTAAGCATGAAGTTTGGTAATGGATTTTAGTGCTTCTTCAAGTGATTTTGTAGGTGGATTGGTATTTGTACTTGCTGCATTGGATGAATTATTGGAAGATGGTGAATCATTGATATTAGTCATGATTGATTTAGTAGATCTGTATGGAAATTAGGGTTAGAGGATTGAATATGATTGAAAAAGATAGTTTGAGGAAGTTTGATAGAGGTTTAATGAGGGAAATCATGAGAACGATGAAATCAAGTGAAGAAAGATTCAGATCTGATCGGATCTGAATCGGATCTGATTCTGCCATGCCATTTGGCTTGAAAGCTCTGATACCATGTTTGAAGAAGAGAAAGAACTGATTTCATACATTGACAGAGAATGAATACAATTATTTATAGTTGTGTACGAACACAGGCTCAACACGTACACAAGGATACAATCACTGTACCAGACTCAATTGCACAAGCACTTACATGACACACACAGGCCTTATACAATTAATATCTCTAACAGATGGTTATCCAGTTAGATGATTAGCAGACATATAAAGTATCTATAAACTATCAAGAAGATATTATAATCATCCTGCCAGGTAAACAGTTGATATATAATGCAAATGGGGTAATGTATAAATTACTAAAAATATTACTAACATTTAGGGAGAAGAACTGGTGAGTGGAACAGGGAAAAAAGTGTGTATCAAACTTAAAATCTGGAAAATATAGTTTTTTATTTTTTTTATTTTTTTGTGTACTTAATTAGATCAAGTAATCATCGTATATATCTACTAAAATATATCTATGGCGTAGTTGAACGAAATGGTCACAACTACAATTAATCTTAGTTAATAATTAGGTACGTTCGTGCATACTGATATTATGCTTTTTAGTGGAAAGTTGGTCTAGGATAACAGTATGACATTGTTTTACAAACATGAATAGAGGTAGAAATGGAATTCACGAACTGTAGGACTTTTATAGTAACACCGATCACTGAATATATAGGATAAATCTAATTGTGAATAAGGTGGTCATAAACATGCATATCTAAGTATAAAGTGGTTAATGAACATAAGAAACTGCAGTAGAATAACTAATAGGCAATAATGACTGCCTAAACATGATTAGTTAGTAAAAACATCAAAATAATTATTCAAAATTTAATTCCGACCATTTTTGGTGATATGTTTGCTTTCAGTGACATGCATCTATGGATTTTCCTTAAGCAAACTACAACACAGTGATGATGCAGTTGAAAATTGATGTAGAAAACTGATCTTACTACAGGTACAGAGTTCAATATGCAGTCACACTTTTTTTAAGCGTTACAACAAAACTCTACCCCAAATACTGGTATGCAAATGCTACCAAAATTGAACAGAATACGTATATGAAGTCGTTGTTCAAAGTAAACTAAGGGTCCAACATAAATACAGTCTGGGAACAACAAAGTTTAATAGTTATAAATAATAGAGTTACGTACAGCTATGCACACAGTCCTCATCTTTGAACAGGTTGAGGGAGGTTAGTGAAGAGTTTTCGCGATGAGAGGAAATAAAAGATTGATCGATGAATCGTAATTTGGAAAAAAAATGGTTATTAAGAAATTGGGAACGCAAACAGATTTGCGAAATAAACAAAAACTTACAAATTGATATTGTATTTGCAATTTACCAATAGTCGATTCCATCAGGATAGTAGTCGATTGAGTTCATGATAGAAGAAGATCTGTGAATTTTGGCAAACTCTAGTGATCTTCCCAATTTTTCCTTCAGTGACACATAATTTTGGGGATTAAGGAAACCATAAGTGTGTTGGACAGTGTAAGATTGTGGATATTGTGATATAGCACTGCAGAGTAGAAATGAAGGCCAACTGTGGAAGATGAGAGAGAACGATATTTTCTGGAGTGGTTTCACAAAGGAGGAGAGATAACTATGAGGATTATATGCGGGAGAGGGAAGACGTGGGAAAATAGTAGTATTTTATCATTGAAAATGAAGGGGGAGAGATAACTGGTATGTGAGAAAAATATGCAGGAGTGCAGACGTGGGAAAATTAGCAGTATTTTATTATTAAAAATAATACCGAGAGCTAAGAAGTGAGAGATTCGTTAAAGATAGTCAAGGAAAGAGCCACGTAAGAAGATTAGACATTGTGCTTTTATATTTAAGTAATAGATGAAGAGTTAGGCTACCACCTGGGCTTAATAGCAATATCGGATTACCGAGTAGAAGTCATGAAATGGTATGAAGATCGAAGTCAAGTAACTTAGACGTATGTGGAAAATCAGTTGAAGAATGCAATAGGCAGCATCTCAAGTAGTTTAAATATGTATTTTTATCTTGTGCAATTTGTAGACCTGTTATTATTGGGCCATTTTATTTGATTGTACCGTGTAATTTTTATAATAGCAATAAAAAAACCCATTTTCAATATGTATATCTGTATACACGTATGTAGTTAATGTCTGCCTCGAGTAGATGGAGCATACGATATGTGTATGTGAAGTCAAGACGGCTAAGTAAGAGAAAGACATATAACATGTAATGGAAGACAATAGACATAATCTAGTGTTATGTATAACGTGTGCAATTTATCAGTCACTAGAGTGTTGTTCTGACCCCCTCCTCATTACAACCCATATGATAGCTTTAGAGGAACATATACTGGTACAAAGCGGGAATGGTGGAATGATAGAAGTCC
The DNA here is from genome assembly GCA_030737815.1 of Allium fistulosum. NCBI lineage: Eukaryota > Viridiplantae > Streptophyta > Magnoliopsida > Asparagales > Amaryllidaceae > Allium > Allium fistulosum. The sequence goes on along the minus strand of CM060907.1, from coordinate 679,773,534 downwards.
TTATGTATGCTCGACATTGATAAGGACACTTATGATCAAAGGTGTCAGCCTTGATCAGTAATCATATGTTTTATTATACTTCACCATTCCATTGTGAGTTTGTATCGACAGTACTTTGATATGCTTTTGTTATTTACAGGATACTGATACCAGTGATTCGCACTTTGGTGGATTTGGTATAACGACCTGTAATTTTCGATAATTAAAAATAGTTAATTTAATAAGGTTTGTGATTTAACGTTAGAAAAAATAAAAATTTATGATTTCATAATAAGAATATAACTAGAATGAAGTGTAATTGTATTAATTTGAGATAATCGATAACTGCTTTAATTGCAATTCCAATTAATTAAAATGATTAAAAAGTTATAATTGGTTATAAATTGTAAATTAATTGTAATAACATGTATAAATTGATAATTGGATTAAAGAAGTAATTGATAATTTAAAGGTTGTATTAATTAATGAAATAGTATGTAATTAATTGTAATTGATACGGGTAGTGTTATGGTGGTAGTTATGACATTTGTGTGTAGATAACAAACTTACAAATATTATTAAATGTAGAAAAGGTGACCGTTGTTATTTGTACCTATTTGTTTAACTTGTTGAAATCAAATTAGAAATAAATTGCAATAAATGAAAATAAATATAGTGTTAAAATGAATTAAGATAATGACTGTGGAAATATGATAGAAACTAATGATAAATGTATACATAGAGCAATGAATGATTGAATATAAAGATTGAAATCAAGTTTGATCAAATTATTGGAATTTAAATTATAATAATTGGATTTATTGCAATTAAATATTACGTTAATGAATATTAAGATGATAATGGTAGATTATTAGTGTAATAAGATATAAACAAATGTTAATTATAGCCATGAGGTGACAATTGATTGAATAACAAGAGGAAAAGGCAAATAAATGGTTTTATTGAAATTTAAAGTGATAATTACTGTATTTATTTCAATTGAAATTAAACACTGTAATTAGTAAAATAATTGACATTGAATTTATATGAAAATTTGTTTTAAACTATTGTAAATGTCTAAGTAATCAAAAATGATAAAATTTGTTAATTTTAAAAATTGGAATTAAAAAAGGTGTTTTAATTATTTACTATTAATTTAATTAATTAACGTGAAAATAGCTATTTTGGCCACTGTCTGAGATTCCGACGAAACCAGTTTCATCGGATCCGTAACGATGAATTATTGTAAGTTTTCAAGTTCCGTAGCGATCGGACTTGTCATTAGATCGTACGGGCTCGAAACGCGTAGAAATCAATTTAATTAAATTCAATTGAAATCAATTTGAAATAAGCTGATTTTAAGCTAACTTCTTCATATGATCGAATTAGGACTTGAAACCTATTCTATTGAGTTTAGAAATATCGAAAATGTCTATTTTGATATATGGGATGACCCATTTTCGTTCCGGAGGCCAAACGGATTTTTCTGGTCGTTATTGTCAATTCGAATTAATTCGATACGTGTTCATTTTCTTATCGGGTCTTGTCCATATATATAGACCTTTCTTAACCCTAGCAGCCTTTTTATTTCTCAGTTTTGTACGTATCTATCTATTACATCCATCAGTTCCTTTTCTTTCCAATGACTACAGATCCAAATCCAAATTTAAATTTCAAAACCAAATCCAAAAATTAATCTCCTCAAAGCATATCGAATTAAATATCATTGGAAAGATCTCGACGAATGGAACCTACGTCTGGTGTTCGTTTTTCAAGACAGTGACCGGATCGATCATAAGTCGCAGTCAAAGTCAAAATTAGGTGCTTTGATTTCGACATAAATCCATGAAATTGATTTGTGGGTTTTGTCGTGCTCAATGCCTGAAGTTGTTTGGTGGTGATCGTGTGACCTGGAAGTGCTTGTAGCGGCCGGAATAGGGCGATTAGGATTTTGAAACCCAGGATTTAGGGCGGCGGCGGCCTCTGGGGGCCACGTATGCGTCGCGCATGGAGATCGTTGGATGCGTCTCATCGAGTGGAGGAAGGCGGTGGTGGTCGGCGATTCGATGGTGGCCGGAGGCGCCTTGTATCGGTGGTCAAAGTTGGTGGTAGGCGGCTATGTTGGGTTCGTGCATTCGTTCAACTGGAGGGCTTTGCCGCGTGTAGAGCTGTGACGTGGCATGATGGGGTAGGCCATTAATTATATTAATTATTTTATTTAAAATTTTAATTTCAAACTTCTAATGTTAAAAACTTTTACGTACGAGGTTGGATTTACGTGCGGTTTGATCCACTGTGATCGTATCGAAATTCCGGACATTTTGAAACTGGTTTGGATGAATTCTGAGACTATTGAAATTTGGGCCTTATTTTGGATTTCAAATCGAACCCAAAGGTGAGTGTTTTAACCCACTCACAACTACTAGTTTATCTTATGCTAGTTAAATTAAATTTATGATGTGATTAGAAATTAATTAATTGATGTTTGGTATGTTTAAATGGTCATTCTAGTTAAATTTGATTTTTATTACATTTAATCATCGTTTAAATTTAATATTGAATTTAATTTTCAATTGAATACCTGCTAATGATAATTAGTTATCTATTAATGTTTATTGGTTGATTTGGATGATGATTGTGATGTATGTTTGATTGTGATATTGGATGACTGGATGTTATATTTTTATATTGTTATAACACTGCAAGTTTCCTATGCGTTGAAATGATACATACCCGAACGGTCTGATAGATTTGGGAGAAATTGTTATGGGTTGAAATGATAAACTCGAGCGATTTCATGTATTTGAAATTAAATTTCGGGATTACGGGTTGAAATGATATATACCCGAAAAATTTTAAATTGCGGATTGAAATGATAAATATCCGTATCACTTAACCACGGGGTAGAAAATTATATATGGACACCGGATTGGTTAAATTAAATGATTTTAATTCTTTAAATTTTGAATTCAGTTAATCGGTATTTTGAAATAGAAATTGATTTATATAAACTGAATATTCGATAATCCAAGCCTTAGTGCTGAAATTGGAATTGATTTAATGAATTGTTCAAATGATTTAAATTGGAATTCTAAAGTTGAATTTGAAGTATAAATGAAATTATCGAAATTGGGTTATTGAAATGTTGGAACTGTAACTTTGAAAATCTATTTAAAATTTAAATAGTTAAACTTGATGTTAATTTCAAATTTATTATCTCAATATAAACTGTAAGTGTTCTATTAAATTCTAATTTTTAGATTTTCAGCTATAAAAATAAGTTAATTAATTTAAACCAACTTAATCAATTTAAACTATTTAATTTATTTTAATCTAATTTGACCTATTTTAAACTAGTTAACCTATTTAATCTATCTTAATCTATTTTAATTTATTTTAAACTATTTTATATATTTTAATCTATTTTAAATCATTTAAACTTTATTAAACTATCTTAAACAATTTTAATTTACTTTAAACTATTTAATCTATTTTAATTCTATTTAATCTATTTTTAAATTCATTAAATCTATTTTAAATCTAATTAATCCATAATAAACCTATTTAATCTATTTTAAACCATTTAAACTATTTTAAATCTATTTAAAGTATTTCAATCTATTTTAAATTTATTTAATCTATTTTAAACCTATTTAACCTAATTTATATATATCTAAAACTATGTTAAACTAATTAAACTATTTATAACTATATAAATTATTTTCTAAATTTCAGATGGTGTAAAGTGGAAATGTTTATAATTAAAACCTTGATTTTTAAAGCGAATAAGGTTTAAAAATGTTAAAATATAAGTTGGGATTTGAAATGATATTTGCTGGTGAAACGACATATTTAAGTAAATATGATTTTAAAGGTAATTATGATTTCGAAAGTGATATAGTTTGAATTGAATATGATATTTTGATATCAATATGAAATGGTTTTGGAAATGTAAAAGAACCATCCGGTGTGTAATAAGCGGTTGGTTGTTAAAGAGACCGGGATCAGATATTGTCATACTCTCTGCCAATACCGAAAACCACTTTAACAACTGTGTACGTGGTGGAGATTCTTGAAATGAAGTAGGATGGTTTGGCGAACGATTCTATATGAGGTATTTACGTGACCCTAACTCCCGTGAGTCGGCTTAGATGTGATTAAAACAGGAGCTATACCGGGCCAAGTGAGGTCGCACCTCCAATCGGGCACATTTCTTCGATACCATACTATTACTTTATGATTGATTTGGTGGCCACCCCTCGATTTTGATTATAGAAGTGTGTCCGAGGTGGGCGGTAGTAGTTGCTAGGCGTTACCACCAGTCCGGGAGTGCAATTGGTATATCTACCCTGGCATTGCCTCGAGTGTCGTGTTCACATGCCATATCGCACCTTCTACGAGTTTGTTTTGTACCATACATATGGAGTGCCCTCTGTGTAAACCTCTAGTTTACGGAGGAGCGTACGGTACTGTATAGACTATGAGAATATATAAAATGTGTTAAAGGGGATATAGGTAACGCCTTATTGCTATTTTAATACTTTACTTTACTGTAGACACTATTATAATAGCATATTGTACTACATAGTAGATAGTTTAACGGATCCTTAGGAGATGGAAATCCCGAACATCTCTTAAGTCATTGCACTCACGTTAGACACTGGATAAAAGATGTCAAACCCCGTAAACATCTTTGACGCTGTTACACTCATATTTATTTAATGTTGATTTAATTTACATAAGGCCTTTTAGTTTTGACTCGAGTGTTTTGTCTTTTCAATTCGCTCAGGTCAGTCTGAGCTTTTCAGTCTATCGAAGACTGCTTTTTGGAGGATGAAGACGAAGATTTTGTGCTATTATTATTTATTATATTTATTCCACTGCATCATGTTGTTCCACTGCATTTATTTATTATTTATTCTTATTGTATGTAACTCTGATCTGTATTATAATATTATAATCAAAGATTATTTGTAAACAGCTTCATGAACTATTTATTTGATTATTATATATTGTCATTCCGCTACAAGATTCTGTATTGGTTTTCTTTCTTTCCTTACTTTTTCTTATTTACCCCATAACAATCTACCCTTTTTAATGGTTTGAGTTTGACGTGTGTGGTTCATCGTCGATTTAAACCGTCCAAAAAGGTGGGTCGTTACATTTGGGTTTTCAATTTAGACAAAATTCAAACCAACTGAGGTGTGGGTTGTTACAATAGGTATTAAAGCATAGATTAATCAATCTTAGAAATTAGGATATGTTAAGTGAACATATTTAAATTTTTACCTTTAATTATATATATATATATATATATTATGCCAAACTCTACAAATTTTGACTATAGAAGTATAACCATATTATGAATAGATGAACAATTAATGCGACCATAAGTTGGAACAATAGATGAAATTGAAGATATACACCTATCCATATCACCCCATGGGAAGTAGTTTTATTAGAAGGCGTTGACTTAAGAAGAGTATGAATACAGTACAAGAAAACTTCTGAAGCTGGATGGTACTTGACTCCCTTGATGGACCAAGATCGTGCTATGGTTGTAGATCCCTATAGGATTGCTGACTAATGATGTATGTTAGATCTAGATAAGGAGAAAGTAAGAATCTATATGTTGTAGATATTTAAAAGTAAGAATTAAATTAATTCTCGAAAGAAGGCGCGTAATAATCACTCCAAGATGATAGCCAGATTTTAATATTATAAAAGAAGATAAGTCAGAAAGTAAATAAAAAAGAAGAAAAGTCCAATAGAATGGATAATTAAAATCCACTTCGAGTCTGACCCCATATGAAAAAATTTAATAAGATATTTGAAAAAAAAGGTTGAAGGGAAATGTATAAATAATATATTTGAAATAATTTTCAATGGATTAAAAGTAGAAAAATCACATTCTTGAAAAGTAAGTAAATATTAAGCTTTCTGTAAAATAAAATATCCCTATTTATATAAAAAAAGAAAAAAAATTAGTAGAAATTAGAAATTTTTAAGATCTAAAATTTCAATTAAAATGGGTTTCAATAAAGGGATATTTCTTTTGAAATAAAAAGAAAATAGAGCATGTATATATATAGCTCGTCGATTTTCTGATTACGGAAAAATTAAGTTTCTAAAAATATTCTATTAAAGGGTGGATAATAGAAATACTGATTTTAAGTGCAGTAAAAGGAATAGAAATGAGGTAAAACTCAAAGACAAAGTAATAGGCACACACTATAATGGTTCAATAAAGAAGACTGTAAATTGAGAGAAAAGTTATATAAAGAGGAGCCATTTAAATAAAAGTAGTTTAGGTAGAATAAATAGTTGTAACATTATGAAATATAAATAGAAACAATGTTAGAAATTTATATAAAATAATGTTAGTTATTAGAAACAATATAGGAAATTAAAAGAAAACGGATAATCTTTGCAAATATGTGCAGTAACTGCATATACCCTTTAAAAAGTCCACCTCATATACTATCAAAGTCTCTACAGATTGAAAATGAAGATAGCATGAGAAATAGGAAAATAATAGAATGACGGTTGTTCTTGTCTATTCCAGTTTTATTGTTTAAAACTATAAAAGACATTTTTGAAACGCTGTAAAGTGTATTTTTTTAAAGAAATGGTTTGGTATAACAATTGAGTGTTAAAGGAAAAACTTAATAAATGGTTGAGCTAAAAACCCACTTTTAAGAAGTGAAATCTTTGTTGTTAAAAGGCTTTAAATGAAAAGCTGATTTGAATGACAATTCATATAATAAAAAAAACCAGACTCTTATTTAAAATAAGGGAAGGGATCTTTCAAAATTAAACCGCTAAGATTTCATTTTAGACTTAATAAATAAACTAAAGTAATAAATCCTAAGTTATGGTTTTGAAAGTTAAGGTGCTTACAATTAACATTGGTTAAATAAGAAGATTTTCATAGTTCCTTTTTGAAACCAAGCTATTGAAAAATTTAAACAATTTTTTTTATGTTTATATTTTTAAAGATAAAAGTTTGAAGTATTTAATGTGAAGTTTTAATTTAGAAATAGTGGCAAAAACCGAATCAAAATTTTAATATGGATTAGTTAGGGATGACTGCTTAGGTAGGACATGATAAAAGTTAAGGATGTGAAGGAAATAGCAATGACTGCTCGTAGAATAACAATACTGAATCCCGATTGGACATAATGAATATTGATATAAGCATATGAATGTTTCATTAAACATGAGTGAAGACTATAAAGAAGAACACAAAAAGGAAATGAGAAATGTTATCAAAGTACATTACTGCGAGTTCTAGAGTATACCCATATGAAAGAAAATAATAATAATAAAGATAGCTTATACCGAAATTTGATAATACTATCAAGGATTTGAATTAAAAGAAGTTGGCAATATATTTGGCTATAATAAAGGAAGTAATGGGTGGACCTTATTTATTATAAGCTAAACATGTAAGTTAATAGATGTAGGTTGTAGTGGAATGGCGCATTAAAAAACCGTCCATTTAATTTAAGTAAGAAGTGATATGGCGACAACATCAGTAATCTTTATTGATGTAAAAAGGCAGCTTCCATCAATTGTTTCTTTTAGGTCGGTTAGGTTGTAAGCATTAATTATCTCTGTTTGTATAAAAACACATACGATATTTTGTGAGAAAAGTTCTTTTTTCTTACTATGTTGATTTTCTGGATAGACCGTTATATGTTCGAAAGTAGAATAAATAAGAAAACCTTATGTAGATAATTAACTAATGGAAATTAAGATTGAAAGTTTATAAAATAAATTAGGAAATTTATTTAATTAGATACTAAAAATGAAGTTAAGTCCCAAAAATGTAATAAAATTTTCGGAGATAAACTGTAACGAGCGAAAGAAAGGGAAAGATTGTTAAGAAACTACATGTCACTATTCCTACACCTTAAAAGTTGAAATTTATAAATGAACTTATGTGTTGATTGTTATTCTAAAATATAAGAAATTGTTTTAGAAATTTGAAATTTATCGTGTAGTAGAAAGAGTCAATCATGGACGTTAACCCTTTTGACAAAATCTTGAGTACATAGGATGTGGCTAAATTGGTTTGGAAAGTAAAACAGATACTGCTAAAATTTTTTTCCAAAAATCTTTGATTTTAAATATAAAATGTTTTTGAAAAAAAGGTTTGAGAAAGTAAGTTTTATTTTAAAATTTTCTAACTATTCGAAAAATTTAATTGAAAATGATTTGAAACAAAAAAATAAAAGAATTATTTTTGAAAGGCCACATGTTTAGCATATGAGATGTTGATGTGTTAGAAAATATGAATTTTACTGTATAGCGGAAGTGATAGTAAGTAAAATATAATTAGTGACGGGGAAAATGTTGTTTTAGCTTTCAGATTTCTTTTTCCCTATCTTGTCGATAGGTAAACAAAATTTATTTTAAAATTACACTATTTTTAAAATTTTAATATTTAAAAGTAAATTTTCTTATGTGGATTGTACTTGAAAAGGTTGAAAAAAGAATTAAGGGAAAATGAGAAGGTTCTAAGGTATAGTGGAATGAGTACATAAAAGAAGGATGAAAATATGGAATTCTGCATCTAAACCTTTTTTTTCCGACATAAGAATATAGATTTAGAAAACTAGATTTTTAAATTTTTGAATGTTAGAAACGGTGTGCTAGATATTGCATGATAGGGATTTGATGTAAAATTGATTGAACTTTACTTTTACTCATAGAAGTGTGGGAGAATTTATGTGCAAAATCAATGATTTTGATTTTCAAAACTTACATACATATAGAACCGTCGGTATATATAGGTTGTTTTCACCATATTTTCAAAATTGTTTTAAAGATGCAATCATATAGGAGGCACTGATTTAGAATTATTCAACATACATATCATACGTTTTGTGATACACTGTGCACTATTTCACGATTTGGTATAAAAAATTGACATACAAATTGATTGGATAACTTAGAATGGTTGCATGTTATATTACATGATTCAGTCCTTGAGGAATTTTAGGGATGAAATTATTTTAAGGGAGAAGAGTGTAATACCCGGTAAATTGAAAGATACTTAATTAAAAAGAAATTAATAAATAATTAGTAATGTCGAAATTAGAATTTTCACAAACTTCAGAATTTGACTACGAAACTTACACCACTGCGTTCGCGATGATTTTTGATCAATTTTCATACATAAAGTTTTTCGATTGGAGTTCAAACGAAAAATTTCTTAACGTTTGAAGATTTCATGCCAGACATAATTATATATGTAACTAAGGAATAAATAGAATTAATTAACATTGGTTAACGTTAACATTTACTTAATGGCTAAGAATAATCAACGTTAAATTAAGTCGTTAAAACCGTGTAAAATAAACTAAATAACATATAAAAGGAATGAAACAAACGCCTAACAAAAATGGACAACTCGTCGACCCCTAATTGAGACAGTTTGATGCTAGCAGTCGACCGGTGGTGGGATAGTGGTAGATTGCTATTTGATTAGTGCCTACGGTTGAACCTACGCTGAAGGGCCCGGATTTAATAAAATCTAATGTAACGGCTGGCATTGATTCAAACCCCTATAAATACTGGCCTAACCCTCACTGTTCTCCTCATATTTTCTGAAGCAACGGCGAAGCTCTGCCATTTTTTAATCTCTTAAAATTTTAAAATCTATATAAACTATAATATATAAATATATATATAAGTGGAGAATAGTGGAGGATAATAGAGAAGAAGAATAGGATAGAATCAAATCACCAAAGCCAAAGTAAATTATAAATCTAAGTCTAAATTAATTCAGATCTCATCTTGGATCTAAATTTCTAATTAATATGTAAGTTCTTACGGTATATATTCTTATTGGGAGAAAAAGGAAGTCAAATACGAATAATGGGGTTTAGATTTGGAGATTTGAAAGCTTAAAGGTAAATGAAAAATTATATATTTTTGTATAATATTGAATTTATATCGTTGTAAATCTGTTCCTTATATGCCTGAATAGAATTATTTTGGAGTTGTGGGCTTAAACATATACATATAATGAATTTGAAAACCATGCCTACATATTCTGTTAATTGTGAACTTGAATTAAATATTACGTGTACTTGAATCCGAAAAGTAAGGGTAAAAGTAGTCCATAATCAATGAACTATATAGTAGTTCCAGATTTGTTGGTTAACGGTATATGTAGTAAGTATAAATCAGATGTTATTATAAATTGGATTAGGATTTAAATAGTATTTTAATTCAATGAAATGAAGTGTGTTGCAATGTAAATTTCTATACATTATCCAGTTTTGTAAATCTGAATAATAGTGTACCGTTTGAAATAACAAAGAATATTTAAAAGAAAGAGATGTATGAAATATGAATGTTTTCTGTATTTGTACCGTCTGTTTCAATAATAGCAGAAAAGTTAATTTCTTGTAATTCCAAATGTAATACAAGTCTCCTTTTAGATAAGGGGAATATTGGCTCACGTCTCTCTTTACAAAAAAATGGTGCACATACCTCCGAATTCAACATTATAAATTTAGTCTCTGTAATTTAAACCGTACCGCTCAGCCAAAAATTCCTTGTCATGAACAATTTAAGTTGCAATATTAAAAACATGATATATTTCAGTAGATTTATCAAATTTCAGTTTCATTTTCACCCTTAAATTACAAATTTTATTATCTTTCTATTAAGATCCATATATAATATGGTTTGATAAAAAAAATGTATTTTCAGTGGCAAATATTTGCCAGGCAACCTGGCAAGCATTTGCAGGCAACTTGGCAAATATTTGCATATTTGCCAAGCAACAAATTTTTATTTTTATTTTCAGCGATTGCCAGGCAACTTGGCAAATATTTGCCATGCAACATGGTAAATATTTGCATATTTGCCAGGCAACATGGCAAATATTTGCCAGACAACATGGCAAATATTTGCATATTTGCCAGACAACAAAATATTTTTTTTTCAGCGTTTGTCAGGCAACCTGGCTAATATTTGCCAAGCAACATAACAAATATTTACATGGCAAATATTTGTATATTTGCAAGGTAACTAATTTTTTTTTAATTTTCAACGGTTGCCAGGCATCCTGACAAATATTTTCCAAGTAGCATAGCAAATATTTGCATATTTTCCAGGCAATATGGCAAAATATTTGCCAGGCAACATGGCAAAATATTTTCCAAGCAACATGGAAAATATTTGCCAGAAAACCTGGCAAATATTTGCTCCTAAAAATTAAAAATATTGTCAAAACATATTATATATGGATCTTTAAAGAAAGATAATAAAATTTATGATTTAATGGTGAAAACGAAATTGAAATCCGATAAATCTACTAAAAGGTATCACGTTTTTAATATTGCAAATTGACTTCTCATTAGAGCATATAGTTACTTGGGTGGTACGGTATAAAGTATAGGGACCAAGTTTATAATGTTAAATTCGAAGGGGAAAACTTACATTAATTTTGGAAAGTAGGGACGTGTCCATAATTTCAACTTTAGATAAGATATGAAAATTTAGAATGTTGACATTTTTTTTGGAGAATGTAATTCCAACGCATTAAAATATAGAAATACCTAAGTAGAAACCAAAATATTGCAGTGGTGATAATAACAATAATTCGATTATAAATCTAGCATATGTGATAAGTTAGAAAATAAACAATAAACGAAGAAGTATATGTAAAGCAACAAAATGAATAAGTAAGAAGATTATAATAATTAAAGAAAGATATTAATAGTTGAAAAGGAACGATAAAATACACTTAATAGTATTAAGTAGAAGTTAAGTAGTAAAGAGTATTTAATCTACTAAAGTGAAAGTAACTGGGAAATGACATTAAATTGGCGTAAATGAGATAAGAAGCAAGTTGGGTAAAATAACTAAATACCTACAGTTGAACATAGGAGGCGTAGTAAGTAAATAAATTTATCTAGCCTCAAGGATGCATTTATAACGGGTGTGAATTATTGAATTTAGTTAACAATTTAAAGTAATTAAAAATGACTTACTCATTAACATGGATTGGAATGCGAGGTCGGTAATGTTACATAACAGAGTTTGCCCACCGCATGGGGCTACAGTAGTTGTGTATACATTATACTGATGTGGGAAGTATCCAACTGTAGGACCGGTGGATTATACATTCGCATATAGGAGAAGGATATATACCAAGTAGAAGGGTTTTGCTCGGTCGAAGCGTCAAAGAACAAGTAGAGTTTGCTTCAACCTTTTGGGTCATGTTAAGTAACCGAAGGTGCATTTCGTAGATTGCATTAGGCAATCTAAATGGGATTGTGATCGTAGGCTTGGTGCTATGACATGTTGGTACAATATATGAGGAGCATGAGTAGTTTACATAGGTTGAGATCATCATCGATTCTGAGCGGTCAGTGGAAAGACTGGGATGACGCCTAAATGGGCTACACCTCCTACTAGTGTAGACCACATTTAGAACATGCACTACCTAACGGTTGTTTGTTAGTTTGTTTGTTGTTAGGAGGAAAGTCTAGATAACCCTTTAATTGAGGCATTTCAAATGAATATAATAGTCCACAGAGTTGAGTCCATAATATAAAGCAAGACGAATAGAATACGACCAAATTGTTATAATGCAGTTATTAGGAACTACTAGAGTTCCTTGGTATGCACGACAGAAAGAACGTGATACTGCATTGACGATAGATCTTAACAAGGTGCTGAGTTACGGATACTAACAGGAAAAATATCCTGGTCCAAAGGGGGACCGTGGTACGCATATATATATACATATATATGTGTGTGTGTGTCATTAATGTCTATCTCGAGTTAATGGGGGCATATCGTATGTGTATGTGAAGTCATGACGACTAAGTAAGACAATAGGCATAACATGTAATGGATGACAATCGGCATAGACTAGTATTATGCATAAAGTATGTAATTTACCAGTCACCAAAACGTTGTTCTGACCCCTCCTCATTATGATCCACATGGTAATTTTAGAGGAACATGTACTAATACAAGGCATGGGCGGCGGAAAGACAGATTTCCTTATGTATGCTTAACATCGACAAGGACACTTGTGATCAAAGGTGTCAACCTTGGTCAGTAATCGTATTTTTTATTATACTTTATTATTCCGCCGTGAGTTTTTATCATTACTACTTTGACGTGTTTTTGTTATTTACAAGATACCAATACCAATGATCCACGTTTTGGTGGACTTTGGTTTTTGATTTAGCAAAAATTTGGATCCATTAAGCTGTGGGTTGTTACACCAGGATCCATATATTGGTTTGGATACTTAATCCTGCGTCTAATCATGTACCCTTGGTACATAATTTCACTATCACTCATTGCTTTCCAAGGGTGGTAAGAATACTTTACAATCTTACAATTTCATGGATGTTAAGATGCATCTTTTATCTTGACTTTTCATGGGTGGAAAGTCCTTTTACTTAGTAAAGTAAAGACAAGTAGTTGCATCTTCAATATAAAATCTTCCAGTTTTGGTACAACGATCTTATTGACCTCCAGTAACTATATATCTTTGACTCGTGAGGAATAGCATGAGACTGGAGAGAGAATGATTGAGAATTCAAGTACAAAATCTCTAATATTCCATGGTTTGCAAACTCTTTAAGAATAAAAGTATATGAGTACGGATTTTCAAAGAAAATGGAAGTGTATTTAGAAGTTTTTCTTACAAAAGTGTAAAAATGCAAAAGTGAGAGAGAATCGGGGAATTGATGATGAATTTTATTTTCCAAGCCTCCATAAATAGGAGATGAAAGGATGTGGTTATTGGTGAAGAGTTGGCATCAAAATCCTTTTATTTGAATGTTTAAAAACCAAATAGCTATCATTATGTCAACAAAATCCCAAAGGATATGTTGATAAACCCAGTGTATTTTTGTTTTTGTTTTTCTAAACTTTAAATAGATACTTCCATGCCTTAGCGTTCAAAATGCATGTTTTATATAAATAAGTTTAAAGATTAAAATTAATTAAATAAAAGCATCATTTCAAAAGATATTTCTATTTGGCCTTTAACTGAAATCCTAAGACTCTATAGACTTATGAAACACTTCTTGTGTCTTTGTCTTTAAAGCATTTGTGTTTCATTTGTCATGAGTCAAACATATCTTTAATTAACTTGATTCCATTATATATATATCTTTAATTTGCTTACTTTCATTTTTGGTTATTTTGTTTATTTCTGTATTATATCTCCATAATTATCTGAAAATTTCTGCACAAGGATAAAAGTTGATTGTAATATTTATATGCTTGTTGTAATCAAAATTAATACTTAGAGCATTAATACGAAGATCATCGTCGGCGATGGTCCGAATCCCACTACCGTATCACATCACGACAACTTCAACTCGATCGATACGAGTGCACAAGCATCAAAGAACGGTATCACGTGATCTGATATTGACAATCGTCACTGAAAGCCGACGATCTAGAGATTAGGATTTTTTGAATCTGACGTCAATCGATGAACAAAGGGTATAAGGAACATTATCGCGACAATTGGGAGTTTAATTTTGTCGGCCTCATCATCTCCGGCGATCTATTGCAGCCTAGAATAAGCGATAAATGTAAAAGGCAATAACGGCTAGGGTTGTGGAATTTTGTAACTAAGCCCTTGTGTTTCTAAATTTACATTAGGTTAGAAAATTTTATTATTTGCACAAAATTTCTAAAATTTATAAACCTTATAACTTTCATACACAAACTCCATTTTATGTGCAACATGTGCCACTGAGTTCGTACTAAAATTTTAAACGGTTTTAAATTATTCGACTATATAAGAAATACTTGTACATGACATTGTAAATTAGGCATTGATATCTTAATCTGGCAAGAAGATGCTTGTAAATTAACATTGGTAGTATAAAATAATATAATAGGACATTAGTTATTATTTGATCAATTTTAGGTTCAATTAAATAACAAATTATAAGTTATATATATATATATATATGTGTGTGTGTGTGTTTATATTTTACACATAATTCATTGAGTAATATATTTAAATAAATATTATGTTAAATATTATATTAGAATAAATGTTATTAAATTGATAATAGAATAATTTATTTGGATACAAATAAATAATAAAATCATATTAGTAAATTTCACATTTGGATAAATATTATTCGAACAATAATAATGTCTTAAAACTCAAATAAAATTAAAATATCAAACATTAAATATGATTTAATGTCAACCATAATATCATTATAACATATTAAAAGATTAGTGTACAATGAATAAGAGGTAGATTTTGAAATTTGGCCCTTTTGACTTCGTTGCCCGATGCACCGGATCCAATAAAGAACTCAACCTTGTTAACGCATATATTATGCTAATCTTTTACTACAATACACAAACATAATGTAATATTAAAATTTTGCAAATTTTATACATGCTAGCAGCGGTGTAATAAATTTAAAGTTGGCCTATGGAGATGGTGAAGCCAGTCTGGGAAACTGCACGGATAACTGTGTCTGGGTATACAGTGATAAAAAAGTGTCGTGTTGAGTGGGTGTGGGTGGTGCTATCACCAAATCATGAACACTACCATGGCCACCATCACGACCACTACAACTGTCAGTATGACGATTACGTGAAGTTGTATTTTTTATAAGAATACAACATACATAACAATATATACATGATAAGATAACAATTGTATGATTATGTACATGATAATTATATGATTGTATTTGTACACCATATTCTATTATGATTACAGTTTTATATATGATTCAAGAACATATGGAATTACATACAATGAACGTTAGTTAAACAATTAAAAGTTGCAGTTAACTAAAAAATGAACAACTATAAACATATGAAATTTCATACAATAGCTATGTGTATGATTCGAGAACATATAAAATCACACTAAATGATGAAAAATTACAAAATTATAGTGTATTAATCGTGTTAATTTTACATGAAAAAATCAAAAATCAAATGTACATACTACCAATCTTGATCATTATCATCTTTATTGTCAGTAATTAAATTATCATCTCCGAAGTCAAATTCATCTTCATCCAGATCGACTTTTCAATTATCTTTATCATCTACTTCAACCCCATCATTGATTTCATTAATAAGAGTTCCTATATCTACGATTTATTCTATAATTTGGACTAGTTCATTGGGTTATAGGTCATTTTGATAAACCAATGGTTAGTTACAACAATCGTGTTTGAGCGAAATTACCATCTTGATTTTGTTTTTACAACCACCAGCCAATCAGTTCTATTATTGTTTATAGTAAGATAAGACATGTAATAAATTTGCGTTGTTTGTGTAACAAACACTAATGGATCATACTTTACATATCTTATTTTATGATTTACTTGGAAAGAAGTAAAAATGTGCTTAAGAAATAAACTACTATTAAAAATTTGCAACAAGGAGAAAAAACTATAACTAAATTGAGAAGAAAGCAACAACGATATAGATTGCAATTTTCGAAATTTTAAGATAACGAATTTATCAGAAGTTTGTATTCATTTGAAGAAGATTTCCAGATTTAGGTGATGTTTTTGAGTGATGGAATTAAGAAGAGAAATTTTAGTGCTTAATTTGAGCTATATGCTTCCCAAATTGAAAGTACTATATGGTATACATTTATTTCCTTATTCATTTTCCTATTGTTACATTTTTCTCCTTATCCTATTGTGACTTATCTATTTTAGTTCTTTCTTTAATAATTCCCTAAAAATGTCAACATTTAGAATTTATGGATTGTTCGAACTATTAAATTCCATTAAATGTCCTGATAACTTACTAAATCACAATTTGGTTTTGAAATCAAGAATGGTAACACAATTACCACATTGTTCATGCATTACCTACATTACAATAACTTGTTTCTATGCCTATCAATGGATACTCGAAAAATTCGAAATCCATCAGAATCCGTATCCAAAAATATGGATATTATCAGATATTCGAAACGTGGATGTGAATATTCGATATTCGAAAAAATAATTGGATGTGGATATAAGTATATCCATATCCGAAAATTATCCGTCCGATCCGAAACAAAGTACGTTTATAATAATAATTATTTGAAGTGGACAGTTATATTTGTAACTAAAATTTATTACCTATATAAATTTTTTGAAGAAATTCCACATGATCGTTGGATTTCATATCCACGTCCAACGGACATTTAGTAATAAACCCTAATTATATTCACTATTCAGCCACACATGCTTCTCTCCCACTCATTTACCTTTTCACACAACCGCATGCTAAAATCCCTAAATCAATCGCACACCCTAAAATCTAAATCGACGCCCTCGGCTTCGCTGCTAAATCCCACATCTCAGCTCCGCATATCAAATTTCCCTCGTCCCGTAGCAAACGCCCTCTTCCCGTGTTGCCAACTTGGAGTTTCAAGTTTTGGTCCTGCGATCTGAAGCGAGTATATCTTCATCGACGATTGCTCCTGCGATCTGAAATTTGAGTGTCGTGTGTTGCCGATTTGCTCTTGCAATTTTCTCTGCCTCTGGTATAATTTGGTTTTAAACTCTAGTATTTTTTTTATTATACGTTTGATTTACTGTTTTATTATTTTTGCAATTTTGATTTAAATAAAACATGATCAATCTAAATTTTGATTTTATTATGACCTATTATTATTTGCAATTCGATCCCTATATCTATAATTAACATTACATCATTCCTGCGATCTTCTCTTCCATCACGATTAGCAAATTGGCACCTCGCATACATCATTCATATTTTATTGAACTTTTTTTATAGTTAACAGTTGCAAGACTATAATTTGATGTTGCCACAACCATTTATAATACGTAATATCCTGAATGTATAGCTGCAATCATTATGAAGTTACTAGACTTAGTGCTTGAAAAAGAGAGATTAAGGGGATAGCTGGATTAGTGGTAAATAAAATAAAATAAAATAAAGGAGACGTAATTTTCAGATTTGTAATTTATTGTAGTTAATGCTTATGTTTGGAGATATTGAAAACTTGTTTTTGACTATATCAATAACTCAATTTGATATCTTGTCTGAACCTAAAAAAGGCTTAAGACCTGTCATTTTTATTCATTCACTCCTTTTTTAATGTTTATGCACATAAAAGCATTTTGCTGTTATACTGATCTCATTAATTTTATTTTATGTTGTATGTTGGTTTCTTGTGTGTTTTGTTTTGTATTGCAGATTTTTGAAAATGGTAAACATCTCATCTAGTTGTAATAGAATGCATCACGGTAAAGAATATGTACATGTAATAGATACAATTTTGTATACATGGACCAACTTAATTATGTAGGTAGTTTTCCGTCCAATTTTTCAAATTAAATTTCCCCTTAAATGATGGTAAAAACTTAGTTCCTTGCAGTTGCATTGATTATCAAAGTTAATCTATTTAATCTAATGATTCGGTTATGCTTTTCTTTGCAGGAACTGTTAAAAATCTATGATGGGTGGAAGAACAAAAGTTAATTGTTACATGCTACTTCTTCTTGTTCTACTATGTTTTTGTTTATTTGAATTGTAGTATCGTATGAACTTATTTAATATTATGTGTGATGCTATTTTTTTTTCGTATGAAAAAATGATGAAGTATTGTAGTGTTTATATGCCTAAATGTTATCTAAGAAAATGAATGTTTAAATTGTTTTAGTTTAAAATTTTTAGTATAACAAAATCATTGTTCAATTTTTGGATGTGGATATTTCGGATATTTTCGGATACTCGAAAATATTCACATCCTATTTTCGAATGTGGATATTTTTGGATATCCGAAAACTATCCGCGGATGTGAATACGGACATTAATTCTTTGATATCCGCGGATATCGAAGGCGGATTCAGATACGGATTTAAATTTTTGAATGCGGATGTAGATGCGAATGTGGATATAACCATATCCGCATCTGTTTGCATCCGTTAATAGGCCTACTTGTTTCTAATGGAAACTACTAATAAAAATATTTATCTCACTATAAAGATATAAAGGACCACTTGAAGTCAAAAAAGGAAAGGTGAACGATAATAAAAGAATTACCTTTAACCTGCCTACTTAACTCTCTTCTGGATTATTTACTTGATTCTCTCAAAAAATATTTATTACAGATCACTCGATGGAAAAATCGATATATTTATAGTTGAAGTAAATGATTCTTCTTTTTCTTCTAAGAAATTATATGCTTTAGAATCAAATATTTAAGAAAGAAAATACATTTTTTTAGAAATGATAAATATTTTCGTCAGTAAGTTCAATACTTTATTTTTAAATCAAGTTTCTAATAATATATTCATTTAATAATAAAATATTTATATTCGGTTAAAATTTGAAAAAAAAATTGAATCTGTTTATAAATACCGTAGTGAATAAATATAGGAGAAAACATTTAAACTGTTAAAAAATTAGAAAACTTGTTTGCACCAAAATTGGTCACAAACCCCAGAAGTAGTGAAAGCACCAGTGTTCGCACACAGATCCACAATATCCGAACATAGATCTCATATCTAGATAAAGTAGAGAATAAAAATAAAGAAATAGCAAAATTAAATTGTAAGAAAGCAAGAAAGAATACAAGATTTGTAGTGGTTCGGCTATCTTCGGTCCACATCCACTTTGAATCGATCCTTTTATTCCTTTTATACCATAGTTACAGTTATAAGCTTTTAGAATCAATAACAAGAATGGCAGAGTTTTGCCTAGAAGAGAAGAGAAAGATCCCCTCTTTAGTTGCTATAGGACTGCTATTTATAGGTGTAGACCCGAAAATATCCGCCTCAAAACCTAGAATACCTCTTTCTTACGCAGGTGGGCCCACTAGATCGATCCAATGCGGCTTGGGATCGATCCCTGATCTATCCATATTGATTTCGTATCGATCAGGAATCGCTCTGATAGGGTTGGGATCGATCATGGTGAAAGACGACAGTGCAAGTCCTTGCTCTCCAAATTTCATGAAATTCCACTGTGTAGTTTATGAGATATGATCGATCCAAGTTTGCATTTGTGAGTAGGCTGGAACCTTTGTATCCATCGAACAGTGCGTATCCATCGCTTTCGCTTCCATCAATTCATATCCATGCTTCGTATCCATTCATCAGCGCCTGTGGTCTTATTCGTATCCATCAATCCAATACCTCCCTCGTATCGATCCTTTTATTGTGTCCTTCGTATCGATTCGAGTCCTGCATTCTTGCCCATTTCGTATCGATCCATGTCTGTTGCCTTCTTCGTATCGATCAGTAAGTGATCGATACGAAATGTCCATCTGAGTCCCTGAAACCGCTGCTCCACTCTTCGTATCGATCCCAGCCTTGATCGATACGAAGTATGTCGCCATCCTTCTGCCATGTCCAACCAAATCGATGCGCATTACATCGATACAAAACCTATCGATCTGAAGACCGATCGATCCGAACTAACCATTACAAAGGTCGATATGAAGGCATCGTTCTAAAACCATTTCTCACCAATATTGATCCATCCATATCTTGAGCGTACGAACTTTGATTGACCTGAAATTTGAAATGTAACCTTTCCAAGCCCTGTTTATCATTCCCAATCGATCCCACCTTGATTGGATCTCTGTCCAATATTGACGGTATCAATCATAGCCTTGTTTCCAATCAATCTCCAATCCTGATATCCATCCTTTTTTAACCAATTTATTGATATCCCGGCCTTGACAAAAAGGCAGGGTAACATTTGCCCCTCAAAACATGCCTTGCGATAGGAAGGTGTGTTTTGAATAGCTTCAAGTCCAACATCCAAAGTCCATATTCCATAGCCATACCATCCGATCCATAATCCAATCCACTAGCGAGCCATTCTATCTAAATGCCATAGCCATATCCTTATCCAAATCCGCGACTTCTCCGAGTCGTTATCCGATTCTGAATACAGTAACCAAATCCTTAGCCAATTCCATAGCCATCCGAACCCGTCAACCGAGTTTTAATCCATCCATATCCAATAACCAAATCCATGACCTCCCCGGGTCGACATCCGAATCCGGTACCACTCCAGGCCCTTGTCCAAATCCTTAGTTGTTCATAGCCAATATTTGAATCCATAACCTCTTTGGGTTCTTGCCAAGCGCAATCCACACTCGACGACCTGTATCAAGCAATGCCTTGCTCAACGGTGATCCTGGTTCAGTGTCCCTAAACGCTAAGTAATTTTGGCTTAAGTCCTAAATCGAATCCTAGTCACTCCGAACCCTTGCTGAGCATAGTCCATATTCGACGACCTGTTTTAACATATGATAGATAATATGGGGCCTAAGTCCTAGGTCGAACCTTGGTCTCTCCGGACCCTTGCTGAGTATAGTCCATACTCGAAGACCTGAATAAGTCGACTCGCCATGTTCGGACGAAGCGACTTACCCCTTGCCAAGCATAATCCATATCTGACGACCATTTACCAAAAACCAGATAAAAATCCAATCAAAATCCAATCTGAAATCTAGATTAAATCAAAAAACCAAAAATCCATACTAGAAATCCAAACCAAAATTCAAACCGGAAAACAAGCATCCAAACCAAAGTCCAAATCAGAAAACAAACAAAACCAGAAGTTCAAACCAAACTCCAAAACCAAACCAGAAGAAAGAAAAAGTCAAAACGAAAAAGAAAAGGTAGGTTTCACAAACTAGAGTTTTGCGGTTTATCATCATCTCAGTGCATGCCTAGGGGCTATCTCCGTCCCCGCACATGAGTAAGTGACTTGGCCATTTGTCCAAAGTTTGCTACTTACTCCATACTATCCCTGTCCGTCGATAACCAATCGACCATCATTCCTGAGCCTCGCGCCATCACCATTTGAGGTAGACGGTGGCTGCTCCTATTCCACCGCCGCATTCCGGGTTCCGACATACTGCCGCAACTGACCATTCCTTACATGCTCCTCGACTATATCCTTTAGATGCCTACAGCTGTTGGTATCATGCCCCATCCAGGTCATGAAAGAGACAGTACCTTTCTGATGCCCTCTCACGTTCCAAGGGTTCTCTCCTTGCCGACCTTTGGTAGGGAAGGCAATCCCGGGATTCCATGTATATCCGCTCCAACGTTTCGTTCAATCCTGCGTAAGTGGAGAATTTTGGCTCTCCCCACCGCTTCCTTGTTCTGCCAGATTCGTTATTCGACTTCCTCTTCCCTTTATCCTTATCCTTACCCAAGCTTTCACCGGATGGTTCTCCATCCTTAACCACGTTTACCTCCTTTAGCTTCAAATCTAGACTCGCCTCTTCCTATCGAAGAAATCTTTTGGCCTCATGAAAGAATTCCCTAAGATCCATTGGTTGATCACGTATCAATGATACTTTGAAATCCAAGTTGTCCCTAACTCCTGACACTTCCGCCACTAAAACCATTGATGGATCCAGCCGATCCATCGAAGCAACCGCTACATTGAACCGAGTTAAGAAAGTCCTGAGCGATTCCCATGTCCTTTGTTTTACCGATGTCAGTATCATCACATTTTTTGGTCTCTTGATATGAACCCGAAACTGCTTCAAAAACCTGTCCACCAATTCTGTCCATGTACTAATAGATCCATCTTCCAACTGCCTGAATCACATAGCAGCTATATCCGTCAAGTGTAGAGGGAAACATCGGGCCATAACTTCCTCCACTGCCCCTAGCACTTCCATGTGTCTTATGTACCTCATAAAATGATTGGTAGGGTCATCCCTGCCATTATACACCTCTAGAGTAGATAGCTTGAACTCTGGTGGATTCCTAGCCATTCTGATATCACGGGTAAACGAACTCCTGTTTACTCCCTCCAGATTTCCGTTTGCTAAACCTCCGTGCATAGTTCGCCTGATAATCTCAGCTAATCCGGTGTTATCCACCAAGGGTTACCCCCCGAGTCCCTAAGGGAATTCTGGTACATACTCTTCATCACGTACTCTTGAGCTCCTGCCGGCATCCTGTTGTGTGGTGTCACCTGGAATTCCTCCATGAATTGGTCTTTCATTACATGGTGGTGTGCCCCCCAGTCCGCATCCATCCAAATTTGTAAATGTGTACTGATTGGGCCTGCGTCCTGTTGAGCTGCTCCATCCGATTGCCTGTTGGGTCCTTTTGTTCCAGCTCCATTGATCTGAACTCCAGCAGCTCCTGCTGCTCCTACTTGTCCAAATTGTCCGAGAAATTTTTGCATCATTTCCTCCTGCCTTTTCAACAATTCTTCCTGCATAGCTCCCATCATCATCTCCATCTCATCTCTGGTGATAAGAACCGAGGCCTGATTTGCTCCTGAGGAAGCCTCCTGACTCCCTTCGTGCTGACTCCTTTCCCTTCTTTGTCTCCTTGTTGATTGCTTTGTCATGGTTCATTTTAGATCTGATCCTTTAACTTTCCAAATCTGAAATCCAAATCCGGTATAGCGGGTGTTAGTCATTCTCAGTGAAAGCACCAAAGTGTTTGCGCCAAAATTGGTCACAAACCCCAGAAGTAGTGAAAGCACTAGTGTTCGCACACAGATCCACAATATCCAAACACAGATCTCAGATCTTGATAAAGTAGAGAGAAAAAAATGAAGGAATAGCAAAATTAAAATGTAAGAAAGCAAGAAAGAACACAATATTTATAGTGGTTCGGCTATCTTCGGCATACGTCCACTTTGAATCGATCCTTTTATTCCTTTTATACTATAGTTACAATTACAAGATTTTAGAATCAATAACAAGAATGATAGAGTTTTTGCCTAAAAGAGAAGAGAAAGATCCCCTTTTTAGTTTCCACAGGACTGCTATTTATAGGTGTAGATCCAAAAATATCCGCCTCAAATCCTGGAATACCTATTCTCTTGTGTAGGTGGGCCCACAGATCGATCCAAGGTGGTTTGGGATCGATCCCTGATCAATCCATATCGATTTCGTATCGATCAGGAATTTCTCCAATAGGGCCGGGATCGATCATGGTGAAAGACGACAGTGCAAAGTCCTTGCTCTCCAAATTTCATGAAATTCCAGTGTGTAGTTTATGAGATATGATCGATCCAAGTTTGCATTTGCGAGTAGGTTGGAACCTTCGTATCCATCGAACAGTGTGTATCCATCGCTTTTTCCTCCATCAATTCGTATCCATGCTTTGTATCCATCCACGACGCCTGTGGTCTTATTCGTATCCATCAATCCATTCCCTCCTTCGTATCGATCCTCTGTGTGTGTCCTTCGTATCGATCCGAGTCCTGCATTCTTGCCCGCTTCGTATCGATCCATGTCCGCTGCCTTCTTCGTACCGATCAATATGTGATCGATACGAAATGTCCATCCGAGTCCCTGAAACCGCTGCTCCACTCTTCGTATCGATCCCAGCCTTGATCGATACGAAGTATGCTGCCATCCTTCTGCCATGTCCAACCAAATCGATGCGCATTGCATCGATAAAAAACCTATCGATTCGAAGACCGATCGATCCGAACTAACCATCACAATGATCGATACGGAGGCATCGATCCAAAACCATTTCTCACCAATATTGATCCATCCATATCTTGAGCGTACGAACTCCGATTGACCTGAAATTTTAAATGTAGCTTTCCAAGCCCTGTTTATCGTTCCCAATCGATCCCACCTTGATTGGAGCTCGGTCCAATTTTGACGGTATCGGTCATAGACTTGTTTCTAATCGATCTCCAATCCCGATGTCCATCCATTTTAACCAATTTATTGATATCCCGGCCTTGACAAAAAGGCGGGGTAACAAAACTGTTAAGAGAGAGTCAAATAATTTTAGTGCGTTTTTTGTGAAATTCATAAACCTTCAAGAAATTAAAAATCTTAAAACATCATCTAATTTTTTCTAGGGAATCACAAGAACTATAATAGTTTTATGTTAACAAATTAAAAAATCGCTGATAATCTAAATAAAAACTAACTCAAATTTTTATAAAATCGCTTATAGTTTTCTTTGTTTATTTTGTATGAAACAAACTAATCAACATTGAAGACTATTGATAGGTCCATCACTTCCCCATGATTGTATTAGTGCAAAATTACAATAAAGATATGTATGGTTATGTGTTGTGTGTGGCTTAGGGCCATTTCAAGGTATTTTTAGGTCCCGGACTAAATAACCTAATTTATATTTTGAGGTCCTAGACTAAAAAAGTCTACCGTCTTTTATTTAAAATTTAAAATGTAAAAATGGAATTTACACGTTTCTAAAAATCTACATACTTTCTTAGAAGTGTCTTACTATTGGCATTCAATTTTATATTTCTGACAACCAAGAAAATTTTGATAGATGTCAACTTTTTATATATGCTAATTAACACCAAATTTAATTATATTCACTCGGCCATAAATAACCACGTGTCTTTGATTTTCAACGTTCTGGTGATTTCGACTCAAGACCACTCAAATCAAAACTCCATTGTACAATGGAAAAATGAGATCGTGATAAATAGTGCAAAAACAACCATTCGATATCCCAACCCAAAGTCAACCAGTCCAATCATAATCACAATTACCAAACAAGCAATATAAAACCAAAGCAATAATAAAAAATAAATCACACACCGATTTATAGTAGTTCCACTAACGTCGTGTTAGTGTACATCCACTTTGAGAGAAAGCTTTTATTAATACCAATGAGAAGAGTACAAAAGATTAATTATAATGATCACAATATTCACTCTAGAATATTATTTTGTGGAGATTAGAATTGAAGAAATTAGAATTTTCTAAACCTTAGTTAATGGAGGATAAAACCCTTGATTAAACCCTTGGAGTGATCAACTTTCAAACCAGAAAATAGCTTATAAAGGAGGGTAGAAAACGTAGGCAAAATTCCAGAATTGCCCGTTCGAATATCACAAATCATCACACCAAGCCCGGGTCCACAAACGCCTGTCATATTTTGACAGACGTCTGTCATATTTTGACAGACGTCTGTCATATTTTGACAGACGTCTGTCATAAGTTCCAGGAAAGCATTCCCTGAAACCATAAACGTCAATCCCAAAGTTATATACATTTGTCCCAAGCCTCGGGTTCCAAAACCATAAGCAATGAGCGTTTGTCACTTTCCTACAAACGTCTGTCATCTGTTGCACCAGCAGCACTCCACCTTCTTCATCATATCTTCCTCCTCCGAGCTCCGATTTGCAAACCATTTTCTCCATTACCAAGCTATTTCCGACCACTTGAATTCTCCGTGTAGTGTCGCCAAAATTCAACACTCCACCTCGACACTATATCCATCTCCATCTCCAATGGTACTATCCCATCATCAACAACCAATAGCACCAACTATCACCTTTTCTACCATCAACCAAACATGAATGTTTTCCCAATGAGCTCCAGTAAAACCAGCACCCATTGCACTCCTACAATGAGCTCAGGCAAAGCCCCCACCCGCTAACGAAATGTTGAAAAGATCCAAATCCTAAACCGTCTCACCAAAGACTAAAGTGCTAAGGAGTGTAAACTTGCACTCACCAAGAAGGTAGAACCACAATCTCTCATCGATACTCTTCCTTATCCATAACTAAGCTCCTCCCTCAACCATGCCACTCCATGGCACCTAGAACTTCCTCAAGCGAATCAAGTTTGAGCAATGCTCGAACTTCCCAATTGGCAACGCCTTACTAAAAATATCAACCGCATTATCCTTTGTGTGCACTTTCCGAAGGTATACTTGCTTATCTTCATCCATGGCTACTAGAAATGACTCTCTCACTTCAATATGCTTAGTCCATGAGCTAAACGCCAAATTCTCTGCCAAGTGAATAACACTCTGGCTATCCCATCGAACATCAATGCTATCAGGCTCGAAACCCAAGTCACACAACAATCGCCTTAAAAAAAGTGCCTCCTTTGCCGCCTCCAGCGCGGCTATCAACTCCACATCCATAGTGGATAAAGAAACTATGGTTTGCAATCCCGATCTCCAACTTATGGTTGTACCACCAAGTGTAAAGACATACCCAGAAGTTGATTTTCTTCGATCCCTATCACCGGCATAGTTCGAATCACAATAACCAACCAACTTGCAATTCATTCCCTCACTACCACCAAAAACAAGACAATGAGATGACGTACCTCTAAGTATCTCAATATAAGCTTCACCGCTTCCCAATGCGATTTTCCTAGATTAGTCATAAACCGACTAACCATCCTGATGACATTTGCAATATTGGTCCTTGTACACACCATGACATACATTAAACTTCCAACTGCACTAGCACATGGCACCTTTGCCATATAAGCCTTGTTTTTCTCCAAGATAGGTGATCCCTTACTCGAAAGCTTCACATGAAAAGGTAAAGATGTATTTGACGCCTTTGCATTCTCCATGCTCAATCGGAAAAGAACTTTCTTTATGTATTTTTTTGAGTCAATTTCAACCCAAAACGCTTTCGATCCCTTTCAATTTTCATGCCCAATATCTTCTTTTCTTCTCCAAGACCCTTCATTTCGAACTTCGATTTTAGACTCAATTTTAACTTGTTGATTTCCTTCTTATCCTTAGAAGCAATGAGCATGTCGTCCACATACAAGAGTAAATACACCCAACAATCATTTTCCAAATTCTTGAAATATACACAAGCATCCTTGATGCTTCTACCAAAACCATATTCAAGCATAAAATGATCAAATCTCTTGTACCATTGCCTAGGTGATTGCTTTAAACCATATAGTGATTTCTTTCACTTGCAAACAAAATTTGACTTACCATCTATAACAATCCCTTGCGGTTTCTCTATGTAAATGTCTTCATCCAAGTCACCATGCAAGAAGGAGGTTTTCACATTAAGTTGCTCCAACTCCAAGTCGTAATTAGCAACTATGGCAAGTAATATCCAGATAGAAGTATGATGCACAACCAGTGCGAATATCTCACCATACTCCTTTCCCTTTCCTTTGTGCAAAGCCCTTAGCCACTAGCCTAGATTTGTATCTCCCATCGTCCTTCACCTTGTATATCCATTTGCACCCAATAGCATGGTTTTCTTTAGAAAGTGGAACCAAATCCCAAGTTTGATTTTTTATCAACGATTGCATCTCTTCTTCCATGGCACAAATACACTTCGAGCTATCACTCGAATCTATGACGTCATCAAGGTCCATCGGCTTATCTTGTACTACATGAAGAGCATAGTCCAACTTGTCACAAAAGCTAAGATGGTTCCAATCACCATATCTTTCGGGTGTCCTTATAGCAAGACAACCAACCCAAGTAGCAATACCATCACCCAAACCTCCTTCGACTCCACCTTGAACCGAATCCTCTCTTGAATCATGTACATCACCAACACTACTAAAGGCACCCTGTGGACTATGTGATGTAACATCAACCGCATCCTTCACACAAGCATCCTCAACTACTCTACTCCTGGGACGAAAAGTGGGAATAACTTCCTTCTCCTTTGATTCACCATGAACCAAATCCGGAACATACGATGAGCTCTCATTCTCCTTGAACAACGTTGACTCGTCAAAACTAACATAACAAGGAATCACTACCTTCTTCGTTTCTGGATTCCATATCCGATAACCTTTTACACCGTCTGTATAGCCAAGCAAAATCCCCTTGAAAACTCTATGTTCAAGTTTATCATTTCCCTGATCATTCACATCAACCGGACTATCAAACACATGAAGATAACTCAAGTCAATGCTCGTTCCCTTCCACACTTCCTCCGGAATTTTGTTACCAATAGCCGAGCATGGGATTCGATTCACAATATGCACCGCAATTGGAAAAGCTTCGGCCTAAAATCATTTAGACAAACCCGATGTCAATCTCAAGCATCGAGCTTTCTCTAGTAGAGTACGTTTCATCCTCTCCACAACACCATTCGACTGTGGATCTCCCGGTGTAGTAAAATGCCTCCGAATACCATGATGTTTGCAAAACCCCAAGAACTCTCCGGAAACATACTCTCTGCCATTATTGGACCTAAAAATCTTCAAAGAATTCCCTCTCTCATTCTCAATAAGAGCCTTCCATGCTTTGAACTTTGCAAATGCCTTCAACTTGTTCTTCATTACATACACCCGAACTTTACAAGAAAAGTCATCAATAAAAGAAATATAATACCTTGCTCCACCCAAGGAAGCTACCGGTGCCGGTCCCCAAACATCCGTGTGCATATACTCAAGAACTCCTCTCGAATCATGTTTTCCTTCACCGAATGAAACCTTTGTTTGCTTCCCTATGACACATTCTTTGCAAAACACTAACTTGTTGAAAATCTCTCCATCGATCATCTCCAACTTTCGAAGAATATCCAAACTCCTCTCTGAGACATGACCTAACCTCAAATGCCATAACCTAGTCGCATCCAAGCCATGAGAACCATCAACGCCTACACAAGTTTCACTTTCTATGACCACACCTTGAAGCAAATATATACCACGAGTCATAGCACCTTTCATCACCATAAGCACACCCTTTGAAACCTGCAAGCTATCACTCTCAATAATGAACTTACAGCCTAAAGAATCCAATTTTCCCATGGAGATAAGAGACTTTCAAAGTCCCGGAATATATCACACATTAGTGAGAGTACGAACCACTCCATCAAACATCCGAATTTGCACGGAACCAATGCCCTTTGAATTACACATAACACCCTTTTCCATAAACAATTGAATTGTAACGTCCCTTATCTTGAGGCCTAAAGCTAAGCGCTATAGATGCTGCAGTCATCTATAGTATTAACTTCTGGTGACTAAATACGGTAATGTTAATGGTATCCATAATATTAGAAGCACATGAATATGAAACAAAATCACCGATTCAAAAAACAGCAACTTCACTGATTACATTTTAGAAACATGTTTCCATTACATAATCCCAAACGTTTCCCAGGTTTTGATCAAATATAATTATTACAAAATACGCCAAGAGCAATATATGAAGATGCCCCTTTGGATGATCAGAGTACTAAATAGATATAACAGTCTTAATACATCACAGCGGAAATAAAAATAACAACTCCAAAATAGCTATCCATGCCTCCTGCACGTCTTCGAAAGCTTTATTCGTCCACCTACTAAAACTTGTAAATCCTCAACTCTCAACCTACTCAAATCATATTTTGAGCACCCGAGAGTTTAAGGGGAAAAACATAAACTTTGAGTTAGACATAAAGCCTGGTGTGAATAATACTATACATCTCAGTTTACTGATATTAAGTGAGACCACGCCGCTTAGCGAAACGGGTTTCCCCTCACTAATATCATCTTTTAAAACATATCTTTTGCAAATCAAAATCCTACAACCAAACAAGTTAAAAAAATAATAAAAATATCATGCATGCATACAAATCAAGTAATAAATGGACTATCCGTCCTAACTAAATAGTTTTGTTTGGCTACCTACTAACCTTTGGCTAACTCGGGCCTACCAGACAAAATAAACAAATAATCTAACTTTTGTTAAACACACTCCTGGATGATCTATCCCTAACTTACTTCTCCCAAGGTCAACTGATCCTAATGGTTTTGCGGGCTCACCAATAACCTATCTTTACTTTGTATATTCCTTTCTATGTGTAACATCATTTTTGTCTTACCTATGACAAAGCCCTACATACTAGAATTTTAGACTAAATTAGCTAGAGGCTATAGCTAATGTATAGGGCGCAACCCTATACCAGTTACATCTAGTATTCTAATATCCGAGTCATTTACTTAGGGTCAACTATCCCATTAAATTTTCCTTGAAAACATTTCCTTCAAATTGGTTTAACCCTATCAATTATGCTTAAATAAGGAAAATAAACTCTATGCTTTACTCAAATCACTTTGCCATGTTATATTTACTTTACACAAAACATTGTTGATGAAAACATTCAAAACCTTTGTTTAAAACATTTAAACAATCTCTTTTGGAACCTTTGAAAGTACCCTTTTCGAAACCATTGAAATTATCCCTTTCGGTACAAGTAAACTACTTTACTTTATAATCTTAGGCAAAAAGCCAAACCGTACCTTTCGAAACCATTTACAATAAATGTTTTTGTTTGGTAACTACTAACCTTTGGCTAACTTGGGCCTACCAAACAAAATAAACAAATAATCTAACTTCTGTTAGACACACTCCTGGATGGTCTGTCCGTAACTAACTTCTTCCAAGGTCAATTGATCCTAATGGTTTTGCAGGCTCACCAATAACCTATCTTTACTCTGTATATTCCTTTCTCCGTGTAACATCATTTTAGTCTTACATGTGACAAAGCTCTACACACTAGAATTTTGGACTAAACGAGCTAGGGGCTATAGCTAATGTATAGGGCGCGACCTTATACCAGTCCCGTCTGGTATTCTAATATCCGAGTCATTTTCTTAGGGTCAACTACCCCATCAAATTTTCCTTGAAAACATTTTTTCAAACTGATTTAACCCTATCAATCATACTTAAACAAGGAAAATATACTCTATGCTTTACTCAAATCACTTTTCCATGTTATATATACTTTACACAAAACATTGTTGATGAAAACATTTGAAACCTTTGTTTAAAACCTTTAAACAATCTCTTTCGAAACCTTTGTTTAAAACCTTTAAATAGTCTCTTTCGAAACCTTTGAAAGTACCCCTTTCGAAACCATTGAAAGTGCCCCTTTCGATATAAGTAAACTACTTTACTTTATAATCTTAAACCAAAAGGCCAAACCATACCTTTCGAAACCATTTACAATAGACCTTTCGAAAACACTGAAAGCATCCTTTCAAAAGATTAATAAAACCCTAGACATCCTCTTTTCAAAACACTATAAAACTTGACTTTCGAAAGTAATTGGAAACCCTCCATTAAACACTAAGGTAAACCTTTTGAAAACATTGGGGAACCACCCTTTAGAAACCTTTTGTCATATACCTTTCGAAAGCATTAAGTCCTTTTCACAAATCAAACTTTTCGAAAGCATTGGGTTCAAGAGAAAACATGTGGAACAACCTCTCGAAATCATTTAAAACCTTCCTTTCGAAACCTTTGGATTTAACCTTCAAATTTTAAAAAGGTCTTAAATGACCTAAGTTGAAAGATTCTCTTTCAAAAGCAAATTCCTAAGTAAAAGAAGTGGATGGTGTCCAAACCAATCCCTTCAAAAGCATTGGAGAAGAGGATCATGGTTTAAAGTGAAAGAACTCTTCCGAAGGCATTGCTTCGAAAGGTAGCATGCGGCAGTAGGGTTATGACCCCTTCGAAAGCTTCCATTTAAAATAAAGGCGGCAACCTGTTTCAAAATCTTTCTTTAAAACAATTAACCAAGTCGAAAGCCATCTCATTCGAAAGCATTCTTTTCGAAAGCAAAGCAAGCAACATTTCCTTTTTGAAAGCAAAACAAGGTCTCGGCCCCTTCGAAAGCCCTGTTTCGACTCTATACCTTTCGCCTAACTACAATCCACTGTGTACCAAGTTCTTGATACCCTGTGTATTAGTTTCAAACTGGTTGGAGGTGGAAGTATACGGTCGAAAGGTGGCTGCCGAAAGTGGCGAAACAGCAAAAACCTTATAAAACTAATTTTTAACTTTAAAAAGCAATTTCTTTTCAACTAACCTGCTTTGTTTATCAACATATGATTGGTTGCCAATACTTTTCCAAAATCTTTTCTAAAATGCTTCCAAATTTTAAAGATTAATAATTTAAAACATTTACAAATTGCTCCTTCTCCCTTTATAAACATATAAAACATTTAAGTCCCATACCTTAAATAATTTTATGTACTTATTAAAACTCTTAGGAAAATTCTACAAAAATTCCCATAAATTAATTTTAATATGTTTTCCAACATATATAAATTTTTGACCCAAAGCCAATATAAAATAACCGTAATTAATTTTAAACCCAATTAACCATTTTCTTCACTATAAAATTCATAATAAATCCACATTAATTCAGCAAATTATGAAACTTGAATCCCAACCCTAAAATAATATTTTTGACATTATATCAAAATTGCAAGGCATTTGGATGTCATTTGATTGGTTTGTCAAATTAAACCTTATCATAAAATCTATATGAAATAGCATAAAACATCAACAAGCATATATCTCTATTTAAACAATCAAACATGGCAAATCATTTGCAAAATAATTTCGGGTCTCAACCATAACCAAAAATAAGAAAATATAAGATGTAACATATTATTCACCTTTAGCTTGTGATTAAGGAGTTTGAGATTTGCTTCTTGAATTAGATTGATTAAGCTTTCTTCCTCTTAATTTTTTCTTCTCTTGAGCTTGATTCCTAAAGTATCCTATAGACTCTTCCAGAACTGTCTAGTAAATAAGGAATCTTTATCGCGTACTATATGCTACTAGGAATTCCATGAAGTCTAACTATATTCTTCATGAATAACTTAACCAAAACAGGTGCCATTCTGTTGACTTAATTGGAATGAAATGGGAACTCTTGGTCAAACCGTCTACTATGACCCATATACTTTCATTCCCTCGATTTGACCTTGGTAACCCGTCTATAAAATCCATCAAAATAGAATCCCATTTCCAAACTGGAACTTCTAAAGGCGAAAGTAACCAACTTGGCTTCTGATGTTTGGCTTTTACCTACTGACAGTTTAAACACTGTTTCACCCATAAGCCTACATCTCTCTTCATACCTTCCCAATAGAAGCTTCTCTTCATATCTTGATACATCTTGGTCGCTCTAGGATGAATCGTAAACTTGTATCGATGACATTCCCCAAGAACTTCTTTCCTTAAGTCCTCAACCTTTGGAACACACAACCGTCCCTTCTTCCTCAACCATCCCTTCTGTTCAAGACTAAAATTCTTTAGATCATCGATCTCAATTCCAACCTCAAGCCTGCTAATCCTCTCGGCTAACACTGGATCCTCTTTCTGCTTAGCAACAATCTTATCGATTATCACTAGTCGAACTTCTAAACATGATAATCTGTCTGTTGCGTCGCCTTATTTGCGATGGTTTAGGTAAAAATAGTAGCAAATAGTATAATATGCGACGGTTCTTCTTAAAAACCATAGCAGTTGGTCTATGAGAAGCAAAAGAAAATTTAATAAAAGCAATTTGCGACGGTTTATGTCTATAACCGTAGCAAATACATTGTTATTTGCGATTGTTATTTTCATAACCGTAGCAAATACCTATTGCAAATGCGTCTAAAAAATTTAAAAATAATTTGTGATGGTTGATACAGCAGTAGCAAATACATAAGCAAATTGCGACCGACCGTTATGCTTTAATCATAGCAAACTAACATTTACGTATTTATTTATTTAGCGGTCAACAAAATTTACTTCACGCTTCCTTTTTTATCGTCCCGCTTCACATTACCGCTTCATAATAGAAATCAAATCTATAAATTGGTAAGCCTGAACACCACCGTAGTGGCTATCACACTTCCTGGCTTTCACTTTCTTTGCTTCCTATTTCCTGCTCAATCAAGCAATCTCATGCAGAAATAATTATTCCAATTTCATGTTCGATTGAATTATTTTGGTTGGAGCACTATGAAAATGGGAATTAAGTCTTGGTTGTGCTATGGAGCTGATTCGAACAGGTGTCTTGTACGTTGTTTCTTTCTCTTTTTTCCCTCTTTGTTGTTGATTTTGATTGAGAATTAGGGTATTTAGTGAAAAAGATTTGATTTTGACTGCGCAGGAGTGAAAAGGGGAAGAAAAATTCATCTGGATGGAGGATATTTTCCCTTAAAGAGTTGCATTCTGCGACGAATAATTTCAATTATGTGAAGACTGCGCATCAGTTTTCTTAGATTTCGCCATAGAATTTCAGAGTAAGGGGAAGTGTGTTAGTTGAGTGGAAAGTATTAGATTCAGGAAGAAGAAGGAAGAGAGGAAATTATAGACTGGAGGGAAAAAATTTGTATGTTTTTTTTCTTATTCCAACATCAGCGTATCAGTGAAAGTTATACAAACATAATTGGGCTTATACAACATACCCGACCCATTACATTTATTTGCATACAATCTGTTCAATCAATTAAGTAACACAACAATTATTCACTTCCTCTCCGAACAGGCAGCCTGACAATCAATCTCGGTTTCTCCACTTGATGCTGCTGACGTGGCATGACACAACTGCCCCCCTCATTAAATGTTGACCTTGTCTCAAAGTCAAAAGTCGGAAATCGAGCTACAAGCTTCCAGTAATCCTCCCAAGTGGCCTCCTCTGTTGATTGATGTTTCCACTTCACTAAAACTTCAGTAATTGTGCCTTGAGGTGATCTAGCTGGACGACGAGCCAGAATTCTTTCAGGTTCAGCTACTATCTCCAGTGAAGAAGTAGGTAAGTCTTCCTGTACAATGATATTAGTTCCCAGTTTTTGCTTAAGTTGTGATACGTGAAACACCGGATGAATATTAGCTGAAGGTGGCAAGTTCAACTTGTATGCTACTGAGCTTATCTTCTGTATTATTTCATACGGCCCATAAAATTTTGGTGACAGTTTTGTGGTCCTCTGGTTGCTAACAGATAATTCCCTGTAAGGTTGTAGTCGAAGAAATACCCAATTCCCTACTTGAAATTCCCTTTCAGACCTATGATTATCAGCATTTTTTTTCATTCTTTCCTTGGCTTTAGCAATGTTGTCTTTCAATAGTTGTAATGCTATGTCTCGTGCATATAATTCTTCTTCCACTGCTTGAACTTTCGCTGACTTTGGAACATAAGATAGTAGAGTAGGAGGTTGTCGACCAAAAAGTGCTTCAAAAGGTGTAGTTTGTATAGGTAATTTCCATGTAGTGTTGTACCAAAATTCAGCTAAACTGAGCCATTTCACCCATTCATGTGGCTTATGACCACAGAAACATCTCAAATAACATTCTACTGCTTTGTTGGTGATTTCTGTTTGCCCATCTGATTGTGGATGATAAGAAGAACTCATAGCTAGTGTGCAACCTTGTAGTTTGAATAGTTCAGACCAGAAATTACTAGTAAAAATTGAATCTCTGTCACTTACAATAGACTTTGGTAAACCATGTAACTTATACACACCATCAAAGAACACTCTAGCTACCTGCTGTGCTGAATATGGATGAGAAAGTGGGAAAAAATGTGCATACTTTGTTAATCTGTCCACCACCACAAATATAACTGTGGATTTATTACACTTAGGCAACCCAATAATAAAATCCATACTAATATCCTCCCATACTCTCTCTGGTGTTGGCAATGGTTGTAGTAGTCCAGGGGATTTTACATTTTCTGATTTATTCCTCTGGCAGATGTCATAATTTTTTACAAATTGCTGTACATCAGTTTTTTGTCCTTGCCAAAAAAACTTGTTTTAACCTCTTTAAAGTTCTCTCCACACCAGAGTGACCAGCCAAAGGTGTAGATTGATGTTCAGCGAGCAACAGATGTTTGACTTTATTGTCATCTGGGCTTATAATAATCTTCCTTTTATAGAAAAACAACCCATCAATTTTCTTGTATTTGTTTGTATCTAAGTTTCATGCTTGTAACTTTGTGTCCAGGTCCTGAAAATAAGGATCAGAGAGGACTCTTTGCTTGACTTCTGCCATCCAATCACTCTGCACTATAGAGATTGCATGTAATTGTAATGGAGAGGAATTCAAAGTTTCAGGCTGAACACTAATATCTTCATCTCGTCTTGACAAACAATCAGCTACTGTGTTTTCTTTGCCAGACTTATATTCAACAGTAAAATCAAATTCATGTAATTTGGTAAGCCATTTACTTTGAATTCCCGATTGAAGCCTCTGTTCTAAAAGAAACTTGAGACTCTTGTGATCAGTTTTGATAATAAACCTCCTCCCAAGAAGATATTGTGACCACTTTTTTATTGCTAACATAAGTGCTAATAATTCTTTTTCATATACTGATGAGTAAATGCTCTTGCCTTTCAATGCCTAACTAATATAAGTAATTGGTTTATTATTTTGTAACAGAACAGCACCCATACCAACTCCAGATGCATCACACTCAACCACAAAGTCTTGGGAGAAATCAGGCATAGCAAGTATTGGGGGGGAATTAAGCATTGCTTCAACTTATCAAATGCTACCTGAGCTTCAGTAGACCAGGTAAAAGAATTCTTTTTCAACAGATTGGTAAGAGGCTTAGCAATAACTCCATAGTCTTTTACAAACCGTCTATAATAACCTGAAAGACCCAAGAATCCCCTTAATGCCTTCAGACTTGTAGGAGTTGGCCATGTTTGCACTGCTAATGTCTTGTCTGGGTCCACAGCAATTCCTTTATGAGAGATGACATGACCTAAATAAGAAACTTCAGTTTGTGCAAACTGACATTTAGAAAGTTTTAGAACCAGTTTATTGTCTTGTAATATCTGCAATGTCAAGGAGAGATGAATTAAATGATCATGCCAACTTTTGCTATAAATCAATATATCATCAAAGAAAACCAACAGAAACTTCCTGAGATATGGTTTGAATATAGAGTTCATTAAAGCTTGAAACGTCGATGGAGCATTTGTAAGGCCAAATGGCATCACCATAAACTCATAGTGTCCTTCATGAGTTCTAAATGTCGTTTTATGAATGTCCTCCTCATGCATTCTTATTTGGTGGTAACCAGACTTAAGATCAAGTTTAGAATAGAAAATAGAACCATACAACTCGTCTAACAACTCATCAATTAGTGGTATAGGAAATTTATCTTTAATAGTTGCTTTGTTTAACTCTCTATAATCAATACACATTCGCCATGACCCATCAGATTTCTTCACCATGACCACTAGAGCAGCATAAGGACTAGAACTTGGTCTGATTACTCCAGTTTGTAACATTTCCCGTATCATTTTTTCAATTTCATTTTTCAAATGAAATGAGTGTCTGTATGGCCTTAGACAAATGGATTTAGTGTTTGGTAACAATGGAATTTTATGGTCACATTGTCTGTATGGAGGTAATGAAGAAAGAGGAGAAAAGACTGTAGAAAAATTATCGAGGACAAGTTGTAAATCTGGTGGGAAATTAGGTGGAGAGTGCAGAGCATTTTTATTGAGGAGTTTCAGTGGTGGATTTGGAATAGTAGAATTTGTCATATGTACCATGAAACATATACTCTGGTCAGTAATATCCTTGCTAATAGTATGGGCTGAAACTAGTTGAGACTCTTTAGGTTGTAAACCTTGCCAAACTACCCATTGATCATGTAGAACAAATTTAACCTGAAGCTTTTTGAAGTTAAAAATGATATCATCCAGTTCTTGCATCCATTGGACCCCTAAAACTACTTGACACCCGCCCAATGGGAGAAGCAATAGGTCCACCTGAATCTTAGCACCTTGACATGACACAACTACACCGGAACAAACACCCTGACCATAAAGTTTCTCACCACTAGCAATGGAAACTTCAAATTCCTTTGTAAAATCAATATGCAATCCCAATTTCTTCGCTAAGTCGGTGTTAATAAAATTGTGTGTAGATCCTGAATCAGTAAGTATATTTATCATCTGGCCATTTATGCTTCCATGAAGTCTAATAGTATTGTTTGCCACCACTCCACACATTGCTTCCAAAGAGATAGAAGGTATCAAGTCTGTGCTCTGCTCAAATGCCTGTAAATCATTTCCTTCTTGCATATGAATTTCTTCAGGTAATAATGATTTTTGACCTTGTAGTGTTCCCTCCAAAATGAATACATGTTTATTTTGACATTTATGTCCCGGATACCACTTTTCATCACAGGTATAACACAATTCCTGACTTCT
Organism: Allium fistulosum; assembly: GCA_030737815.1. Taxonomy (NCBI): domain Eukaryota; kingdom Viridiplantae; phylum Streptophyta; class Magnoliopsida; order Asparagales; family Amaryllidaceae; genus Allium; species Allium fistulosum. Next base: position 679,734,866 of record CM060907.1, on the reverse strand, counting down.
TCTCCTCATTATTTCAGTCGAAGTAAGCTTCCTTGGTTGCAGAGGAACTGGGGCTTTGGGATTAGATTCAGTAGAGGGTTTAGCTGGGTTTTGTTTTATCTGAGTAGGTGATGAGGTTTGTGGGATGGAATGGTATGATCTGAATGGGTATTGGTAAGGTTGTCGAATTGGCTTTTTCATAATATTGTATTTTTCTTCACTGATTTTTGCTAATGCAATTGCTTCCCTCAGGTCTTTTGGTTGAGCAGACAGTAACTCATATTTAATATCAACTTTCAATCCACCCACAAAACGGTCAAGAATATACTTATGTGGTAATTTATCAAGCAAACTGAGTATTTGTTCAAACTTACCCAAGTATTCCCTCACAGAACCAGTCTGTTTAACAGATGACAGAGCCTCAAAGGGTCTCTGAAAGTCAACGGTGCTGAATCTTGCAATAATCTCATCTTTGAAGATCTCCCATTCAAAGTAGTTATCTACGTTTATAGCCAACCAATAGAACCACTGTAAAGCTTCACTTCTAAAATGAAATGAGCAGATCTGTACCTTCTCACTTTCAGGGACATTATGATATCGAAATACCAATTCAGTTTGTTTGATCCAAGCCAGTACATCAGCAGTACCGTCAAATATAGGAAATTCAATCTTAATTGGTTTGTGATGTAAAATTGAAGGAGAATTTCGTAAAGAAGATTGTGAATTAGGATGCATAGGTAATTCATTACTAAGATGAGGAGATGTAGTTCCATTACCTTGTTTAGGAGCAGATCCCAAAATACCTGCAGCTGAATTCAAATTTTGTGAAGACGGTATTTGTCGATCAGATACATGTGGGATTTCTTCAACATTTCTTTGTGGTTGCGCTTGCTTCAATTCTTTCAACTCTTGGAAAATTAAATGCAGCGAATTCTGGAATTCTTGAATCGATGTACTAATTTGATTGCTGTTGGTAGATATCTGAGAAGCAAAATGTGAATTCAATAATTCCTGTTTCTGTAATTGAGTTTCAAGTTTTTCCAATGTTGTTTGAATAGCAGCTTCTTCTTCTTCTTCTTCGGCTTCATAAGAGCCATGGAGAACTGGCCGATCTGGATCCGAACGAGAATCTGATACCACTTGTGAAGACTGCGCATCAGTTTTCTTAGATTTAGCCATAGAATTTCAGAGTAAGGGGAAGTGTGTTAGTTGAGTGGAAAGTATTAGATTCAGGAAGAAGAAGGAAGAGAGGAAATTATAGACTGGAGGGAAAAAATTTGTATGTTTGTTTTCTTATTCCAACATCAGCGTATCAGTGAAAGTTATACAAACATAATTGGGCTTATACAACATACCCGACCCATTACATTTATTTGCATACAATCTGTTCAATCAATTAAGTAACACAACAATTATTCACTTCCTCTCCGAACAGGCAGCCTGACAATCAATCTCGGTTTCTCCACTTGATGCTGCTGACGTGGCATGACACAAATTATGATAATAAGTTGGGTGAAGGAGGTTTCGGTAGTGTTTATTGGGGTCAACTGTGGGATGGATCTCAGGTTTTGGCTTTGTTTTCTAATGATCTTTTTTCTTGAATTTGTCGATTCATTTTACTATTTAGGTGCTTTAAATGTTAGAATATGCAATATGTCTTGTGCCAATGATATAGGTGTTAATTTTAGAAAAGGAGTTGCCAACTATTTGTATGATTATTGAGGTTCATTCTTATCGTGTAAACTGATTGACGGTGGGGATTATAGAGTTTAGAATATGAAACTTAGTGACAACGCAAATGTGATAGATAACGTACACAAAATGCAGTTGGTCTGTTCATGTTTATATTACTTAGATTGAAGAATCAATTTTGCACCATTATAAACTTAAAAGCGAATTGTTTCATATAGATGTTTTTTTTAACTCTTTCTTCTTCCTCTGTCTCCTTTTCAATAGCACAATAACATAGATTTTAGATGTTTCTAAAATGGCTCTATGAGGAGTACAGTAGAGATTCAGTGAGTGCTAAAAATGGATTTGGATGGCCACTTAAAAGTTGTAAGATCAAATTCACAAACAATAAAACGTGATGTATTTTTGCATCTCTGTCGTTCTGTGGCCCAAGAAGGATATAAACAAAAAATTCTAGGACCTCCGAACACAATGAAATCTAATATTATTGCTACCGTCTTCAAAACTTTAAATTCTACCATGTTATCTCAACTAGAAGTTGAATTACTTTGCTACCATTAAAATAAAAAGGTTGAACATAATTAGCATGATATAAAAACGGGCAATAATGCGAGTTTGATTATTATCATATTTTCCGTAGGGCGTATTCACTGCATTAAGTAATAATCTGATACAAGACCGTTAAAAAAAAGGAGGGAAAACTTTACGTGTCATGTGAGCAATTTGTAACATACTCCAAATTTATGGTTTGATTAAAAGATTATAAACTCATGATTAGTCATGAACATATTGAGCATGCCTACTTGTATATCATTACTTTTTCCTATATGCTTCATTATGTCACGTAAATTTGATAAAGAAGAAGAAATGAAATTATTACCGACATTCTTGCCTGGCTACTTTATTTCTTTACATGGCTCTCTTGATGAAAGATGGCATTAACTTTATTAGGTTTTCGTAGTATCTATTATCATGGACGTATTTGTGTAGGCAATGATTTATAACCTCATCCCCCAAGAAGTTATGAAACAACCAAATAGATAGAAGATATAGAAAACTGTAAAGAAGAGTTTATTGTGTTGTATATTGAATTGTACATAATACAGAGAGATAGACCTTGCTTATATAATACACGGCAAGTCTATATGGGCTGAGATATAGAGAAGTGGGCTAGGCCCAACTTATACAATAAAAAACAATATACACGGCTACAAGCCTCTGTTCGTTCATTCTAACTCCCCCCTTTAATCCTATCTAGGGTTTCCTCTTCCTCCTTCTTCTCAGCGCCGCCTCCTCTAATCTTGAGATCATTCTTCAGTTGAGTGAAATATTTTGCTGAGAGAGGTTTAGTCAAGATGTCCGCTCTCTGAAATTGAGCTGGAACATGGTTGACTTTAAGCTTTCCTTCCATAACCTTCTCACGAACAAAGTATAGATCTATCTCGAAATGCTTTGTTCGTGAGTGTAGCACTGGATTGGCAGAGAGAAAGACTGAGCTTAAGTTGTCGCACCAGATTACTGGTGTATTTGTGATGTCGATCCTGATTTCTTTGAGAAGCGACTCGATCCAGATGATTTCAGCTGCAGTGGTGGCAATAGATCTATATTCCGCCTCTGTACTTGAGCGAGAGGTTGCAGCTTGCTTCTTTGAGCACCACGAGATCGGGTTGTTCCCCAGGAATATACAGAACCCTGTAGTGGATCTTCTGTCGTCTGGATCTGAAGCCCAATCTGCATCACAGTAAGCCTGTATGTTTAATCCCTTTGCGTCGTTGAAATGTAGACCATGATCTATTGTCCCTTTCAGGTAACGCAATATACGTTTTACGGCCTTCCAGTGGTTGCTGAGAGGTCTATGCATAAATTGACATGCCTTGTTTACACTGTAGCTTAGATCTGGTCTAGTTATTGTAATATACTGGAGTGCTCCCACGATGCTTCTGTATTGTTTTTCATTGTTAATGGGTTCTTCAGATTCTTTAGACAGTTTGAGGTTACTAATCATTGGGGTAGGTAAGGGTTTGGCTTGATCCATGTTTGCTCTTTTCAGTAGATCTAGTATGTATCTTTTCTGGCATAGGACCATTTCTGACTTGGATGTTTGAATTACTTCAATGCCTAGAAAATGATGTAGATTCCCAAGGTCTTTGATTGAAAAGGCTTGGTCAAGATGCTTAATAGTTTGATTCATAGCTTGAATGTCACTTCCTGTAATAATAATATCATCTACGTATACTAGAATGTATGTGATCTTCTCTTGTTTGCATTGTATGTACAGTGAGTTGTCAGATTTAGTTGGTATGAATCCTAAGCTCATCAGTGTGGACTTGAGTTTCTCATTCCATACTCGTGGAGCCTGCTTTAGTCCATATATTGCTTTGTGTAATTTGCATACCATGTTGTCATTTGTACTACTCCTGTATCCCTCTGGTTGTTCCATAAACACTTCCTCCTTTAGATCCCCATTAAGAAATGCATTGTTTACATCAAGTTGCTTAATCTTCCATTTTTTATGAAGTGCAATTGTCAGTATGAGTCTTATGGTAGTTGGTTTGACTACAGGGGAAAAAGTCTCATTGTAGTCAAAACCATACTGTTGATTAAATCCTTTGGCTACCAGTCTTGCTTTGTATTTTGAGATGCTTCCATCTGTGCTCCTTTTAATCTTGTAAGTCCACTTGCAACCAACTATATTCTTGTCCTTGGGCATAGGGACAAGGCTCCAAGTCTTGTTTCTGATGAGTGCACTGTATTCAATATTCATGGCCTGTTTCCAGTTTTTGTTGCTTACAGCTTCATTGTAGTCTTTTGGTTCCTTTGAATCTAGCTGAGCATTGTACACTTTAGGTTTGAAAATGCCACTCTTTGATCTTGTGATCATATGATGTTCTGTTCTTGCAGGTGATATGTTCTGAATATCTGTTTTGACTTCAGGTTGATGAGGAGTGAACTCGGAAGTATCTCCTTGATTTGAATTCCTCTCATTGGTCTGACTGATGTCTTTGAAGGAGCTTGAGGATTCGCTGGAGTCATGACCTGATCCAGATTTATCATTGGATAGTGTGTGTTGTGGCTGTTGGATCCTTTGCACACTTCCATTAGTTGGATCCCACTCAGGTATAGTAGGTATGGATGGCATTGAGAAGTTCTCTTTAGTATGAACCTTTTTGGTTGTCTTGATATTTTTATCTGCAAAAGGGAAAATTTTCTCATTAAATACGATATGTCTAGTGACGTAGATCCTACCATCATTGCTTAAGCATCTGTATCCTTTTTGGTTGTTTCCATAACCTATGAATGTACATGGAGTGGATCTTAGATTTAGTTTATGATTATTGTATGGTCTAAGACATGGAAAACATAAACATCCAAATGTCTTTAGACTTTTATAGTCTGGTTTGACCCCAAACAAGTACTCAATTGGACTCAGATGCTTAAGAACTTTGGTAGGTAATCTATTGATTAAGTACACAGCTATGTTGAAGGCTTCTGGCCAAAATTTTATGGGCATTGATGCCTGAGCTAACAAGGTTAACCCTGTTTCCACGATATGTCTATGTTTTCTCTCAACTATTCCATTCTGCTCAGATGTATAAGGACAGGTTGTTTGATGAATGATGCCCTTTTTCTAAAAATATTCTTTTAGTGGTTTATATTCACTTCCACCATCTGTTTGCATAATTTTAACCAACATAGGATTAAAGGGGGGAGTTAGAATGAACGAACAGAGGCTTGTAGCCGTGTATATTGTTTTTCTACTAGAGTTATGAACTCTATTACAGTCTGTTTAGCATCTGCTTTGGATTTTAGAAAGTATATCCAAGTATGTCTAGAATAGCAATCAACAAATGATATATAATACCTGAATCCATAGTCTGAATTTATTGGAGCAGGACCCCACAAGTCAGTAGCTACCAACTGAAGTGGTTTGTTAATAATAGAAGTAGAATCTACAAAAGGTAACTTATGGCTTTTGCCTAATTGACAATAGGTACAAACATATGGCACAGATATATCACAGGAAATATTATTATTCATAAGAATTTGTTTTACAATGTTTACACTAGGATGTCCTAACTTGTAATGCCACAAAGTAAACATTTCTTGATCATTTGTAACATGAGACTCTGTGTTATTACACCATATATGTCTACTTTTGCTTTTCCCTGAGTTTCCAAAATTGAACTTGTATAATCCTCTGTCCAATTTACCCTGTAATAATATATTTTGATTTAGTAGGTCTTTGACTAAACAGAATTTTGGGTGAAACTCAAAATACACATTGTTGTCATTAGCAAATTGTGATACACTTAGAAGATTCTTTTTAATGTGTGGGACTCTCAGTAAGTTATTGAGATGTAGAAGTCTTTTACCTTGAATGCTCTTAGTTCCAACATGTGTGATTTTTAGAGCTTCACCATTCCCCATATGTATAGAGTGCGTACCTGTATATTCTTTATTACCAAGATTGAGATTCTGCAGGTTGCTTGTAAGATGATTTGTGGCACCTGAGTCTGGATACCAATCTTCCTCTACAACCTCATCAGACCTGGTATGTCTTTCTTTGAGGCCTTGTCTTTTCTGATTGACTGCCTTGTCTCTGATCTATCTGTGTAACATTTGCACTTGAGTTGTGATTTCTTTGATTTTCTTGATTTTGCTGATTTGGGTAGTACTCAGTGTTGAGTCTAAAGTAGCACTGCCTTGCTGTATGTCCTGGTCTTTCACAAATTTGGCATTTTGTTCTGTTATTGTTCCATCTGCCACTTCTTCCTCTACCCCTTTGAGTTGTGTTGTTTCTTTGATTGCTATCTTGTTTGATAGTTTGATTTTCCTGCTTTCTTCCCTGATTTCTGTTTCTTGAACTCGAGGCATAATTGAGTGAGAGTTCTGGATTACTTTCTTTTCTTTGCTCTATCCTTCCTTCATGAGATAACAATATAGAGTAGACATTTTGTATGCTGGGTAGAGTTTGATGTGATGAGATAATTGCCACAACTGACTCATATTCAATATCTAAACCCTTTAGAATGGTCAGTATTTGCTCAGATTCTGATATAGTATGTCCTGCAGCATCAAGTATATCATAGTAAGATTTTATTTTGGTAAAATACTCTCTCATTGACATATTTTCTTTTCTGAGATTCTGCAGTTGTCTTTTGTAATAAAGAATTCTTGCTGCAGACTGTGTATTAAAAATTTGTTGAACTGTCGACCATATCTCAAATGATGTTTTGCACCCTACAATTTGAGATAGTAAACCTGAACTGATGGATGAGAGCAGCCAGGCAGCTAACAGACTGTCTTGCTTCTGATAGTTGATGAATTCTTTATTTATGGTTCTTTCACCTGAGCTGTTTGTAACCATTCTTGCTGGTACAGTTGTGGTGCCATACAAAAAGTCTTCTAACCCATATCCTCTGATGCTTGTTTCAACTTGATATTTCCATAATATGTAGTTATTTTCATCGAGGGCAGTAGATACCAGATTATTCTTTGGTCTTATGATATCACTGACCTTTGTTTGAAAAATGTGAGTATCTTGATTTCTTGATCTTGATTCATTCTGACTTTTAATGCCACTTGTTGCAGATGATGCTGTATCATCATCTCCTGCCATGATGATGATTCTTCAATCAGGCTTCTGATCGAGGGAGCTTTATGGTGCAACCAATGATCTTGTTTCTTGAACTGGAATCTTGGCGAGGCACTGCTGTACTGATCAGAACATGGTGAGTTATTCTCAGATTCTCAGATGATGAGATGGCAAAGAACTGAGAGCAACCGAGGATGGTGAATGATGAACTTGTTCTGACACCTCCTCCTGGATGGCTCTGTGATGATAAGCCAGTCTCTAATGAGACTCCAGTAAAAATCTGGATTTGTGCTGTCGTTGGACAGACTTGGATGCTCTGATACCAAGATAGAAGATATAGAAAACTGTAAAGAAGAGTTTATTGTGTTGTATATTGAATTGTACATAATACAGAGAGATAGACCTTGCTTATATAATACACGGCAAGTCTATATGGGCTGAGATATAGAGAAGTGGGCTAGGCCCAACTTATACAATGAAAAACAATATACACGGCTACAAGCCTCTGTTCGTTCATTCTAACTCAAATGCCATCTTTAATATTTGAATCTGCGATTTTTTTTAAACGAAAAGTGTCAAAATGTAAATTAGTATATGCTTGCATTTACTAAACAGTGTTAATAATCGGAAGTCTAAAGCTATATATATTTTCTCCATAGCACTTATGGTCTCACTTTTACCATATTCCATTTGTGTTGGTGCAACATTCACACATGCCTTTATTTGTTAAACCTATTATGCATACTTCATTTCGATAAATTTACTTATCTATTAACAGATTGTTATAAGCTGTTAAGCTTTACACACATATTACATATTAACATGTTATGACTGCATTCAGATTGCTGTTAAAAGATTAAAAGTTTGGAGCAACAAAGCAGAAATGGAATTTGCAGTCGAGGTAGAAATCATAGGCAGAGTGAGGCATAAAAGTCTGCTCAGTTTGCGTGGATATTGTGCTGAAGGGCAAGAGCGATTAATAGTATATGATTACATGCCTACTTTAAGTTTACTATCACATCTTCATGGCCAGCATTCATCTGAATGCCTTCTCGATTGGAGCAAGTGCATGGCAATTGCCATATGATCTACTGAAGGCGTTGCGTAAGTATTATAACCCTATTTGTGTTTTCAATAAAATAAATTTTCAAATTTCTAAATTCGATTTGAAATATAATTCTTAATTTCCTTTAGTTGCTTATAGTTTTGCTGCCACTGAGCATGTTTTAATTTTTTGACTTTCATAATGTTCACATAGTTTTATCACAGCATTTAATGTGTTACACTACTTCTAACGAGACCAAGCATGCATACACCGTGCGTGTATATTTGCGCGTCGGCGTCCACGTGCGTTTCAATAGATCATACTCCAAACAAAGCCTTTCTTTTTTTTCTTCTTTCTCAAAGGGTACTCCTATTTTGTTCTCTTTGAAAATTCAAAGTGCCACTAGAATCTGTCCAAAGCGTCAATCCATTAATTTTTAACATATAAACTATGTTTTATAAATTGGAACACAGCCTATTTCTACTTTTTCCATTTTGGGATGATAGAAATGGTTATGGTTTGAGTTTAAGTGACTTCCCTGGTATGGTAATTGTAGAGACTTTGTAGTAGCCATTGTTGGATTTAAGATAGAAAATATAGGTAATTTGTGAATAATTAGTTACATCTCTAGAACTGGAAGCAAAATTAGGGAGTTAGGATTATATTTGAAATCAAGGAGGGGTTATGGATACATGTAATGATTGGAGAGGAGTGAGAGGATTAAAGAAGGTACTATCAACATGGCGAATGGAAGTAGAAAGAGATCTGGAAACGTATGACGAAGGGATAGAGCATGAACAATAAGTAACCTAGTTTGGGAAGTGATGGACAAAAAAGAAATAACTAACCAATAGTCTTTACAGTTGTATTTTTGCCCATTTAATTTTGTTTGATCTGGATTTTGATGCTTTGAGAAATGATTTTTCCTCATGGAAGATGGGAGACTGACTTTTTGAATGAGGGAAGAGATCATAGGAATACTCCTTCCTTTATTCTCTAGAAATGATCGTGGCCTTAATTTAAGGGGAATGGGATTGTGGGTGAATGGTAAAGTAGGTTAGTGGTAAATCTTCAGCATAAGCTAATAATTTAAACTTAGGCTAATAATTTAAGGGGAATGGGATTGTGATGAAATGATTAATAATTGAAAAATGCTTGTGCATTCTTGAGAGTAGATTTGCACTATAAACATTAAAATCACACCCGGAACAAAGAGCAGCCTCGTTTGCAGAACAAAACACTGATGCTACTTCTTCATTGCAAAAATCGCATTTTATCTTCATTTTTTTCTTCTTTAATTTGGAATCAAAAAGAGGAAAGAAAATAAGTCGATGAAGAATATAGAAAATTGGCTATGGTGGCAAGCTAGTTATATATGGCAAAAGGTTGAATTGTTTACTCATATTTAACTACTGTGTAAACTTTATCCATTTAATGTATGGAAAACAAAAGAAAATGTGCCCACACAACTAGCATAAGATTATATAGGTAACTACAAAAGAGAAAACTAAATGTAAATAATAAGGTCCTTGTTAGGCAGGAAAGTAGTGAGAGAGACTTTAAGAGCATACTTACTATATCAAGTTAAGAAAGATTGAAATGACTACAGTTTATGATGTGCAAGTAATATGGTATATGATTAACATACATGTGTACAAAATTAGTTCAAACTTTGTCTCTACTATTCATAAAATACAAGTGTTCTTATTTCAATCCTCGTCGCAATTATACGACCTCAATTTTCCATACATTATTGCATCTCTACTTCATGTGCATGTACATCATATCTATAATACATAGTTTATTGTAATCATAACTTGAACTTTGCTTCTTTTTATTTTTCTTTGATAACCTAAGCATTTTATTTAAGTTAGCAACTCTGACTAGCTGTTTTATTAGCTGTTTGAGGTTGACTACTCTTCATTCCATTAAACTTCATATAAAATTTACAAGTATAAGGGAAAGGAATAGTTTTTTAATGTTATCCAAGATGCACACCACATATCGAACACTTGAGAAAATGAAGGATTGGGTACCTTTTTTGCACTTTTGGTGAGCTTTTTTGCACTTTTTTCTTATTTTAATATGCCATTCTACAACTTGGATCAAGGCTTTTTTTTTCCTCTTTATAAAATAGTAATATGAAAGGGCAAGGACTGGATTCATATTAAACTTCAGAGACAAACACAATGATGGCAACATGGCATCTACTCTCAACTTGGTGATCCCTTTGTTTTTATCATCCTATAATCTTATTTCATCAACATATACATCAGCCAACTTGGATTATGCATCATTTAATTTTATAAAAATACGGCTGAGATTCGGTACATATATTGTATCAGATGTACGAACATAATGTGCATTAAAGAGAAATTTTTAATACTCTGTACATTATTTTCACATTCAAGTAGGGTATTAAATGATTTCTGTTGATAGTTGATTATGTACAACCATAATTAACCAAATAAAAATAAACTTTGCTTGTTTACTGCGTAGTTAATTATGAAATCGTAGGATTCGTAGCTTATATTACAAAATCATCACTTATGTAGTAAATTTTGACATATTTTAAAGTGTATAATCTAACAGTTTTATTTTAATTAGTGTGAGGCTAGCATTTCACAAGTTCCCGTCGCCACTATGAAAGCATCATTGTCCTGAATGAGCCTTATCTCCAACAAAGAGAGATCGATCTTATAAGACCTCGATTCAATTCAAAATTCTATTAGCTAGCTCCTGAAAAAATGTGGGTGCCACTTCTCAGTTTGAGTTTAAGTGACTTTCCTCGTATGGTAATTGTTATTATGTTATTCTTTTTGGTAGAGTTTAAATTTCAGTACATCCATAGTTTGGTTTGCAATAGACTAAGTTTGTTTGAGCTCGTTCAAATACAGTTGAACTATATTACTCACCTAACACTTGTATTATTTATTATTTATATTATTGTATTTTTGCTTCGCTTTATAGATAACGATAATAACTGTATTTCAGATAGGGAGCAACTTTGATGAATTCCTTCCTTTTCAATATGAGACTCATCCTTCTTTGATCCATCGGGTATCTTTCTTTTTTCCCATGGGAAAAAGATAACTCTCGCCTTTGTAGCCGACATGTTAATAATGGCAATATGCATATTATGTCTTTGCAGTGTGATTCAATTTTGCAACACAGCATTTGCTTCCTATGCACAAGCTACTGCTGCTCAAGAAATATTTAGTCACACTCTACAACTTTTTGGTACAGTTTCAAAATATAAATACAAATATGCTAATCATCTGTTATCTTGCCTTTGAAACTGAAATCAGTAATGCTCACATATATGACATTTTCGGACATTGTCCCTATCCAAGTGTAATAAATTTCGTGAAGATAACAACACTAATACAAACAGGGTGTTACATTGCCACAAGCTCATTAATTATACTTGATACTAATTGAGGTGTTTCTCAGATTCAATCATTATATTTTGACATAGGTACAACGTACTTCAGTATGGTTTTGTCATTCTTGTTATATTCACCTTCTTCGAATATGCCATATTTGTAAGTTGTGCGCATTCTGTTCATTCTTAGCACCATCTTTGTTGTTCAGTGTGATATTAATTTCCTTTTCTTTTTATTTTTGTACACAGGGATGGAGAAAGAAGAAACCAAGTGCCAGGTTCCAACTTTCAGATTAATTATTACATTTATAGCGGGAAGTTTGAGTATGTGAAGTTTTTAGGGCTGTGTTGTTTCCTATAGCATATAGTAATTATTTTTCCTATAATTAACTAATGTAGTGAACTGGTTATATAAAGTAATTATTTTTCCTGTAATTAGCTGCTACCTTTTCAGTTATTAGTTATGTTTTAGTAAATTTTTTTCTATGTTTTAGTAATTTATGTATAGAAATAGAAAGCTATGTTATTAATGAAATCCATTATGTGAATCTACATTTAATATTTGAAGCCAAATGCCAGTTTATTGTGACATTTATAATAAAAAGCCGAAGCAAAAAATAGGCAATTTGCGATGGTTATTTAACCTGATCGTAGCAAAAGGTCATCCTCTCGAAGTCAAAATGACAGTTTATTGCGATAGTTGTTGCGAAGAACAGTCGCAAAAATAGGCAATTTGCGACGGTTGTTTAATCCAACCGTAGCAAAATGTCATCTTTTCGAAGCCAAAATAACAGTCTATTACGACGGTTGTTATGAAGAACTGTCGCAAAAAATAGGTCTGTTGCGACGGTTGCCATAAATAACCATAGCAAAAAGTAGCTTTCTGCGACGGTTTAAAAACCGTCGCAATAAGTTTTTTGCCAGTTGCGACGTCTGCATTTGCTACGGTTGTTGAACTGTCGCAACATGGGGTAAACAACCGACGCAAATGACTTGTTTTGTAGTAGTGTCCTTCTAAGAGAATAAATACTTCAACGACTTATGTTTTGTTTACAATTCAAATCTTTTTACCATAAGGTAATGTTTTCACACCTTCAACACGAAAATTACCGCAGCTAACTCCAAATCATGCGTTGGATATCTAATCTCGTGCGATCTAAGCTGTCGAGATGCATAGGCAATCACTTTACCTCTTTGCATTAACACAGCTCCTAACCCTATTCTACATGCATCCGTGTATACCACCAAATCCTAATTTCCTTCTGGTACAACTAACACAGGTGCATTAATCAATAAGTGTTTCAGCTTCTAGAATGCCTCCTCACACTTACCGATCTAAATGAACTTTGCATCCGTTCGCGTTAGCTTGGTCATCGGTGCCGCTATCCACGAAAAATCCTTAATGAATCTTCGATAATAACCAGCTAATCTAAGATAACTCTTTATCTCGGTCACTGTCTAGGGCCGCTTCCAATTATTCACCACTTCGATCTTAGTTGAATCTACAGATAACTCTTTTATTGAGACTACATGATCAAGAAACTTCACTTCCTTCTTCCATAAATGGCAGTTCGAAAATTTCTCTTTTAGCCAATGCTGTCTCAATGTCTCAAACAACACTCTAAGATGAGCTTTATGCTCCCTTTCATCCTTAGAGTAGATCAAAATATCATCTATGAATACCAACACGAACATATCCAAGTGCTCTCGGAAAACTCAGTTCATCAAATCTACAAAGAATGCCAACGCATTAGTTAGTCCGAACGGTATTATAAACCATTCGTACGATCCATATCTGGTTCTAAATGCCGTTAAAGGAATACTATCCTCTGCCATTCTAAGCTGATGGAACCCTATTGCCAAATCCAAGTGGGAAAATACTCTGGCTCCACTCAACTGGTCGAACAAATTGTCAATTCTAGGCAACGGATATCGATTCTTTATCGTCTTCTAATTCAACTTACAATAATCGATAAATAGCCTCAACGATCCGTCCAGCTTCATTGCGAACAATGCGACTGCTTCCCCATGGTGAACTGCTTGAACTGATAAAATTCTTGCCTTCCAAATCCACCAACTGCACCTTTAGTTCCCTCATCTCGGTAGGTGTCATTCTACTTGGCGGTCTGCTCACTGATTTTGTAACAATCAGAATTCCAGTGGGTCCGGATTTTTCGCAAAAATGCTAAAATCCAAGCCCACTAAAGCCCGAGTTGGGTATCTGGTATCCTACAAATAGGCAAAGACAAATATATCAGAGCTCAAATAAATATCTCACAGCAGAACTGACTAAAATATAATAGTAAGTAAATACTCATCAAGATAATAACACTTTCTAAACAAGTATCTCATAGCTGTAAAGTCTCTGCTATCTACCTAACATGTGGGATGTTATGAGGAAGGGGTTAGAACTAAAGTTCCAGCGAATGGACAAATTATACACTTCTAAGCTTAATTCAACATATACCATTTTATTTCCATTTTCTGTTATATTAGGTTTACTGAGTTAATAATACTCTCGCCTTTATCCGTGAATCGTACCCATCTACTCCCTAGTAGATTAAAACCTAATAACTAATATATATGTAGCTATATGCCCAATGACCGTGTCGGTCCTAGGTACTACCCATGGTACCTTCCGTATCCTCCTCGAAAAGGACTCCATCATCTTGCTCCTAGATCGTTCTGTAACTACATCTGTAAAGGACAGCTTCGTGAGGCCTACTACAGATGTTCCATCGTCTACTATGAAAATGTAAAACTACGTCTGCACTAGCCTATACTAATGCTTGAACATCCACAATGTATCACCTAGTGCGTACCTTGCGGATTATACGTAATCTTTCTGTCTAATCCCTGAATCCCGCCAACAAGGTCTACCTTGTACGGAGCACAGTCGGAGATTTTCTATATCTGTAAAAGACAGCTTCGTTAGGCCTACAATACAGATATTTTACATTGTCTGTCTCTTTTCTCATCGTGGTTATGGCCCCATGCAGCCACCCCTCAACTAATCGAAAGACCCATAAAGAGTTAAGTGGTTGTACCTTACTGCAAACAATCTAAACATCCAATTGGCTGCGTCCCTCATCCAATGTCTCGATAGTGAAAGAATCATTGACCTGTTGGTTTAACTCTAGTCTTTCTCGAACTCGTTCTTGGTTGATGATAGCTTGATCTCCGTATGCGACTATCCTTTTGGGTCCTGCCCACTAAAACCTACTCCCAAGTCAGAGTACGGTGTCATACGAATATCCTACTCCATTCATCAACCTTTTGACTGCCTACAAAGGTCCGCTTTGTTAGGCCTGCAATTCAAAAGCAGTCAAGGCATACTCTCTTGATGGAACACCTTCAGACCAGCCTTCGGGGGTGCAGCTTCGTTAGGCTGACCCTAGAGGGCCATCCGAGAGTATGCTCACGTCCCGTTTAAGTCTCGTACTTCCTTCTAGACCAAAATAACTAAGTTGGATGTTCTTCTTCTGTGCTGAAATCTATGATGAACTGATTCGTTAGGGTCTTCATCCTTTGGACTGCTCCAAACGCGTCTTACTATTTTATTGGACCATACGTCTAATCTTTTATTATGCGTTTAGTTTACTTTTTTTTATTCTGTTGGCTACTTATTTACCCTAATCAGCATAAGCTTGCCCAGCCTCACCTAAATGTTGTGAGACCATCAGTTCCTGACTGAAAGGGAATGTTGTTGGTACGGGCCACTTCTATTATTTTTCTTATTAACTTAATCCAAGATCTAAGTATAATAAAATAAGCTTCTTCTATTTTTAATTATAACCTACGTGTTACAATTACACTTGCAATTGTTATTTTTATATTCTTTTATAATCTACACGTTATAAATATAATTGTAAGTGTCTCTTTTATATTCTAGTCTGTCTTCTTTTATTATGATATTGAATTCTCTTTAGTTCTCTTATATTATATGACAATCTTGGCTTAGGACTATGTCCAACTTCACAAATTTACTTATCATAATAACTGCTTTACTTTTTATTTTATTATCTGCGTAGTAAATGCAGATCTAGTCACATCTTCTGTTTATTATTTGTAGTCTTGTCAAATATTAACTTGATTATATCCTCTTCTTTAATTTCTTTATCGCTTCACGTTATACTCTTTTATTCTAGAAAGCAGTTCTATTCTATTTGGTTGGTTACAAAAACTGTGCTAAAAATCTATTTCCATATTTAATACTAAATAATGCTATAAACAATAAATCGTAACTGTAAGATATTTCTTTTATTGTTTCTTTAATTGTTGGATAATGCAATATACAGTAATGTCTCTATTTTGCACTAATTCCAATTTTCTTGCTTTTAATCTTGCAATTACGTTTATCGTTATTCTTACAATATTAAACTATGGAAATGTATTTCTTTTTCTAAACCAACCAACTAATCTATCATTAACTTCCAAACCAAGTTATTAGATTTTCCCCTTTTTAATTTATTTTTTCCGTTTTAGCATAGATTTACTGTAAATTTCTTACTTTTAGGCTTATACCTTTCTCAATAACTGTAAGCCTAATTTTATTCATATTTAATTGGACTTCTATCTTTCTTTTCCATATAAATAATAATTAAATATAAGCTCTCTTATAAAATTTACATTTTTCAACATAACTAATTAACATAACCAATTACTCAAAATAAATGCTGAATTAAATATTTAACGGGAATCTAACGACAATATATCATAAACGTAAAAGATATATAATTTAAATCCACTCACAAGTCATCCTTAGCTTTGCTTCATGGTCTTAGCTCTGCTCCATGGCCTTCCTAGATCCCCTTCTAAGGTGTCAAATATTTTTATTGAGAAGATCTTCTTTCCAGAAATATTTTCTATTTAGGGTTCAGCCTAAGGCAATGAACCCAATTGGGAGAAAATCTGTTTATGAGAAAATAGTTAGGCATAGGGTTTTATTTATAGTGTAGCTTGGGGATCTTAGACCGTCAGATTTTTGAATTGAATATGGAGCCACCACATCACAGGGTCGTTTGGAGACATCGGATCCATCAATGTATGGCTCCAATTGAATAAATAAATCAAATCTATTTGGTTCGGCACGTCCCTGGACGATTTAAGGTCCAGGGGTAAATGCGGGTCGACCTATAGGTCGACCTGCTGTTTTGTGGGTCGACCTATGGGTCGACCCATATATATATATTTTGCTTTCTTGTTCTTTTGTAACTTCCTCGTATTAACTCGGATTTCGACAAGTTATATATGGAAATTGATCAGAAAATCGCCACAGACACAATGGTATAAGTTTCGAGGCTATATTCTGACAATTCTAAAAATGTTTATTTTCACCGTTCATCGTTATTTGATTATTTAATTATCTAAAAATGCAAGGTGTTACAGTTTTGCTCCTGGTACCAAATATATCCGAACTCAATAGCTCGTTTCGGTGACAATTCTACTATAGGTTCAAAAACATCCGCGAATTCTCTAACAACGAAAACTCGACTCAACTCGTCTTCTACCTCCACAACACCCAATAAGTCATCAACCTCTAAACTAGGGTTTTCTATGGCATATACAATCTGATCACTACGGTCAAGGTGTCTAAGTGATATTTTCTTATCATGGAAAAATATCCTAGCATCGTATTTACTTAACCAATCCATACCCAAATTAATTCTAAACCCTACGAAATCAAATACATGCAAACTTCAAACAAAGGTATGACCTAACAATTCAAACTCTAGGTGGTCACATTTCATCCCAAGTGTCACATACCCTCTATCGGATTTGCAACCCTTAAGGAAGTAACTATGTATGAGGGTTATAGGTTAAGCTTATCTACCAAACACTAAGATATAAAAGAACGCGATGCACCGGTATCAAATAGAATTCTAACTGATACACCATAAATCAAAAGCATACCTCCCAACACAGCTTTTATCCTCTGCTATTGGTCTCGAGGGAGCTGGCTCCAATGCAAACACTTTACCTTTCCCATCCTTGGCTGGCTCCTTGCACTGGTTCATATAGTATTCAATCTGATCGTAGTTGAAACACCTCACTCATTTCTTCTCAACAGCTTTCTTTCCTTTGCCTGTCAGGTATTCATGGGCATAGTGTCCTTTCTTATCACACTTGTAACAAACAACCCCTGCCTTACCTCTCTTAGCAGCTCCACCCTTCTGAGCTCCTTTCTTATGGAAAAATTTCCTTTTTTGACTTTGCCCTCCTTGAGCTTCCTTTGCCTTATTTCCTTCAAGAAAAGCAAGCACTCTTCATGCCTTAAGGCCATCTCAACAACAACATCATATGGATCTCTAGTATGCATAACATGGCCTTAGAAAGCTCAGGCTTCAACCACCGAATGAACTTTTCATTCCTCTTAATAACAATTTCAGTCGTAGCATAGCCATATCTCGTTAGCTCCGCAAACCTCGTTGCATATTCAAGCACAGTCATATCTCCCTGCTCCAACCCAGTAAAATTCATTAGCAGAGTAGACTTAGCAGTCTCTGACATAAACCTTTCTTCAAACCTCCTTCTGAACTCAACCCAAGTAATAGTCTTCTTATTGACTCCAACAATAACACTGTTCCACCAATACAGTGCTGCTCCTTGTAGCTGTCTAGAAGCATGTCTCCTTTTCTGCTCATCATTGAGCCCTAAATATACAAAGATCATCTCGCAACGAATTAATCAATTCTCCACTTCAATTGTGTCTTCAATATTAATAAACGGCTTTCCTCCTAGCCGAGCATAATCTCTACTCAAAACAGCATAGTTATTCACCACTGGAGCTTCTTGATTTCCAGTTCCAACATTTTCTCCAACTACTCTAGCAGCAACTCCCGCTTGCATCATGTTTACAAAGAACTGATACATTGCTCCTATGTCAACTTGTGGGACTCCAGTACCCACATTTGTAGCTTGTGCCTGACCTAGGTTCCTTCTGGTATTTGGTTTGGCATTTCCATTAGTTGTGATGCTTCCCCATGGTTAACTCTTCCACTTCTAACATCCATATCTGCATTCGAGCCTTCGTAAGATACAGAAGAATAGCCTAATAGAGATGGGAGAACAGAGATAAAGTGTATACTTATATATAGCAAATACAAGTACGTTACTATGGCGTTATCCCATACTCCAATCTTTTCTCTAATTTCTTAGGATTATGTTTTCAAAATCATTTTAAGTTTAAAGTTTTTCATAAACATATGCTCTGATACCAAGTTGTAACGTCCCCTATCTTGAGGCCCGAAGCTAAGCGCAATAGATGTCGCAGTCATCTATAGTATTAACTTTCGATGACAAAATACGGTAATGTTAACGGTATCCATAATATTAGAAGTACATGAATATGAAACAAAATCACGGATTCCAAAAACAGCAACTTCATTGATTACATTTTAGAAACATGTTTCATATTCCATTACATAATCCCAAACGTTTCTCAGGTTTTGATCAAATATAATTATTATAGAATACGCCAAGAGTGACATATGAAGATGCCCGTTTGGATGATCATAGTACTAGATAGACATAATAGTCTTAATACATCACAGCGGAAATAAAAATAACAACTCCAAAATAGTTATCCATGCCTCCTACACGTCTTCGAAAGCTTTATTCGTCCACCTACTAAAACTTGTAAATCCTCAACTCTCAACCTACTCAAATCATATTTTGAGCACTTAAGAGTTTAAGGGAAAAAACATAAACTTCGAGATAGATATAAAGCCTGATGTGAATAATACTACACATTTCGGTTTACTGATATTAAGTGAAACCACGCCGCTTAGTGGAACGGGTTTCCCCTCACTAATATCCCTTTTTAAAACATATCTTTTGCAAATCAAAATCCTACAACCAAACAGGTTAAAGCAATAATAAAAATATCATGTATGCATACAAATCAGGTAATAAATGGACTATCTACCCAAACAAAATAGTTTTGTTTGGCTAACAACTAATCTTGGGATGACTCGGGCCTACCAGATAAATTAAACAAATAATCTAACTTTTGTTAAACACACTCTTGGACGGTCTATCCCTAACTTACTTCTCCCAAGGTCAACTGATCCTAATGGTTTTGCGGGCTCACCAATAACCTATCTTTACTCTGTATATTCCTTTCTATGTGTAACATCATTTTAGTCTTACTTGTGATAAAGCCCTACACATTGGAATTTTGGACTAAATTAGCTAGGGGCTATAGCTAATGTATAGGGCGCAGCCCTATACCAGTCACATCTGGTATTTTAATATCTGAGTCATTTACTTAGGATCAACTATCCCATCAAATTTTCCATGAAAACGTTTCCTTCAAATTGGTTTAACCCTATCAATCATACTTAAACAAGGAAAATATACTCTATGATTTATTCAAATCACTTTGCCATGTTATATATACTTTACACAAAACATTGTTGATAAAAACATTCAAAAACTTTGTTTAAAACATTTAAACAATCTCTTACGGAACCTTTGAAAGTAACCCTTTCAAAATCATTGAAAGTACTCCTTTCGATTCAAGTAAACTACTTTATAATCTTAGGCTAAAAAGCCAAACCATACGTTTCAAAACCATTTACAATAGACCTTTCGAAAACATTGAAAGTATCCTTTCGAAAGCTTTATAAAACCTTAGACATCCTCTTTTAAAAACACTATAAAACCTACCTTTCGAAAGCAATTGGAAACCTTCCATTAAACACTAAGGTAACCTTTCTAAAACATTGGGGAACCACCCTTTCGAAACCTTTATCATATACCTTTCGAAAGCATTAAGTCCTTTCCATAAATCAAACCTTTCGAAAGCATTGGGTTCAAGTGAAAACATGTGGAACAACCTCTTGAAACCATCTAAAACCTTCCTTTCAAAACCTTTGGGTTTAACCTTCAAAATATAAAAAGGGTCTTAAAAGAACTAAATCGAAAGCAACTCTTTCGAAAGCAATTTCCTAAGTAAAAGAAGTGGATGGTGTCAAATCCAATCCCTTCGAAAGCTTTAGAGAAGCGGCTCAGGGTTTAAAGCAAAAGAACCCTTTCGAAGGCATTGCTTCAAAAGGTAGGATGCGGCAGTAGGGTTACGACCCCTTCGAAATCTCTTCCATTTTAAACAAAGGCGACAACCTATTTCGAAACCTTTCTTTAAAACAATTAACCAAGTCGAAAGCCAACTCATCCGAAAGCATTCTTTTCGAAAGCAAAGCAAGCAACATTTCCTTTTTGAAAGCAAAACAAGGTCTCGACCCCTTCGAAAGCCCTGTTTCGACTCTATACCTTTTGCCTATCTCCAATCCACTATTTACCAAGTCCTTGATACCATGTGTATTAGTTTCGAACTAGTTGGAGGCGGAAGTATATGGTCGAAAGGTGGCTGCCGAAAGTGGCGAAACAACAAAAACCTTATAAAACTGATTTTTAACTTTAAATAGCAATTTATTTTCAACTAAGCTGCTTTGTTTTCAACATATGATTGGTTTCCAATACTTTTCCAAAATCTTTTCTAAAATGCTGCCAAATTTCAGAGGTTAATAATTTAAAACATTTACAAATTGCCCTTTCTTCGTTTATAAACATATAAAACATTTAAGTCCCATAGCTTAAATAATTTTATATACTTATTAAAACTCTTAGGAAAATTCTCCAAAAATTTCCATAAATTAATTTTAATATGTTTTCCAATATATATAAATTTCTGACTCAAAGCCAATATAAAATAACCGTAATTAATTTTAAACTCAATTAACCATTTTCTTCACTAGAAAATTCATAATAAATCCACATTAATTCAAAAAATTACGAAACTTGAAACCCAATCCTAAAATAATATTTTGACCTTATATCAAAATCGCAAGGCACTTGGATGTCATTTGATTAGTTTTTCAAGTTAAACTTTATCGTAAAATCTATATGAAATAGCATAAATCATCAATAAGCATATATCTCTATTTAAACAATCAAAACATGACAAATCATTTGCAAAATAATTTCGAATCTCAACCATAACCGAAAATAAGAAAATATGAGATGTAACTTATTGTTTATCTTTAGCTTGTGATTAAGGAGTTTGAGATTTGCATCTTGAATTAGATTGATTAAGCTTTCTTCCTCTTGATTTTTGCTTCTCTTGCTTTCTCCTAATGGAGGTCGGCCTCTTCTTAGTTTAGTATTATTTTGTGAACGTGTAAAATGAAAGTGTATAAAGGTTTAGGGTATAAGAATATTACTCATTCCTATATTGCCTTTATCTATTAGCCTCACTTATTCCATTTTAATTCCTTTTAGTTCATTGTTTAACTAGGAACGACTACCCATTACTATTCAAATCTCAATTCCCTTAATCATTTACATTATTTCATTTAATTTAACTAATTAAATGTTCTAAATAATTTTAATCAAAATTAGGGTCGTTGCATGAATTTCCCTCTTTGTCAACATAAGAAGAAAAACAATTCACATTCGGCGTCATATGATAAGACGCTCCCTGAATCGAGCACCCAATCGCTAGCGGAAACATCTGATGCTACCGCCATCAATACATCTATGTCTTCCTTACCAACGCAACTCTCCACCGCTACGGATGAAGATGTTACTTCTTTCTTTGCCTTCTCCATGTCCAGACACTCCTTCCAATGATCGGCCTTTTTATAAATATAGCACCTGCCCTTTCTTTCCTTCGACTTTCCTCTCCAACCAGGATTCCTTGATTTAGAACGTCCACGGTTCTCCTTCTTCGCATATCTCTCCTTCTTCACAAATAAACTTGACCATTACCAGCACTACTACTCCCAATACTCAACTCCTTCATTTGATCTCGCAATTCCTCACTAAGAGGACCTGTCTTGACATCATCCAACATCAATATATCACGGCCATAAATCAAACTATTTGAGAAACCCATATAATGGTCTGGCAACAGACATAACAATATCATCACCTTTTACTCTTCCTCAATCTTCAAATCTACCACCTTCATCTTAATTAGCAAATCATCGAACACATTCAAGTGTGCTTTTAGCGAAGTTCCTTTCTTCATCTGATAGGTAAAAAACGTTCGCAACAAGATCAAACGATTAGTTAGTGACTTCTTCATATAAAACTCTTCCAACATGTCCCAAATTTCCTTTGCGGTAGTCGCAACACTAATTTCGGAGATCACATTCTCTCTCATAGCAAGTTGAAGTGTAGTGAATGCCTGCTCTTCCATTTTATCTCTCTCAAAATCCGAGATGTCAGTCGGCAATAAATGTATATCAAACACTACCCGATGTACCTGATTCCTCCTAAGAACCGCTTTCATCTTCCATTGCCACTTTTCAAAATCATTATCATCTTTCCACTTGTCTATAACCAATTATGATCCCGATAGCTTATACAATCCACGTATATATAGCGCTGCACCACTTGGACTAACCATTGAGGGATTACTAGAGTTATTATCTGATTTCGACATTTCTACAACCACCTACCAACACTAAAGCTCCGGTACCAAATGTTATGGAGATTTCAACTCAAGACCACTCAAATCAAAACCCCAATGCACAGCGGAAAAATGAGATCGTGGTAAATAATGCAAAAACAACCATTCGATATCTCAACCCAAACTCAACCAATCCAATCACAATCACGATTATCGAACAAGCAATATAAAACCAAAGCAATAGCGAAAAATAAAGCACACACCAATTTATGGTAGTTCCACTAACGTCGTGTTAGTGTACATCCACTTTTAGAGTGAGCTTTTATTAATACCAACGAGAAGAGTACAAGAGATTGATTACAATGATCACAATATTCACTCTAGAATATTATTTTATGGAGATTAAAATTGAAGAAATTAGATTTTGCTAAATCCTAGTTAATGGAGGATTAAACCCTTGAAGTGATCAACTTTCAAACCAAAAAATAGTTTATATAGAAGAGTAGAAAACCTAGGCAAAATTCCAGAATTGCTCCTTCAAATATCACAAACCATCACACCAAACCCGGGTCTAAAAATAGACCGAAAGTCGTCATAGACAATCTGTCACATTTTGATAGATGTTTGTCATAAGTTTCAAGAAACCATTCCCAAAAACCACAGATGTCTATTCCAAGCCTCGGGTTTCAAAACCTGAAGCAATAGACGTCTATCACCGTTTGTCACACGTTGCACTAGCAGCACTCCACCTTCTTTATTGTCATATCTTCCTTCTCCGAGCTTCAATTTGTGAACCGTTTTCTCCATAACCGGGCTACTTCTGACCACATCAATTCTCCATATAGTGTCGCCAAAATTCAACATTCAATAGCCTCTCACTATCGCACATCGATAAACAGCTGTGCAACTTTGATTTTCAACGGTTGTTCGTCGTCGTGCGGTGATAAACAACCTAACAGTATTTTTGTTAAACAACCGAACAATATTTGGATGCTTATTTGATAAAATAAAATAATGTATGATATTGGTAAACATGTAGAAAAGCATGTATCGTGTCCATTAGTTAGAACATCAAATCAGTTATATGTAGATGGTATATACTAGAATACTACATGTTATAAATTATAATATTTCATAAATGTTAATTATATGATCGATGCCCTTGAGCGATGTTGGGCCCTACGGGGTTCTCTAGTTTGCCTAATTGACACATCCCTGGGTGGGCTGTGTTTGTGAGTGGGTGGAGGAGGTGTGGGGTTTGATTTTTTTATATCATTAAGTCAACTACAACCATCTAATAACAATGGTGCAAATTTTCTTGGTCGTATTTTGAGCACTCTAGCTTTGTCTTTATTAATAGTTGGAATAGAAATAATATTTTGATCCGACCGCGAAGTTTCAAAAATACCATCATATACAAACAAGATGTCAGCAACTCAAGTTCCACTAAGAACAAAAATTAACATCTATTTTCAAATGAAAATAATAAAATGTAAATAAGTGTACATGTTCGAAACTCTATACCAACCTAAAAATAATATTTTTTAAAAAAAAAATATTTTTCAATTTACTTTTATCAAAATTATGCATAAATTTTAAATTTTATAAGAATATTTTATATACATGTGTGTTACACGTGCCATAAAATCTCGTTGATTATAATATGTGCACTTGAGACAATTTGAAACCCCTACTAATGATGCGACCCGAACGAACGGCTGCTAGCATTGTCCATATTTAGTAGGCTTGTGTTGTTGACAACCAATTAATTCCAAGTTTCCAACAAAGTATATAGTTGATAGCTTGAGATTTATTTTGGACTTAAAGTTTAAGTTCTCAAAAGGTATTTTAAACTTCCTTTTGATACTCACATAATCTAATACAATCCGTAAATTTCGGAAACAATGTGTTATACCACATTTTAGGTTGTTAACAAATTGATTTATGATCAATGTCTCGATTACAATCCGTAAATTACGGAAGCAATGTATTATACCACATTTTTGGTTGTTAACAAATTGGTTTATGGTCAACGTCTCGATTACAATCTGTAAATTTCGGAAGTAATGTGTTATACCACATTTTAGGCAATTAACAAATTGATTGATGGTCAGCGTTTCGATTACAATCCGTAAATTTCGAAACTACTGTGTTATACCACGTTTTAGGCTGCTAACAAATTACGTCCAAAAATAAGAGTTCATGTTCACTTTGCTCAACTCCTTGTCCATAATTAACGCATCCTTGGACCCTCAAAAAAAAAGTTATTAAAGTTTTTTTTTTCCTTTTGACCTTATCACTGTTAGGTATATATTTAATGTTACATACCTTTTTTGAATGAAAATGCATCTAAAAATAAATGTCATGTAATTGAATGGATGTCCATTTCATCTCATATTAAGTACAGGTTTTAACTTTGTAAGTTTGTTGGTCATGAAGGACTTCTGAACCAAATATTTGTAGGTGGAAATATAGTACAGGTTTTAAGTTATTACCTTTTTTTTTTTTTTTTTTTTTGAATAACCATGCATGTGAAAATAAATGCAATGGATGTCCATTTCATATATCTATCAATTAGCCTGTTTTAATTTTGTATGTTTCCAGCATACGAAGGAGTACTGAACCACATATGTGGATTAACTAGTATTAGTAGGAAGTATTAATTAACATTTATTTTGAATTCATGTATACAACATTAATGTATAAATATAAATCAATAAAAATGTGATCGACCACCCAATCTAACATCTTCAAACTTCTCTATATAAATCTCTTAATCCTTTTTGTTCAAATCACCAGCAATATCTTCTTCTTTTATATTTACCAGTAAGTCGAAAGTTAGCAAAGTTTGTTTTAAGAACTAATGGAAGGCATGACAAGTACAAAAAAAATGATAACTCTGCGAAGCAAGGACAATGTTGAGTTTCAGGTAGAGGAAGATGCTGCCAAGTTATCAAAGACAATCGGGAACATGATCAAAGATGAAGTGTTAATAGACGGTGGAGTAACTATTCCTAATGTCGAAGGAAAAATATTGGATATCATAGTCAAATTTTGCGTGAAGAAATTATCATTGCCACCGCCGCCGCCGCCTTCAGGTACCAGTCAGACTGTTCACATCCGTGAAAAAATTATTGATGAGGAATTCGAGAAAATGAGGGCTGAGTTCTTTGAAGAACTATTAACAGAGGGTTATGACGTCCTCTTTCAAGTTGTTCAGGTACATATAGTATCGTGTTTTAGTTAATTAGATTTTACTTTTTTATGTATACATACATAATTAACAATTATGTGTTTAATGAAATTTACACACAGGCTGCAGACTATCTGCAGATAAAGTGTTTGTTAAACCTGTTATCAAAATCTATTGCTACGCATATAATGCACAAATCTACTGAAGAAGTTCGCTCTATATTCTGTATCGAGAATGATTTCACTCCTGAAGAGGAAGCACGAATTATCAAGGAGAATGAAGAGGGCATTATTCAACGTTGAACCACCATTGTTTTGCTTTTGCTTCTGCTTTTTGATCATTACAAAAGTTTAATTTTCTTATAGTATTTCCTTTTCCGTTGTTACTTTCGTTGTTTGGGAATTATAACAGTTGAGTAAATTCATCAATCTTTCTTTAGTTTTTTTGGTTTTTTTTACTGTTCTCTTTTACCCTTGTCATATGAACTACATAATTCGGTAAAACCAGAAACCACAATACAGGGGAAAATACATTAAGAACCACGAATACACTCCTTATGCATCGGTTCAAGTATACTCACTTTTGCACACCACACCCTAACTTATAAAAACTTACATGATAAAATTAATGCATGCAGGGTGATCTAACTTACAATCACACAACAATCATACATATAGTTATTAAACTAAAAAATTTAGCCGAAATTGACAAGAGATCGATAGGTAGTTCCAGGTTTCCAACCTACGGGGATCACATTGTTGGCTACTAACTTCCTATGCGAATGCTGGGCTGTTACTCTAATAGAAATGGGAGCTTTCAGTTGAGCTCCAGCATCAAGCTTCCATACAGCACCCCATGATTCGATCATTGGGCGCCATATTGGTTTGTATTGCAGGCTTGATTCTTTGAGTTCCACTCTTTCAAGACTTCCATCCCCGTCTGTGAACTCGATTAGGACTGCTAAGTAGTTTGGGTTTGAACCAACATCTACGCGGAAGGTTATCGTCTTGTGTGGATACTCACATGGAACTCTGTAAAAAATTGTAAATATTCAATGATAAATCTTTTATGTTTGTCATATATACAGCGTAAAAATTTATACCGATGAATTCATGTACCCATGGTTTTGAAAATTGAATCAAATTGCAAACCATAGAGTTCAAATTTCAAACCAAAAAAGGATTAAAAATTTAAAATAACAGATTCAAAGATTCATTCCTTTTAGCGAGTAAGTGTACTTGTAAGCTAAAAATTGTGTTCTATGAAGATAATTAAATAAATGTAAAGTATGTGAAAGCATTAGTTCTTATCTTCATGTTCATAGTGATAGTTAATATTTGAGAATGGCTTGATGCTATACAAATCAGGTTTCATATTCATGAAAGTTTTGTGATATTTTTGATATGAATTATCGACAGGGTTAACGGCAGATGTAGCGTTTCTCGTATTTACCTTGTGTATTGGATTGGTAAGACTCCAGTAGCACGCAATTTATCACCACGACCACGCACTGCCATAGCTCCAAATGCACTGCCACTGAGATCGAAATGGACTGATTCTGTAAGGCATGGCCCACCGGGGCATTCATCAGTAACCACAACAGTGACAGGTTTACGAGAGCATGCTTGATTTCTACTGCACCTCACCTGTATAATTTGTTATACAACTTAGCTTATTAATTTCTTTATTTTGTCTAGTAGTTCAATTTGCATTTAGCTGTACCTGGTAGCATGCACCACAGCCTTTCCCAGCCCTGAAAACCCTGGGATTGCCTGCAGCAATCATCGATGAGAATGGAAATTTTCCTACTGCAGTTCCATAACCACACGCCCCTCCTGCATATATAGCCATACACATTATTAGCACCTTGTTTATATAACTCAAAGAAGTCCTGATTTTTGCTAATATATAAATATCATATATATGCACTTGTACATATGTGCATTGCATACCATCACTTCCATCACCATTTGCACCACCATACCATGTTGCTCCCCCTGAAGACCACCTCAATTTTGTTTTGGCCAAACTCGAACTCATATTCAATTTCGCATCAAGGCAGAAGCATATATTTAAAAGACATAAGCAGAAAACAAGGGAGCGAATTGACATTTTTATTCTTAACTACTTGATACTTTCTGCTAATAATGCTGAAGAAGCAATGTATTTATAGAGGGAGAAAGCTGTTGATATTTGTATATATATTTTTATTTTTACAGCACTAAATTAATGATGCACAAACTGAATTAAACAGTTTGTAACTGCAGAATACAAATGCCACCGGAGAAAGGCGTTTTTTCTCCTTTGTTGTATATATTTTGTTTTTTCAAAAAAAAAAAAGCCTGGAATTTTGTATATGTATTTAGAAGTTAAAACTCAGTTTCAAATTTCAAACCCAACATTGTATAATGTAATGTATCTCAATCTCAAAACTCGTTAACTAAAATTACAAAACTGAGGTATATGTTAAAACCCTGAAGTAAAACCAGGGTACAATATGATCACGTCGAATTCCTCATGGATAAAACAAAACAATTTGCATCTACGCAATTGAATATTCAGGTAATTTTCATATTTCCTGGATCATTAACAAATCATATATGACGTCCAAATAGTATAATAATGTTTAAGTTGTCTATTTGTAGTGCTGGCACTTAATACCTGGAAAAACAAAATAAAAATAAAAAGCATATGCGAGCTAGATTTGTCGGCAAAATAAGGATCTATGCAGTGCAATTTAAGGTCGCATTCAACTTAATTAACTCATGGATTCTGCCGTTGATGGTGGTTATTGATAGTTGCATTTCTGTTTTTGACTGCTTTATTTATTGGACTATGCATTCAGGATGACTTCGTTGTTGATTCTGTATGGAAATTTTATAATACATATGTCAAGGTCATAAATTTGTAAACTGTATCTTTATTAATATTGAATGTGAGTTGGGTAATTATAAATTTGTAGATAGGGGATTGTCACCTACCGTATCATTTTTGTTCAGTTTTATCGATCGTGAGACTTCAGACAGAACACTGTTTAAGACACATTCTTATTCCGTCTGCTTATGATATATTTGTGCAAATATTATTATTTTTCTTTAACATGTTACAGCAAAACATTTCACCTATTTCATTTCTAATTCTGCACTTCCATCTATGTATTATTATCTTTCTTTAACATGTTACAACGAAAGATTCTCTGTTGACATCACCACTTTTCACTATTTTAAACTGAATAAATTCACCGAATGTCCAGAAGCAATAAATCAATCGTCAATTCAATTAAAAAACAAATAGAAACATCGTTCTAGTTAAATGCCGATATAAGTAAAAATATAAATTAGCATTGAGCATTCATAAGGTACAGGGGCATTTATACAAATGATCATCTTTGAAAATTAGCATACTTTGCAATTTGGATGCATTCATATAATTTCATCTAGTAAGGATATATTTCTACAACTTATATGTTGTAAATAATTGCAAACAATTGCCAGTTTCAAACCTAAACCTTCATGGAGATGCAAGTGACCAATTATTCTCCTAGTTAACAGTCATGCCAGCTCTCAGTAGCTTTGTTAGCTCAGGACTATGGCGGCTTCCTCGCCCTCACCTCCGCCTTTTTTATACTGCCTCCCCAATTGATCCAAGTTCATGAGATGGAGACCTGGACAGGACCGTCTACTGTACCTAGTTGATTTTGTACTAGAATTTGTGGAATCATTATGCACTTAGTATGGGTTAGTCTTCATTGCGCATTCGCTGTTCCAAATTTGTTACTGAGATGGAGAATGACATACGTTGCTCTACTATTCTTACGGCGAACTCCATACTCCATACAATGCTGATCTACTAGGTGAAAACAACAAGAAAGTTGACAGTAGAAGTTTCAACTATTAAACTATTAACACCAATTTGTACATAAAGTCCAAACCAAAAATAAAATTAACAATATGGACAATAATAGGAAGCATATATGAAAGAGGAAAATTTAGAATTCATTAACAAAACATTTATGAAGAACATTTTAGAATCAATTTCTTTTAAAAATATTAATATTTCTTTCTAGACTTTTCTTAGTCTAGAAAATACTTTGGAATATCAGTTATACATGTAGACTTGTCATATATAATCCCTAGTGGAAAGAAAATATAAGTAGAGCTCTCATCCTCCATGTTCACCATTCAAGCATCTATGCAAGAATCGGAACAAGAAAGCAAATAACTCATAGTGAGAAGCATAGTTTTCATAACCCGACCCTGCTGCGGTTGAACCACGATTAACCCCGAGCCGTGGGGTCAAAGGCCGGAAACTCAATCAATCCTCCTTCATGCAAGAACCTCGGTTCGACATTTGAATTTGCGGTTTAACCATTCATTTGGACACGGTTGAACCCTCCCATATGCGCAATTTCTTCGCTCAAAAATATGTTTTCGAATCTTCATCCATTTTATATTCATAATTAGTGCAGCTAGTGTAACAAATTTTGTTTAATTTTTCATATTAGAATTAATGTGTGGATTATGAATTAATATCGTATATTTTTATTAAAGATGTTGGTTTATTGTGTACTTAAGATTGATACGTTGCATCTAAATGTATTAATTTCCAAAAAAGACTGTGCGGTTCTTGACGGTTCGACCGGTCAAATCCTCGAAACCTCAAACCCTGAGTCCTCACGGTTTAATTCACGGTCCGGTTATGAAAACATTGGTGAGAAGTGCGAAACAGTGAAGAAAGATAAAAGTTGGTGTAATAGTAAAGCGAGGCAAGAAATATTTGGAAGATGAGAAAACCAAGTAACACTCAGGTAGTGCAATTGGTTAGGAGATGTGACGCTGACATGAAAGATCGATCATTCAATCTTGTTAGTTACGTATCATTGTGATTTACTTGAAGTGTATTGTGGTTTCGATCATGGTTTGAGATTCCGGCCGAAAATCCAAATTTCGTCCATTCCGTTCCGATTCTGGTTAGAACCGGAACGGAATCCGACAGAGATACCAATTCCGGGCATGGTCTTTGAAAAATAAAAAAATGTGAGAAAGGTTAACTAAAATAATGAAATAAAATAAATTAAGAGGAAAGAATTCTCACTATTTGTTTAAGAGAGTAAATAATTGAGAAGATGAGATGGGTTTCTGAGTTCATTTT
Source organism: Allium fistulosum (assembly GCA_030737815.1). NCBI lineage: Eukaryota > Viridiplantae > Streptophyta > Magnoliopsida > Asparagales > Amaryllidaceae > Allium > Allium fistulosum. Next base: position 679,703,409 of record CM060907.1, on the reverse strand, counting down.
TCACTTTGAGAGGAAAGCTGATATGACAGAGCAGATGAAGAATGTCGTACTAATATATTTCTTGTGTTTTGATATCTTTGTACTTTTCTATTTAAGCCTCTTCATTGTACAATACAGGTTTTACAAACAAAACAGTCATTTTGAAGAAAAAAAGTTAATGGGCATTTAATAATAATATGTTATATGGTTCTTATATAACGGTAATAATGTATTTTTGTACTTTTCAGTTCTCAATTAAAATTCTATGCATAATATAATATCAATACATTAATATTACAAAAATTTGGAAAATGCATTAATTTTCAATTCTAATTTACAACAATTAACAACAATTTTTTAACATATAATAATTAATTACTACTATTTATTATGTTATTTGTAGTTAAACATAGTAGTGCTAAGTGTTTATGTTAGTATTAGGCATTTGTTGTATTTGTAAAGAAAAAAGAATGGAATAAGTACACCGAAATAAAAACGGAATCTTCGGAATTTTCGAAACGAAACCAAAATTTCAAAAATTATCACTGATTGGAAAAAAACGGAAAACGGAATTTTAAACCATGGTTTCGATGCATACTTCTTTGGAGTTCACAAGAAAAGATTGGTCCTTTGGATCTATAAAAGAAGCTCTAGTGTAATTGTAACATCAAATTATTGTAGTGGATTTATTCATATTTCATAAATCCTCGGATGCATATTTTTTGAAAGTTTACAAACGAAACTTGGTTATTGGATCTTCAAAAAATTGAGTAATTGTAAAGTCAGATTGTTGCAATAAATTTATTCTTATTTCATAAACCTACCTATTCTTTCTTTGCATTTGGTATCAAAGCCAAACGGTCAAGGACTAAAATTTAAGTAAGGAGAAACACTGCAAAAATTTTGTCATTCGGGACTGCGAATTGGCCAGACATCAAATCATCAAGGTACATAATAATTAATATCTTGATTAAATAGGTGGCTGGAATATATTTGGTGGACCTAATATTTCAGGCTATGTCTACGTTTCTTACCGTGTTGTTATGAAAGTTAAATTTCACATTTGAAGGTGAAGTAATTAGCGATATGTGTGCAGGCTAGGTTCAATGGCACTCCTTATTTAGCACCATGTGGTAGCCCCAATAAATATTTATTGTTTCTCTCTCCTGTCATATGCCAAAAATATTAAAATATATATAACTTCAGCCATAAGTTTCTATTTAAATATCGGTGGCATGTTACATGAGAGAGAAACAATAAATAGTTAAATAAGAACTTGTGACTAATATCACGAATCACGAGGCTACTACATGGTGCTAAATAAGGGGTGTCATTAAACCTAGCCCATATAGACACGCACACATATACATATATCGTTGTTTAAATATTTATTGTTTCTCTCTTCTGTCACATGCCACAACTATTTAAATAGAAACTTGGGGCTGATATTAAGATGCTACTACATGGTGTTAAATAAGTGGTGCCATTGAACCTAGCCCTACACACACACACATACACATATAGGAAAACATGAAGAAGAAATATCTTCAACCACAATTTTGAATGAATGACACAAGTTTTAAATTTTAGTTTGAATTACACTGAATGTTATATTAATATAGCATCCGATAAAGGAGAAGCTATATGCACTATGAAAACGAATACTAAATGAACTTAGGAATATATGTGTGTGTAATGCTATAGGAACTTAGTATTATACATGTGTGATGATATATTAATTTGTCATTTCTTTAACTGTGAAAATGAATATTATTTTAGTCCATCTACCGTACATCATCCGATGCTAGTTTAATTTAGCATTCCGTTTATTCGATACTAGTTTAGTATAACATTTTGTTTTATATAATGCTATATTAACACAGTTAAAGAAATCCATTCAATGTATAATATAATATTAAGTACTATATTAATATAATATTCACTGTCATTCGAACTAAATTTTAAAACTTGTATCTTTTAGACTAAAATCGATCTTAGGTTTTTCCTTTAAACAAGTTCCCTCGTACACATAGACACATGTGGGTGTGTTAAATTTACTATGAGATAATAAATGAATATTGAATAGAATATAAAGAAAAAGGTTAAATTAAAATAGGATCTAGATTTTTTCTATATCAAATAAATAACTATTTGGTTATTACATGTAATATGCTAAAGATAGTTTTGATATTGAAAAAAGTTCGCCAAGGGTATATATAATATGCTAAGGGTAATTCGAATATTGAATCAATATGTGTGGAGAGAGAGAGAGAGAGAGTAAGAATAGAGTTGTGTTATTGTTACCTATCTTAGTTGTACCATGGTATGGGAAATAACATATATACCATTTAATCATTATTTGTTCAAACTATGGCTAATTTGGACAAAAAGTAAGATAATACAACTAATGATATATTTTGTAATGGCGGTCGGACTAAGCTCTCTATCTCCAATACGTGGCGCACGTCTATGAATTTATACACACTTATTTTAACAAAAAGAATCCTCAATATTACGTGTCTACCAACCCATATTTATACATTACTTCATCAATTTATTTAGTGACATAAGACTATTTAATTTATTTAGTGACAAGACAACAGTCTCCCCTTTGACTCAAATTCCATTTGAGTAATTTTGAAAGCATTATTTTGTTCGCATGACCTAGTTTGCAAGGCTCTAATGCCACTTGTTATGTAATGGCGGTCGAATCAAGCTTTCTAATAATACGTGTCTACCAACTCATATTTATACATCATTTATTTAATTTATTTCGCGATGTGGGACTATTCTAATTTCATATCGTCGTTCCAATTGACTATTTCCACATGCGAGACAACCATAACATAGTACACGCCTTTTGTATATATGTATGTATGTCTGTGTATGCACACACACTTAACTTCATCTAAAATATCTTATAGTTTGTTGTTGTACTCTAAACTACACTGAATTAATGTAAAATGTAATTTTTAATGGTGGTTAACCATTTCAACTATGTAGCCCTGCACTATATTTTTATAATTTGTATTCATTATGCATGCATATGAAATTTTAATCTATTGTCATTGAATTATAACAATCCATCTGTGCATAATTTAAACTTTTTTATCAATAGATACGTACATGCACACACATATACAGACATACATATTTATATATGCTTTTGTTGACCTTTGAACCAAACTGTATATATATACACGTATAATTCAAACTGTTTCGACCAGAATATCGAGATTTTGGTCATTCTAGTTCAATTTGTTGGAGACCGAAATGAAACTGTTGATGCCAAAAGTGGCCCAACACCCAAATATGATATGTTGTAGGATTAGATCTAATAGAAATACCAAAAAGACGTAGAAAATTAGAAAGACGCAATATTTTTATAGTCGTTCGACAATATTTGACCTACGTCCACATTATATTTTCATCCGTTATTAGTTTTGAGAGAGATTAGAGTCATTAGTACAAGGAATTGACATGTACTTAAGTCTAGAACTAACCAGAGTATTCTCCTAGGTGACTATTGTGAGGGAGAGATTGGAGGTGAAGAAGATCCAATGTCTAAAGCCTTTCTTTAATTGTTATAAGGTTGATATTTATAGGGAAAACTGCTATATAGATCTAAGAGCCCGCATAGTACGAAATCCAGATGCAAGCCCGGAGGTGTACAAGAGAGCACGTGGCCCAATCTCCAAAAGAGACTTCTCAATACCAAGAGAATATTCTCAGTACCGAGAGGTTTGTGTTGGCGCAAACTCTTCCTTCTCTTTTACTTTTCTTTCCTATCTCTGATTCGATGGTTTTTAAAGTCTTTTCCATAAAGGTTGAGTCGTTCCCGACGATTCCCTTGATAACACTTTCATTATCTTACTTTCTTTGCTTTTTCTCATTAATCCTTAGCATTGCTCGTCTATTCTCTGAAAAAAGCACTTGATGATGTTTCTAGAAGTAGTATGTGAAGTACAAGAGGTTTGTAGGGTCCAAGGAGCAACAAATAGCTCTCGCTACACAAAAGTCTTCTCGGTACCGAGAGTTCTTGTTTGCTCCAATGGAATTGCAACATTTTGAGTCCCCTCGTCTAGTTCTTCTAAGTGTGTTTTGAAGTTTGTGAGTCCTTTTGTATTCATCTTGACATTCTAATTCCCATTATAGAATCTGCTTGGTTAAAACCCAAGTTAACACTTGCCCTTCAGAATATGGTTTCATTGAAAACAAAGCATGCTCAGGATCAAGACAAGTTCCGACTCGCTATTTGGTGATTCCAGTTAATCGTTTAGGTACTACTTTAAAGTGTTGCTTTCATCCAGTAGGTGCTCCTTTAACTGTTTTGCATAGGTAATGTATAATTTTTGTGTTAAGGTCAAGATCCGCGCTCTGGAGATCTTTTCATGCCTTAGTTGATGCTCTTTCTTCTGTCGGGCTTTCTGCCAATTTTGGGGTTGAAAATACCTCTCGGTATCGAGAGTGTTGTCTCTGTACTGACTACTTTCAAACTACCGAGTGCTTATAAAAGCCAAAACTTAACAAAAATTACTCCATTTTTTCAATTTTGCCTTTGTCTTGACCCGAGAGCTCCAAACCTCGATTTCTTTAGCTTCTCATGATTGACCGTTCACCGCCTTCAACTACTTGCCACCGCCATCTCCTACTCATCACCCTACAAACTGCCACTGTCATTGCTTTCCAGATCACTGCCGCCTAACCTGAATTGCCACCTTGTATAAAGTTAGTGCTAAGAGCTTTCGACCCTAATCCCTTTCAAGCATTCACCACCGAATCCATGTGTTTTTCATCACATGCCTCAGATCGTCTAAGGTGGGCGTGATTTGATTGGTATGGCGATGGTGATGGTGGTGATGGTGGTGGTTACCATGGATGAGGGTTGGTCAAAGCTAGGGTTTGGACTCGATATAGGGTGAATTTGAATTTATCCTAGGTCATGCTCATGCCGTTCTTGAGATAAGTATAAATTTCCATCTTCGACTAATTCCTTTTAAGGCATGGCTAATCGTGCACAATCGTTCGAATCCCAATAGGATAGTTCAATTCAAGGATGATCGTATTGGATGATTCCATCATAATATTTCTCCTATTCCTGCACTTCTAGTGTCCGTATGAAGAAAAGCTTCCACATCGCTCTGGATGGTGGTTCCGTTATCGATTATCCATCGATAACGAGTAAGATCTGATGCACAGTTCCATTGTATGGTGTGGTTCGTTTTTCTAGCACGAGCGAGCTATCTACACTGGATGGTTCACTAGTCGTGCATAGGACAGGGGACTCATACTTCATAGATTCACACTATCACTTGCCCTGGTCAACGATCGAAATTTGATTGGTTAATACACGTTGACATCCTTTGGATTTTGATCACTTGTCACACGGTTTTGATATTTGAGATAAACATACATGATCATATTGAATGCCAAGTTTTCTTATTCAGAATGCTTCATTGATCATCATGCTTCAAGTCCGGTGAGGGTGCATTTACTCCTCCTGAAGTCGTGTCCGCCACGGCGCAAACTTCTACTTCTGCGCTTCTTGGCTAAAGGCGGATGATAACTGCAGACCTTCAAATGATGGTGTTCTGCTTTAAGAGGTGCCTCCAATAGCACCTAGGTACATCAGTCTTCGAGTTTTGAATGACCTGCCTGATCAAATTCCAACTATCCTCTTTGCGAAAACTACCATCACCACAGAATTCCTGAGTATGACATACGGCTTTCTACTCAGGATGAATGAGCACATCTCCCACCATAGGAATTCATAGCTTGCAACATATATATATATATGTCTTAGTAGTGTTGTATAGGCCTTCAATCCATTTCTTTGCATGGTTACAAGAGCATGGGTTGGCTCTAGCTCAAGTCAACCCGAACGGTTATGCTCTCCTGAGCTCTTTATACATGCTCTTCATGAACCACTTCAACCGGGCTCCCACTTTTCAAGAGCTTACCTGCCTCCTGCATTTCAAGCAAAGGAAGGAGTTTCCTTGTTATATAATCATCGTGGCTTGGTGTAGGTGAAAAATCTCTGGAATTGAGAAGCTCGAATCACAAGTTCCCGAAGAAAGGAACCACAAAATAGACTTGGTTATAGACATCCAAGGAATCGCTCGGATTAACCAGTCATTTTTCAAGTGTTCAGAGCAAACAATCCCATGAACTAAGGGGCACATACACACCGACACTCAACCAAAGTAGCAAATACTTCACAGTTTTGTTAAATCCAAACAAAGAATTTTGAAATTAATTATGGGGCTAAATAAAATAGTGATGAATAAAACTGGCATAAGTGCACGAAACATATATCAGTAGATAAAATAAACTACAATAAAAATTTCAAAAGTTTTATTACTTATGATGTTTTTGATGTACAACAACAAATAGCGGGGGCCATGCCCGCACAATATCAGCCAAGAACTGAAAAATACAAACACCACCGTGGAAACAACAAGCAGAAATGCTAAGTGCAGGCTATGCACTTTTTACAAAAAGTAATCAAAAAACAAAAGGAGCAAAAAGAACAAGGCTTCTTCTCACCGCTTCCCCAATCGCCTTTCCCACCTTTGATCGACAACTTCTCAGGTTTGTCCCCACATGGGGAAATCTCACTCTCCGAAACATGGCCACTAGCGGACCCTTCTTTGCCTTTACGCTTGCGAGGTCCATGAGAACTCTTTGATGATCGCTTTTTTCTCAACCTTCTCCTTCTTCACTGCTATTATATGTTGCTCGGTCATCGACTGCTTGGCCTCTGCTTTGTTTGGTTGAATAGCCTAACATGCATGCTCTTGTGTATCAGTAGCCGCCAAGCCTTCCACTTGAGATACAAAGGGGTCATCCAAACCATGCAGCCCTACAATTTGCTCGGATTGCGAACCGGGCTGCGAGCCAGATGCTGAAATGACGGTCCATGTAGTTAGAATGGCAGCAGATCCAACATCGGGATGAGGAGGCAACTCAGCAGAAAGAGAAGGTTGATCTACAATGTCAAAATAAAGGGATGTTATCTCAGCAATTTCATCAGGCATGAATTGAAAGTCTTCAAGCACGGGAAAGATAAGAAAACTACCTGTCGTGGGGGTTTGTTCATGCGTAACAACTTCGAAGCCTTTTCTGTTACCCTCCTTTGATAGCTGCGCGATTATAGGAGAAGGAGAAGTAGAAACGACCCCTTCATCAGCATGAAGATGCAAAGATGGCCCGCCCAGGCCTGAAGGAAAATGCTCAGTAACAATCTTAAAGAAAGTCGTGACATCGATGGTTTCACGTTCCCTTTCCAGCCTCAAGATTTTCTGGCTTTCCACTAAAGCCAGGCGGGATTCTTCATTCAAGTATGCCTGAACCAACTCCTCTTCGGTGTAACCATTGCCCATGTCTTGAAATTGGGCTAGAAACTCTTCCCAGACTGCAGCAAGTATGCGAGGGAATAGTGGGCCCAAGTAACCGAGGCTCCCCTTATGTAGCACGGAATTAACGTAGAAGCCTAAAATAGTAGCATCCAAGCCTTTCATCTTTTTCGCGAAGATGTCTTGAAGTTCTGAAAAGCTAGCTTCCGTGCTAACCTTCTCTACCACCAGCAGATTTTTCTCTGTGTTCAGAGTCGAAATTTACTCATAAAGAGAGGCAATTTCTTGGGTCTGTTCGGCGATGGTTTTCTTCTCCATCTCGACCATTGTCTCGCTTATCCTTAATTTTTATTTTAAGGCTACCTCGTTAGTGTGGCACTTCTTTATTTTGTCTGTAAAGATGAGTGCGGCGCGGTCGGTGGACTCCTTCAGCTCCTTAAACAAAGGAGCACTTTTACTTTCTCTCTTGAGGGAATCATCCCTCTCCTTCTTCAGCTTGTCAATCTCCGCGTCATGATATGCAAGCTGATTTTCGTACTCATCCTTTTCAGACTCGAATGAGAGAATTTGTTGGTCATCGTATTAATTAACAGTGGAAAGCTGCATGCACAGTTTTTCCCACCCCTCGGCTTGCTCCAAACCGCTCTGAATTGCATGGAGATGGGGTGAATAAGACTCTGCACGGACTAATTTTAAATTAGGCTTATCAAAAACAACCTCCCTTAAGAAAAAGTTGAGGAATGTAACCTACGGGTGTGGGAACTAGCGGGGAGTATGTAAGGAGCATGCCTAGAAACTGGGAGAGAGGCGATCATAGCAGCATGAGTGGAGGAGGTCATGACACCCGAAGTAGAAACGGTTATTCTAGTAGAAGCAGGAAGCTATGAAGCGGGTTCCTACCCTTGTTTTTTCCAGCCTCTTTGATAAATCTTCCTACTTAATCGGGCTCTTCCTCTTCGCATAGGCACTTCCTCTATCACGGTCTTGATCCTTATCAGCATGGTGGCGCTCTTCCACCTCCCTGTCCTTCCTTTTCTTCCTTTCCTCATGAGTCTTCCAAGAAGCGTGATACCTGGAATAGTGTCTTTGTGAATGTTGAGACTCCAGTACTCAATCAAGATCACTGTAAAAGCCATGAGACATGATTCCTGCAGTAAATGATGTAACGGCTTTAGGAAAGAAGCATTTGATAGACTAAAATAACCTAGAAAATAATAATAAGAACCACTATAAAAATCTCTTGTCTCATTACTTTTTCTGCAATTTACTATTGCTTTTCCAATTTTATTTGCCTTGATAAAAAGGGCTGATGCTTTCACACTGAATTCAGGTTATTGATCCATTTTTAAGGTTAATAATAAATAAGAACATCATGTTCACAGATTATATAAAAAACCAAAATAATAAAGTTTATACATCTCAAATCTCTAAATAAACTCTAAAACCATCCCTAAAGTAATACAAGTACTGGTATAGCTCCAAAGTATCGCACAGTGGAATATAAGCGATAGTAAGCTCTAAATATAGATATATGAAAATGCAGCCTCCTGCTCGTACTACGTACAGCTCCATGCGCTATCCAGACTTGTTATCCCTAATCTACTCATTTAAGAGTATCTGAGATAATAAAAAGTAAAGCATTAAACATCAGGTTAGAAAAAGTCTAGTTTGAGCGATACATCATCTTAAAAATACTGTAAAAATCATATATGATAAATATGGACATATGGTAGAAAAACCATACCTCACATGTCCTTGCATCCAAAGAGTTAGCACATAACAATCGATATATGCGAATCTACTATCATAGCCATATAAGTGTACTATAGTCGAAGTACAATGTCCAGTGTCTTGGTATAAGGTCGAAAATATCTACATCATGTAACACCCTAGAATGATAAACAACAATGGCAAACATAGCATGCACCAAACAATTCTCACCATCACTCATGTGCATTGGATGTATGATAATTTGTATGGAACAATCGTAGACCAGGGACTCAATTGAAATCTTGGCTTCATTGGTGCATGAATCCATGCCACTTCGTAAGGCTAGGAACTAGGCTCACAATTGCAAAACCCAAGGTAATCTACTATCGCAAGATCCGGATACGATCCCAATTCCAGGTCGGAGCTACCCACATACCCCTTCTTTACAAGCACACTAGAAACCTTAGAGTTATAACGATCCCTTTGCACGTGTCTCTATAACGGAACTCAATCGTTATTTCATCCTGGATATCTTCACGGTAGAACACAGTCGCAAATTCTACTCGCAAGCCCCGATCATTGAACTTGCCCTTGTTGATCACTCTCATGGCTCACATCGTTAAGTCATCATCTTCGAAACACCTCTAGATGTCCATCGTAAGTCGTAGAGCCATCATACTAAGGTTTTGAAGTCGTCGTCATCATCATCGATGTCTTCATCTCAAAGCGTTACGCCACCCCTTCACTAATCGCCATATGAGATCCAAGGTCATCCCGAGTCATTTGGAATTGCCTACTTCACTTCACATCACCTCCCAAGAACCCTAGAACACACCGTGAAGAGTTCCCTATAGTATCGCTGCGCCATGATGAAAATCCTCCAACCTCCACTCTTTGTTCGGTTGTAACCAAGCCAATCCTGAAGCGACACTCCCCATGACTCAAAGCAACCCAAAAAGCCAAACAGCAAACCTTGTTCGGTAAGCACCATTCCCAGACCACCATCATTGGACCGAAATCTCATTCGGCACTCCCTACAACCAAACACAAATACTACCTGACAGGATTTTATATTTGGTCTCCCATCATCGAACCAAGCAGCCACAGGATAGGATTTCCTATCCGGTCATCCACTACCGAACCAAGTGGTTACCGGATAGGATTTCTTGTCTGGTCTTCCCTCATCGAACTAATTAACTACCGAACAAGATTATCTATTCAGTCTTCCTTTGCCGAACGAAGCCAACCAACGGACCATCTCCATGCTGGACCAGCCTCCACCAAACCAAAATACTATAGTATCTCCACTTTCCAATTTCAAACCAATTTCACCGCTATGCTACATTCTTCAACCCTTGTGCATTCTATATGCAACGATACGACTCTCAACAACCTTAAGTAAAAATCCGTCGAAGCTTAGTCTCATAGTTCCTAATTCTAAGTCGCTTTGATAAGCGTTTCAAACATACAAGCAAACACCATACATGTATCAAACAACATTTAAACATGAAAATATACAATAATTCATGGCAAATCATCCTATAATATGTCTCTAACATAGCCTAGCACCCAACAAGGCAACCTTACATCAAATCAACATGATTAGAATACTGTAAACTATTTTAAATTCGTTTTTACTTCAGATTTCACTTTATAAAAGTCCTAAAACAAGATTTTGACTTTAAAAATGAGTTTCAAATATGTCAAAACATACATATAAATATATAGTACTATGAGAGATGATAAATCACTCAACAAAACCTCCAAAATTCAAGTTTTGCACGTAAATCCACAAATGAACAACAAAGATGTAATTTTCCCTCCAAAAATATAGAATTGAAGATCTCCAATGAACCCCTTGCCAATCTACTCTTAATCTATGATTTAGACTTGATTTGAAGGAGAAAGAGAAGGTTTTGGGTGGAAAATTAGTTAATAGGATCTTAGATTTATTTGAGAAGCGGTAAAAGTGACTTGGGGATGACGGTTCAGCCTATTATAGCCTCCAAACCCAAAATGGGTTAGTGTGCTTTCCCCAAAATCTCACTAATTACCCATTAACATGTTCAAAGAACTTCCAAACTTCAAACAAACATATCTCCAAACCAAAAAGTCCAAATCACTATTATGATCACTCTACAGAAAGGGAAACCATCATATATTTCCAATGGAAGTATTATTGGATGCTAATTTGACTTCTATCAAAAGTTATAGCCGTTAAATATTTTCATGGGTAAAATCATCCATAAAAATTATAAATATAGGCATTTTCCAGAGTTATAGAGTTAGACGACCTCATATGAATTTAAAAATAATATTTGATGATCCTTCGATACGTAAAATATGGGTCGTTACAATAGACTTATAAAACACTTCTTGTATCTTTGTCTTTAAAGCACTTGTGTTTCATTTATCTTGAGTCAAGCATATGTTTCATTTACTTGATTCCATTCTCCATATATATATATATATATATATATATATCTTTCATTTGCTTGCTTTCATTCATTGATTATCTTGTTTCTATATAATATCTTTATTGTATATTTGAAAATTTCTACGCAAGGATACAAGTTAGTTATAATATTTATATGGTTGTTGTCATCAATATAAATACATAGGGTATCAATAGGAAGATCGTCATCAATGATGGTCTGACTCCCACCACTATATCAAATCACGACGACTTCGACCTAACCGATACGAGTGCACAATCATCCGAGATGGTATCACATATCCGACGTTGAGAATCAGTATTGAAAATTGATGACCTAGAGATTAGGATTTTCTAAATTTGACGTCGATCGATGAACTAAGGTATAAGGAACATCCTCGTAGCATTGGGAGTTCACCTATGTTGGCCTCTTCATCTCCGACGATCTATGACGTCCTAGAATAAGCGATAAAGATAGAAAGTTATAACGGCTAAGGTTGTGGAATTTTGTAAATAAGCCCTTGTGTTTCTAAATTAACATTTGAGTAATAAAATTTATTATTTGTGCATAAATATTTATAATTTATAAGCCTTATAACTTTTATATACAAACTCCATTTTATGCGGAACTTATGCCACTGGGTTCGTATTAAAGATTTTAAAAGTTTGTAAATTATTCAACTATATAAGAAATACTTGTACATGACATTGTAAATTAGCCTTAATATATTTAGTAGATAATATATTAGGACATTATTTATTATTTGATATATTTGGCGTTCAATTCGAAAACAAATTCTTGTTATATACATGTATGTGTATGTGTTATATTTCACATGTAATTCATTAAATATTATATTTAAACAAATCATGTTGAATATTATATTGAATAAATGTTGTCAAATTGATAATAAAATAATTTATTTTAATACGAACAAGTAATGAAATTATATTAGTAAATTTCACATTTACATAAATATTATTCATATTGATAATAACATATCTTAAAACTCGAATCAAATTCAAACGTTAGATTTCGGTTAGTCGTGCCTTAACTAATCAATAAGCCAAAGAATAAAATGAAGAAAGAAGGGGTAATAAGATGAGGGAAAAATAGGAATAAACTAAGTTCTTATACGTTAAACCCTTATTCCAATTTCATTTACAATATTCACAAACAAAAACTAAACATAGAGTTTGGCCGGCCACCATTAGAAGAAAACAAGAGGAAGATATGCAAGGGTTCGAGTAGGAAGCTTAATCAAATCAATTCAAGAGCAAATCTCAACCTTCTTAACAATCAAGCTAAGGTGAATAATATATTACGTCTCCTTTTCATTGTTTTCGGTTTCTAGATGAGATCTGAATTTATTTTACAAGAAAAATGTCATGTTTTGATTGTTTAAATGGATATATATGCTTGTTGATGATTTATGTTGTTTTATATAGATTTTATGATAAGAATTGATTTGAAAAACCTATTAAATGACATCCAAATGGCTTGCATTCTTGATGTAAGGCCAGAAACGTTGTTTTAGAGATGGGCTTCAAGTTTTATAATTTTCTAAGTTGTTGTGGATCTATTCTGAATTTTCTAGTAAAGAAAATGGTTAAATTAGGTTTAAATTATTTTTGGCTATTATATATTAGCTTTGGGTCAGAAAATTAAGTATGTTAGAAAAAATATTATAAGTGATTTATGAGAATTTTTGGAGAATTTCTCTACGTATTTTATTAAAGAAATAAAATTATTTATGGTATGGGACTTAAATGTTTTATATGTTTATAAAAGGAGAAGGGGCAATTTGTTAAATGTTTTAAAATTGTTAATTACTGAATTCGACAGCACTTTTAAAAAAAGGTTTTATAAAAGAGTTGACAACCAATTATATGTTGACAAATAAGGCAAGTTAGTTGGAAAGATATTACTTTAAAAGGTTATAAAAATTAGTTTTGTAAAAGATACTGCTTTGCTACTTATTGCAGCCACCTTTCGACACCATACATCCGCCCCTAACCAAGTCGAAACCAATACACATGGTATCATTGCCTTGGTACGTAGTGGATTGGAGTTAAGCGGAAGGTATAGAGTCGAAACACGCTTTCGAAGGGGTAGAAGTAGCTCTTATAAACTTGGAACTATTTAGATTACAAATGAGGCTTTCGAAAGGGGTTGGAGATTGCTTTCGACTTAACCAACTAGCATCTGTTTATATAAAGAAAGGACTCTCGAATGGGTTGCCGCCTTTTGTTTTTAAAATAAGCTTTCGGAGGGGCCGAAACCCCCGCTGCTATTCAACCCTTCGAACCAATGCTTTCGAAAAGGTGCTTTTGCCTTTAAACTTGGAAGCCGCTTCTCCATGCTTTTGAAAGGGTTGGTTTCGAAACCATCCACTTTCTTTTACTTAGGAATAATGCTTTCGAAAGCAATGCTTTTGCCCCATTTCTTTTAAGACCCTTAGTAATATTGAAAGTTAAACCCAAAGGTTTCGAAATGAATGGTTTTATGGTTTCGAAGCTATGTTCCACAAACTTTTACTTAAACCCAATGCTTTTGAAAGGTTTTTTTTAAGTAAGGGACTTTAATGCTTTCGAAAGATATATAATGAAGGTTTCGAAGGGTAGATTCCCCAATGTTTTAGAAAGGTCTACTTTTAGATTTGAATGGAAGGTTTTCAATGCTTTCGAAGGGCAAGTTTAAAGTGTTTTGAAAAGAGGACGTCTAAGGTTTTATAAAGCTTTTGAAGGGATACCTTCAATGATTTCAAAAGGTCTAATTTTAAAAGTTTCGAAAGGTATGTTTTGGCCTTTTGGCCTAGTGTTTCAAGGTAAAGTAGTTAACCTATTTTGAAAGGGGTACTTTCAATGAATTCGAAAGGACTGTTTAAAGTTTTTGAACAAGGGTTTCGAATGTGATATCTTGGATTTAAAACTTAATGTTTTCTAAGTTAAAGAAGGGCTTTAACTTCTTTAAGGGAATATACAACCTTATTAATTTAGGTTTTCATTAATATTGTTTTGTGTAAATCATATATCATGGCAAAGATATTTAAGTAAAGAAAAGAGTATATTTTCCTTGTTTAAGTATTATTTAAAGGGTTAAATCAATTTTAAAGAAATGTTTTCAAAGAAAATTTAATGGGTAGTTAACCCTAAGTAAATGACTCAGATATTAGAATACCAGATGGGATTGGTATAGGGTCGTGCCCTATACTTTAGCTAGTAGCCCCTAGCTATTATAATTCCAAATTTCCAGTATGTAGGGCTTTGTCACAGGTAAGATGATGTTACACACAGAAAGGAATATATAGAGAAAGATAGGTTGTTGGCGAGCCCGCAAAACCATTAGGATCAGTTAACCCTGGGAGAAGTAAGTTAAGGACATACCCTGCAGAAGTGTGTCTAATAGAAGTTAGATTATTTATTTTGTCTGGTAGCCCCGAGTTAGCCAATGGTTAGTAATTAGCCAAACAAAACTATATTGTTCGGACAGATAGTCCACTAATTACCTGGTTTATGTGAATATATGATATTGCTATTATTGCTTTAATCAGTATTGATTGTGGGTTTCTGATTTGCAAAAGATATGTTTTAAAAAGGGATATTAGTAAGGGGAAACCCGTTCTGCTAAGCGGCATGGTCTCACTTCATATCAGCAAATCGAGATGTAATAGTATTATTCACACTAGGGTTATGTCTGACTCGAAGTTTATGTTTTCCCCTTAAACTCTTGGGTGCTCAAAATTAATTTGAGTAGATTGGGAGTTAAAGTTATACAGGTTTAGTGGGTGGATGAATACGCTTCCAGAGACGAGCAGGAGGCAAAAGTTAGCTATTTAGGAGTAATTAGTTTTATTTCCGCTGTGATGTATTAAGACTGATGTGTTTATTGAGCACTCTAATCATCCAAGGTGGCACCTTCATATGTCGCTCTTAGCGTAAATTGTAATAATTATATTTGATCGAAACATGGGAATCGTTTGGTATTGTATAATGGAATATGAAACGACATGGATTAAAATGTAATGTGAAAATTTGTTTTTGTAATCTGTGATTTTGTTTCATATTCATGTGCTTCTAATATTATGGATACCATTAACATTTCCATATTTTGTCATCAGAAGTTAATACTATAGATGACTGCAACATCTGTAGCGCTTAGCTTCGTGCCTCAAGATATGGGATGTTACAACAACCTAACCTTTGTCAAAAGAATATTTACATTAGTTTCTTTCTCTCCACCCTGGGTCGACTTAGTGAGCAAGAGATTTTGTCTCCTTCTTCCTGCTTGCTTCAATTCCTATAGTAATAACAAGTTGTAGGTTTTAGTTTGTGATGTCTTTCTGTTTTTCTGAATTTGATATGAGACTGAAAGTGGAAAGTGGAGCTTTGTAGTGAGATTATTTGTCTGTGTGGATCTGTTCTGCATCTTTCTTCCATTTTATCTGGCCATACTTAGAGAAAGCAGTGCCGCTATTGTTTTGTGATTTTTAGCATCTAAACCTAACTGAAGTGTGTAATTATTGTTTGTTGTGAGTAACTTCTTTTGTTGAGTTGGTTTGGGGTGAGAGTGGTTTGGGTCTTTATGGTTATTACCTGACCTGTTCCTTGTTGGCTATTATTTGTTTTGGGCCAATTTTTTTTGTCTCGTTTTGGCTTGTTTTTGGCCAGTTTTAACTAGACTTTGTACATATTTTTTTCATTGGCTATTGTTAAATTTGGATGATTTAAATCTATTCTAAATATTAAAAGAGAGAAGATATTAATTAATTCTCGTAATCAATCAAATATGGGAAATAAATAGAAAGATAATCAATTAATGTCAAAAGATATATTAATTGATTTAAGGAATCAATCAAATAAGGATATACATGGAAACTAATACCAATACGCTAGATTTGTGTTGAAAACAAATCAAGTAAATCTGAAAAGATTTCATCCTTATCTCTAAGGTAGTCTTCATTCTTTGACCTACATATATGAAGACATTTGTTCATCTTTTCAACACAAGACAACAAGACGTTCTCCAAAAAATATATTCAATAAGATCCTATTTCTGTATCCATTATAGGGTGAGAAATTATATTGAGTGATTTATATTCTTCTCATATCGTACTCCCTCTTGAAGTGAAGAAGAATAAAGGTCGTTGGGTTCGAGAACGTAGGCATAGCTAAACCTCATTATATCGATGTGCTCTTTCCTTTCTGTCTTTTATTTATAATTTGCACTCTTTGATTTTCTTTTTATTCTCTTTGTTGGAATGGAATTATTGAGATTGTCCACAGACTAGATTATTGGGTGCTCTGCTTTCACTGGCCAGATTTCTGATTTTTCACTACAGTTTGGTATTAGAGCTTGTTGTTCTATTTGAGGACTATTTCAGCTATGTCTAATTCTACAAAGAGTAGCACAGGTAGAAGCTCTACAAATTATGGGTTAGCTAGATTTGATGGAAACAGAGATTTTGGCACATGGAAGATGAAGTTGGAAGTGGTATAGAAGAAAGAGAGGACTTTTAAGGTTGTCTCAGATCCAGAGAAACTGAAGAAATTAGCACCTGAAGAGATTAAGGAATTGGAGGAGGATGCTCTTACTACCATCCGGCTTAGCCTTTCTAATGAAGTACTTAGAGAGTTTTCTCATGTGAAAACTGCTAATGAATTATGAGATGCTCTTCAGAAAAAGTTCTATGACAAGTCTATCACCAACCGCATCATCCTACAATGACAACTTTACTCGTTTAAGATATAGCCTAGAACCGATGTATTAGCTCATGTGGATGCCCTAAACACACTTGTTATGAATCTTCGAGCAGCTAAAGTAAAAATTGAGGATGAAGCACAAGCTATCATTCTTTTATGTTCTTTGCCTGTGAAGTATAACACTTTTGTTAACTCTATGATTTATGTATGCTCTTCTATTTGCTTGGAGGATGTGAAGACAAATTTGCATAACGAGATGTTAAGGGGAAAGTTAGCAAACATGAGCATGGAGAATGATTCCGAAGGCCATATTGCGCAAAGGGGAAGAAGTAAGAGTATACCCAAATATGGTGGAGATAGAGCCAAGTCAAGATCACAGTCAAAGGGAGCTCTAATGGGAGTTTGTCATTATTGTAGAAGCCTTGGACGTTATATTGCAAATTACCCCAAGTTGGAGAATAAAAACAAAGCCATTGCCTAAAAGGCTTTAGCTTCTACAGCAGACGCATCAGATTTAAAGAGTGATCCAGGCATTTTTATAGCTTCTGCCTCTTTTATGAACATTGCTATATGGATTATTGACTTCAGAGCATCCTATCATATGACACCTAATAGACACTCTTTTTTCACTTATCATCAGCTTGATGGAGGTTAGGTTCTCATAGGAAATAATGCTACTTGTTGCATGATTGGTATTGGAACGATGAAGATCATGAAGTTTGATGGTGTTATTAATTCTTTAGGTGATGTCATGCATATGCTTAATTTGAGGTGTAGTTTCATCTCCGTCAGAGCATTGTGCAATCTTGTCTTAAAGTGTGTAACAGAAAAATATTCATTGAAAACTACAAATGGCTCACTAATAGTGATGAAATGGGTAAAAACTAGAAATCTATATTCGCTAAAGGGTACTACCGTTGTTGCAGAGTCTTCTTCGGTTGTTGATTCTATTGATTCTGATTCTACCAGGTTTTGGCATTTTCATATGGGACAATTGGAAAGTGCGGTTTGAAAGTGTTAGAAAGCGAGGTTTGTTTGACGGTATTTAACATTCAAAACTTAGCTTTTGTGAGGGATGCATACTGTAATGACCTGCAAACCGGAAGATTCAAGCTAACAATAACCACGCATGTCCAACCAAAATGGAAGGGAAAGACAGATAGTTATGGGAAAGAAAGAAGAAAGAAGAAAGAAAAAGAGAAAAGAAGAAGAAGAGAAAGAGAAACTAAAACAACACACAATCTCACAATCGCAGCAGAACGACATATAATATAATATCAATGAACTTTACAAAAGAGAAACTGTATTATACATACATCCATCAGTGTACAACAACAAATCACTAATCATCAGCCTGGACAGTTATAACAACCCGTCCTCACAATTGCTAATAATTTAAACAATAATGTAGCGGAAAACAAACATATATGTGAATACGACCTGAAGACCTCTAGCTCGCTTGTTGAAGCTCCAAAGCATCCAAATCTAAATCTGTAAATATGCTCGGTCTGACCCGAGCCTTTAAAGGGAAGAATGCCCGGATCAGTCTGGTAAACCAGCATGAGAAAACACATCTCAACTGAATTTTAAAGTTATAAAAACTTTTTTTTATCAAAACAAAAGTATCTCTTAACACCACGCTGCATATAAACACAGACGAGTTTTTACCTTACGATAACTAAAACATTTCATATCAAATTCTGCTACAAGTGTCTAGTATAAAGATAATATTAAAATAGCCAAAATTGTTACATTGGTTAAATTTGACGGCATAATAGGTTTACAAACAAAATGGCAGACACGTATTGGAGAATGGATTTCCATACAATGGCAGGTAAGGGACTACTTTCTGTATAGTAATCTCTAGAGGAATGTACCGAGGATACACAAACAATCCTCCGCATTTAGCAAGACCAGTCTGTCCCTATTTGGCACTCAGACATGGCTTGGATAGAAACCTATTATGTCATCACCGCGGTCATTACCGACCTATTCGAGATGTCTCGTAGCATACACCACATACCTGAAATATAGAGGGTTATCCAGAAAGATGATGATCATACTCTAATTGTTGCGAACCATATAGCCTTACGGCGTACCCTTTTAAGCCTTTCCCAGGTGATGAGGCTTAAGGTAACGTTTACCTTTCACATAGCACATTCTACTTGAATGCCACATTGTCATTTACATAATCATACAACTGAGTTCTACAAACATATAACTCCTGAGCTCGTACGTCTCATGAAAGGGTGTTAAGCTAAGAGAAGTTTCCTTCTCCGCTACCAAACAGATCATACGTTTATAGAGATCAATAAATGCAATTAGAAATGCAACGTCAAACATTCATCCATACAAGTTGTCCAGGAACAGGACAAACCGAAGGCACTCTCCTGCCACATCCTATCGGAAATAACCCCTAGGATTAGTAGCAAGAAGTCCTCGCATATCATAGAATTTCATAATGAAGCACTGCCGCCACCATATATATATATAATATGCATCGCGGTTCTAATGGCAAGTAGCCTACATCATGAAGATCTCTGTCTTCAAAAATCATCATCATAAACTTGCACTTTTGAATGCATATATTGGTCCAAAGTGGTTCTCGGATCAATCCGACCCCGGTCTCTTCGGACAAACAATGATAAAGAAGCCCTCAACCTCATATGGAAACCAAGTCTCTTAGATTTATCATGTTTCCAACTCTTAACTTGCTATCCTTCGGCCAAGAAGGAAGCCCGATAGATTGGAGTACCATAGACACTCTGCACTTCTCAAATCAACATTCTTAATCCAAACGATATTCAAGCCAACCCAGTCGGCTTCATGCTAAGTGCATGACTAATCTGTTCCCACATTAAGTCAAGGAATCAAAAACTTCTATTTATAAAATCTCATTATTTATAAAGTTCTATTTATAAATTCATTTCTTTTTCTAAATCTCATTTATCATTAAAATCCATTTATAAATCCTTTTCTTTATAAGTCTAATTTATTTATAAAATCCATTTCTAATATTTATAAAAACTCCGTTTATAAATATATTACTTTATTTACAAAATATCACTTTTATAAATCATTCATATAAACCATTCAAAAATCTTTATTTAAAGTATTTCATAAAACAATAATTTTATAACATCAAAAATCATAACTTTTTATAACAATTTCATTCCTTTTTATGATTTAAAAATTATTAAAACGTATATATTTCCAATATCACTTTAAAATCATTTCAATTCAAAATCACTATTTTATAGTATTTCAAAATACTAAAAATATGGCCCAGTGCTACTATAGCACTAGATAAGCATAAACATATCCATGTCATCAAATATGGAATCCAACACATCATATATCAAAATATAGGAAAAGTAAAATCAACGGTGTGAGGAATCCTATTGGATCCCTCCAACCTGTACCCCGCATCACATATAATATATAGTCAAATAATATAAATCAACCGCTGACGATGATTTTCCCCTCCACGATGATTTTTAGCTTGTTTTTGAAATTTTAATGGCGTCTCTTTCGTCTTCCTTTTCTTCGTCTTCTTTCTCTTCTGACTCTGCCTCGTTTCCTCCTCTCCTTTCCTCCTCTTCATCTACTTCTTCCTCTTCATCAGCTCTCAATCTTTCTTCATCTTCTTCAATCCCTTCATCAGCTCTTCATCTTTCTTCTGCATCTTGTCAGTCTGAATCTTTGGTATCTTCTATCAAGAAGGTTTCTTCTTCTGTTAATTCAAATTGGTCCTCTTTATTCAAATCTTTACCTCGTAATGCTGGTTCTTATAAGCCTATTCAATTTGATATATCTCGGGATAAATCTCCGATTGTTTTACCGGATCTTGTTAGGGAGGAGGGATTGAAGTACTGGGAAAATCATTTGGTTGGTTTCTTTTTGGATGGTACGCTTTCTTTCTTGACTGTTGTTAATTTTTTGAAAAGATATTGGAAGCTTAAAGGTGAAGTTGATTTCAAATCTGATGGGTTTAATTTCTATTTCAATTTTTCCAATCAAGAAGATAAGGATTATGTTCTTAACTCGGATCCTATTTTTATAAGGGGAAGAATGTTCATAATTACTAAATGGGATCCATCTTTTTGTATTTCTCAAGCTCAAATTAAGAAAGTGCCTGTGTGGATTCATTTTCATAGGATTCCTATTATACTTTGGACTTTGATAGGGATTAATTGGTTGGCTTGTCATGTTGGTAGGCTAATCTGTTTTGATAATAGTACTGAAAAGTTGCAGAGATTTAAGTATGCAAAGGCGTTAGTGGAGATCTCACCTAACTTTGAATTACTAGATTCTATTCCTATTCCTCAATTGGGAAATAACTGTCCTGATGTTCAACTGTCATATGATTGGAGACCTAAAATCTGTACACATTGTAAAATCTTTGGTCACGATACTGTTAGTTGTGAGTTTGTTAATAAGGATGAAGATATTGATGTAAATAAGGTGCATGTTTTGGTGGAGAATGTAGATAAAAATCAGAGTGATCATGATATTGATAATACAAATTTAAGTAAACAGGGCTGGAAAAATGTAAATAGGAGGAATAAAGGAGTATGGAAAAGGAAGCAATCTGTGGTTATAGAAAAGATTCAATCAATTGATGATCCTATTGGAAGCATGGAAAATGAAAAAAGAAAAGAAACTGAAGCACATAACCCAAATAGTTCTTGCTCAACTGTAACTTCTAACTCATTTTCAGTTTTATCAAACTTTTCTCTTGATAAATCTAGGGATAGTATTTGTAGTGATGCTAATCCATCGGTTACATCTCCTTCTGGTGAAAATATCTCCAATTCTTCAATTGAGTCTGCTGCCAATGTTGTAACCTTTGATCTCTCTAATAACTCTACCTCTGTTTCATCCTCATGTAGTTCACAATTTAGTACTCGGTCTCCATCCATTTTTGGTTCCAGTTCATCCTCACCTTATCTGCATTTGTCTCCTCCTAATCATATTATACTTCCTCCTTCTTCTATTTCAAGTGAATATACTGAAGTCATGACTAATACTGGTATTATCAATACTCTCAAAACTGGTGACCTGAATAAAGGAAAAGAGTTTAAACCCCAAGAGGTTCTTCCTTTATCCTCATCAAAAAATAACTCTCACACAAGACATACAAGGAAGAATCCTTCACCTTTGTTACCACCACTTCCTATTAAATGAATAATATTGCATTTTGGAATATAAGGGGGGCTAATTCACCCTTTAAACAGATTGAGATTAAGAACCTTATAAAGGATAAGGATATACATTTGATGTGTATTTCTGAAACTAAGCTTGATATTCAAACTACCCTCAAGGCTACTCACTTGATATCTCCCTCTTGGTTACATGATCATAACTTTGTTGAGTCTAACTATGGTAGACTGTTAACTTTATGGAACCTTCAATTTTTCAAGCTTTCCAGAATTAGTGCCTCTGATCAATACATTCACTATAATTGTATTCATTTACCCTCAAATTTGAATTTCCATCTAACCTCAGTTTATGCTCATAATACTTTATCTTTGAGACAGGTCTTTTTGGATCAACTTCCATCTTTAAATTCTCCTTCTATTCCTTGGCTTATAGGTGGTGATTTTAATTGTATGTTTGCATGTAATCAAAAATATGGTGGTTGTCCTTTATCTCTTAAGGATATTTCTCCTTTTAACAGTGCTATAAATCAATCTAACCTAATTTCTGTTAAATACTTTGGAACAGATTTTACTTGGTCTAACTGTAATAGGAGTGGAAATGCAACTCTTTGTAAACTTGATCATATCTTCATAAATCTTTCTTTTCTTCAATCTTGGCCGAAATCATTTTATCAAATACTACAGCCTTCTCTTTCTGATCACTGTCCATTAATTTTTCATTGGGGAGTTGATGATTTTTGTGGAGGGAAACACTCTTTTAAATTCTTTAATTTTTGGACTAAGCAGGTGGATTTTCATGTTATTCTGAAATAGGTTTGGACTATGCAATTTGGGAAGGACCCTCTAGCAAATATTATTCTCAAGATGAAAGCACTTAAATTTCACCTAAAGGTTTGGTCTCCAGCTAATTTTGGTAAGAAATCTAAACCTTCTATTCAGATTAGGAATGAGCTTATTAGGATACAGGAAGTTTTGAGTGCTAGGCCTTTTGATTCTTTTTTACAACATGTTGAATTGCAATTAAAGAATGATCTTGAACAAGTTATTGAAAGGGAAGTGTCTTCACTCAAACAGAAAATTCATTTGAAAATGGAGAAAGAGGCAAATAGGAATACTAAGTATTTCCATAACTTTCTTAAAGTTAAGAGAAATCGAGAATGCATTTTTCAGATTAAGGATATGAATGGTAATTTGGTGAACTCTTTTGATGGTATTAATGAGGCTTTTGTTCAATATTTTACATCTATCTTAGCTCCATCCAAATCTTTCATTCCTGATATAAAAACTCTTTTTGATATTACACTTCCTACTTTGTCACACTCTCAGTCAAATTCTTTGATATGTGAAATATCTGCTGATGAAATCAGAACTGCAGTTTTTAGCTTGGATAGTAATAGTTGTGGAGGCCCAGATGGTTATAATGCACATTTCATACAGCAGAGTTGGAATGTAATTGGTATTGATATTGTTAAAGCTCTACAATACTTTTTTCTTCATAACAAGCTTCTTGTTGGGCTATCTGCTACTGCCATTACTTTAATTCCCAAGATTGTTAATCCAACATATGTTTCTGATTTTAGGCCAATCTCGTGTTGTAATATCATTTATAAGATCATCTCAATGATTTTAGCTAATAGAGTACAATTAGTCTTGCCATCCATCATCTCTAATAATCAAGCTGCATATATTAATGGCAGATCAATTAGTGATAACATTCTACTGACTCAAGAATTATTGTTTGGTTATGAGAGGAAAAACATTTCACTAAGATGCATGTTAAAGCTGGATATTAAGAAGGCATTTGACTCTGTTGATTGGAATTCTATTTTAGCTATTATGTCTAGAATGAATTTTCCAAAACCATTTTTAGCTTGGATTTATACATGTATATCATCACCTACGTATTCTATTTCGAGGGAGGGTGGATTGTATGGATATTTTAAAGGTGAACAAGGTGTTAGGCAAGGTGATCCTATCTCAGCATACTTGTTCATAATTGTTATAGAGCTTCTAAATTCTATTCTGATGGATCTTGTTGTTAAAAAAGCCCTTCAGCTACATCCCAAATGTAAACAACCACTAATCACTCATCTTCTCTTTGCTGATGATTTGATCATTTTTACAAAGCCTACTTATAATAATATTCAGTGCATTATTTCTTCTTTGCAACTCTTCTATTCCATCACTGGCCTCCACATAAATCTTTCTAAATCTAATATTTTGGTTGCTGGATTGAATACTTTGCAGAAGGATGATATCATCAAATACTCGGGTCTTCAAGAATTATCTAAAAATTCTTTCTATTTAGGTCTGCCAATGATTAGCTCTAGAATTACCAAACAAAACTGTTTGCCACTCTTTGAAAGGATTATTGAAAAGCTTCAGATATGGCTGACTGATAAATTGTCACAAGCTGGTAGGCTAACAATTATTCAATCAATTGATGTGGCTATGACAACTTATTGGACTAGACATTACATTCTTCCAATTAAGCTGATTAATATGATTTCTAGTGCACTTAATAAATTTCTATGGCATGGTGATCCTTTCTCTAGAAAGCTTATTCCTATATCTTTCTATAAACTGTTTGATGCTAAAAAGCATGGAGGTTTTGGAATTACTAATATTTTTCAATGGAATAAAGCTGCTATTTCAGTGTACTTCAATAAGATTTTTGCAACTGATAAGAACTTATGGTCTCAATGGGTTAATCACAATCTTATTGGTAAGAGAAATTTCTGAACTATGCCAATACCACAAAATTGTAGTTGGAGTTGGAGGTGTATTCTTAAGCTTAGAGAATCATTTATACCCTTCATACAATGCAATTATGTATTGATAAAAGGATTGTCTTTCTGGCATTCTCCATGGGCTAAACAGGGTTTGATTTTAAGTACTTTAGTTGATTATAATCTGAGAAGAAATTCTGGAATTTCAGAAGAGGCTAAAGTTGATGAGTTTATACATGATGATTGTATAGTTTTACCATATTCCATCTCCTTTCAACTATGGAATTTATGGAATCTCATTATTAATAATCCTATTATAAATTCTGACAATGCTCTAATCTGGTCAGGGAAGAATAATAATCATTCTATTAGGCTTATTTATAATTACCTCTGTCAAAATGGTTCACTGTTTCCCTGGCACTCTAGAATTTGGAAGACAGGCTGTAGTGCAAAAGAAAATTTGTTACTATGGAAAGTCATGGCTAATGCTTTAAATACCAAGGATAAACTTTGTAGAATGGGTATTATTTCAGAGGACTTATGTGTTTTTTGTAAATCTGAAACTGAAAGCAATACTCATTTATTTTTTGAGTGTCCATTTGTATTTCAAATATGGTATAGGCTATTATATAATGGTGGATTTTATAAGCCTTCACCTGTGAGTTCTATTGAATGGTTTAATGTTTTTAAAGCAACAAGATGGAAGTCTCGTATGACTAGGCTTTTGCTAAAGTTACTTAAGAGGCTGATTTATGCTGTTTGGCAAGAAAGGAACAACAGAATATTTGATATAGGAACTAAGAATTCTTCTTAGCTATATAACCTGATTAATGGCAATATACTCAGATACTTGAAGACTGAAAATAATTAAAGTTAGAAGGCATCATTCAATGCTGCCATGAGAACTACTGGATAGTCTGATTCCTTTGTCTAAACTTGCATATGAGTTCAAGTCCATTTGAGGATTATCTGCTATAGATTTGTAGTGACACTTGCTTGTTTCAGTTTATTTTGTGATGCTGTTGTTAGTTTATGTATTTGTTTGTATTATTGCTATTGATAACTGTCAAGATTAAGTTGTAACTAGTTGTAAGTCTGTGGCTATGTAACTGTGTTTGTAATGATACTTAAGTCAATAAAATGAGCTTTTTGCTCTTGCCTTTCAAAAAAATAAAAAAATAAATCAACCGCTTCGAGGTAGGATCGTATACAAAGGGTCATCCGCTAAAACATGGGAACGTAATAGGGTCTCATTTGCTCCAAGGGTGGGAATATATCCAAACCAACCAATAAAATAGTAAATAATCTAAACGGTTAACAAACAATCAACAATAAAATTATCCACACTTATATAAAGATATAAGTGCGCCAGAGAGGTGAGTTAACTCACAGGAATTCCAGTAATCGTCAAAACTTTCTAGTTTGAATTAAAATTCAATAGAAATTCAATTTTAACCCAATTCCTACTAGCTCCGAATCTATCTAATCCAACTCCATAATGTAGTATTCGCCGATACAATCGCAATGCAACTTTTCACGCTTGATTTCGACATCGTATGAAAAACTAACAGCATTTAAAAGAATTCGATTATATTAAAACAATTAATTTTCTTTAATTACATAATTAGATTTTAATAATTAACCTAAACATTTCTGGTCGTTGATTTTTGCATCTCAGATCTGGGCCACATACTCCTTCTTCTTTCCATCGCGTGAACCCTACTAGCCGTCGAACTTTGTTTGATTTCCCACACCACCACCGTGCTCTAAAGCCAGCCGCATCTTCACCAGAGGTAGCCCTGCCTCCAAGCTCTCCATCAACTCCTCCATCACACGCTTTAACATCGTAGATCACCCTAATTTGGCCAAAATACCCCACACCTTTGAGGAGAATTTCCGGTCGTCGTGGTGCACCGATGGGTGATCGGACAGTGGCGATGGGTTCCTGGGGTCAAGGCGCACCTTTCTCCTTTTAGGGTCGAAGGCCAGATCGCCCTCTAGCTCGCCGTGAAATGATGGCCGTTGGATTGAGGAAGAAGGAAATGGCTGCTAGGGTTAAGAAGATTAGGTTTTGCAAAAATGAAATGAACATGTCCTTATATAGAGAATTCTCAAAGCACTATTCACACGTTAAATTTTCGAACTCCAACTGATACATGTCGACTGGCGTTCGATACTAATTACCTAAATTTTGAACACAATGGAACTAGTATCGAGACCCAATTCCATCATTTACAGAAGTTGGCTTTTAAAATCAAATTATATTAATTTAAATTCCTTTAATTATTTCCACGCGTTTCAAGCTCGCACGACTAAACGATACGTTCGATTGCCACAAAATTCGACTTCATATAATAATTTGCTATTACGGATTCAATGAAACTGGTTTCGTCAAAATCCAAGACTGTGCCCCAAAAGGCTATTTTCACACATTAATTAAAATGAATTATTATTAAAACCGTTCGATTCACTTTAATTATAAATTAAAGTTTACACTAATCATTTATTATTTAATATTGAATTTAAACAATATTTCTAAAAATCCATTTATTCAAATTAAATTTAAGATTCAATTATTTAAACAATTTCAGATGTCAAATTTAACAATTTAAATATCAGATAAATCGCTATATTTGAAATTCAAGTTATTTAACTTATTAAATTAAATTTTCAATAGTTAAAATCAATATTGCAAATTCGGATCACTGAAATTCTGGGTCGTTACATTCTCCCTCTCCTATAAGAAGTTTGTTCCCGAAATTGCCAAGATGAGAAAAATGCCGCAAAACCCATTAAATTTTCAAACTAATTAGTTGAAATAGGTTATGAAATTTCTAAGTCTTTTAAATTCATTCCTAGTTACTAACTATACCATTCCAAGTTATAACATAAAAATCAAATTATAGTTATCGAAAATCTTCCAAAATTCTCAAAAAATTTCTAATGCCTTAAATTTACGGAAAATTTTGCCAGTGTCTCCTTTGCGCGGTTCGATCGAAATTTTTTACAATATATATATAATCACAAATATACATCTCATCTTCAAGGATGAGGCATCCTGTAGGGAAAAACATAAAAGTACGATATGTAATCCAAGATGTGTACCTTTTCTTATATTAGGAAGCATATACAAGCAATATAATGCAAAATGAGCTCCAAATGCGAAGCATACGCCATCCGCACCTACTAATCACTCAATAACCAATGAGACCAAGTATAGGAAAAGTAATATCAATATATAACATGTACTAATACAACAACCATATGTAAATATAGCAAAGGTAACAAGAGAAACCGTCTAACAATTAATATTCATCCAGTTAATTTATAGTCATATCAATTTGCATTTTCCAATGTCAACATATTTGTTAAAGCCCATAAGATGTACATATATCATTCATATGCAAAACCATACATGATCGCTCGCTCGATCACACAATTTCACTTTCGAACTAGTATCGTTCACACGACCACTCTAGTGGACACTCAGATCTGGTTCCTTCATTAGAAACTGTTATTCTCCTTGCATAGCCATATACTATGATAGAGAATATCAGAATTAATCAAAAATCCATATCCAATATTCGCCGTCGAGAATCGAATGAATAATCCTAACTCGGATCGGTGTAAATCACCTAGAAACCGTAAATTCGAATCTGAATCAATACTTATACGAATAAAATAATATATGTACAACTTACATATTAATTTCAATTGGTTTCTTATTATATTCCATTCTCCTTTATTCATTATTCACATTCATTTATTACTTGGCATATTTAATGAAAGATGACTAGATCGTATAATATGGAATATTAGGCAATATATCTACTTGTGCAGAATGTAAGTATAAAAATTAAAGCAGTAAATCAAATGACACCAGGAATTTTCATACTGGTTCGAACTTTCACGTTCTATGTCCAGTCCCAGACTCCTTTGGAATTCAACTATCAACCCTCTCTTAACCCGGAGGAATATGTATTACACCGCCTGAGCAACCGAACATGACTTCAACCGCCTAAGCAACAGAGCAGGACTTTTAACCGCCTGAGCAACCGAATAGGACTTCAATAAAAATATCTGACTGATTATGCTCTTTGAATAGCACTGATAATTCTTTCGAGTACACCCTTCCTATAATCTTCTCCTTTGTGGTATATCATGTATTTCGTGAATAAAGGAAGTTTATTTGATTAAATAAGAGTAAACTTCAATATGTAAGTGATCAATAGAGTTCTTGTGTGTAGAAAGCCTTTGTAAATAGCAAGAATGGATAGAATTAAGAGAATAGAATATTAATAATAAGATGTTGAAATTCTTTGCTATTTATAAGGATTAAAAGTTGCATTAGTTCATGAAGAGTAACCATGAAGAGATTGGAAGCTACTCTTGAATCGGGAGTTGTTTCTATTCATGAAAGAGAAGCACCTTTTCAAAAACTAGCTGTTATAGATATTCAGCCATCTGAACTAAAAGTTTCAGCCAGCTGAATTAATTGAAAATTAAAACAGCAAAGAATTAGTACAAAAATGGTATAATTCAGCCGGCTGAATGTTCTTATTATTTTTTAAACATGCACAGCATTCAGTCGGCGGACAAGGGTCATTCAGCCGGCTGAATGCAGTGTTTTCATGTAGCTCCTTTGATTTGACAATATTTTTATTTTGAGTGCATGTATATACCACTTCGGAGAGATTTTAACATCTATCTACATCTGGACTCAGACTCTATGCCTAACAAAAATATTGTAGCAACATTCTGGAATCTGAATCTGGTCTTCATATGTTTTTGATTATCTTCTCCTGCAAACTTGGTTAGTTCATATAGTATTTACTTATATAGTTGTCACAATCAAAACATCAAAATTCGAGGTTCTAACATTCTCCCCTTTTTTGATGACAGCTATGTAAGTGTTAAATATATAGATTTAATATTTCACCCCTGAGAAGATACTCCCCTATTAACCTTATTCTCTCCCCCTTTGTCATCGACCAAAATGAAAAAGAATTGATATGAGAAATAGAATAAGCAAACATTTCACATAGACACATAAACACATAAACATTACAAACATATAAACATTTATCATAGATACTGCACATTTGACATAAATACTGGACATAGATATCACAAACACATAAACATTACAAAGTTTCAAGATAGAAACATGTCCTAACCACACAAAAAAATCATAAAACATATTGTCACGAATTAAACATCATAGGAACGTTAAAGATAGTTCATAAAAAAGTAGTTATAGAGTTTAGATAATTATGAAAAAGCATACCAAATCAATCTTCACTACCTTCTTCTTCTTCCTCTCCTTATTCTTCCAAGGTTGTCCAAGTAAATGGTGCCAGATTTTCTAGAATTCCTATTGAAGTGGATCTGGAACAAGAAACTTTTCCCCAAATTTTATTCAAAAAACCTTTTATGGAGTTTAGCTTCTTGTTTGTTGTACAAAAGTTTTTCTCAACATTAGCTAAACGTCGATTGAGTTTACTTTGATTCCGGGATAACGTGACAAGAGCTTGCTTAGGAAGCACGTTATAATATTTAGTTCATGAATTTCGTCGTCCTCTTCTTCTTGTTGAGGGACTTGAGAAGAGGAGGCAATATTCATGTCTTGAGGTTGCGGAATTCCTTGATTGCGATTTGCGACCCATTCTTGAAAAATAATGATTTATTGACTTTCGGGACATTTAGGAAGATCCATGAGACTAAGAGTTTTCGAGTTAATCCCTCTTGTTGTCATGAAGTCAGAATCGGGTGAAGGAACTCCAAAATTTTGTAGTATCTGCATTATGTAAGCTCAATATTGAATGTTTTTGTAGCTTCGCCTATAATTGACATTAGAAATTCATCCAAGATAATTGTGCCCCAGTTAACTCTCTGAGAGGAATAAATAGCATAGAGGGCTTGGAAGTCAAGTTTATAAACCTTTTCATGGCTTTCGGTATGTGGTTGAAGTGAATGTATGAGTACGTGATGAATAATTCTTGCTTTTGGACGTAATGCACTAGATTTTAGTTCGATTAAATCATCAAACAAAAATCTATGTGACACTTCATCACATTCATACATATTAACATCAACCATTTCAATGTCTAAACCCTCGAATGGATATCTTAAAATATGTCCTAATCTTTGTAGAGGCAAGTAAATTTTAACGCCGCAAACCAAAGTCCAAATATAATCGTCTTTGTTTTGAGGATTATGATGGTCTAGATTCATATTAGCATAAAAAGCTTGATTAATGGAGGATAAATTTTAGCATTATTAGCATCATACCCAATAAAGGAATCGAAACCATTTTCTTCTGCCAATTCTCTAATAGCATACCCATTAATATCTAGAAATTTCATAAATGCACCATCAAAAAGCTTGGAATTCTTCATGCTATTGAATCTATTGACAACCGTATCGTTGTGGAGCCATGATCTAATTTGGCTCTGAGATGCACTAGCAGATGATTCTCTTGTTCTTTTAGATCTTAGCGGCATTTTTGTTTTTGAAAGAGAAGAGAAACTGATTTTTGGATTTAGTGGATTTGGGTTTTTTTTTCTTTTGGCTCTGAAGAGTGAATAGAAGGGTAGAGGGTGAATGAATGGGTAGATGATAATAAGTAGGAGTTTAGATTGGTTTCTTGCTTTGAAAAACATGCATGTCTATTAAAAAAACAGAAAAATATCGAACCGGCTGGCTAAAAAGGTTATGGCAGCCGGTTGAAAATTGGAATGTTTGAACCCGCAAGAAAACAGTTGAAACATAGTGTGATTTAGCCGGTTGACTGGCTTGGTTCAGTCGGTTGAATTTTGAAATTTTTTTTATATGTTTGCATATTCATTTGGTTGGATCAACAGATTTAGTATGCTGAATCTGTTGAATTTTTGTAGTTAGCTTATTTTCAGTCAATTCTATTTTGGTAAACAATGAATGCCACATATATATTTGTTTGGAAGCTTAATTCCCATGTTAAAAAATATATAATTTTATTTCAACAAACGTATTATATATCCAACTTACAACATCAATTTTATGAACATAAATTTTGTGAAATGTAGACTTTATTTTTCAAAAGTCTTGGATTCGTCTGAAAAGGAAATTTCGAACGAGCTTGGTTCAACTTTGGTGACATCTCATAATGGATTAATAGGAGACCAAGTATTACGTTGAATATGAGCACATTGATCCCAAGAATTTGAAGATACATGAGGTCATTGAGGAGATGGATTGTGCATACCTTGTTTAGGAGTTGTTCCGCGGAATATTAGAGAAAATTGTTTAAGAAAATTTAAACGTCTTCCATGGTGTTTTTGCTCATAATACATCTTATGTTGTATACTTAAAGTTTCATGCTGGTAGTAATGAATATCATTGATTTTCTCCTTGGTAGAAGGTGATCCAAATTCTAAGTTTATTCTAGCTAATTTGTTGTTTGGTGTATACCCGGTATGGTGATTGGGAGGTGGAGTAATCTTTACTGGAACATACGCAGGAGTAGATTTATTAGATGAGTTCGAAGTTGGAGTGCTGAAAACAATTGATAAGAGGTCAGAATTTTCTTGAGACAACATTTTATAAGATGAAGTGGATGGTTGTTAGTTTTATATGCATTTAAAACATCCTCTTCATGTGTGTGTGTGTGTGTATTGATTGCATTTGCTATTTTTGAAGTTGAAATTTTCTGATAACGTTAATCTTTAAACTTTAGCCAATCTTTTTAATTTATCTATATGTTATAAATAGTTATAAGTTTGTAAGGTGAAAAAGTGTAAAAAGATTATTACCGTATATAAAATAGAAAGAAGGAAAGGTCTTAATGCAATTAATAAAATAGAACATTGGAAAGTCATATGTCTATCTTCCATGAGAGCAGAGTTCGAGTGCCATCAGCTCCAATTTTTGTCCAATTATATTTTTATTTATTTTATAACATTTTATTTATGTTATATTACCAAATTATAAATCATGTAATGACATAATTCCGAGTTCACGTCTTAATTTAAGAAAAATATTTTCGTTTAAAGGTTTAGTAAATATGTCTGCAACTTGATTTTCTGATGAAACGAAATCAAAAGAGATATTACCTTTTTCTATGTTATCACGAAGAAAATGATGTCGGATGTCAATATGTTTAGTTCTTTAGTGATTTATTGGATTTTTCGATAAATTTATAGCACTTGTATTATCACAATATATTGTTGATTTAGATAAATTTATATCAAAATCTTGAAGTGTTTGTTGCATATAAATTACTTGAGCACATGCCAAAGCAGGAGAAATATATTCTGTTTCGCACGTCGAAAGTGAAACACAATTTTGTTTCTTACTAACCCATGATACTAAAGATTGTCCAATGAAATGACATGTACCACTTGTACTCTTTCAATCCGTTCGACATCCTCCAAAGTCAGCATCACTATATGATACTAACTCAAAAGGACATTCTTTCGGGTAAAAGAGGCCGCAGTCTTTAGTTTTGCTTAAGTAGCGCAAAATTCGTTTCACTGCTCGCAAATGTGATTCTTTGGGATTTGCTTGAAATCGTGCACATAAGCATATGCTCATCATTATATCAGGACAACTAGTAGTTAAGTAAAGTAAAGAACCAATCATACTAAGATATAGTTTTTGGTTAATATTTTTGCCATTTTCATCTCGATCGAGATTTACCGTAATACTCATAGGTGTTGGTTTAACAGAAGTATTTTCCATACCAAAACGATTTATTAGATTATTATAATATTTTTCTTGATTAATAAAAATTCCATTATTTAATTGTTTGATTTGTAATCCAAGAAAATATGAAAGTTCTTCCATTTGAGACATTTCAAATTCTCTTGTCATAATATTCATAAATTCTTGACATAATTTTTCATTCGTGGAACCAAAAATGATGTCATCTACATAAACTTGTATTATTAAAATATCCCTTTTATAAACAGAGTTTGATCTACTTTTCCAATTTTAAAACAAAAATTTATAAGATACCTTTTAAGACGATCATACCAAGCACAAGGTGCTTGTTTTAAACCGTATAAAGCTTTCTTTAATTTATAGACATGGTTGGGATTTTTCATGTGTAAATAGAGGTGGTTGTTCTACATACACATTTCCTTTTATAAATCCATTTAGAAAAGCACTTTTTCATCCATTTGATATAATTTAGAGTTATGAAAACATGCAAAAGCTAATAAAATACGTATTGCTTCTATTCGTGCTATAGGAGCAAATGTTTCTTTGTAATCTATTCCTTCCTCTTGATTGTAACCTTGAGAGACTAATCTAGCTTTGTTTCGAATAATATTCCCATGCTCATCGGCTTTATTTTTGTAAACCCACTTGGTACCGATGACTGTTTGATTACTAGGTCTAGGAACTAAGTCCCACACTTCATTTCGTTCAAATTTATTTAACTCTTCTTGCATAACTATAATCCAGTAATCATCAGTTGAGGCTTCTTTAGCATTTTTAGGTTCAATGTTCGATAGGAAAGCTACATGACCCATTCCATTTGATTGATTTCATGTTCTTACGTTAGAATTTATTTCTCCAATAATATTTTCAATTGGGTGATTTCTTAGTAATCTTGGTGGAGATCGGATCTCATTTTCATTAGGTAAGTTGATTTCAATTTCTGTATTATTTTCAATATTTTCAATATCCTCTTCTGTGATATTTGATTTTGAAATTATATCTTTATCTTCAATTTTATGATCAAGTTTGAAATTTTCATCGAATGACACATGAAGTGTTTCTTTGATTACTTTAGTTCTTTTATTATAAATTCTATATGCCATGCTTTGTTTCGAGTATCCTATGTATATCCCTTCATCGGATTTTGGATCGAATTTACCAAGTTGGTCTTCATTTTGAACTGAAAATTTTAAAATATGATATGTTGGGTTTTCTTCCATTAAAAATTTCATATGGAGTATGTTTTCTAATGGTCTAATGGCGACTCGGTTTAAAACATAACAAGCAGTTGCTATAGCTTCTGCCCAAAAAATGTTTAGGTAGAGTACTTCCATTTAATAATGTTCTAGCACATTCTAGAAGTGTTCTATTTTTCCTTTCTATAACTCCATTTCATTGTGGAGTTCTAGGAAATGAAAAATTGTGGAAAATTTCCTTTCTTATTACAATATTTTTTAAAAATATCATAATCGAATTCACCGCCATGATCGCTTCTAATGTTTTTATTTTTTATGTTTTTAATATTTTGAATTCTCTTAGCAAAGTTTTTAAAATTTTCAAAAGTATCACTTTTATTTTTCATAAATATTGTCCAAGTATATCTCGAAAAATCATCTACAATTACAAAAACATATATATTATGGTTTATAGATTGAACTTAAGTTGGTCCAATATGATCTAAGTGTAATAACTCAAGAGGTTGTAATGTAGAAATAATTTTCTTTGATTTAAAAGATGATTTAGTTAATCTTCCTAACTAACAAGCATCAAAAATGTTGTTTACCTTAAAATTCATTTTTGGTAAACCTTTTACTAAATTATTTTTAGATAATTTGCTTATTGCTTTGAAGTTTATACAAAAAATCTTTTGTGCCATAACCAAGGATCATTTTCTTTGACTATTAGACACATATTTGTGTTATGATTGACCTTCATATTTAAAATGTATATATTACGTTCTCTAGTTCCTTCAAAGATAAGATTCTTATTTTGATCAAATATGTTACATTTATTATCAGAAAAATATATATTAAAACTTATATCGCATAGTTGGCTTATACTAAGAAAATTATGTTTTAAATTTTTAACTAGTAAAACATTTGTAATAAGATGTAACTTAGATGTACCGTCATTGCTCACATCGCTTTTGCCGATGATATATCCTTTGGCGTTATCTCCAAATGTGATAGATCCTCCATTTGAGTAGACAATGTTTGTTAACATGTCTTTGTTTCCTGTCATGTGTTTTGAGCAACCACTATCAAGTATCAACTTTCCTCTTTTCTTAGTTGGTACTTGCAAAAAATATAGAGATGACGTTGGTACCCACTTTTTGTTATGGTCCTTAGAGTTAGGTCTTTGAAAATCAAACCCAAGAGGGTTTAGAATTCCCTTTATAAGTAAGTTTTCATTTTTATGAACTGTATCTATAAAAGTCTTAATATACTTATTTCTAATTAAACAATTGTTTGTCTTTGGAACCC
Organism: Allium fistulosum; assembly: GCA_030737815.1. Taxonomy (NCBI): domain Eukaryota; kingdom Viridiplantae; phylum Streptophyta; class Magnoliopsida; order Asparagales; family Amaryllidaceae; genus Allium; species Allium fistulosum. Next base: position 679,667,154 of record CM060907.1, on the reverse strand, counting down.
AAATCTTAATAGATTTTGAATGATTAAACTCTTTTAAAACAGGTTTTACAAAAGTATTATCTTTCTTTTTAAAGTTTGTATATAAAGAACTGCTATTTTTAGGAATTTTTGTCATCTTATTATATCCTAATCCCCTTTTATTTGAAGTAGCTTGTGAATTTTCAATAATTCTAGAAAGATATTCTCTTCCTACATTAAAATTAGAAATGTTGTTGGTAATGTTTTCTAATTTTGTTTTAAGACTAGAGATGTCTAATTCTAATATTTAAACAGTAGATTTTAGTTCGTGATTTTCAGATGAAAGAATTTTATTCTTTTCTTTTTGAGTTTCTATTTCCCTACTTAGCATCGTAAGCTGAGAGGTTGTATTAGAACAAGATTCTTGAGCGATTACAAGTTCTTCTTCTAAAATTTTCTTCTCATCTTTTAACATATCTACTTCAATTTCAATTCTATTTAATTTTCCGAGTGTATCTTTATATTTTCTTTTGATATTCCATAGTGTATCTAGTAGTTCTGAGTTTACATCCACTAAATCATCAAAGGTAAAATCACTTACATCGTTATTTATAGCCATAAAGCATACATTGGCTTGTTCTGTGTCACTATCACTATCACTGTCTGATGAAAAAGACGATTATGAATCATCTCATGTAACAGAAAATGCTTGTCTCTTCTTATATTTGTCCTTTTTATTCTTGTACCTGCCTTTCTTTCGATCAGGATAGTCCTCCTTTATGTGACCCTTTTTGTAACATTCATAGCATTCGAGATTTGAAGCTAATAGTTTGTTGGTGTTCTTGTTATTTCCAAATTTATTGTTTTTTCTAAATTTCAAAAACTTTTTGAAATTTTTAGCTATAAACACCATGTTATCTTCATCCGAATATGATTCTTCCTTTTCTGCCTGGAACACTATTGTCTTTTTGTCTTATGCCTGAGCTCTTTTTGCTTGTAAATTTACTTCATATGACATTAGATTTCCTATCAACTCTTCTAGTTTTATGGTTGAAATGTCATTAGCTTCTTAAATTGCCAAGACTTTCCGTCCCACTCATCCGTTAAAGAGTTCAGGATTTTTGAAACGATATCAAAGTCTATATATTTTTCTCCTAATGCCAAAAGTGAATGAAATATATCTTGAAACCTATAATACATTTCATTTATAGTTTCATCTTACTTCATTCTAAAATTTTGGAACTGGTTCTTAAGCATAGAAATCTTGCTTTGCTTAACTTTGTTAGTATCTTTATGTGTAACTTTAAGTGTACGCCAAATTTCATATGCCGAATTATACATACTAACTCTGTTAAACTGATTTTTGTCTAATGAACAATACAATATATTCATGATTTTATCATTAGCAGTAACATCTAATTTTTGTGTGTTAGACCATTGTGCATATGGTGTAGTAGGTACATCGTATTCATTTTGAGTGATATTCCAAGTATCATATCCATTTGCTTGCATATAAATTCTCTTTCTAGTTGACCAATAATTATAGTTCAATCCATTAAACAGTGGTGGTCATGCAGTGGATTGACCTTCAATAAAACTTGTGCTAGTGTTACTTTCCATATTATTTGAATATCAAATTACTATGTTATGGTTATATGATGACCAGTGCTCTGATACCAAATGAAAGTTACTATGGATCATATAATATGGAATATTAAACAATCTATCTACTTGTGCGGAATGTTAGTATAACAATTAAAGCAGTAAAGTAAATGACACCATGAATTTTTATACTAGTTCAAACTTTCACGTTCTACGTCCAGTCCCAGACTCTTTCTGGAATTCAACTATCAATCCTCTCTTAACCCGGAGGAATAGGTATTACACTGCCTGAGCAACCGAACAGGACTTCAACCGCCTAAGCAATAAAGTACGACTTTTAACCACCTGAGCAACCGAACAGGATTTCAATAAAAAATATCTGACTGATTATGCTCTTTGAATAGCACCGATAAGTATTTAGAGTACACCCTTCCTATAATCTTCTCATTTGTGGTATATTGTGTATTTCATGAAGAAAGGAAATTTATTTGATTAAACAAGAATAAACTTGAATATATATAAGTGATCAATAGAGTTCTTATGTGTAGAAAGCCTTTGTAAATAGCAAGAATGGATAGAATTAATAGAATAGAATATTAATAACAAGACGTTGAAATTCTTTGCTATTTATAAGGATTAAAAGTTGCATAGTTCATGAAGAGTAGCCATGAAGAGATATGGAAGCAACTCTTGAATCAGGAGTTGTTTATGTTCATGAAAGAGAACCACCTTTTCAAAAACTAGCCGTTATAGATTTTCAGCTGTCTGAACTAAACTTTTCAGCCAACTGAATCAATTGAAAATTAAAAAAGCAAAGAATTAGTACAAAAATGGTATAATTCAGCCGTATGAATATTCCAAGTCAGCCGGCTGATTGTTCTTATTATTTTTTGAACATGCACAGCATTTAATCGGTTGACAAGGGTCATTCAACCGGCTGAATGCAGTGTTTTCATGTAGCTCCTTTGATTTGACAATATTTTTATTTTGAGTGCATGTATATACTACTTCGGAGAGATTTTAACATCTATCTACATCTGGACTCAGACTCTATGCCTAACAAAAATATTGTAGCAACATTCTGGAATCTGAATCTGGTCTTCATATGTTTTTGATTATCTTCTCCTGCAAACTTGGTTAGTTCATATAGTATTTACTTATATAGTTGTCCCAATCAAAACCTCAATATTCGAGGTTCTAACTTTTCTTTCAATACTAATATTGTTTATAAACCATTTCATAAAACCATTACTTAAGTTTATTATAAACATTTCATACAACCACTAATGTTTATTTTCACTTTACAACTTAAGTTGAATTTCATTTTACAACTCAAGTTCATATCCATTTCACTAATTTATTTCATTAGTTCTTTTCATTAATTCATTACAAATCCAATTCAATTTCACTTAACCTCGCTTGAATCAAATACCATTTCAAAATTCATTTTATTTAACTTAACTTAAGTTAAATTTCATTTCATAATTCAATTTTCAAATTTACCTTTCTTAACTTTTATATTCAACAAATTTAAAAGTTTGTTTTAACTTACTAATTCTCAATTTATAAGTTATAAAACTTATTTTCTTATATTTTCATAAAATACTTTGATAAAACTTCTAGAATTTAAACACCCAATTTTATATATTTTTCAAATCATTTTGAAATCATATATATACATAATTCCTTTTTATATCAAATCGTATTTTTTAATTTTAAAATCAAAACTAGTTTTACCAAAACAAAACTCAAATGGTAGCAATCCATGACTTAGAAACTCGAAAATGAATACTGATGATGCTACAGTCATCACCAGAATTATTTTCCAATGACCGAAGTGGGTTCAGTGCTTTTATATTTCTTTTAAATTCCATTTAAAAAAATTTCAAAAATACTTTCAAATTAATACTATTACTATTTCTTCAAAATTTTAAAAAACTTTCAAAATCAACAGAATTTAAATGTAACGACCCGTATTTTTAACACTTTAAAAATACGAATTAAAAAGAAAATTTGGATAAAAATCCGAAGGAAATAAAATTTTGTGTTGTTAAATGCAAATTACAAGTTAAAATACAAAACTGAATTCTGAAATAACTTATTTGTAAAATAAATATGGATGTTAACTTGTAGTGAATGTAAATAATGAATTGAATTTAAATGTAACAAGTAATGGAATTGAATTGAATTTGATTGTAAACAACGAAATAAATAAAATGTTACATTTAATATTGAAGTTATAATATGGAATCAACGTAAATGAATGTAATTTAATATTACTGTGAATTTAAATAAGATGATAGCTGAAGAAAATGAAAGTAAATGAATTATAAACTATTGATAATAATGTATAAGTAAATGGTTGATTCAATAATGAAAGTGTAAATCGAAATAAAAGAATTCATTTGGAATTAAGTAACTTGAATTTGAATTACAATATAATTGAACGCTGAATCTAATATAATCTTTTATATTGGATTTATAATGGAAAACTGCATTGTAGAAGATTGTTAATTACTGTGAAATTAAAAATGGAATTTGTGAACAATTGAAATTTGATTTAAAAGTTAATAATTTAAAATTGGGAATTTTATATTGAAATTAAACAGTCGAATATTCGAATATTGGATTTAATTAGACAATTAAATCAATAATTTAATAAGTTAAATTTCAGAAATAATTGTAAATCGAGCTGAATATGATTGAGAATGATTTGTAAAATTTTATCTTATCATATTGGAGTTATAGTAATGTTATAGAACTTTTAAAATTGAATTTAAAGTTAATTTGTGAAAATTGAATATTTTAATATTTAATTATCGATTGAAAAATAGCCATTTTTTGAACAGTCTCAGAATTGAACGAAACTAGTTCCATTGGATCCGTAATAGTTTGTTATTGTCGGATTTCAATTTTCGTAGCAATCAGAGTTATCGTTTGACCGTGGCAGCTCGAAACGCATCGAATTGTTTTTAATATTAATTCGGCGAGAGAAAATAGTCATTTTTTCAAAAAGTCTCGGATTTCGACGAAACCAGTTTCATCGGATCCGTAATGTCATATTATTGTAAGGTTTCAAATTTTGTGTCAATCGGATTTACCGTTTGTCCGGGGCGAGCCCAAACGCACAGAAATTTGATTTACCGATTTAATTTTAAATCGATCGTTTATTGCCATAACTCACGCATACGATCGAATTAGCTTCCGAAACATGTTCCGTTGTGTTCGGAACGTGGGGTAAACCTTAGTAACGCCAGCCGGCACGCTTCGTTTGGAGTTCGAAAAATTTCGGGTGAATAGTGTTTTGCAAATTTTCTATAAAAGGCCCTCCATTTCACAATTTGCAAACAAAGGCTAGGGTTTCAAGCCAGCCGCCACTTATACTTCAATGGCCAGAAATGCACGAATCTTCTCCCCTCAATTACTCAAAATCCGTCGATAATTAGAGAAAACTTCCAACACGAAAGTTGTAGAGCACGACGAGAGCTTCAAATCCATACGGAGATGATCGAAAACGGAGCTTCGAGTCAACGGGAAATCGAGCACGAAGGGGCTGCGTTTTTCACGCAATTCGAGGCAGAGGAGGAGGCCGAGCTTCAAGCTATTCCAGGTGAAGGTGGAGTAAGGCGGTGGCTTCGAAGTGGTGTAACCTGATCGTCTTCAAGTTGCTCGGTTTGGTCGTGAAAATTCATGGAGTAAAGGCGGCTATGGGTTTGTGTTGTACGTATTTATCACGTTGAAGAGGAAGATGAAGGGGCGGTCCAGATCTGAAGCAAGCAAGATTGAACGGCCGTGATCTGATCTAGGGTTAGAAAAATAAAAATAAAGCTGAAATTGTATATTTAAATTCATACAAACTTTGAAAAATCATAACTTTTTCATACGAGGTCCGTTTTGCGCGAAACAAGATGCATTGGAATCGTATGGACTAGCACTACGCTATGCAGCTGGATCGGAATCATTTGGAGCTAGAGAAAATTTTGAGTTAAATCGAACGTCGTTCGATTTGATTTAAAATCGTAAAAATCAAGGTGAGTGTTTATACGCTCACAATTGACTGAATATCTTTATGGTAGTTAAATCTGACATTATGAAGTAATATGGATTTATTTGTCGTTGTTTGATAAAAATTTAATTGTCATATAGATTCTCATTTGAATTCACCGTTGAAAATTAAATTGACAGTCAAATTGAAGTTAAAATTTAATTGCGATCAAATTACCTGATATTGATAATTATGAAGTTGTTGTGAATGTTATTGGCTTTATGGTTGATTTGTTGTGATGGATGCTAATGGTCGATATTGGTTGTTTATTTATTTTGATATATCATGCTATCATCATGTATATTGTTTATTGCATATAAACTGTAAACTGAATCATTTCGAATAAATTAAGAAATAGGTTGAAATGATATACCTATGACATCTATTTGGATTGAAATGATATATGTCCATCCTTGAAATTAAAATTGAAATAATTATCCACTTGGCCATAGGTTAGGAAATTATATACGGACACCGGGATGGTTAAATTAAATGATTTTAAAAAAAAGTTGTTTTGAAATTATTTAAATGAATTGATTTTAAGAATAAAAATCCAATTTATGGAAATTGAATTATTTTGAATTGAAGCTCGAAATGTTGGAATTTAAACTTGGTAAATGAAATTGTTTAATTATTCGAAGTTTAGATTTTAAGAAAAAAATCGAAATACGGCGTAAATTTTCGAAAGTTGATTTGTTGTAAAAGATTAGACTTTTTATCGAACTCTGAATATTTCTAAGAAAATTTATATGAAATGATATTTCAAGTTGAGTTTGGAATTGAAAATTTGATTTGAAATTGAGATTTAATTAATTTGGAATTTAATTGAAATTCAAAGAAATTTGTGAATTGGACTAAATTGAAACTATTGAATTAAATTTGAAGATAAAATTGATTTGAATGTGATTTGAACTGAAATTGATTTGGAATGTAATACTTAAATGAATTCTTGAAATCCGAATGTGAATCTAAGTTTATTGAATTGGAATTGCTACAGAAATTAAGTAAACTACTTAATACGGATGTTTAATTTGAAGTATATTCTAATTTGAATACGAAATGGTTTTAAAGCGAATCTTATATTCTTATATAAATATATGAGCTGTTTTGAAATGTGAAGTATTTAAAGTTTCGAAATATATTGAAACTGAAATGGCTTATTTTGTGGTTCAAATATGTATTTGAAATTGATAATTTGAAATGGTTTATTGAGAAGCTGAATCGAGTTGAAATTGATGATTTGAAATTTGATTAAATTTTAAATTTTGGAATTCGAGTTTATGTGAATCGTTTTGTGAGATTTTGAGGCGAAAAATGATTTTGAAATCGAAATGAGATATTGAGGCGAAAATTGATTTTGAAATCGAAATGAGATATTGAGGCGAAAAATGATTTTGAAATGAAATCGTATATTTGAGTAGATATGATGATTTTGAAATGGATTTGATTTTGAAGCGAATATGATATTTTGATATCAATTATGAATCGATTTGAAATGTAAAAGATCCAACCGGTGTGAAAAATATAACGTAGTTATTAAAGAGACCGGGATCGGATATGGACATACTCTCTGTCGATACCGAAAACCACTTTAATAACTATATTCGTGGAGTGTTGATCCAGAACGAAGTGGATGGTTTTGGTGAACGTGTTGATTTGAAGAAAGAGAACGATTTTGGATGACCCCTGACATGACTAAAACAGGAGCCGCGCCGGGCCATTGAGGATCGCCATCTCTAGCGGACACACTTCTTCGATACCATGTCTATTACTTTTGTGATTCGATTTGGGTGCACCCCGCGATTTGGGAGTGTTGTTTCGCGGTGTTGGGGTAGTAGCTGCTATGCCCAACATCAGTCCGGATCACGCAACTACTAGTATCCTAGTTGGTATTGCCTCATGTACCTTGTCATACTGATTATCCTATTCGCGACCACTACGATTTTGGTTTGTACCTTTAGTATATGGATTGCCCTCTGGTGACTTCCGGTTTTGGGGAAACTACGGTCTTGTATATGCTATTGGGAATAAAAATGTGTTAAGGGTGGAATGGGCCACGACTTAACGCTATTTTGATATCTTACCTTACTGATTAGACCCTAGTGTATATAGCGTACATACTATGTAGTAGATAGTTTAACGGATCCTTGGGAGATGGAAAAACCCATAACATCTCTTAAGTTATTGCATTTATATTTATCCATTTCGATTTAACTGACATAAGATATTTTAGTCCTGACTCGAGTGTTTTGTTTTTCATTACGCTCGGGTCAGCCTGAGCATTTCAGGTTAGATTGAAGATTATTCTGGAGGACGAAGACGAAGATTTGGTATATTTACTATTACTATATCCATGCATTGTACTATGTTCCGCTGCATTATTGTATTACTCTGAATGTATGTAACTCTGATTATTGTTGTATAATAATATTCCAATGTTTATTTAACAGCTTCATGAACTGTTATTTTATTATTATACTTTATCCTTCCGCTGCGAGATTCTGAGTTTGTTTCTGTTCTTTCTTTCTTTTCTTATTTAACCCCAATAACCATCTGCCTTTTTGAACGGTTTGAGTTGGACATGTGTGGATTATTGTCGACTTGAACGGTCAAAAAATGCGGGTTGTTACAGTTGGTATCAGAGCTTTGGTTTAGCGATAAACCTTGGCTCTAGTGGGGAATAACTCATTGAAATAGAGGTAAACTATATGAATGAGTTGAGTGTATATGAGAGAGCGTATTTGTAATTTTGATATAAAAATGATTTTATATTGTGTTAATTTGTTCCGTTGAGTATTTATGAATTCTGGTTGGTACTTGGGACGCCAAGGCATCGATAGGAATTTCTAAACACTCGAATAGGACATATTGACATAATATTGTTTTGGATTACATTCTATATATAAAAGACTTATCTTGAAAATTTATAAATTTTGATTGTATTGGTTGTTAGGAGATGATAATATTAGATTATCATCGTTTATTGTTGATTAGTCAATATTTCTAACTATTGACTATTGGACGATTTTAAGAAATGAAACTTGTAAATATGATTGACAATGAATATAAATGGTAAATAAAATAAAATAAAAATGAATTTAAATTAAGATGGAGAATTTAAATTCCGGTGTTTTGAAAATTTATTATCAAAAATTTGAAATGTATAATATAAGTATTATATGATAGTATATTCGATTAGAAATTGTTTTCAATGGATTTTCAAATGAAGTAAGTGTTATACTCCCCTCTTGACACTAGAAAATGATTCCGGTGATGAGTGCACGCATCATCGACTTTATTTTCGAGAGTCTAAGTGGGGGAGATCACTTAATAGTTTTTCTAAACCCTGTTTTGATTAAAATTGAATTTTATTTTGTATTCTCTATAGTATTACTTGATATATATTAATATAAGTATATATTATTTCAAACTTGATTTTAATTGAAACCGGAGTTGAAATTCTTAAGTTCTTTAATATTTAATGATTTCAAACTATTGAGATAAACAAATACTTGAATCATTATGGAACTTCTAAATTGTGAAATGAGAAATGAACCTAAGAGCTAAGTGAAAATATCAATTGAAGTAGAAATCCTTAGAACTAGGAAATTATGAATTTAAAATAAAATCGAAACTGTAAAACTCGCATAGTATTAAATTTCATTCTATAGCATAAATATAACTCACTAAAATATATAAGAAGTTCAAAAATGTTATATGAATTGTTAATTGGATAATATACAAGTTTAGGTTTGAATAATGAAATATGCATTTAATTAATGGTTTGCAAATATAAATAAAATTGCTAGTAAATAATTGGAATTTAAATTAACATTTAAAGGTGATTCACAATTATGTTAATATAAAATGGAAATACTATATGTGAATGTAAATGTGAAATTAAATTATAGTGAAATTTAAGTAATGACTTAAGAATTAATTAATTGAAAATTCAACTTTGAACGAAAAGAAGTTGTATATTGTTTAACTACATTCTATTTGCATAGCTATAACTTACCAAATACTTAAAAAGTTTAAAATGCTAATAAGGATAAGTAAATGAATAATATACAAGTGTGATTGCAAATAATAAAAATATGAAGATCTATTGATAGTTGTAAATATAAAGGAAATTTAAGTTGTAAAATGAATTAAACTTAAAATTAATTAAATATAAAATTAGTAAATGGAAACTAATTTAATTTGAATAAAACTAAATATCAATAAACTTGGAAGTGAATGAAATTAAAATTTTGACTTGGAAATGTATAATTAATTTAGTGTAGATTTTGGATGGATGTTAATGTTTGATATGCATTGGTTGTTAGATGGATGGTAATTGATTAAATAGAATTCATTAGTGTAAATGGAATCGAATAAACGGAATAAAAATATTAAATAATTAAATTCAAATTTGAAGCAAAGTGAAATTAAATATAATTGAATTCAAATTAAATTGAAGCAATTTGACTTGAATTTAAATTATGAATGAAACAAACTTGAATAAATCGGAAACAAATCGAATGTAAACTTATTTCATGAATAAATAAGAAAATAAACGACTTTGTGTTTATGATTGTTTCTTTAGAAAATTTGAAGTTGATGGTTTGTACTTTGAAATAAGAAAAGCAAATTTTTGGAAAAATCCAAAATTGTTCAATATATGCTGAAACAAAAACAACCATAACTTTTAAATGGTTGAACGGAATTTGACGATCTTGGACTTTTCGGAAAACCTAGAAACTGTGCTACATCTTTTGTTTATAATGTTTTGATAAATACCTTCATCCACTAGGCTTAAAACACCAATATTAGTCGCTGGCCTGTGCGGAGTAGAAATCTGAAGCACAAACCCTTAGTATTCTCGCCATAACTTTTTACTGGTGCATCGGATTTTGATGATCTTGCACTTTCTGGAAAGCTTAGAACTTAAGCTAAAACTTTTGTTTTAAGCATTTTGTGTTTTGCTGTCGTTTAGAAGGTCAAAAACGTGACCAAACATCGCTGACCTGCGCAATGCATTGCCCAGGCTGAGGCGTATCCATTTAGAAAAATAGCCGTAACTTTTGAACGGATGGTCCGAAATTGATAATTTTGGACATTCTGGAAAGCCTGAAACAAATGCAACAACTTTTATTTAGATTACCTTACAAAATTTCATCGTTTAGGTGACTAAAAATCTGGATTTGTTCGCTGTCCTGAGACATAAATTTTGGTTTTGAAGATAAAATAAGTTATATGTATGTTGTTTATGCTAAGTATATCGATCTATCTTTATATGCATGGTTCTAACTTAGTTATTGAGCATTTTAGTAGGTAGCAAAGGGGTTGCGCTTCGTTGTGGAGCTCGCTTCTGCGCTAAATACAAAATGTAAGTTAAAATGCTAATAAACGCTGAAAAAGGTACGTTCTCGGATTACGGTTTATGTTGTGGTATATTATTGTGTTCCCCATGTTTTGGGATGCCTCATTCTTGTAATGAGATGTATATCATGTAATTATTACCACTGTGAAATTTTTCGGTCCTAGCCGCGCAAAGGAGGTGCTGCCGAAATTTTTCAAAAATCCGGGAGTTAGAAAATTTTGTGAAAAAAATCCTATAACTAAATTTTGCAAATAAGTAGAATATTTTGAATGAATTATATCTAAATGATGGTTTCCCCTTCTCCGTTCCTTTTCGAGGACGAAAAGTTTTAAGTGGGGGAGAATGTAACGACCCGTATTTTTAACACTTTAAAAATACGAATTAAAAAGAAAATTTGGATAAAAATCCGAAGGAAATAAAATTTTGTGTTGTTAAATGCAAATTATAAGTTAAAATACAAAACTGAATTCTGAAATAACTTATTTGTAAAATAAATATGGATGTTAACTTGTAGTGAATGTAAATAATGAATTGAATTTAAATGTAACAAGTAATGGAATTGAATTGAATTTGATTGTAAACAACGAAATAAATAAAATGTTACATTTAATATTGAAGTTATAATATGGAATCAACGTAAATGAATGTAATTTAATATTACTGTGAATTTAAATAAGATGATAGCTGAAGAAAATGAAAGTAAATGAATTATAAACTATTGATAATAATGTATAAGTAAATGGTTGATTCAATAATGAAAGTGTAAATCGAAATAAAAGAATTCATTTGGAATTAAGTAACTTGAATTTGAATTACAATATAATTGAACGCTGAATCTAATATAATCTTTTATATTGGATTTATAATGGAAAACTGCATTGTAGAAGATTGTTAATTACTGTGAAATTAAAAATGGAATTTGTGAACAATTGAAATTTGATTTAAAAGTTAATAATTTAAAATTGGGAATTTTATATTGAAATTAAACAGTCGAATAATTTATTTTTCGAATATTGGATTTAATTAGACAATTAAATCAATAATTTAATAAGTTAAATTTCAGAAATAATTGTAAATCGAGCTGAATATGATTGAGAATGATTTGTAAAATTTTATCTTATCATATTGGAGTTATAGTAATGTTATAGAACTTTTAAAATTGAATTTAAAGTTAATTTGTGAAAATTGAATATTTTAATATTTAATTATCGATTGAAAAATAGCCATTTTTCGAACAGTCTCAGAATTGAACGAAACTAGTTCCATTGGATCCATAATAGTTTGTTATTGTCGGATTTCAATTTTCGTAGCAATCAGAGTTATCGTTTGACCGTGGCAGCTCGAAACGCATCGAATTGTTTTTAATATTAATTCGGCGAGAGAAAATAGTCATTTTTTCAAAAAGTCTCGGATTTCGACGAAACCAGTTTCATCGGATCCGTAATGTCATATTATTGTAAGGTTTCAAATTTTGTGTCAATCGGATTTACCGTTTGTCCGGGGCGAGCCCAAACGCACAGAAATTTGATTTACCGATTTAATTTTAAATCGATCGTTTATTGCCATAACTCACGCATACGATCGAATTAGCTTCCGAAACATGTTCCGTTGTGTTCGGAACGTGGGGTAAACCTTAGTAACGCCAGCCGGCACGCTTCGTTTGGAGTTCGAAAAATTTCGGGTGAATAGTGTTTTGCAAATTTTCTATAAAAGGCCCTCCATTTCACAATTTGCAAACAAAGGCTAGGGTTTCAAGCCAGCCGCCACTTATACTTCAATGGCCAGAAATGCACGAATCTTCTCCCCTCAATTACTCAAAATCCGTCGATAATTAGAGAAAACTTCCAACACGAAAGTTGTAGAGCACGACGAGAGCTTCAAATCCATACGGAGATGATCGAAAACGGAGCTTCGAGTCAACGGGAAATCGAGCACGAAGGGGCTGCGTTTTTCACGCAATTCGAGGCAGAGGAGGAGGCCGAGCTTCAAGCTATTCCAGGTGAAGGTGGAGTAAGGCGGTGGCTTCGAAGTGGTGTAACCTGATCGTCTTCAAGTTGCTCGGTTTGGTCGTGAAAATTCATGGAGTAAAGGCGGCTATGGGTTTGTGTTGTACGTATTTATCACGTTGAAGAGGAAGATGAAGGGGCGGTCCAGATCTGAAGCAAGCAAGATTGAACGGCCGTGATCTGATCTAGGGTTAGAAAAATAAAAATAAAGCTGAAATTGTATATTTAAATTCATACAAACTTTGAAAAATCATAACTTTTTCATACGAGGTCCGTTTTGCGCGAAACAAGATGCATTGGAATCGTATGGACTAGCACTACGCTATGCAGCTGGATCGGAATCATTTGGAGCTAGAGAAAATTTTGAGTTAAATCGAACGTCGTTCGATTTGATTTAAAATCGTAAAAATCAAGGTGAGTGTTTATACGCTCACAATTGACTGAATATCTTTATGGTAGTTAAATCTGACATTATGAAGTAATATGGATTTATTTGTCGTTGTTTGATAAAAATTTAATTGTCATATAGATTCTCATTTGAATTCACCGTTGAAAATTAAATTGACAGTCAAATTGAAGTTAAAATTTAATTGCGATCAAATTACCTGATATTGATAATTATGAAGTTGTTGTGAATGTTATTGGCTTTATGGTTGATTTGTTGTGATGGATGCTAATGGTCGATATTGGTTGTTTATTTATTTTGATATATCATGCTATCATCATGTATATTGTTTATTGCATATAAACTGTAAACTGAATCATTTCGAATAAATTAAGAAATAGGTTGAAATGATATACCTATGACATCTATTTGGATTGAAATGATATATGTCCATCCTTGAAATTAAAATTGAAATAATTATCCACTTGGCCATAGGTTAGGAAATTATATACGGACACCGGGATGGTTAAATTAAATGATTTTAAAAAAAAGTTGTTTTGAAATTATTTAAATGAATTGATTTTAAGAATAAAAATCGAATTTATGGAAATTGAATTATTTTGAATTGAAGCTTGAAATGTTGGAATTTAAACTTGGTAAATGAAATTGTTTAATTATTCGAAGTTTAGATTTTAAGAAAAAAATCGAAATACGGCGTAAATTTTCGAAAGTTGATTTGTTGTAAAAGATTGGACTTTTTATCGAACTCTGAATATTTCTAAGAAAATTTATATGAAATGATATTTCAAGTTGAGTTTGGAATTGAAAATTTGATTTGAAATTGAGATTTAATTAATTTGGAATTTAATTGAAATTCAAAGAAATTTGTGAATTGGACTAAATTGAAACTATTGAATTAAATTTGAAGATAAAATTGATTTGAATGTGATTTGAACTGAAATTGATTTGGAATGTAATACTTAAATGAATTCTTGAAATCCGAATGTGAATCTAAGTTTATTGAATTGGAATTGCTACAGAAATTAAGTAAACTACTTAATACGGATGTTTAATTTGAAGTATATTCTAATTTGAATACGAAATGGTTTTAAAGCGAATCTTATATTCTTATATAAATATATGAGCTGTTTTGAAATGTGAAGTATTTAAAGTTTCGAAATATATTGAAACTGAAATGGCTTATTTTGTGGTTCAAATATGTATTTGAAATTGATAATTTGAAATGGTTTATTGAGAAGCTGAATCGAGTTGAAATTGATGATTTGAAATTTGATTAAATTTTAAATTTTGGAATTCGAGTTTATGTGAATCGTTTTGTGAGATTTTGAGGCGAAAAATGATTTTGAAATCGAAATGAGATATTGAGGCGAAAATTGATTTTGAAATCGAAATGAGATATTGAGGCGAAAAATGATTTTGAAATGAAATCGTATATTTGAGTAGATATGATGATTTTGAAATGGATTTGATTTTGAAGCGAATATGATATTTTGATATCAATTATGAATCGATTTGAAATGTAAAAGATCCAACCGGTGTGAAAAATATAACGTAGTTATTAAAGAGACCGGGATCGGATATGGACATACTCTCTGTCGATACCGAAAACCACTTTAATAACTATATTCGTGGAGTGTTGATCCAGAACGAAGTGGATGGTTTTGGTGAACGTGTTGATTTGAAGAAAGAGAACGATTTTGGATGACCCCTGACATGACTAAAACAGGAGCCGCGCCGGGCCATTGAGGATCGCCATCTCTAGCGGACACACTCCTTCGATACCATGTCTATTACTTTTGTGATTCGATTTGGGTGCACCCCGCGATTTGGGAGTGTTGTTTCGCGGTGTTGGGGTAGTAGCTGCTATGCCCAACATCAGTCCGGATCACGCAACTACTAGTATCCTAGTTGGTATTGCCTCATGTACCTTGTCATACTGATTATCCTATTCGCGACCACTACGATTTTGGTTTGTACCTTTAGTATATGGATTGCCCTCTGGTGACTTCCGGTTTTGGGGAAACTACGGTCTTGTATATGCTATTGGGAATAAAAATGTGTTAAGGGTGGAATGGGCCACGACTTAACGCTATTTTGATATCTTACCTTACTGATTAGACCCTAGTGTATATAGCGTACATACTATGTAGTAGATAGTTTAACGGATCCTTGGGAGATGGAAAAACCCGTAACATCTCTTAAGTTATTGCATTTATATTTATCCATTTCGATTTAACTGACATAAGATATTTTAGTCCTGACTCGAGTGTTTTGTTTTTCATTACGCTCGGGTCAGCCTGAGCATTTCAGTTTAGATTGAAGATTATTCTGGAGGACGAAGATGAAGATTTGGTATATTTACTATTACTATATCCATGCATTGTACTATGTTCCGCTGCATTATTGTATTACTCTGAATGTATGTAACTCTGATTATTGTTGTATAATAATATTCCAATGTTTATTTAACAGCTTCATGAACTGTTATTTTATTATTATACTTTATCCTTCCGCTGCGAGATTCTGAGTTTGTTTCTGTTCTTTCTTTCTTTTCTTATTTAACCCCAATAACCATCTGCCTTTTTGAACGGTTTGAGTTGGACATGTGTGGATTATTGTCGACTTGAACGGTCAAAAAATGCGGGTTGTTACATTAAATCCTCAAATTTTTGTTTTAATTCCATTTTAATTACAAATAATATTTATAAATTTTCCTTATATATAATTTCACTTTGGTTATATAAAACCATTTCTTAATTGTTTATCCTTTTTTATATTATAATAACAACAACTTTTATTAGAACACAAAAAAACAAACAATAAATGATAATAATCAAATATTATCATTCACCAGCAACCAAACACATCGTATATAACTATAATAATTTCTGAAAAATTATTCCTTTATATATAAAATATAACAAGGTAAAATTATTTCATTTACCAATTCTCAAAATAATAATTTGTCGGTATGCCTTGTTCAAGTGTTTAGAAACCCCTACTGATACAGTGGTCTCCCACGTACCGACTAGAATTCATAAACCACTCAATAGATAAATTAACACAATATAAAACATTTTTAAAATCACTAACAAATATGTGCTCATATCTATAGTACACTCAAACTCATCCTAGGGTGTTATTGACCCTATCTATAGTGACTACCCAACCAAAGCCTAGTGTTTGCACAACCTAAGCTCTGATACTAGCTGTAACGACCTGCAAATTGGATGATTCAAGCTGACGATAAACCACATATGTCCAAACCAAATTGAATGGAAAGACAGATAGTTATGGCAAAGAAGAAAGAAGAAGAGAAAAGAAGAAAAAGAGAAAGAGAAATTTAAAACAACACAGAATCTCACAATCGTAGCAGAACAACATATAATATAATATCAATGAACTTTACAAAAAAGAAACTATATTATACATACATCCATCAGTGTATAACAACAAATCACTAATCATCAGCCTGGACAGTTATAACAACCTATCCTCATAATTACTTATATATATATATATATATGTGTGTGTGTGTGTGTGTGTGTGTGTGAATACGACTTGAAGACCTCCAGCTTGTCTGTTGAAGCTCCAAAGCATCCAAATCTAAATCTGTAATTATGCCCGGTCTAACTCGAGCATTGAAAGAGAAGAACGCCCGGATCAGTCTGGTAAACCAACGTGAGAAAACACATCTCAACTGAATTTTAAAGTTATAAAAACTTTTCTTTACCAAAACAAAGGTATATCGTAAGACTACGCCGCATATAAACACAAACGGGTTTTTACCTTATGATAACCAAAACATTTCATATCAAATCCTGTTATATTATACTAGTGTCTAGTATATAGATAACATTAAAATATCCAAAATGGTTATATTGGTTAAATTTGACAGCATAATAGGTTTACAAACAAAATGGCAGACACATATTGGAGAATGGATTTTCCTACAATGGCAGGTAAGGGACTACCTTCCATATAATACATCTCTAGAGGGATGTACTAAGGATACACAAACAATCCTCCGCACCTGGTGAGACCGATTTATCCCTATTTGGCACTCAAACATGGCCTGGATAGAAACTGAATATGTCATCACCCCATTCATTACCGACCTATTTGAGATGTCTCTTAGTATACACTACATACCCAAAATATAGAGGGTTATCTAGAAAGGTGATGATCATACTCTAATGGTTGTGAACCACATAGCCTTAAGACGTACCCTGTTTAAACCATTACTAGGTGATGAGGCTTAAGGTAACATTTACCTTTCACATAACACATTCTACTTTTAATGCCATATTGCCATTTCCACAATCACACAAATGATTTCTACAAATGCATAACTCTTGAGCACGTACGTCTCAGGAAAGGGTGTTAAGCTAAGAGAAGTTGCCTTCTCCACCACCAAATAGATGATATGTTTATAGAGATCAATCAATGTAATTAGAAATGCAACGTCAGACATTTATCCATACAAGTTGTCCAGGAACAGGACAAACCAAAGACACTCCCCTACCACATCCTGTCAGGAATTACCCCTAGGATTAGTAGCAAGAAGTCCTTGCATATCATAGATTTTCATAACGAAGCACTACCGCCACCTTATATATATAATATGCATCGTGGATCTAGTGGCAAGTAGCATGCATCATGAAGATCCGCGTCTTCAAAAATCATCATCATAAACCTGCACTTTCGAATGCATATATTGGTCCAAAGTGGTTCTCGGATAAATCCGACCCAGGTCTCTTTAGACCAACAACGATAAAGAGGCCCTCAACCCCATACAGAAACCAAGTCTTGCAAACTTATCACTTTTCCAACTCTCAACTTGCTATCCTTCGGCCAAGAAAGAAGCCCGGTGGATTGGAATACCATAGACACTCTGCACTACTCGAATCAACATTCTTAATCCAAATGTAATCAAGCCTACTCAATTGGCTTCGTGCTAAGTGCACGACTAATCAGTTCCTACATCAAGTCAAGGAACCAAAAATGGCCAAATTTGGTAGTCGGTTATTTTGTGAGAAATGTGGATTACACTTAAGGCTGGAATAACACTAGAGGGGGGTGAATAGTGTTTTTTGTATTTTTAAATCTTTTTGAATTTTGTTCAATTTAAACACTAACAAATGCAATTCACAAACACAGATGTAATCACAGAATTACACATAGATGCAAATACTAAATAAAAGCAGTAAAGGAAAGAACACACCAGGATTTTATACTGGTTCGGAGTTACCCTACATCAAGTCCCGTACAATCGTACGGATTTCTTTTCAAAATAATCTCCTAGATTACACCCTCGGTTTCAAGGCTACGAGGTACACCCTCCTGTATTCGATTTTAGGGCAACTCTCTTTATTTAACCAGGCTACAAGATCACCTAATTGATTTCCGGGGCTACAATCACACCCAATTGATTTCAAGGCTCAACCGCACATTTTACTCAACAGTTTGATTTACAAAAGATTCTATAACTCTGAATAGCACTGAGATCTTATGGAGAGAGTGGTAGAGAATCAAACAAGAGATGATCGAGTTTGATTCACTTGGTATTTTGGCAGAGTATAGTTTAGGATTCTTTTAGAATAAATGTGGAAGATGAAGAGGAGAGAAAATAAATGAAAGTCTAGTAAAAATTTGTTTAGAACTTACTGGTATTTATAGTAGAGCAAAAGCCATATCTATTCGTGAAAGGATATGACAAATAGACACTTCTTTTGAAATTTGAAATTTGAAAATAACGGACACCATGTCGACATGAGGGGTTGAGGGATGTCGACATGCTCAAGGCAAAATTGATGTTTTGATTTTCTTATTAAAATTAGTTTCTATAATTTGTCAAAACAATTTCTAAACTTTGTAAATATATTTGAATATAGTTTAAACATATAAAAGAGTTTAGAAAATAATTTTTAATATATATAATCTTAATCTATAAAGTGATTTAAAATCTAAGTATATAAATATTAAAAACAAGAGATGGTTTAAAAACAAGGACAATTTTGAAATCAAAATATTAAAAATGATAAAAATAGTTTTGAGGCTAAAATATTTCAAACAAGAGAGATGTCTTTTTTGAAAAGAAAGTTTTGAAAACATTTTTTTTAAAAACAAGAGATATATTTTTGAATTTTTTTTTATAAAATTAGTGGATATCAAAATAGGACCACTATATGTTCCACTAGATATTGTCGTGGGTTCCATCCCACTAGAGTTCCATCCCTTTAACAGGCTCGAAGTGGATTCCATTCCACGAATAAATTTCGAATAAAGATGTATGTGCTTTTAAGAAGTTTTAACATAATTCTAGACTGACACATTATCTTGTACTGTTTGAAATCTTGAACTCTTGATAACTTGATTTCTTGATACTTGTGAGTCTTCAATCATGAAATCTTCGATCTTTAAATTCATCAGTCTTGTATCTCTATACTGTACAGTCTTCATTCTTGGTACCTGCATGTTTATATTCTGCATATACATATATATCTAAACCATACCGTTAGTATTTATATTCTATAACAAGTCCTAAGGTTGTTGTCATCAAAACCATTATCTCAAGGACTAACAATCTCCCACTTTTTGATGATGCACCCTATGTTTATAAAATATACTTCACCTACACTATAACTCCCTTAAAACTAATAACTCCCCCTTAATCTAAGCCTAACTACTTTATTTTATACTTCTCCCCCTTTGTCATCAACAAAAACTAATTCTAAACATATAAAACTCCTCCTTAGTCTTATACTGGAGTACCTATGACAAATTATGATGGAGTATATATATCTATATAACAAAACAAATCAGTTTTAACGGAAAGACAAAGTTAAGACAAAGGACGGTTCTGATCGAAAAAATGAAAGACATCCGATGGATGTTATCATACTAAGAAGACGGCGTTTAAAACTTTTACTCACGCAGTTAGATAACCATCCAATCCATAGCTCCCACTCCCTCAAAGCAGTTCACTCCCATTATCATTTCCACGATCGTTGTTCATATTACTACTACGCAATTCCCATTCTTCCCCTTATCTTCTTCTAGAATCTACTCAACTCAAACCATGTTGATTCCTCACAAGCTCCATCTTTGAATGAATCATATTTAGTTTACGGATCTGGTGGCTCTCGAGATGATTCATCCAAGGTAATTAAATTTTAACTTTAAAATTTACCTAAAGTGAGTTAGAATTTTCTATAAAAATAGCATCTTCTCATTTATATCCATAAATTTATTTTGTATTGATTTGTTAATGTTCAATTTCATATCTGTGAAAGAATCACATTTAGTTCTTTCATGACCGTTGATTTTTTGGTTGCTCTTTCATCTACCAGTGAATTGTATGATGATTTGCAGAAGAAAACCCATTAAATGAAGTACAATATGGAAAAAGGAACCAAAGTTCAATGATATACTATGATATCAATCTTGGATGGCATTTTCAGTGACTAATTATATTTTGTTTCATTTTGTTTCATGATGATTTGGGTTCATAATTAACACTGCTGCATTTATTGAACTAACTTTCTGATATAAGTTATTATTCATTAATTGAATTGTGTTTGGTTGTACTTGTATTATTTCTGTTCCAATAAATGGAACCTAATAAATGTTTGCTGCTGCTTTTGCCAAAAAAGTTCTTGGTTTGGAGGGGAAGTTACTCCCAATGATTTGAACTACCTCAATTGAATCATGCAATTTTGGCCACAATACATCCCAAATGACATAGTGCAGTGTGGTGAAGAACAAGTGTGGTTTCAGGTTATTCTATTCTTTCCTCAGATTCAAATATTCTTCATAATTAGTTGTACCTTTTTAAGGTTTTCTTAACCTGACCTCAAAAATTACAGTTATGTAAAATATTTTTTCTTATACTAATTTTACATATGCGGTAACGTTTCTGCATTTGTTGAAAAAATTCATTTTGTAATTAAAAAAGGTATGTGTTTGTTTTAAGATTAAAAAAGCTGCTATTGACTTTATAATTACATTCTATAATCTAATTTGCACATAAATTTATTAAGACGCGGCTTCACTAAAAGGTTTATGTAGCCGCTGCAAAATTTTATTTATGTTACTTTATATTGTTCATTTTCTATCCCAAACGTTTATCATAATTTCTTGACTACTGATGATTTTGAGTTTATTCCTACTTATCAGTAGGTGATGGTATGGCAGTGAATTGCTTGGCTTTATACCTTACCAAGTAAGTGCAATTATTTCTCATTTAATTGTTATGTTATTTAATTTTCATCCTTTACCATTTATGACCCAAAAGCGGTTCTTACCAACTATAGTTTTTTTTCCTTTTTTTGGCCATGTTCTTATTTTAAACTGATTTATATTTATGAGCTACAAGTTTTCTTTTTTTCTTTTTTTTACATTCTTTCTAAATTACTAATTCTTCTTTATCAACAAAGATAAATTATTATAAATGCAATTTGGCTATATTCATAGACTAAAATACCATCATACTTATCTTTTTTTTACTTATTTGTCATTCTATGTTTGCACTGTGAATAATTTATATTCAAGGTATAATTTCTAGCATGATAATTTTATAATCAAATTTTAGAGAATTTATTTGTAAAGGTTATCACATAAAGTATGCAAGTTAATTAGAAATAAATTGATTTATTAACGAGTTAAAGCCAATGAACCCAACAACTCCTTTTCATTTTCTTTTTCCTTTTCCTTTATGATGTTGTTAATCTAGAACGAACTTTTCAAATTTTGTTATATTTCATACCAATTATATGGGAAAACGTCAGATGTATCCAAATTATTAAGGACTGAGTTTTATGTTTTTAACATGCACTTCAAAAGCGTGGGAGAGGAGGAGAAAGTGGAAAATATTAACCGGTACAATAAAGGGGAGAAGAGGAAGGAAAGAAATAGTTTTTGATGTTTTTTGAAAGGCGGAGAACAAGAATAAATTGTTTCAGTTTTGTATGTTAAAATCAATTTTCAAATTAATTATTTTCTACCATCCCCTCATCTCGCATGTTTTTTGAAATACATTCTAAAAACACAAAACTCATTTTGGAGCCAAACATGCCCTGATTCTTCTCAAAATTCCATAGTTGTGATTGTATAGTTTTTCAACTCTTCAAACCAACCAAATATAAGAATAATCAATTCCTGAGTTTGAAGATACCATATTGCAAATTAGGTACTCAAATTATTACCTTGATCTTCATCATGACAATTTAATCTCAAAAAATATTGAAATTATTGTTCATATTTCTTTCAGAATATACCTATATAGTATTAGTTGTAGTTAATTCATGAGTACTTTGGTTAATTTATAATAATTAAGCAAGCCTATAAATTCTGCGTTTTCATGCAACTAAAATTGATATAATAAATCGATGGTTTAGTACAAGCTACTATGGGTTCTCAATGATAAAACCCAATGTATCTTGAGTGGAAAATTTACAATTATACATATGTCAATTTAATTGCATAGTTATTTGTCATTTTTAATCCTTTTTGTAATTGGTCACATGAATAATCTAATTATTGTACGTCATATTATGAGATAAGTGAATATCTTTGAAGTATTTATTAGCAACACACAAGCAGAATTCTACTAGCAGTATCTTATGGAAGATTTGGAGACTGTTCATTATCCATTTGGTCATTGCAAAACGGAAGCTATGTACCACGTTTAGCTTTACAATCTACTTAAGGTGGTGGAATCACGGTGATCATAGCTGCAATGAAGTATACTTTTTTACATCATGTTTAAATACAAAATGTATATTGTTCTAATTGTATTTAATGCATTATTTTCTGATTTTTCATCTTTTCTTGGGTGTACTTGAGTAGTTTGATGACCGACGATTTTTTTCAGAAAGTGTTTTTAGATTTTTTTATGTACACAATTCTAATTATATGCTAATGTAAAGAAAGTTATCATAAAATTTATGTAGTGCGCATTGTTTAGAAATTTTACTTTTTTATATGTGAATGTTTGTTTTTTGGATTTAACTTCTATGTTTTTGGACAATTCAAGTGGTACAACTTAATATCATAATTCATATATATGTAAGCATAACAAGTAAATCCCGCAAAACCAATTGCTTCTTGAAAACTGAGTATGTCCATTATTATTTGCATTCGATGCATGTTTTTCAAAGCAGTTTAGCAGAAATTCTTATCATGTTATATTTCTCCTTATATTTTTATGTGTAACCAGATTTACAAAAATCAGAATTCACATTTGTATATAAGGTAGGTCACAAATTCAAATAAGGGAAAATTTACACCGTGCCATCGGCACGGGCTTCATACTAGTATATATATATAATAACATGAGTTAATAATAAAGACATGACAAATATGAAAGTTTAAACCCAATAAATATATACTATGTTTAATATAATGTTATACAATCCATTCACAACAAATCAATTCTAATCAAATCAAATCAAATCAAATCACACAATTCAAAAACAAGCAATTCAAACCATAAGGAGATCAAATATTTCTAGGAACTTCAACCCATCCTTCTTCTCCAAAGACAGGATCCTTTTTAATAACTTCCCAATCTTCATTATCTTGAATCAAAGTTCCTACAGGATTTGCATCGAGATCATCTTTTTTGAGGGTAGAAATCATCCAACGGAGGACATTGAAATGCTTCTCTTGTTCTTTTATCATCTGCATTTGACTTAGTTCTAAGTGCCTTTGATTGCGGAGAATAAAAGTAAGTTTATTCTTGAATGAACTGAGAGTTTCTTCAAGATTATCACTTAGAGTTTGAGAAGAGGAAGCCATTTTTGATAAGTAGTGAAGAGATGCAAATAGAGATAAGTAGAAATGAAAAGATTACAAATTTCTGAAAGAAACAGGTGTTTAAATAGGCAGAAATTCATTTAAAATGAATAGACACGAGTTAGTTATTTTAATTTCAAAATTTTAAAAAATAACCAAATCTGACAGTTATATGTCGACATAGGGGGTAGAGGCATGTCGACATGGGTCTGTTGGTTTATGTGTCTTATTTATTTTGTGAATAAGTATGTATATATATAAACTTATATACTATAGTAGCATTTATTGCAGAGACACGATAAGGTAGGAAAACATAAGATAGATGATTTTTATAAATAGATGAGATGATACATAAGATACTAGATAATAAACAATACAAGCATACACAAAACGAACTAATACATCACAACCTAGTTCTTAGAATGTGCTAGAGGATGAGGAGGATGATGATAAGCCAAGTTTCCAACCAACTTTAGCAAAGAATTTGTTCATATTAGTGGACATTTTATCCAATTTCTTACTAACGGATCTTTTGAGAATCCGTTGATTTTCCACTATAATCTTTTGATTTTTGAGGAGAGTTTTGTTGGAAGGATTGTTAATATTGGTAGTATATTCAATACTTTCCAAGGAGGTTTCTTTATTATCTTCTTCAATTTCCATTTCCTCCCCTTCTTCTTCTTCATATTCTTCCTCCATATCTTCATGTGCCAATCTTTCATCCTTTTCGGCAAGAGATTCATATTGTTGAAATATGAAAGGAATTTTCATGAGAGAAATGTTGGCATGATTATACACTTTCTTTGGAACAAATTCTTCCCTTTTGTAATCAACGCCAAAATAATTAAAAATCCGAGTGAGATAGATTCCATGATACAAGGTATTCTCACCCATTTCCAAATTCTTAGGACGAAGTTCATCCATAATCATTTGCGCCCAATTAATGTCATAATGACCAAAGATAGCAAAAAGAGCTTTACAAACTTTTAAAGTTGGGTTATTGAAATTTCCCAATCTAGGAGTGATAGTATGTTGCAAAAGAAGATTGACAATACGTGCTTTTAGACGAAAGTTACGATTTTTAAATTCAAAGTTGTCATCTCCTTCGAAAATGTGATGAAATGTCTCACGATCATGTTCATCAATATTAAAAGTAGAAAGATCTATTCCAGAATTCTTGCAATTGAGAATTTTGCCCAAAATTTCACAATTTAAAACAATTTTAGTGCCTTTAACACTACTCCAAATTTCATCTTCATTTCCTTCATAAAAACCATGATTCAAATTCGCATAAACATTTTAACAAGATTTGGGTAACAAAAAAAATCATTTTGAGAATTGTCAAAAAGACTAAGAATATGATTCTCTTCAAGAAGAGTATTGATTTCATATGTAGAGAAATCGCTAAAGATAGCAAACTTTCCCGTATGAACTTTTCTGAAGTTAGCATATCTTATATAAGCCTTGATTGCTTCTGGATCATTATAGAGATACTCTTTAATGGTTTTAGACAGCCTCATTGTGGATGGAGTGCTTGAAGAAGCCATTTTTGAAGAGAGTAGAAAGTTTGAAAGAGTGAAAGAGAGTTTGAATTTTAAAATGAAAGTGAAAAGGTATGATAAGATAATGGAAATAAATAGATATTCAATAGGCATGTTCTCTGGTCAAGGGGTACCTTTCCAGAATGTGAAAAGTTGAAGGGAAATTCAAAAATTTGAATTCAAATTTGAATTTCAAATTTCTGACAGGGATGTCGACATCATGGGTAGGGCCATGTCGACATGGGTCAGAGAATTCATGTGACTTATATTTTTCTTATATACTTTAATATCTATATACATATATTATTTTAATGTCTATATATTTTTTGTAGTAATATTAAATATAATAATACCTTTTTAATAAAAAATATTATAATATTAAAAATAAAAATTTAAAATTCAAACAACATATAATTTCAAAAACAATCAAACAATTTTAAGCAAATAATTTCAACCAATATAATGTAAACGTGTACCTTTTTCTAGATTCGTGTCTCTGAGATCATCAGAATCATGAATAGCTGTAAAGCACATATTTGAATTTTCGGTCTTCTAATCATCATTGCTTGAGGATGAATCTGAGTCTGAATTGTCTAGTTTAGCAGTATACGCTCTTTTCCTTTTCTTTGTATAATCATTGCTTCCAGGAAACTTTTGCTTATCAGGATGCGGACAGTCTCTTTTGAGATGGCCTGGTTCGTCACAGTTGAAACATTTGACGTGATTTGGTACTTCATTATGATTTCTAGAATTCCTGTGATCATTCTTTATGAAGTTGTTCATCTTTCTGTATTTCAGAAAATTTCGAAAATTCTTTGTCATGAAAGCTATTTCTTCATCATCATCACTTCTTGAGTCTGATCCATCTGTTAATGTATTGAACGCAATTGACTTCCTTTCGAATGCCTTGCTATCTCTTCTCCCTTGCATTTGCACTTCGAATGACATTAGATTTCCAATCAATTCTTCAATCTTTAAAGTACTGATATCATTTGCTTCTTCGATTGCAAGAGTTTTCTGATCCCACTCTGGAGTAAGAGAATTTAGTTTTTTTCTGACTTGATCTTCTTCGGAAAAACTTTTTCCCAATGATATTAGAGAATGCACAATTTCCTAAAATCTACTATACATATCTGAAATGGACGCATTATAATTCATTTTGAATAATTGAAACTGATTTGTGAGTATGGATATTTTGGTCTGTTTGACTTTGCTTGTTCCTTCATGAGTAACTTGCAAAGTTTTCCAGATATCATATGCAGACTTACAAACAGATACTCTATTGAATTCATTCCTATCAAGTGAACAAAATAAAATATTCATGGCTTTTGAATTATTTTGTGCAATATTCTTTTGCTCAGCAGTCCACTGTGCAAAACTACTTATGGGTTCAGAATATTCAGTTTGTGTGATATTCCAAGTGTCTAATCCTATTGACTATAAATATATTTTCATTCTACATGCCCAATATGCATAGTTACTGCCATTAAAAAGTGGTGGTCTGGCAGTAGACTGACCCTCTACAAATGAACTAGTTATAGTGTTAACAGAACCAGTGTTGATAGGCATTTTCAAAACTTTTCAAAATTCAAATTATGAAAACTTTGAAAACCTTGCTCTGATACCAAATGTGAGAAATACGGATTACGGATCTTAAGGCTGGAATAACACTAGAAGGAGGGTGAATAGTGTTTTATGTATTTTTAAATCTTTTTGAATTTTGTTCAATTTAAACACTAACAAATGCAATTCACAAACACAGATGTAATCACAAAATCAGACACAGATGCAAATACTAAATAAAAGCAGTAAAGGAAAGAAAACATCAGGATTTTATACTGGTTCGGAGTTACCCTACATCCAGTTTCGTATAATCGTACAGATTTCTTTTCAAAACAATCTCCCAGATTACACCCTCGGTTTCAAGGCTACGAGGTACACCCTCCTGTATTCGAGTTCAGGGCAACTCTCTTGATTTAACCAGGCTACAAGATCACCTAATTGATTTCCGGGGCTACAATCACACCCAATTGATTTCAAGGCTCAACCGCACATTTTACTCAACTGTTTGATTTACAAAAGATTCTATAATTCTGAATAGCACTGAGATCTTATGGAGAGAGTGGCAGAGAATCAAACAAGAGATAATTAAGTTTGATTCACTTGGTATTTTGGCAGAGTATAGTTTAGGATTCTTTTAGAATAAATGTGGAAGATGAAGAGGAGAGAAAATAAATGAAAATCTGGTAAAAGTTCGTTAAGAACTTACTGGTATTTATAGTAGAGCAACAGCCATATCTTTTCGTGAAAGGATACGACGAATAGATACTTCTTTTGAAATTTGAAAATAATGGCCATCATGTTGACATGGGGGTTGAGGGATGTCGACATGCTCAAGGCAAAATTGATGTTTTGATTTTCTTATTAAAATTGGTTTCTTTAATTTGTCAAAACAATTTCTAAACTTTATAAATATATTTGAATATAGTTTAAACATATAAAAGAGTTTAGAAAATAATTTTTAATATATATAAGCTTAATCTATAAAGTGATTTAAAATCTGAGTATATAAATATTTTAAAGCTAAATATTTAAAATAAGAGATGGTTTAAAAACAAGGACAATTTTGAAATCAAAATATTAAAAATGATAAAAATATTGAGGCTAAAATATTTCAAACAAGAGAGATGTCCTTTTTGAAAAGAAAGTTTTGAAAACATTTTTTTTAAAACAAGAGATATATTTTTGAAAAACATTTTTATAAAATTAGTGGATATCAAAGTAGGACCACTATATGTTCCACTAGATATTGTCGTGGGTTCCATCCCACTAGGGTTCCATCCCTTTAACAGGCTCGAAGTGGATTCCATTCCACGAATAAATTTTGAATAAAGATGTAAGTGCTTTCAAGAAGTTTTAACATAATTCTAGACTGACTACATTATCTTGTACTGTTTGAAATCTTGAACTCTTGATAACTTGATTTCTTGATACTCATGAGTCTTCAATCTTGATATCTTTGATCTTTAAATTAATCATTCTTGTATCTCTATATTGTACAGTCTTCATTCTTGGTACGTGCATGTTTATATTCTACATATCCATATATATCTAAACCATAACGTTAGTATTTATATTTTATAACAAGTCCTAAGGTTGTTGTCATCAAAACCATTATCTCAAGGACTAACATATTTAACTATCAAAGCAACAAATAATATCTAGAACATAAGCAGTCACTAGGCCTATTTAATTAATCTCTTATTAATTAAATCAATTTCCAAATATCTACTTTAAATTATCTTTAAAATGATATATTCTCATAACCATTTCAATCTTTTGATATTGGAAAACATTCCCATATACTTAAATCGACGGTATAAGTGTATTTATTAACACAAACATTTTGGAGATACACTAAAAAAATTTCTATAACAGTACAACTCCATTGTTTTTATGCCTCCGATCATACCAAGCCTTTAGTAAGACCATGGGAAATAATTCGTGTATTTCACAATAGAAAGTCAAAACACAGTTCATTGGGTCAAAATGAATGTTGCGTAAAACATCGTTATGAAAACCCAAAAACACTATTATAAGGATTTGATTAATTATATATATATATATATATATATAAATCCTGCATACTAAATAAAACATTTCCTTTCAGAATCATTTACTATAACAACAGTGTTATAGTCCATGCCTTCCTTACTTCCCCGAAAATGTCTATTACAAAAAAAATGTTGAAATCTATGTTTTCGATACTTATCACCTTTAAAATCATTTTTCAAACTATTAAATTCCATTTGGAATTATTATTTTCACAACTTTACTTTTAAAGATTATCACTTTAAAAACCATTAAACTCCATATTTAAATTTCAACATAAATCATCTCTATATTTATAAAACTATGTTTATAAATCTCTTTTTTATTTTACAAAACTTCTATTTACAAAATCTCTTTATTTATAAAGTTCTATTTATAAATTCATTTCTTTTTTTAAATCTCATTTATCATAAAAATACATTTATTAATCCATTTCTTATTAAATCTAATCTATTTATAAAATCCATTTCTAATATTTATAAGAACTTCATTTATAAATCTATTACTTTATTTACAAAATATCACTTCTATAATCTTTCATATAAACCATTCAAAAATCTTTAATTAAAGTATTTCATAAAACTATAATTTTATAACATCAAAAATCATAACATTTTATTGATTTAAAACAATTTCATTCCTTTTTATGATTTAAAAATTATAAAAACATTTATACTTCCAAAATCACTTTAAAATCATTTCAAATTCAATTCAAAATCGCTATTTTATAGTATTTCAAAATACTAAAAATATGGCCCAGTGCTACTATAGCACTAAATAAGCAAAAACATGTCCATGTCATCAAATATGGCATCCAAATTATCATATATCAAAATATATGAAAAGTTAAATCAACAATGTGAGGAATCATGTTGGATCCCTCCAACTTGTCTCTTTGCATCACATACAATATATATCAAATAATATAAATCAACCGCTTCAAGGCGGGATCGGATACAAAGGGTCATCTGCTCATACACAGAAACGTAATAGAGTCTTGTCCACTCTATGGGTGAGCTTATATCCAAACCAACTAATAAAATAGTAAACAATCCAAACAGTCAACAAACAATCAATAATAAAATTATCCACACTTATATAAAGATATAAGTGGGCTAGGGAGGTGAGTTAACTCACAGAAATTTCAGTAACCGCCAAAACATTCCAGTTCAAATTAAAATTGAACAGGCATTGAGTTTTAACCCAAATTCCTATTAGATCTGAATCCATCTATCCAACTCCATATCGTAGTATTCGCTGATTCGATCGCAACACAACTTGTCGCGTTCAATTTTGACCTCGTATGAAAAACTTATAGCATTTAAAAGAATTCGATTACATTAAAACAATTAATTTTCTTTAATTACATTTTAATGTTAACCTAAACATTTCTTGCCGTTGATTTTTGCATCTAAGATTTGGGCCACACGCTCCTTCTTCTTCCCATCACGTGAAACTCTACCAATCGTCGAACTTTGTTCGATTTTCCATGCCACCATCGTGTTCCAGAACCTGCCGCATCTTCACCAAAAGTAGCCCTGCCCCCAAGCTCTCCATCGACTCCACCCTCGCTTGCTCTAACGCCATAGATCGCCTTGATTTGGCCAAAGTACGCCATGCTTTTGAAGAGAAATTCTGATCGCCATGGTGTGCAAATGGGTGATCGGAGGGTGTCGATGGGTTCTTGGGGTCAAGCTGCACCTTTCTCTTTTTGGGTCGAAGTTCAGATCGCCATCTAGCTCGCCATAAAATGATGGTCGTTAGATTAAGGAAGAAGGAAACAGCGGCTAGGATTAAGTAGATTAGGTTTTGCAAAAATGAAATGAACATGTCCTTGTATAGAAAATTACCAAAGCATTATTCACATGTTAAATTTTCAAACTCCAACTGATACGTGTCGAATGGCATTCAATACTAATTACCTAAATTCTGAACACAATGGAACTAGTATCGGGACGTAATTCCATCGTATACAGAAGTTAGTTTTTAAAACCAAATTATATTAATTTAAATTCCTTTAATTATTTCTACGCGTTTCAAGCTCACACGACCAAAGTTAGTTCAATTGCCACGAAATTCAACTGCATATAATAATTCATTATTATAGATCCAATGAAACTAGTTTCATCGAAACCCGAGACAGTGCCTCAGAAAGCTATTTTCACACATAATTAAAATGAATTATTATTAAAACCGTTCTAATCACTTTAATTATAAATTAAAGTTTACACTAATCATTTATTATATAAAATTGAATTTAAACAATCATTCTAAAATCCATTTGTTCAAATTAAATTTAAGATTCAATTATTTAAACAATTCCATATGTCAAGTTTAACAATTTTATTATCAAATAAATCGCTATATTTGAAATTAAAGTTATTTGACTTATTAAATTAACTTTTCAGTGGTTAAAATCAATTAAATATTTCAAATTCAAATGATTGAAATTCTGGATCGTTACACGTACTTGGAAAGTAGCCGATGGTTTCTTTCGGCATTGTAGAGCATAAGTCTAAAGATGTTTGAAGTATGGTCACACTGATGTTCGGGGCCCCACACCATGCCTATCTTTTGGAGGAGCCAGTATATTCTTTTTCATTTGTTGATGATTTTTCTAGAATGGTATGGGTTTACTTTATGAAGTCCAAGGACGAAACTTTTGATAAGTTTCATAGTTGGAAATCTCTTGTTGAGAAATAGCCAGGAAAGAAAGTGAATGTTCTTCGTTCAGATAATGGTGGTGAATTCACTTTTCAAAAATCCACCAAATTTTGTGAGTCCGAAGGAATCAAACGGCATTGTACCACACCAGTGGACCCTAAGTCAAATGGGTTTTGCAGAGAGGATGAATCGGACTTTGTTAGAAAGAACTCGTTGCTTACGTCTGACAGCTGGATTAAAGAAGACATTTTGGACAGAAGCATTATCTACGGCGGTTTTCCTCATCAACCGTACACATTTTACCGCTATAGATATGAAGATTCTTGAAGAAGTATGGAAGGGAGAGCCTGTTTCATATTCTTTTTTTAGTGTGTTCTCAGCCTGTTTCAAATCTTGATATGAAAGATCTCCATCCCATAGATACACACAAAAGATAATCTAGCTAATATGTTAACAAAGTCGGTTCCAAAGGAAAGTTTGAGCATTGCTCAAACTTGATTAGTGTGGTACGAGCTACTTAGCGCCATGGGGCGCGGACCCAACAACCAATTTAGTTGATTGATTGATATATTTAAATCCAGGTGGAGTGTTTAATTTGGACAGTTTAACAAATATTAAAAGAGAGAAGATATTAATTGATTCTCGCAATCAACCAAATATGGAAAACAAATCGAAAGATAATCAATTAATGTCAGAAGATATATTAATTGATTTAAGGAATCAATCAAATAAGGATATATGTGGAAATAAATACCAATATGCTAAATTTGTGTTGAAATCAAATCAAGTAAATCTAAAAAGATTTCATCCTTATCTCCAAGGCGGTCTTCATCATTTCACCTATATATATGAAAACATTTGTTCATCTTTTCAACATAAGACGATAAGAGAGTTCTTCACAAAATATCTTCAGTAAGATCCCTATTTCTATATCTATTATAGAGTGAGAAATTTATATTGGGTGATTTATATTCTTCTCGTGTTGTACTCCCTCTTGAAGTGAAGAAGAATAAAGGTTAGTGGGTCCGAGGACGTAGGTATAGCCGAACCTCGTTTTATCGGTGTATTCTTTTCTTTTTGTCTTTTATTTATAATTTGCACTTTTTAATTTTCTTTCTATTCTCTTTGTTGGATTGGAGTTGTTGAGATTGTCCATAGAATAGATTATTGAGTATTCTACTTCTGCTGCCCAAAACTCTTACTTTTCATTACAGTTATAAAGGGAATAGAGCCTTGTTCAAAAAAAATTCATTATGTTTGTTCAAATGTTCCATTTGCATTGCAAACATAACAAAAGTAACTATAATATTCTTACTAAAAGCAAATCAAACTAGAAATTGCATGATTTGATAATGAAAATGCTTTTTGTGGCTAATCATTTCACCTGGTACTGATCAATGTACAATACCAAACTTCCATTAAGTGTATTCATGAGGCTATCAAATGCATACATACGAAAACATATACAATACTTAATTTTTGTAAAACTATGTGAATATTTAGTATTATATCTAGACGGTTATTATGATATTTATAAACAAAAAATTTAAAATAATAATTTACAAATATTGAAATTATTTAATAAGAAAACTTCTAATTGTATCAAACCCACATCTATTTTAAAAGGGAGATAATTTTTTTACTATTGGTTACCATATAATATTTGAATGTACTTGTATAAAGTAGGTTTCATTTATTTGAGTATGTTCATACATAACAACTAAATAGAAAGTTATCCTTATCTTCATGTTTCATATAGTAAATTAGAAAAATAATTTGTTGCTTCAGGGTAATGACTGAATCTTTCAGTTAAAGAGTTAACGTTAATGGAAAATGAATCCATCAACAACAACTTCAAATAAATCATTTTTTTTAGAAAAAAATTATCTGTGGGCTAACAACTTTGTGTGCTAATACATCAAAACTTTGCATATGAAGGTAAGTGAATGTTAAATTACCAATTGCAAAAGCAATCATCCAAATAATTTATAGAAAAAAGTGAAGGAATTGCAAATGAATAATTAGTATAAACTAAAAATCGAAATATCAATGTTTCCAACCTTTGTCTCTAAAGTCTTCTTGTAGTCTTGACCTTACGACTTCAATGGAGTTGAACTAATGATCGTTGTCCTAATTCAAGGACAACATCATGCGAAATCAACACGGATCACCCCCAATTAGCGATAGTTGCCTACAAATCTATGATATATGTCACATCCATCATAGATTTTACTGGAGGTGATGGCTACATCCATTAACTAAATTGGGTTTTAGGGTTTGAAGGTGGAAAGTGTAAGAGCAATGAGTTGAGTGCGAATGTGGAAAAGGGTATATTAAAATTTAGCAATTTTGTTATAGTGCAATATTTGCCCTTAATTAGGGCATTAATTTATTAAAAATTTGATATATATATATATATTATATTAGAGATGCTTTATTAGCCTTTATTTAGAATCAATAGAGGCCATACTTGCAAATTGGGCTGTTATGGTAATGGTAACCATTATCGATACATGAAAAACATTACCATATTGATACTACTGGTAAGTCAAAAATGACTACCGTTACTTTACCATTACCGCCGGTAAAATGTTGAGTAGTATACCGATAAATTGGTAAACCGGTCACTTGTAATGGTAAGTTTACCGATACACAAATCTATTATAGTTTTATTACATTAAAATTTTGATAATGGTAAAAGAAGTAAATATTTTATTACTAATTCTAACTTCATTAATGCTTATATAAACATTTTGACTTATTCAGTTGACATGGAAAACTTTCATGGTTATCGCAAGTTATTTACAATAATATGAAATAATAATCCTGCTAATCTCAAACCATTTAGACTTTGAAGTTAATAAATCTAAAAAGAATTACCATCATAAATAATACTACAAGCATTTTCCTAAAATATGATAACCTTTCAAAACCTTTTTTGGTTAGAATTAATTAAAATAGTGAAAGAACAAATTAATATGACTGGTTAATTTATCGTTATCACTAGTTTGACATTTCTTTAACGCTATGTTTACCATTATTAATGGTCAATTTACCGTTACCATATCAATAGTATTGGTATACTGATGTAGCTCGATATTGGTTATCAATTGCTTAATATTGGTATGGTAATAGTAAATTTACCATTACCATAACAGCCCTACTTACAAATGCATCTAACTCATTATTATTAGAGGCTTTACCATTTTTATGCTCCCACTTGAAAGCCCCTAATGCTATTAAATTGGGTAGTGCAAGATCATCGTTGCACTCAGCTACGTAATACGATCCTACTAGTATCTTGTGTTCCAACCCTAATGCACCCATTTACGATACAAACGTGGACATGACGGTGTCATTTTTGATCACCACGGGGTCCGACGACAAGGCGAAAGCTAGTCAATTTGTTTGTCTCACTTCCCTTTACATATTGCTTGTTGTTTGCATGTTAATTTTATGTTATATGCGATTGAAGTTTTGAAAGATAACCATACACACACACGTGTGTGTATATATGTATACATTTACTTACATATTTCATGTAAAATATGTTTCATCCAACTCACGTCCTATCCTTAATATTTATTATACTCACTTCAGTATGCATAAGTCTATTTCATATATATTGCACAAGGTAAAACCTTAGATTGCTCTGTACGTTTTTGTTTACCGACTTTGGCCAACAACAAATTAAAGATGAGGCAAAACAATAAACAATATATAAAGGATCTTACCGATTGTTTTGTAATGGTGATGTAAATGCAAAGTAATGAGGTAACAGAATGTATTAGGGGTTACTGGCAACAAAACAATAAAAAGAAAGAAAAGAAAATTATACTTACTATATATATTAAAAAGTGTTAATTACACTCACCCATGTTTGATTCAGATTTTGTACCAAGCTAAGGGTGAAAATGTTGATGGCACGCTTGCTGATGGTGAGGATGGTAAAAGAAAAGCAGGTGATGATATAGTGAAGTTGAATTCCTTTACAAAAGTAGGGACTGAAGAGGTTGGATAACTATATATAGGCAGATGTTTGGATTCCTTAGGATTAACAAAAAATAGAAATGTTAAATTATAATCTTGAAAATGATAAGGATGAAAATAGTTGTCAAATCAAAAAATTCCATTTTATTTTGTTTTGTTTTAAATTCTTATCGAACCCTTAACCATTTAATAACTCAAACCGACTAAATATCTCTATTTAAAAATCCACTCTAGACGTTTTAGTTCAAATTTTGTGTTATTATTATAATGATTTTTCTTTTATTAACATATTATTTTTAAAATTTTCAATAATTACAAAATAATTTCAAATTTCGTGGATATTACTTATTTTACAAAATTTCAAATGACTTTTGGAATTTAATAATATAATTCAAATATTTGTTAACCCATCTTTTAGCAAGGCAGTACACAGGTGGATTTAACCCAACAAACATCATGATCATTAAGGCGGGAGGTCCAGAGAAACGATTACCAAGCTCGGAGGTCGGCTATAAACGAGACTATGGACGATGGTCAAGCGGATTCGGATCGGATCCCTAATTGTTATCCCAATTAAGGTGCAATTGGTATGAAGTGATAAAGAAGGCCTCGTAAGGCTACATTTCAAATTTCAAGTCGATCAGAGTTCGTATGCTAGAGTTATGGGCAAAAGAAGAGGGATTAGATCATATTCAGCTCAACAGCACAACTCAACAATGATCACTCCATAACCGAACAACCACAAGGCAGATTGAAGTGAAACTTTGGAAATAAGAAGAGGGGACCCTAGGGAGTCTACCCCAAGAGTCGCATGGCATTTGGAGAAGTTAGAGGGATCGACATCTGTCCCTCAATAGGGATCGGTACCTATCCCTCTTAGGGATCGGCTAAGCTCAACTTCATAACAAAGATCGATCAATATCTCAACATCTACACATCCAATTGAAATGAAACTTGGAGGGATAGCTAATTAGAACATGAGGAACACCCCACAGGGATCGCATGTCATTTTGATCAAGTTGGAGGGATCGATACCTATCCTTCCATAGGGATCAGTTATAATCAGCCTTAGCACCATATTGCAAAAAAGATCGATCAATAACTCGAGTTCTACTAATTCAATTGGCATGAAACTTGAAGGATATACATAATATAACATAGAGAAGCTCCCCTAGGGATTGCATGTCATTTAGAGAAGGCTAGAGGGATCGGCAGAAAATAGAACTTAAGCAACACTACTTCACGGAAAATACGATGTCTCACAAACCGTATGTCGGAATTGCATGAAATTTGGGGAGCAAGTAGCTAACATCTATTAGAACCATGTATTTTGATGTATTGATCATGGCAACTATGTAAGTATATATTATATGAACTAACCAAAATTGCAGGAGAAGATACTATTCTACTCGACAATATATCGAAGACCAAAGATTTCAAAGAGAAGTTTCAATGTTTATAATTAGTTTGTCTATAGTCTAGTTAGTAGTTAATAATTGTTAAAATCTCTCCTAAGTGGTATATGCACGCATACATGGCTTCAAATCTTATTCAAATTCATATACAAAACTTAAGTTTTATTTACAAAAAGTTTATAAACATCTTGCTTTCAAAACTAAGTTCACTAGGCAGAAATCAATAGTTTCAGTCGACTGAACTTAGGTCGGCAGTCGACTGAAACATGCACACATGCACAAGTTATTTTGAAGATTCAGTGACTTAACACCCTAGTTTAGTCAACTGAATCAAGTGTCTTTTCAAAATAAATTCGAAATTCGAAATTCTTTGAATGATTCAGAAGACTGAATTTGTTTCCTCAGTCGATAGAATATTCATAACGACTATTTTTTGAACGGTCACCACTTTTCAATGAACAAAAACATCTTTTAATTCAACAGTTATTTCCGTACCTCTTAGCCGAATCTTTTCTCGAATGATTACATCTTTTTAACTCTATAAATACCCTTCAATTCAATTTTTTTAAATAACTTAATTCTCGGATTCTATTCTATATTCTTGTTATCTAAATTCTGCCATTTGCTTTCATAAACACTTTCAAATCACTTGCACATTCAAGCACAAATTTATTTGTGATTCAAATTACTTCCAATCTTCATGTACTACACTATATACCACAAAGGAGAAGATTATAGGAAGGGTGTACTCTAAAGACTCATATGTGCTATCTACAGAGCACAATCAGTCAAAAAATCTTATTGTATTGTTGAAGTCCTGTTCGATTGGTCAGGCGGTAGAAGTCCTATTCGGTTGTCTAGGCGGTAGAAGTCATGTTCGGTTGCTCAGGCAGTGCAATATCTGTTCCTCCAGGTTAAGTGAGGGTTGATAGTTAAATTCCAGAAGGAGTCTGGGACTGGACGTAGAACGGGAGTTCGAACCGGTATAAAAATCCCTAGTGTCTTTTACTTTACTATTTACTTCTATATTCATATTCCACACTAGTAGTTAACTTAGATTATATTCCATATTACGATCCATAAAATCACTTTCATTTGGTATTAGAGCATAGGTCATCTTGTAACTGTAACACAGTTATTTGATACATTATTAATTTGGAAAATAACACTAGTTTTGTTGAAGGACAATCCACTGCACGACCACAACTATTTAATGGTTTGAACTATGATTACTGGTCTACTAGAATGATAATTTTCATGCAAGCAAATGGATATGATACTTGGAATGTTACTCAAAATGAATATACTATATCCACTACACTATTTGCAGAATGGTCAAATAAACAAAAGACTGATGCTACATCAAACGCAAAAGCTATGAATATGTTATTTTTTGCATTAGACAAAAATTAATTTAATAGAGTTAGTACGTGTACAACTGCCTATGATATTTGGAAAACTCTTAAAATCGCACATGAAGGAACTAACAAAGTTAAACAAAGCAAGATTTATATGCTTAAAAACCAGTTCCAAAATTTTAGAATGAGACTAGATGAAACCATAAATGATATGTACTCTAGATTTCAAGAAATACATCATTCACTATAGGCTTTAGGAGAAAAATTTTAGATTTTGATATTGTGTCTAAAATTTTAAACTCTTTAACTGATGAATGGAAAAAGAAAGGTCTTAGCTATTGAAGAAGCAAATGACATTTCTACTATCAAACCTGAAGAGTTAATTGGAAATCTTATGTCATATGAAGTGAATTTGCAGGCCAAGCGAGATTAAGCACAAGTCAAAAAGAATATTGCATTCAAAGCTGAACAAGAGGATTCGGATTCAGACGAAGATGACATGGCATTGATCCAAAGAATTTCAAAAGGTTTCTAAATTCAGAAAGAACAAGAAGTTTGGAAACAATAGGAGAGACAACTCCGGCAAACTGTCATTCTCAAGTCTCGAATGCTACAAATGTCATAAGAAAGGTCACATGAAGAAAGACTGTCTTAATAGAAAGAAAGACAGATTCATGAATAAGGACAAATACAAAGGAAGTAGGCATTCTCAGTTACATGAGATGATTAAGAATCATCTTCATTATCAGACAGTGACACAGAAAGTGATTCTGCACAAGCTAACGTTTTCTTTATGGCTTCAACCAACGATGTAAGTGATTTATCTTTTGATGATTTATTTGAGATAAATTCAGAATTGTTAGATAAACTCAAAGAAGTTAAAATAAAGTATAAAGATGCTCTAGAAAAATTAAACAAAACTGAAATAGAAGTTGATATGCTAAGAGATGAAAAGAAAATTTTAGAAGAAGAACTTGTTGATATATAAGAATCTTTGTTTAATGTTTCTTCTCAACTCACTATGCTAACAAAAGAAGTAGAAGTGCAAAAAGAAAAGAATATGACATTTGCTTCAGAAAATCATGATCTAAAATCAAATGTAAAAATTCTTGAATTAAATAATACTAGTCTCAATACTGAATTAGAGAATATTACTAAAAATGTAACTAATTTTAATAAAGGAAGAGAAAATCTTTCTAAAATTATTATTGATTCTCAAACTACTTCTAACGAGAATGGATTAGGATACAAAAATTCTTCAAAAACAATTTCAAAGAAGAATAGTACATCATATAAAATTTTCAATTTGAATAATAATTTTGTAAAAGCTAAAACAAAGTCAAAAGTTGTTACTCAAAAGAAAGTAATTGGTAAAACAAATACTATAAAAATTTGGGTACCAAAAACTAATAATAATTTAATCAGAGATAAGTATATAAAATCTTTTATAACTATAGTTCATAAAAATAAAGATTTTACTTATAAAGGGAATTCTAAACCCTCTTGGGTTTGGCTTCCTAAGATCTAACTCTTAGGACCCTAATAAAATGTGGGTACCAACGTTATTTATATATTTTTTTGCAGGTACTGACTAAGAAAATTTAATTCTTATATTGATTCTTGTCTAAGTATTCTATGTTTGTATGTTTATATGTCTTTATAATGTTTTCATATATAATAATTATAAATTTTTATTAAAGTTTTAATGTTAAATAATTTTATTCCAAAACTCTCTGCTTCAAAGGTTAGAAAAGCTTCCAGGAACAGTTCCAGTCGACTGACCACTAAAATTTAGTCGACTAAAACTTCAAAGTTTACTTTCTTATAATACGAAAGCCAGTTGACTGACTCTGGAAACTCAAGCAACTGAATTCAGTCATTTTCAGGTTATTTAATGCGGGATGATTTTTCTTTGCATATTAGTCAACTAAATTATAATTTCAGTCAACTGAATTATAATTTCAATCGACTGAAAATTCATAGTTCTAAAAATTTTCCATTTTCATTTGTTGTCTACAATATCTATGTTTGTTTTGAAATTATTAATATTTATCATGCTTTATTTGATTAACAATATTCATATTTAACTTTGCACAAATAGTTACATAACTAGTATTCCTTTTTGTCGATGACAAAGGGGGAGAAATATGAAGATATGTAGGTAGTTCATTGATTCAGAGGGAGTTTTATTGTTTTATTTTTTTAAATAAATTTTTGAACTTACATAGTTGTCATCATCAAAAGGGGGAGAATGTTAGAACCTTGTATTTTGATGTTTTGATCATGACAACTATATAAGTATATACTATATGAACTAACAAAAATTATAGGAGAAGATACTATTATACTCGACAATCGATCGAAGACCAAAGATTTCAAAGAGAAGTTTCAATGTTTATAATTGGTTTGTCTATAGTCTAGTTAGTAGTTAATAATTGTTAAAATCTCTCCTAAGTGGTATATGCACGCATACATGGCTTCGAATCTTATTCAAATTCATATACACAACTTAAGTTTTAATTAAAAAAAATTATAAACATCTTGCTTTCAAAACTAAGTTCATTAGGCAGAATTCAACAGTTTCAGTCGACTGAACTAGGGTCGGCAGTCGACAGAAACGTGCACAAGTTATTTTGAAGATTCAGTCGACCTAACACCCTAGTTCAGCCGACTGAATCAAGTGTCTTTTCAAAATGAATTTAAAATTCAAAATTTTTTGAATGATTCAGAAGACCGAATTTGTTTCCTCAGTTGACTGAATATTCATAACGGCTATTTTCTAAACGGTTACCACTTTTCAATGAACAGAAACATCTTTTAATTCAACAGTTGTTTCTGTATCTCTTGGTCGAATCTTTTCACGAATGATTACATCTTTTTAACACTATAAATAGCCTTCAATTCAATTGTTTTAAATAACTTAACTCTCTAATTCTATTCTATATTCTTATTATCTAAATTATGCCATTTGCTTTCATAAACACTTTCAAATCACTTGCACATTCAAGCACAAATTTATTTGTGATTCAAATTACTTCCATTCTTCACGTACTACACTATATACCACAAAGGAGAAGATTATAGGAAGGGTGTACTCTAAAGACTCATCTGTGCTATCTATAGAGCACAATCAGTCAAGAAATCTTATTGTATTGTTGAAGTCCTGTTCGGTTGCTCAAGCAGTAGAAGTCCTATTCGGTTGTCTAGGAGGTAAAAGTCATGTTCGGTTGCTCAGGCGGTGTAATACCTGTTCCTCTGGGTTAAGTGAGGGTTGATAGTTAAATTCCAGGAGGAGTCTGACATTGGACGTAGAATAGGAGTTTGAACCAGTATAAAAATCTCTGGTGTCTTTTACTTTAATATTTACTTTCTATATCCATATTCCGCACTAGTAGTTTACTTAGATTATATTCATATTATGATCCATAGCCTCACTTTCATTTCATAGAGCACCCATCATAGGGATCGTATCCCGTTTGGATGCACTAATAGGGATCGGTATGGATCCCTATTGTAGGCCCCAATGGGCATGGAAATTTTTTGGTGGCCTCATCTTGGTCTTCCGAACCTTCTGTCAAAATTTCAGCTCGATTCGTGCCCGTCTTCCCTTATATATAGTAGGCATGGCGACAGAAAATGGACTTCTTTCTACTTCTCTTTATCTTCAATCTAGGCTACACTCTGCCAATTTTATTCTTGGATTTCAGATTGTAACTGTAAACAAATTTCATTATAAAAAAAGAATTATTTAGGAGTGGACGTAGGCCAGAGTTAACCGAACCATTATAAATCTTGTCTCCTTTTACTTGCTTCCTAATTGTTTTAATTTTTTCTTCATTTATTTCTCTTCATATTTCTGTGATTGGATTGGACATTAGAGTTTTTACATAATTGGGTGTTGGTGGCCAATTTTGATGCTAACCATATCAAATATGAATTTTAATGCATTATCTTTTGAATAAACTCAAACTAAAAATCCAAAAAAATACTATTATAATTACTCAAATAACGAGAGTTACATAATTATATAGTAAACATTTCTTTCCTTATTTAATTTTCTATCGTTACATATTTCTCCTTATCCTACCATGCCTTATCTACTTTAGTTCTTTCTTTAATAATTTACTAAAAATATTAACATTTAAAATTTATAGATTCTTCAAACTATTAAATTTTATTGAACGGCGAGATAGTATACTAAATACTAATTTTCTTTTGAAATTAAGAAAGGTAATACAATTACCGCATTTTTCATGCATTACCTATATTACTATAACTTGTTTCAATGAAAACTACAAATAAAATTATTTATCTAAAAAGGAAAGGTGAATGATTATAATAGAATTATCTTTACCATGTCTACTTAATTCTCTTCAAACTTATTTACATGATTCTCTCCAAAAATATTTATTTCAAATCATTCGATGGAAAAATGATATATTTATAGTTTAAATAAATGGTTCTTCCTTTTCTGTTGAAAATCTATATGTTTTAAAATCAAATATTTTCAGAAAGAAAATCCTTTTTTAGAAATGATAATTACTATTTATAAAAAATTTACATATTTTATTTTTAAATCAAGTATTTCAAATAATATATTTGTTTAAAAATAAAATATTTATATTCTGCTAAGAAATGAAAAAAAAGATAGGTTTGTTTAGAAATACTATTTCTAGAAATAAATGTAAAACTTTTAGAAAAAAAATGATAAGAGAGATTCAAATAATTTTTCCAAATTCTTTTTTTCTATGAAAATCATAAACCTTTAATAAATTAAAAATCTTAAGGCTAATTATATACATACACCGATAATCTCTTAACACACACCAAAAACAGTAGTAAACTATTACAGACCAAAAATTACTTAGCATATTATTAACCCAAAAAATGGATCAACACCCTGGTTTAAGTGTGAAAGCACCAACCCTGTTTATCAAGGCGAATAAAATAGAAAATGCAGTAGTAAATAGTAGAAAATGTAAAGAGACAAGAGATTTTTATAGTGATTCGGCTGTTAAAGAAGCTTACATCCACTTTATAGATTCTTTTGTTGATCAACTGCTATTACAAAGGAGTTTAGATTACAAAATAATTCTTCTTTCCTAGATTAGATCAAGCCACCATTGCTAGAAACAAAAGGAGGATCTCTATTGTCCCTTCATGGCTGCTGTGTGGGAGAAGAATAGTGAAGAAATAATGGTAGAGCTTTAGTAGAAATCCGATCCCCTCCATTTTTGTAGATAGGATGGTATTTATAGGGGTTAGAGAGCATTTGGGCCCGAGCCACTTTACCAAAAGCCTGTAGTCATCATGAAGAGGTCGCTCAAGAAGTTCGGGGGCATTTGGAGCTAACTTTTCGGATCGGTACCGATCCGATTGTACTGATCCAAAAAGTTGTGAAATTTTGAGACCTTTTAATTTCATTGTCTTCCTATCCCATAATTGAGTACCTTTTCCAAATATCAAGTCGTTTGGAGTTAGTTTGATCATCCATCTTCATAGATCATCCAATCCATTCCTTCGTAGAAGATCCATCTATAACTCACTCAATACTTAACCAAAAGAAACGAAACTTCATACATGCAGTGTACATGAGTAGGAGAGCCTCCAAATTGGATCTCATGAGGATCCGAGCTGATTATTTGGATTGGCGATGATCAAATTGAGTCGGATCGGCGGTGATCCAATTGAGTCGGATCGGTGGTGATCCAAACCCCTAGCCTATTTTTGAATCTTTTTCTAGGTCATAGGATATCTAGCCATAACTCACTCAATACTTAACCAAATGACACGAAACTTCATATATGCAATGTACATGAGTAGGAGAGCCTCCAATTCGAATATCATGAGGTGGGGCCCATCCAAGGTGCATCGGACCTGATCCGTCAAACTAGTTTAATTTGAGGAGATCCATCCATAACTCGCTCAATAATTATCGAAATCAGACGAAACTTTGTAGGTAGCTTCTAGAGGATGTGGGCGACCTATATTGGATCGTAGGTGGTGAGGACCAACCTAAATGGACCGGACGATCCATTGAGTTTGGATCGATGCTGGTCTAAATTGGCTTATCCAAATGACTTCATTTTCGGTATGAGCCTTCGTTTATTTCTTCTAAGTGTCTCCTCTAAATTTCAAGTCAATCCGATTCAGTATGAGTTCTATAGGTCTATTTTACGTTGCTCCGGTCTAAAAGCGGTTAGGTATTTGAATGAGTC
Organism: Allium fistulosum; assembly: GCA_030737815.1. Taxonomy (NCBI): domain Eukaryota; kingdom Viridiplantae; phylum Streptophyta; class Magnoliopsida; order Asparagales; family Amaryllidaceae; genus Allium; species Allium fistulosum. The sequence goes on along the minus strand of CM060907.1, from coordinate 679,622,177 downwards.
TTTACTTCTTGAACTAGGTTGCTTGGAGTGTTACCAAACTTAATAGTCAAGCTTAGTAGAGGCATAGGAGTGCAATACAGGTGGTTAGAAGGAACCGCAAGCCAACATTTGGGATCGGTATCGTTCCGAAGAGTTAGCGTAATTCTGGGCCAAACTTCTTATATTTCATTGTCTTGTACTTTTAGACCTTCGAGTCAAGTTTTGAATGATTCTAACTTAATTAGAATGTTCTAACTCCTTTTGAATTCTGTTAGGTTAAAAACCCAGTTAACACTTCCATCCAAATTACATCTTTTGAATGAAAGGTGTGCTTTGCTCCAGAACAAGTTCCAGTAATGAATCTTCAATTGTTGAGCTTTCCAGTGGCTTTTAGCCTTTACGAAACATCTAGTTCATTTGGATTCTTTCGCCAATCACAAGTCGTTCCAAACCTATTATATCCTAAGACTCTAGACTATACCTAACTATAATCTATACATCACAATCATTCTAGTTTCATTTAGATTTATTACATTACATGTCTCTAATTACATTACACATCTCTAATCGTCTCGTGTTCACCTATGATTTACATCATTACCACTCAAATTTAATTTAGAGTTATAATATCATATATTAAAATCACCTCATATATCGAAATTATACCACATAATATATCAAAATCACGTTATATCACATCATATATCAAAATCATTCTATGTCTATCCATGATTTATCCATTTTATTCTATTTATAAGGCATTCAAATCCTTTACACAAAATTAAATCTATTTTAAGGTTCGATCTCTCTGGATCGTTTAATGTTTAGTTTAGGGGATGATCTCTCCGGACATTTGTTGGTATAGTTCAGGGGATGATCCCTCTGGATCATTTACTTATTAAGTTAAGGGAGGGTTAAGTACGCCCATCCGCTCACTTTTCGATGAGGGGACTTACTTCTTGCACTTTGGTCCCGTCACTCTGGTTGGGACTCTCTGGCGTTCGTTGTCGTACAAGTCCATCCACTAGCTTTCCAACAAGGGGACTTGCATCTTGCATCCGATCTCGTCTCTCCAGTCGGGACTCTATGGCGTTCAAAACTAGTCATCACATTAAATATGGATTTTACAAAATTCAAATTTCAAATTAAAGAAAACAAGCAAAAATTACATAAGGAGAAATCCTGGATGTTTATCCCAGACATCCGACTCGGAGCATGGTAAGGGACCAATCTAGGTTTTGTGCACGTCCAAGTGGTCTGGTATTATTATCCTAAGCAGTCATCCCAAATATCCGACTCAGAGCACAACTAGGAACTAATCTAGGTTTAGCACACGTCTAAGTGGTCTGGGGTCATTATTGTTTTTGCCGCTAATATACGAAAAGAAAAGTGCAAAAAGAAACCAAATCAAAGAGTAGCAGCTGGATCTAACTTCCCATCCATCCCAGTTATGGGATTATCTGTCATGGCCAGATCCCTAGGCATTCCTTGAAGCTTCTACTGTGGGTGGTGGCTACTCCAGCTATGCTATCGTAGCTTTGTTCCTCACTTACTGCGGCAGCTGGTTGTGCCGAACCAGTTCTTCCATCAGATCACAAAGGTGTCGGCACTCATTCGTTTATGTCCGCCCAGCACATGGAAGATGCAAAACTTTCTAGATCCTTCTTCTCGATCAGTGGGCTCTCTTCTTGGAGGCTTCCGATAGGGAACCACTAGTTTCTAGGTATATCCTTTCCAAGGTTTCAGTCAGCTCAGAGTAGGAAGAGAATTCGGGCTCCCTCCTTTTTCGTTTCTAAATCCTTCTCCAGAGGATCCCTTGCCATCCACTTAATAAATTTCGGTGTCTTCAGCTTCATCTTCAATGTCAACATCCTCCCAATGTAAATATCTCTCAGCTTCATAGTAAAACTCAGCAAGATCCGTTGGTGGATCCCTCTTAAGTGCAGCCCTGAAGTCGGTCTTGCTCACGACTCCAGACACTGCCACCATCGAAATCACTAATGGGTCCGGCCAATCAATCGCTGCCGCTGCTGCATTGAATCTTGCAAATTAACTTCTCAAGGTCTCCCCGGGCCTTTTTCACATTTTCCAATGTCATCGCATTCTTTAGTTGTGAGACGTGAACTCGGAATTGTCTTAAGAATCTGCCCACTAACTCGATCCACGTGCTAATGGACCCATTCTCCAACTGTCGAAACCACATCGCCGCCAAACTCGTCAAGTATAATGGGAAGCACCATCCCATTACTTCCTCAAAAACGTCCAACACCTCCATATATTGGATATATCTCATTAGATGAATCATTGGATCGGTCTTTCCTTCATACATTTCCAATGCGGAAAGCTTGAAATCGGGAGGATTTCTCGCGTTTTGGATATTTGCAGCAAACGAGTTTCTATTCACATCTCCCAAACCCTGATCAGTAGGTCTTCCTCTAACCAACCTTCTTACTAATTCAACAATTCAATTTTCATCGTCTAATGAAAGTCTTCATCCGAAAGCGATGTTCTACCCCCCACCTTGGCAAGGGAAATCCGATGCATACTCCACTTGTTGCATATTAGTGTTCTATCCTACTCTTCTAGTCTCATTTTGTCCTTCGCTCCTCCGAGGTAACCTTGGCATTTATTCCTCTGTCGGTTGCACTCTAGTATTCGAATTAGCTCCCATACCACCAGTTCCTGGAGTTTCAACAGTCACTCTATTGTCGGCCCTTTCGGTGCCAGCTCCAATATTGATCCCATCATCGGCGTTGATTTCAAGGTTGACTCTCATGTTACCCCCAAGTATCGGTTGCTCTGGGCGGGGATGCAATCTTCCATCTCGTTCTAATCTAACTCTAGCAGCTTCTTTCCAAGGGTTTGAATCTTGTAGCTTCAACAGTTCCTTATTGTCCCATCCTTTGAAAGAATTCCTCCATCATCTCTTGTTGCCTAGCCAAGGTTCCATCCTGCATCTCCTTCATCAGCCTTTCCATTTCTTCTCTAGCTACATAGTTCGATTGCTGAGAATTTGATGATACTTCCTGACTGCCCCCAGGCTCTAGTTGACTTGCTCCAGTTTTAGATCTAGTGTTAGGCCTCTTCATTTATTCCAAATCTCATATTCAAGCTTCAAATTTTTGGATCTACCTTTGCCCTTAGTGAAAGCACCAAAATGTTAACCCAAAAAATGGATCAACATCCTGGTTTGAGTGTGAAAGCACCAGCCTTGTTTATCAAGGCGAATAAAATAGAAAAACCAATAGTAAATAGCAGAAAGGTAAAGAGACAAGAGATTTTTATAGTGGTTCAGCTCTTAATGAAGCCTACGCACTTTATAGATTCTTTTATTGATCAACTGCTATTACAAAGAAGTTTAGATTACAATATAATTCTCCTTTTATAGATTAGATCAAGCCACAATTGTTAGAGATAAAAGTGGATCTAAATCCCTTCATGGTTGTTTTATGGGGGAAGAAGAGTGAAGAAATAATGGCAGAGCTTTAGCAGAGATTCGATCCCCTCTACTTTTGTAGATAGGATGGTATTTATAGGAGTTATAGAGCATTTGGGCCTGAGCCACTTTACCAAAAGCCTATAGTCATCATGCAGAGGTCGCACAAGAAGTTTAGGAAGGTTTGGAGCTAACTTTTCGGATCGGTACCGATTTGAAAAAATTTCAATTTTTTGAGTTTTTTCAATTTGGTTGTCTTCCTTTCCCATAATTGAGTGCCTTGTCCGAATATCAAGTCGTTTGGAGTTAGTTTGATCATCCATCTTCATAGGTCATCCAATCTACCCCTTTGTAGAAGATCCATCTATAACTCACTCAATACTTAACCAAATGAAATGAAACTTCATACGTGCAGTGTACATGAGTAAGAGAGCCTCCAAATTGGATCTCATGAGAATCCGAGCTAATTATTTGGATTGGCGATGATCCAATTGAGTCGGATCGGCGGTGATCCAAACCCTTAGCTTATTTTTGAATCTTCTTCTAGATCATAGGAGATCCAGCCATAACTCACTCAATACTTAGCCAAATGATACGAAACTAAATGAGTAGGAGAGCCTCCAAATCGGATCTCTTAAAGTGGGGCCCATCCTAGGTGGGTCGGACCTGATCCATTAAAATAGCTCAATTTGGAGGAGATCCATCCATAACTCGTTCAATACTTATCGAAATTAGATGAAACTTTGCAGGTAGCTTCTAGAGGATGTGTAGGACCTACACTCTAGATCTCAGGTGTTGGGGACCACACTAAATAGATTGGAAGATCCAATGAGTTTGGATCGATGCCGATCCAAATTGGCTTGTCCAAATGACTTTTTTTTATAGTTTGAGCCTTCTTTTATGTCTTCTAAGTGTCCCCGTCAAATTTCAAGTCAATCCAAGTCTGTATGAGTTCTATAGGTCCATTTTAAGTTGCTCCAGTCCAAAAGCGGGTAGGTATTTGAATGAGTCTTCACTTCTTGAACTAGATTGCTTGGAGTGACCAAACTTGATAGGTGAGTTTAGTAGAGGCATAAGAGTGCAATGCAAGTGGTTAGAAAGAACCATGAGCCAACATTTAGGATCGGTACCGATCCAACTGGATTGGATCAGTATCGATCCGAAGAGTTAGCGTAATTCTGGGACAAACTTCTTTTGTTTCTTTATCTTGTACTTTTAGGCCTTCGGGTTAAGTTTTGAGTCATTCTAACTTAATCGGAATGTTCTAACTCATTTTGAATTCTATTGGATTAAAAACCTAGTTAACTCATATTCCATTTCTTTTACAAAACTACCATTGTTTTTATCTTCATCTTCTTCTCCATTCAAAACATAAACGCATTTACCTAAACTAGAAATTCATATCAGTAGTTAAGTTAAGGTTCAACGTAATGAACTTTAGTTTTAAACACTAATATTGTAACTTCTTAAAAAATGTAAATTATTATTTCATTAAAATCTAAATACTTCTAAATTAGAGAATTTAATTGTGACAGTTGTCTTAACTGATATTTTATGTTTTCTTAACTTCATCACATAAAAAGTGTATAGATTTGAACAGGTATCATTACTTTTAATGTTTTAATTTGAGGGATTAGGAGAAAAAGACTAAAAACCACAATTTTGAAGAAGCAACATAGTCCTAGATCTTTTAAAAAAATGGTGTATGTTAAGTTATTTTTAGTGTATGAATAGAATTTGCCAAAGCTTAAAACCATTATCTAATTTTTATTTCTAGAGAGTCATAAGAACAATAATAGTATTTATATTAAAAAGTTAAAAAATTATCGAAAATCTAGATAGAAAATAACTTGTAATTTATATAAAAAAGCTTCTAGATTTCTTTGTTTATTTCGTTTTTAATCTAATTGGTCCTTCACTTCCCTATGATTCTACTATTATAAATTACAGTAGAGATATGTGTGGGATTTGGGTGTGGGTGTCTTAGGACCGTTTCATGGTATTTAAAGGTCTTAGACTAAAATAACCTAATTTATATCATACAGAGTAATATTTATGTGCATAAAAGTCGACATTCCTTTTTTTAATATTTAAAAAAAATGTAAAAATAGAGTGTACACATTTCTAAAAATCTTCATGCTTTTTAAAAAATTAGGAAAGTAAATTTGTAACAATAGAGCATACTCATTTGTACATATCTACATTCCATTTTGAATTAAGAATGAAGTTTTGTAAAAGTATTTAGTTATAATTAGGAATTTAGCCATATTTGCACTTTATTTTGAATTTGGATGCTTAGAGGTTGCCTTGTTTGTCTAACAGTTGAGATGTTTACAATGGTGCAAATTTTCTTACTCGTATTTTGAGCACTCTAGCTTTATTAATTATAATATGTGCACTTCAGACTGTTTGAAGCCCTTGCTAATGATGCGACCTAAATGAACAGTTGCTAGTATTGTCCATATTTACATACTACTTGTGTTGTTGACAACCAATTAATTCCAAGTTTCCAACAAAGTATATAATTGATATCTTGAGCTTTATTTTGGACCAAATTTAAGTTCTCAAAATGTATTTTAAACTTCCTTTTAATACTCGGTACATAAGCATAATCCAAAAATTTAGGAAGTAATGTGTTATGCCATGTTTGAGGCTATTAACATATTGATTTATTGTCAATGTTTGAACTGTAAAATTATGTCTAAAAAGTAAGAGTTCGCGTCAACTTTAAACTAGAGTTCACTTTGCTCAATTCCTTGTCCTTAATTAGTGCATCCTTGGGCCAAAAAAAACCAATTCACCATTTAGCTGATAAGATTTCCAGCTACAAAAGTTTAAGTTAGGGATGAAATAGAACATATTAAGTTTTTTTCCTTTGACCTTATCACCATTAGGTATATATTTAGAAAGGTTTTAATGTTACATGCTCTTTTTGAATAAATGTGCATCTAAAAATAAATATCGCGTAATAGAATGGATGTCCATTTCATCTCATATTAAGCTGCAAGTTTTAACTTTGTAAGTTTCTTCATCATAAAGGAGTTCTGAACAAAATATTTCTATTAACTCGTATTAGTTGTGAAAGGTTTTAATCTTACTTACTTTTTTTTGAATAACCATGCATGTAAAAATAAATGTGAATGGATGTCCATTTCATATCTATTAAGTAGCAAGTTCCAATTTTGTATGTTTCATGCATGTTAGCAAAAGAGAAATATAATGAAATGATTGATAATGTTTCTATTATCTCTGAATACTGATTGTTACATTATGTATAAGTATTTATAATGTAATGTATTTGTATTTGGTTGAGTTGCTAAGCCCATGAAACTGAACCTGCTTAATTATAATACAATGCCTATTTGATAATATACGCTACTACCTCATTTCATTATCTCATTCAATACCCCCCTTCAAACCTGACTAGGGTTAGGGTTTGTGATTTGCCCCAAATTGCTGCTGATATCTTCAATTTTCAAATCCAACTTTAATCGGATGAAAATTTTCTTCAATAGGGGCTTGTGAGTACATCTGCTCTATGGTAAGCCACTGGTATGTGATTTACGTTGAGATTTCCTTTTAAAACATGCTCTCTAACGAAATACAGATCTAGCTAAATATGCTTTGTTGTTGAGTGTAATACTAGATTTGCTGTAAATGAGATCATACTGAGATTGTCGCACCAAATTGTAGCATTGCTATGTGTTTTAATTTGTAGTTCACTTAACAATGATTCGATCCACATAATTTCTACTGTAGCACTAGCAACAAGCCTATATTCTACTTCTATACTAGATCTAGAAATTGTTGATTTTTTTTTCAACACCATGAGACTTGATATTTTCCTAGAAATATACAATAACCTATTGTAGAACACTTGTCATCTAGATCTGTTTCACATTCTGCATCTATGTAGGCAATAATATTGCTTAACTTGCATGATTATAGAGTCAGTCCATGAGTCATTGTCCTTTTTTGAAATCTCAAAATTCTTTTTATGCTTTCCGGTGTTCATCCAGTGGCTTTTGCATGAATTGACTTACTTTGTTCACACTAAATGAGATTTCTGGTTTGGTAATAGTTGCATATTGCAACTATACTCCTATATTGCCCGTCGTTTGTAATTGGCTCACCTTTATTTTTAGATAAGTGTAAGTTGCTTATCATGGGAGTAGTGCATTTGCTTGATCCATTTTGGCTTTGGTGAAAATTTCAAAGGTATATTTCTTTTGACTTAGCTGAATCTATGTATCTGAGATTCTGTTTAGTGCCAAGGAAATAACTTTGGTTGCCATGATCCTTGATGGAGAATTCCTTGTTTAATTGCTTTGTGAGACTGTTGATTTCTGATTCACTGTTTATTGTAATAGAAAAAAAACATCAACATATATTAGAATATAAGTTACAATGCCCTCACTAAACTTTGTAAACAAGGAATTGTCAGATTTAGTTGAATTGTAGCCCAGTTGGATTAAGGTTGACTTTAGTTTGTCAAACCAAACCTTTGGTGCTTGCTTGAGCCCATAGATTATTTTATTCAGTTTGCATTTAAGCTCTTCAATAATGTTCTGTTCGAATCCATGCGGCTATTCCATGTAAACTTCTTCCTGCAGATCACCATTTAAAAATGCATTATTTACGTCAAATTGCTTGATGTTTCAATTTCTATGCAAGGCAATAGTAAGAATTATTCTAATTGATGTTGGTTTCACAATAGGAGAGAAAGTTTTATTAAAATCAAACCCATTCTGCTGTGAATACGCTTTTGCTACTAGTCTTGCCTTGTATTTTGAAATTGAACCATCGGCATTTTTCTTTAACTTGTATGTCCATTTGCATCCTATGACATTTTTTTGCTTTGGCAAGGGAACAAGATCCCAAGTCCTAGTTCTCATCAGTGCTTCATACTCCTCATTCATGGCAGTTCTCCACATTTCATTTTGTACTACTTGATAATAAGTACTTGGCTCATCAGTTTCAGCATTTATACTGCATGCTTTTGGCTTGAATATTCCACTCTTTTCCCTTGTTATCATATGTTGTCCAGTCTTTTCAAGGATAGGTTGTTGACTTGTGCTGTCAGTTGTGGTCTCCTGTTGATCAATAGGTAATTCTGATTAATCTATTCGTTGATTGCATTTGGATTAGCTATGGCTTTGCTGTGAAACTTGATGTGGAATTCCAAGATGTTCATTTCTTCACGATCTGATTCAAGATTGAGCATAGTGATTTATGGACATGTGGCTTCCTGAGTTGCATGTGCTGGTACTTGTGCTACCATATCAGGTATTGGTGGTATGGAAAACTTTGGGTTATATTTTTTATATGAAATTTTGATTTATGAGTTAATGTAGGGAAATATTTTTTCATTGAACATTACATGTCTTGATATGCTCACTTTCCCATTACTATTTAGACACTTATATCCCTTTTATTAGCTACATAGCCTAGAAAAGTACATGGGAATGATCTAAAATTTAATTTATGTGTATTATATGGTATTAAATAAGGAAAACACAAGCACCCAAACACTTTCAAGTCTTGGTAGTCCAGTTTAGTGTTATAGAGAATTTCCATTGGTCTTTTAAATTGTATTACTTTTATTGGTAACCTATTTATCAAATATAACTAGTAGCAAATGCATTAGGCCAAAAAAATTTGTGGTAGTGATGCCTGAGCAAGAATTGTTAGACCAAACTCAATAATCTACATATGCTTCCTTTCTATTAACCCATTTTGCTCAGAAGTGTAAGGACAAGTTGTTCTATGAATAATTCCTCTTTTTTGAAAATATTCTTTAAGTAGTTGAAACTTAGTTCCACCATATGTTTCATGATTTTTGCATGACAGATTTTTTTTCTACCTAAGCAATAAACTGTAATACTGCATTATGCGTTTCAGATTTTGATTTCAAAAAAATAAATCTAAACATCTCTAGAAAATGCATCTATGAATAATTCAAAAAACTAAATCTAAACCTCTGTACTCCTGATTCCAAGATTCAGATTGTTTAGATTATTTGTCGCATGTTAGTGGCTTCTGAGTCTAGATACCAACTTTCATCTAAAATATCTTCAATCTTAGTGATATTGTCTCTAGTGGTTTCTGTTTGAGCTTTACAATTTTGTTTCATGTTGATCATATTAGCACTTGGGTTATGATTTCTTCGATTGATGTTTCCTTGTTGTGATGGAGTGTAATTCGCATCAAATCTAAAATAACACTTATTTGCAGCATGACCATACCTTTCACAAATTTGACATCTCAGTCGATTGTTATTGTTGTTGTTGTCCCATCTACCACCTCTGCCTTCGAGCCTATATGATTGTCCACCCCTTTGATGGCCTATAGTTTGATTCTTGTTGCTGTAATTTCTTTCTTGATTTTTAGAGACATAGTTGGCAGAAAACTCTATATCATTGGTTTCTTTTGCTCTATTCTACCTTCATGAGCAAGAAGTGTAGAATGTACATATTGGATGGTTGGTGTTGTTTTTTAGAAGATATCACTGCAACCACTGCTTCATATTCCCCATGAAGACCACTTAGTATTGATAATATTTGCTCAGTGTCAGACACTTTGTGACCTGCTGCAGCCAATTGATCACAAAGTGTTTTGACCTTTGTCATGTATTCTTTCATATTCATATAGTTTTTCTTCAAATTTTGTGATTGCCTTTTGTAGTGCATAACTCTTACTGTGGACTGTGAATTGAATACTTGTTTAATTGTGTGCCAAATTTCATGTGCTGACTTGCATTCTATCAACTACGGTAATAAATTTTCGTAATCTATATCTTGCGAATAATATAAACCCTAAGATCTAGAATTACATGATTATCACATATGTAATGAATTAATAAAACATACCTCCAGACATCTTGTATACACTATGCCATAAATGGCCTACTGCAACACAAAAAAAATGTTGGCTCAGGCCCGAAAAATGTTGCCATAGGTCTATGGCAACACTTTTAGGGTGATGCAATTTTTGCCGTTGCCTTTGACCTCAAAGGCAACATTTTGACTATCTAAGGCAACATAAGTAATATTGTTGCAATAGAACCCTATTTGGGTCTATGGCAACACCCATAGGTATCTGTAGCAACATTCGAAAATGTTGCTATAGATATGAACTTTTTGAATTTGTGGGGCCCACAATGTAGAGCATATTTGATTTTTTAATAAAAATAAATATTTATTTAATAAAATGCTATTGCACAGAATTTGATATTTAAAAAGTAATTTATTTAAATAAATATTTTATTTCAACATTTGAAATAGTACAAATTCCTGACTCCACTATTTTACAATTCAATGATATATAACACTGATATTCACATATATAGATATTCCTCACTACATCACTCAGTTCACTCATTACATATGCAGTTTCAATTTATACAGACACCGACACTGACAAATATATGCCAAGCCGAAGGCGAGCCGAGTGCCGAGCCAAAGGCGAGCCGAGAAGCGGGTCCGAGCGCAGCGCCGACGGGGGTCCGGGGCACCGCCCGATTCATCCGATTTCGGAAGATCGAGCCTTCTTTGAAATGACGTAAAATGATGCACAAATGAACACCTCCTGCGAATTTGAACACCTCCTCGATGATTGACTTTTGCAACTCTTTCATGGCTTCTTCTGAATCATCCAACCTTTTTCCAGCCATCATTCTTAGCAAATTGTTCAGTGGAAACTGAAATAACATTGCTTTTAGCTCTGCCTTGGTAAAAGACCTGAAACCATGATAAATAAAAATTGACATTTCATCGAACATGTTGCGTGTTAATAAGTAATACATTACCCTTCATCGAACATGTTGCCTAATCACCTAATCACAATCGCTGGCATAACCACCCATTCCTTCCTTCCACAAAACAATAACAACAACCTACCATTCGACCACCAACTTCCTTTCACCAATCCAAACTGCCTTAACCCAAACTCCTCCCTGCTACATTTCAAGCAACAACAACCTTCTCAAGCAACCACTGCATACTTCATTATCGAAACCCCTACCAGCAAACTGCATTTTCTTCCAAACTACCATCTCACAACCAAAACATCCCAAACGCGCAACAACAAACAAAGCTCTAACCTATCACTTCATATACTTCAACCTCCATCACACCTTCATATCCAACTTCTACAAACTGCGACAACCAGATTCACCATCCAGCTACAATCAGCCACAAACTCCTGCCCCTATCACCTAACGAACTCGAACCATTTCTGCACATAGCACAACAAATCCCTTCCTCTGCAATCTGTCACAACCAATTCGCATCTCCTCACTAACCCTATGCCTTCACCATCACAACAACCACCTACCTGCCTTCTCCGACAACCCGAACTACCCCTACACCCTAACTTCCTCACTAATCAAACTGAAAACCAACCTGTTAAAAACTCCTCCAAATCACGAACCCACCAGCGCCTCCCATATCAAATTCACCAACCGCAATTTCAGCAACCCATCGACCAGAACTACCTTAAATCACCATTGGCCTCACCTCCATCGCTTGAAACTTCAATCGCAATCACCCACTACCGTAACCCAGTCCAATCATGACCTAACTCCAACAACAATCGCCAATTCACAAGCCGAACAGACATTTCCAGATCTCGACAACAAAGCAAACGGGGATCGACATGTAGGCAAACAACAGCGAAATTGGAGGTGAGAACGAAATGGGAACAAAGCTTGTCTGAGATCACTACCAAACTTTGAAAAAAGGACGAGATTTTGTTTTTGGAAGAAAAAAAAAGAAACGAAAATATGATTTGGAAATTAGGGATTTGGAAATTGGGGGTGAGAACGAAAATGATATGAAAAGTAAAGCGGGAAAACGAAAATTTGGAGCAAATTGTAGCGGTGATCCAGTTTAACAATCGGATTAAATGTAGACCGTTGGATCGTATTTACGCGGATTGCTAATTTTATTAATTTTTTAATCTGAATATACCTATAGCAACACTATATAAAAATGTTGCATCGTGTTACACTTTTTTAGCTAGAGCAACACATTTTTATGGCTAAGGTAACACCATAAATACAACGTTGCAGTAGGACCAAAATTTTATATCTATCACAACATTTTAGCTGGCAACACCTTGCAAAAATGTTGCAGAAGGTCATTTATGGCGTAGTGATACGAATCAGCAATGGTTGTTGTCGAAGGCTGTATCAATGGATAAAGGAGAATAGTTTCTCTCTCTTTTCCTATATTTTCTTTATGTGTTTTCTTATTTCCTTTGTGATGGGAAAAGGTTAATATTTATAGGCAGAGAGAGGACCAAATTTCCAGATTTGTAAACTTAATCTTGATCGTCCATCAAGATGAGAGAAATTAACGCTCTAGATTATAATCGTTTTATTTATTAGCATATTAATAGGAAACCCCTTTAGATTCTATTGACCACATAATGAGGAAGGAAACGTTTGAGGAAGGAAACGGTCCATTAATGTACCACATAATGAAGAAGGAAACGTTTCGCATTAATTTCCTTACAAAACGGTCAAATTTCCTTACAGTCTCCCACTTGGTCAATAGTAAAATCCATTAATGTTTTCGTATTAAGGTCATAAGGCGCGCATGATATGCTAAACTTTTCTTTAGTCAGTTATAATAAGTGTCTTGGCTAATCTAGTGGTCAATGGAAGTCATGACGTGTACACGTTATTTTGCAACATGCTTACTTCCATGTACTATGACATTGACAACTTTCATAACTAGACCGTAAATGAGCATAACTTAATGGTCACATAATGTCTTGAAGCAAAAGACTGTTTCTGTTATCATTTATCTAAATGTAAATGTGTACACATTATAAAACAGAAATAAAAGATGTCTAAATTATTAAGAGCTCAATAATTGTTATGTCTAGATAAGTACAAAATAAATGGCATAATAAGAAGATAATTAGGAACTATCTGCAAGACCCATGCTATCAGTATGTCTATGAAAGGTCTTTAGAGGTAGTCCTTTCGTGAATATGTCTGCCACTTGTAAGTCTGCACTTATCGATTCAACAATAATTTTCTTTAGTTTAACATCTTGCTTCAGTAGTAGGTATTTAAGGTCCATGTGTTTGGAACCTTTGGTTATCCTATCATGCTTGGAGAAAAAGGTTGCAGCTTCATTGTCGCAGTAGACAGTTAGTGGCTTAGAGATAAAACTTAAAGTGCCAAATTGTGAGACAAAATTATGCAGCCATGTTCCCTGAATTGAAGCCTCATAACATGCTACGTATTCAGCAATCATGGTGGATCCGAAAAGCATCTCAGATTTCTGGCTTCTCCATGATATTGCACCTCCACATAAGAAGTACACATAGCCAAGAGTGCACAACAAGGTCTGAATCAGAATAACCAGTTACATGTAGGTAACTTGATTTTCTATAAGTGAGCATGTAATTCCTTGTTCCCTTTAGGTATCTCAGTACCTTCTTTGCAGCTTTCCAATGAGTGATTCCTGGGTTACTTTGAAATCTACCCAGCATACCAACTGCATGACTGATATCAGGTCTTGTACAGACCTGTGAATACATCAAGCTCCCTACAAGAGATGCATAAGGATATTTGGTCATTTCTTCTCGTTCCATAGGAGTCTTTGGTCACTGCTCAAGAACAAGTTTGTCTCCTTTCTGCAGTGGGATAGGACTAGAGGAACAATTCGTCATGCCAAATCTCTCAAGAATTTTATCAATATATGCTTTTTTAGACAATCCTAGAATTCCTTGTGATCTATCACGGAATATTTCTATTCCTATCACATAGGAAGCCTCACCCATATCTTTCATTTCAAAGTTCGTTGAGAGATAATCCTTAGTTTCACGTAATAAACCAAGGTCGCTGCTAGCTAATAATATGTCATCAACATACAGAATCAAAATTATAAACTTGCTCCCACTGAACTTGAGGTATATACAAGGGTCAACTATGTTTTCTGTGAAATCGAAAGCGGTAATGATTTCATGAAACTTTAGATACCATTGTCTAGAAGCTTGTTTTAGTCCATATATTGATTTCTTAAGTTTGCAGACCATGTCTTCCTATCCTTCAATTATGAAGCCTTCAGGTTGACGCATGTAGACTTCTTCTTCCAAGTCTCCGTTTAGAAAGGCTGTTTTCACATCCATTTGATGTAACTCGAGATCATAATGAGCTACTAATGCCATGATAATTCTAAGAGAATCTTTCCTGGAAACAGGAGCAAAAGTTTCATTATAGTCAATGCCTTCTTTCTGATTAAAACCTTTGAAAACAAGTCTAGCTTTATATCGTTCAATTTTACCATTGCAGTCACGTTTGGTCTTGAAGACCCACTTACAACCGACTGCTTTATGTCCTTGCGGCAATTGAACGATTTCCCAAACTTGACTATTATCCATAGATTTCAGTTCATCTTTCATGGCATCAATCCATTTAATAGAATTAACATCCTTAATGGCTTGTGAATAAGAAATTGGGTCCGTAGTTCATTCAGATTCTATTAGATGAAGCATATAATCATCAGAAATAGCTGATCTTCTTTGTCTTTGAGATCTTCTTAATGCTAGTTCTTGTGGTACTTCATCAACATTATGATTGGTGATAATTTCATTATGGATTTGTTGATCATTTATTGGGTTTTCCTCATTGTGAACAGGTTCAACAATGGGATGATTCCCAATATCTTTCGAAATAGAGGGTAAGATAATGGGTACCCTTATTTCATGAATGACCACTTCTTGTTGTTTTGTACTCCCACTGATTTCACCATTCTCATAGAATTTGGCATTGCCAGTTTCAACAATTTTTGTACTATGGTTAGGACAATAAAATCTATACCCTTTAGATTTTTCTGGGTAACCTATAAAGTAACCACTGACTGTCTTAAAATCCAATTTCTTTTCATTTGGATTGTACAGTCTAGCTTCAGCTGGGCAACCCCAAATTTGGAGATGTCTTAAACTAGGTTTCCATCCTTTCCAAAGTTCAAAAGGAGTCTTTGGAACGGTCTTACTTGGAACTCTATTTAAGATGTAGACAGCTGTTCGTAATGCATCCATCCATAATGATATAGGTAAATTTGCATGACTCATCATGGATCTAACCATTTCCATGTATGTACGATTTCGCCTTTCAACTACACCATTCTGCCATGGAGATCCAGGCGTTGTGTATTGTGCAACAATTCCAAGTTTTTGAAGAAGTCTAGCAAAAGGTCCAGGATGTTGTCCCGTTTCATCATACCTTCCATAGAATTCACCACCCCTGTCTGACCTAATGATTTTCACTTTTCTTTCTAATTGCCTTTCGACTTCAGTAATGAACACTTGTACAGCATCCACTGACTGAGATTTTTCATGCAACGGATAAAGATAGCAATAACGTGAAAAATCATCGATAAAAGTGATGAAGTATTTCTCTCCTCCAAAAGTAGGAACATCAAAAGGTCCACAAATATCTGTATGTATTATTTCAAGAAGTTGTGTACTTCTTGTGGCTCCTTTCTTTGTGTTTTTTGTTGTTTTTCCTTTAATACAATCAACACATGCTGTAATGTTAGCGAAGTCTAGGTCCGGTAGGACACCATCTTTCACTAACCTCTTGATTCTTTCACTGGATATATGACCCAGTTTTTTATGCCACAAGAAGTAAGAGTCATTCTTGGATGACTTTCTTTTAGTTTCTTTTCCATGCAGGGTGAGTTGGATTTCAGCATTTTGTTTAAGATGAAGTTTATAAAGTCCATCAATTAATATTCCAGAACCAATAAGACTAGAATTTTTAAATAAACTAAAATTTCCATTTCCAACTTCAAAAGAATATCCAAATTTATCAAGTACACTTACAGAAATCAAATTATGGGAAATAGACGGAACATAAAGAGTTTGACATAAATCTAACTGATAACCGCTATCTAAAATAAGACGAAAAGTTCCAATAGCTTCAACTGGAGCTTTATCTTTATTCCCCATGAAAATGAAATTCTCACTTGGGTTTGTGGTTTGGATTATAATGAATCCCTACATAGAATTCGAAACATGAACGTTAGCAGCAGTATCAATCCACCAAGTAGAAGAAGGTACATTAGTAAGATTTGATTCGAAACGACTTACGAAACCCATTGGGTTACCTTTCTTTTCGAACCATGCTTTGCGCTTAATGCAATCTGCCTGGAAGTGTCCAGGTTTCTTGCAGAATTTGCAGACGTCATCCTTCTTTTTCTTCTTGGATGGTTGAGTGGCGTCATCAGATTTGGGTGGTGCTCTTTTATGCTGTGAGTTATTCTTTTTGCTAGCTTGTTTTCCAACCCCTTGAGTGAAATAAGCAAATTTAATGCCTTGTGAGCCTTGCTTAGACTCCTCTTGAACTAGTTTGTTAGTCAATTCATTTAGACTCCACTTTTCTGTAATAGTGTTGTAATGAATTTTGAATGGTTCAAACTGAGGAGGCAAGCTAGTGAGAATGAATTGGATGAGAAAAGCATCGTCCATAACCAATCCCAAGTTCTTAAGTTTGGCAGCAAGGTTAATCATTTCAATGACATGAGCGCTCGTTGAGCGAGAACCATCAAACTTCATGGTTACAAGATCTGCCATAAGTTTCCCAGCAAGGGATTTGTCTGCAGTCTTGAATCGATTTTCAATGGATTGCAAATATTCTTTTGCGCTTTCAGTTTTCGGTAGAGAGGTTTTGATGTTGGTATCAATCACCATTCGCATAAACATCATGCTGAGCCTATTAGATCGTTCCCAATAATCATGGAGTTTGTTTTCCTCAGGCGTACTTGTGTTAGTTAGTGGGGCTGGCTTTTCCTTAAGGAGAGCCATGTCCAGTTCAAGTACGCCTAAAGAAAACTCAACTTGCTCTTTCCATTCTGAGTAGTTGGTTCCATTGAGTTTGACGATAGACGTAGCGTACGAATTAAGGTTTGAGGGCATTGCAACTGCAGATATAAAAGAAACGTAGGCTTCTTTATTAGAATAAAACACAACATGTCATAATAAGAGGTTAGGTTTAGCACCTCCTGTGGGTAGGCAGTAGAACCATACTCATGAAAGAATAATAAACATTAATGTTTCATGCGTTATTGTGCAAGCAGCAGCCGCCTGTGGACAGGACTGCATGCATCAGACCAGAGGAAACAAGGAAATTAAGTGCGGAAGCGAAAACTAAAAACAAGAGAGAAAAGAGATAAACATTAATGTTTTTTTGCATAAACTTTTGTCATTCTTTCAAGTAATCCACAACAAGGATAATAAATGTCTAGTAACTCCAAGTAAATTCCATATATGAATTTAACATATAAATAATTATTTTGCAAATCATATATAGACAATTATCTTGCAAGTTCCAAGTCATGAATTTAATGTCAAACTAGAAAACAATTGTTTTCAATATGTATACTTTCTGAAAAGTATTCGCATATAATAAGTTGTTCCATATTATACAGTAGGTCAAATATTAAAGTAGAAAATTAACTTTTGCGGAAATATGAAATTTCCGGATCCAGATCTAAGAATACAGTAAATAGAACAATATTGATAATCATGATTACTATAGGAACTTAAATAATATGAATATTAAACTTGAATAATATTAATATTAATAATCATTATCATTATCATAGTAAAATTACAAACATCATATCATAGATCTATGGTAGTTTCGTTTTATATATTGATGGATAATCATGAATTCTAAAATAGGCTCCGATACCACATGTAATCTATATCTTGAGAATAATATAAACCCTAAGATCTAGAATTACATGATTATCACATATGTAATGAATTAATAAAACATACCTCTAGACATCTTGTATACGAATCAGCAATGGTTGTTGTCGAAGGCTGTATCAATGGATAAAGGAGAATAGTTTCGCTCTCTTTTCCTATATTTTTGTATGTGTTTTCTTATTTCCTTTGTGATGGGCAAAGGTTAATATTTATAGGCAGAGAGAGGACCAAATTTCCAGATTTGTAAACTTAATCTTGATCGTCCATCAAGATCAAGATGAGAGAAATTAACGCTCTAGATTATAACCGTTTTATTTATTAGCATATTAATAGGAAAACCCTTTAGATTCTATTGACCACATAATGTGAAAGGAAATGTTTGAGAAAGGAAACGGTCCATTAATGTACCACATAATGAAGAAGGAAACGTTTCGCATTAATTTCCTTACAAAACGGTCAAATTTCCTTACAATTTTTAGTTATTGAGGACAATAACCAAGAACTGATTAGGCTATCTACTCTTTGATGATTTACATAATCTTTGTTACTCAACAATCTTCCCTAAATGTCTATAGTGTATCTTGTTGGTGTAAGTAAGGTTCCAAGAACATATTCCTCTATTCCATATCCTCTCACAGCAGTTTCTATCTGGAATTTCCAAAACAAGTAGTTTATTTCATCAAGTTGTATTGTGATTAACTGGCTTCGTGGTTTGACTATGGCTTTGAGTAATTCTTGGGTGTCTGTTTGTTAAGAAGGTCGTGGTTATTGGGCTATAAGAGGAGTGCGAAGCATTGTCAACATCTCCTTCGGCCATTTCAAGAACTTGTAATTGGTAACTGATATTTGGTGGGACTCAAATCAATGATTGAATGATGATCCGTATTCTGAGATTAGAGACCATGCAACCAGAGAATCTGGATGACGATCTACTCTTTGACAGCAAGCTCTAGGCGAGGCACAATAAGAAATTAAAAGGATTTTTATTATGAGATTAGAGATTGTGCAGCCAGAGAATCTAGATGATGATCTACTCTCTGACAGCAAGCTCTAGACGAGGCACAACAAGAAATGTAAAGAAGAGAAGATATGACTGTAGTTCTTTACGAAGAACTGTAGTTCTTGATACTATTGGGGGTAATAGGCTAAATCAGATGAAGATAACCCTGCTCCTTGATGATGGCCAAAAAAGCGTAGCCAACTTCGAATGATGATTTATTCTGAAGATGTTCTGGCAAGGCGCTCACTATCATGAGGCAACTTTGGTCAACAGCTCTGATACCATGTTAGAAAAAGAGAAATATAATGAAATGATTGATCATGTTTTTATTATCTAAGAATATTGATTGTTACATTGTGTACAAGTATTTATAGTGTAATGTATTTGTATTGGGCTGAGTTACTAAGCCCATGAAACTGAACCCGGTTCATAATAATACTATGCTTATTTGATACTATACGCTACTATCTCATTTCATTATCTCATTCAATAGTGTATGTGAAGGAATACTGAACCATATATGTGTATTAACCAGTATTAGAAGGAAGTATTAATTAACATTTATTTTGAATTCATTTGTACAACATTAATGTTATATAAATTATTAAGAATACGATTTACAATCTTATCTAACATCTTCAAACTTCTTCGTATAAATTTCTTAATCCTTTTGTTCAAATCACAAGCAATATCTTCTTCTTTTTTATTTACCAATAAGTCAAAAGTTAGCAAATTTTGTTTTAAGAATTAATGGAAGGCACAACAAGTGCAAAGAAAATGATAACTCTCTTAGCATGGATAATGTAGAGTTTCAGATAGAGGAAGATGTTGCCAAATTATCAAAAATTGGGAAAGTGATCAAAGATGAAGGGATAATTGATGATGGAATAACTATTCCTAACGTCGAAGGAAAAATATTTGATATTATAGTGAAACTTTGCTCGAAGAAATTATCATTACTGCCGCCACCGCTGCAGCCGCCACTGCCTTCTAGTCAGACTGTGCACATCTGTGGAAAAATTATTGTTGGGGAATTTGGGAAAATGAGGGCTGAGTTCTTTGAAAAACTAGCAACAGAGGGTTATCACATCCTCTTTCAAGTTGTTTAAGTACACATAATATGGTGTTTTAGTTAATTAGATTTTTTTTAATGTAAATATACTTAATTAACAATTCCGTGTTTAATGAAATTTACGCACTGGTTGTAGACTATTTGCAAATAAGGTGTTTATCAGACCAATTATCAAAATCTATTGCTAAGCATATAATGCACAAATCTAATGAAGAAGTTGGAGCTATATTCTGTATCCAGAATGATTTCACCCCCGAAGAGGAAGCGAAAATTATCAAGGAGAATGAAGAGGGCATTGTTCAACTTTCAACCACTATTGCTTTCCTTTTGCTTCTGCTTTTAACCAATTGATCATTACAAACAAGGTTTCAGTGTTGATCGAGCCAGAATCCACTCCAAAACCCGGTTCCGGTGAAAGAGAGCAAGAATAAGGGTTTAATTGTAAAAAAAGGTTGGAGCAAAGAAAGTTCGATTTCATTTTGAAGTAGCGCATTCACTTTGAGTTTCATGAGCAAGCTAGGGCACTTCATCCCATCAGCAGATCTCTTATGGTGCTTGCAAGCTAAGATTTTTTATTTATTTATAATAAAGATAGACTATTTGGAACTTTCTATACTATGAGCACAAGCAAGATGATGTTGGGGATGCAGTGGGAGAGAGAAATTGATAATTTATTTAGATCAAAGAACGAAAAAGACATGTGATAACCCCATTATCAGGGAAAAAAGGGTCAAATGACTTTTTCTTATAAGAGCATCTTCAATTCTCAGAGAACGTAATTTCATTTGATGTCCGTGTGTCATTATTTACTAGACAATGTTAAGTTGTTCTGAATAAAAAATTTGTACATCACAGTAAAATAAATTTATTCACTTCAATGCAAATACACTTAAATGTTACAATTTACTCATGTGTACGATATTATTGGTGGTTATCACTTGAAATTGTGGAATGCAATGTTTAATGCTAGACATTTAACTTCACAATGTTTATAAATGAATTGTCACGTCATACTACATAATTAATTCACATCACCATTGGAGATCGAAAATTGAATAATATTGTTAAATATCTAGGTGTCATCCACTTTACGTTAAAAACACAGGCTGGTTAAGATGCTCTAATAAACTAATAAAGTTAAGCATGTGGACACGATTACAAAAGAAGAGTTGATGGTTCTTCTTTTTGTTTTTAATTTGCATTTTCACCTCTGAGCCTGAGTTGAAGTCTCATGCCTTACAAATAGTTACGTTAGGCTGTAAAAAGCGAAAGTACTGAAATCCAACATATTATAATGTAACACAAAATGTAATCAACGAGGATTCATATGATCCTACATATTAGATTTGTATAATAACAGAGTATTGTAATATGAATATGTTTAAGATCAGAAAAGAATTGAATGATATTGTATTTGATATAAGAAACTGAATTGATTACATTTACAAGTCTCTATAGACTGATTTATATAGAGTACAGATTTGGGTTGAGAGAACAAAGGCCCAGGCCCATGTATAAACAAAACAGATTGCTAAATATCTTCAGTAATACAAACGAAGCCATATCATATTCTAACTCGCCCCCTCAAACCAATATTAGGGTTTCCATGGCTGCCTCTCCTTGCGCCGCCTCGAGAAAAATAATGATAATCAGATCTGAGGTAAAATACGAGGAGTCGATAACATCTGTCATGGAGTTTCCTTTAATCTCGATGCTTCAACTATGCTGTCGATAACATCTGTCATGGATTTGCTGGTGAATGAGCGGAAGTTTCTGACTTTCGTTCATAAGCCTTCGATGTATCCTCAGATTCAGTTATATTTGTGGAAGCCGAAGTAACACTGAGATCTTCCCTGAATCTGATGAAGCTTTGCTTTGTTAAGGCCTTGGTAAGTGTGTCAGCCCTTTGGTAAGCAGATGGTAAGTGATTTACTTGCAAATTCCCCTTTTGTATCTGTTCTCTTACGAAGTATAGATCTATTTCTATATGCTTTGTCCTTGAGTGTAAGATAGGATTTGCTGACATATATACTGTGCTTTGGTTATCACACCATAATATTGGTTTGGATTGCAATTTGATGTTTAGCTCGTGTAATAATGACTGTATCCACATGATTTCAGCGGTTGCGCTTGCAACGCTTCGGTATTCAGCCTCAGTGCTGGACCGTGAGATTGCAGCTTGTTTCTTTGAGCACCATGAAACAGGGTTGTCTCCTATATATATACAATATCCAGTGGTTGATCTGCGATCATCTGGATCAGTTCCCCAATCTGCATCAGTGTAGCCAGTTATATTTAGATTGTTGCTTTTCTTCATTAGCAGTCCATAGTCAGCAGTTCCTTTTATATATCTCAGTATCCTTTTAACTGCTTTCCAGTGATCCTCTTTTGGTTCCTGCATAAATTGACAAACTTTGTTAACGCTAAAAGATATGTCTGGCCTTGTAATAGTTAAGTATTGTAAAGCACCAACAATACTTCTGTATTGTTTGGTGTTTGTTATGTTTTCTCCCCTGTTTTTAGATAAGTACTGATGGCTTATCATGGGAGTGGGCTGAGACTTGGCATTATCCATCTTGGCCTTCTCCAACAGCTCTAGTATATATTTTCTCTGACTGAGGATGATCTCTGATTTTGATTTCATCTTGACTTCTATACCTAGAAAGTAGTTTAGTGAGCCCAAATCTTTGATGGAGAATTCTTTGTCAAGATGCTGAGCAAGTTTTTTAATTTCATCTTCATTATTCCCTGTAACAACTAAATCATCAACATATATTAGGATATATACACTTGTCTTATTGTTGTTTTTAACAAATAAAGAGTTGTCAGATTTTGTAGACTGATAGCCAAGATAAGTTAGTGTAGCCTTCAGTTTATCAAACCGGACTCTTGGAGCCTGCTTAAGACCATATATGGCCTTTTTTAGTTTGCATACATGACTTGTATTATCTTTATACCCTTGTGGTTGCTCCATGTATATTTCTTCCTGTAAAGTACCATTCAGGAAGGCATTGTTAACATCATATTGTCTGATGTTCCACTGATTATACAGAGCAATACTTAGAATAATTCTTATAGTGGTTGGTTTGACAACAGGAGAGAAGGTCTCATTAAAGTCAAACCCATATTGCTGTGTGTAGCCTTTTGCTACCAGTCTAGCTTTATATCTTGATACAGATCCATCAGGATTCCTTTTTAATTTGTATGTCCACCTGCATCCTATGATGTTTTTGTTATCTGGTGGATGTACAAGTTCCCATGTGTTGTTTCTTTGCAAAGCATTGAATTCCTCATCCATTGCTGTCTTCCAGTTGTTGTCTTTTGCAGCCTGCTCAAAATTTTTTGGCTCATCTAGACTTGATGCTGCTGTATACAGCTTTGGTTTAAAGATTCCACTTTTTGATCTTGTAGTCATTGGATGCCCAGTTCTGTTCTGTGGTGAATTATCTATACTAGTCTGATTATTTCCTGATTGTACTTGTATGCTTTCTGCTTCTCTTTCACCATCTGACTCTGTTTGATGTCTTGAATTTTCAGGGATTTGATTGAGATAGCTGGGTGAGCTTGATGATTCATGACCTTGTCTGCTTGACATAGTATGTTGTGGATCTTGACCCTCAGCAGTCCTTTCAATCACTTCAGAATGGAAGTCATCACTGTAGACAGGTATACTGGGTACAGGATTCTTTGGGTTCTGTATCTTTTGAGTTGTTTTTATGCCAGTATTTCTAAAAGGAAAGATATTCTCATTGAACACAACATGTCTACTAATTATAATTTTCCCACTTTCATCCAGACATTTGTATCCTTTTTGATTTGAGCTATATCCTATAAAGGTACATGGTTTAGCCCTGTAGGACAGTTTGTTGGTGTTGTATGGTCTTATGTAGGGAAAGCACAAACACCCAAACATTTTCAAATTTTGATAGTCTGGTTTAACCCCTAATAACATTTCTACTGGACTGATTCCTTTAAGAACTTTTGTAGGTAGTCTATTGATTAAGTATACAGCAGTGTTAAAGGAATCAGGCCAGAATTTTAGAGGTAATGATGCTTGTGCAAGCAGTGTTAGTCCAGTTTCGACAATGTGTCTGTGCTTTCTTTCTATAAGACCATTTTGTTCAGATGTATAGGGACATGTGATTCTGTGTACAATTCCCTTCTTAGCAAAATAATCTCTAAGGGATTTGTACTCAGTACCACCATCTGACTGAACAATTTTGACTTGATTGCCAGTTTGTTTTTCAGCTAAGGATATGAACTGTATCACAGCATTATAAGCTTCTGACTTGGCCTTTAAAAAATAAATCCATGTGTATCTAGAATAAGCATCAATAAAGGATATGTAATATTTATAACCATAGTCAGAAAAGATTGGGGCAGGACCCCATAAGTCAGTGGCAACTAATTCTAAGGGTTTTGAATACTTGGTTAGAGAGTCATTAAAAGGTAACTTATGACTTTTCCCCATTTGACAATATGTACATATATATGGCAAAGAAATGTCATCAAACACAATATTATTTTTCACAAGAACTTGTTTTACAACATTTGTGTTTGGGTGACCAAGTTTGTAGTGCCACAAGTCAAACACATTTCTCTTTTCCTTTGACTGTTCCATTTCACCTATATTACAACACCTCTGATTACTCTCCCATTTGTTACTGTTATTGAGATTAAATCTGTATAGACCTTTGACTGCTTCACCCTGCAAAAGATTTTCATTAGTCAGTATGTCTTTAACTAAGCAATACTCAGGATAAAATTCAAAATATACATTATTATCTTTTGCAAATTGTGACACACTCATAAGGTTTTTCTTTATTTTTGGTACTCTCAATAAGTTGTTTAAATAAAGCTGTCTTTTCCCATCAATACTGGTTCTTCCAGTATGAGTGATGTTGACAGACTCACCATTCCCCATGCATATGGACTGTTTACCTCTATATTCCTTATTGCCAAGGTTTAAGTTGTCAAGATTATTTGTTATGTGATTAGTTGCTCCTGAGTCTGGATACCAGCTTTCATCATGTATGTGATCTGATGTTGTGATAGTGCTTTGGTTGACTTCACCATTGTTGTTAGTGTCAGTCTGAATTTGAGCCACATTAGCACCAGATTTTCCATTTCCTTGATTGTTTTGATTCTGATTTGGTACATAGTTGGCATTGAATCTAAAGTAGCACTTAACAGCTGTATGACCAATTTTCTCACAGATCTGACATTTGGGTCTGTTGTTGTTGTTATTCCACCTGCCTCTACCTCTAGATCTGTTTGATCCTCCTCCTCTTTGATAAGGTTGACTTTGCTTATTTTGATTTTGTCCTTTGTTTCTTGAATTGGAGGCATAATTGACAGACAGATCTATTTCTTGGGGTCTTTTATGGTCAATTCTTGCTTCATGTGCAAGAAGTGTGGCATGTACAAATTGTACAGATGGTAGACTTGGTTGTGAGGACACAACTGCAACAACTGCCTCATATTCCTCACTGAGCCCATTCAGGATACTTAGAACTTGTTCTGTTTCTGACACTTTGTGTCCTGCTGCTTCAAGCATATTGCAGATATTGTTAACTTGTGAAAGATAGTCTCTCATTTGTTGATTTCCTTTAGTAATATTTTGTAACTGTCTTTTATAGTGCATAATCTTGGCAGCAGACTGAGTATTGAATATCCTTTCAACTGTGATCCATATATCATTTGCTGATTTACATCCTATGACTTGTGACAATAACTTTGTGTCAATTGAGGATAGAAGCCAGGAACTTATTAATCTATCTTGTCTGTAAAACTTTGTGTATTCTTCATTACTGACCATTTTGTTTTGTGAATCAGTGATGAATTTTGGAGGAGTCGGAATTGAGCCAAGAATAAAACCTTCTAATCCATATCCTTGCATGGCAGTTTCAACTTGTAACTTCCATAAGAGATAGTTGTCTTCTTCAAGATGCACAGTGATTAGCTGGCCTTGAGGACTGATGACAGTCTTGATCAACTTTTCGGTTGCGTCATTGAATTGCTGTGGGTTGTTGGTGTTGTCAGAGGTTGCTGAAGTATTATCTCCTTCAGCCATGATTAAGGATCTCAAAGATGGATGCAAGAAACTTACTAATTCAGAAAAGATTACTGATTCAAGATTTACACAATAACAGACAGGAACAGGTTTGTTGCAGCCAAGATTCAAATGATGAGAATATTCTGATGAATCTTGGCACGGCAATTACTTTCTTTGAGACTTTGATTGCTTTCTTGAATTGGTTTTCTGAATTTTCTTGAATTTTCTTGCAAGAATTTGCTTGCTTTTGATGAAAAACTTGTTGCAACCAGAAGTCTGCGTGATTTTCTGGTATGGTACCTGTTTTTCACAAATATTGCAAATTCTATAATTAACCCAAGTGATGAGATATAACCTGATGGGTTAAGATGCCTTCAAATGATGATATCTATCTGATGAGGAGATGAGTGTTGATCTTGCAATGAGATCACTGCTGTTAGGCTTTAGAGATAGCTCTGAGTTCCTTGAATTCACTTTCTGAGATTTATTGCCGTGAGGCTTGTAATTGCTCCGATACCATATTAGATTTGTATAATAACAGAGTATTGTAATATGAATATGTTTAAGATCAGAAAAGAATTGAATGATATTGTATTTGATATAAGAAACTGAATTGATTACATTTACAAGTCTCTATAGACTGATTTATATAGAGTACAGATTTGGGCTGAGAGAACAAAGGCCCAGGCCCATGTATAAACAAAACAGATTGCTAAATATCTTCAGTAATACAAACGAAGCCATATCATATTCTAACTCTACAGAAAAACTTTTGCTATCAAAATTGTTATTATGTGGTATATTTTTTCATAAAATCATATATCTCGCAACTTAACCAATACATCTTAAATTTTTGTTAGAATTAATTATTTAATTATCACTGTACATATAATAATATTACCGGGATTTGCAAATCGGAACTAAACCAGAATTTCCTAAACTTTCGAAACAGAATCGAAATTTCAAAATTTATTGGTGATCGGAACGGAAACGAATAACAGAATTTTGAACCTTGATTACAAATTCATGGTCTTTCTGCAGTTTTAGGTTTTGTTACTGTGTTCTTTTATCCTTGTCACATGAACTACATGATTCAATAAAACCAGAAAGTACATTACAGTGAAAAATACATTAAATAAGAACCATGAATACAATCCTTATGCATCGGTTCAAGCACTATACTCACTTTTGCACACCACATAGCAACTTACATAATAAAATGCATGCAGGGTGATCTTACTTGCAATCACACAACAATCATACATATGGTTATTAAACTGAAAAATATAACGATTCCATAACTAGCCGAAGTTGACAAGAGATCGATAGGTAGCTCCAGGTTTCCAACCTACAGGGATCACATTGTTGGCTGTTAACTTCCTATGCGAATGCTGGGCTGTTAGTCTAAAAGAAATGGGAGCTTTCAGTTGTGCTCCAGCATCAAGCTTCCATACAGCACCCCATGATTCTATCATTGGGCGCCATATTGGTTTGTATTGCAGGCTTGATTCTTTGAGTTCCACTCGTTCAAGACTTCCATCGCCATCTGCAAACTCGATTAGGACTGCTAAGTAGTTTGGGTTTGAACCAACATCTACACGGAAGGTTATTGTTTTGTGCGGATACTCACACGGAACTCTGTAAAATAAATTGCAAACATCAACTATAAATTGTGTATGATTCTTGTTTATACCACGTAAATTTTTGTACATGATTCTAATCGTAAATTGCAGATTCAAAGATTTA
The DNA here is from genome assembly GCA_030737815.1 of Allium fistulosum. Lineage (NCBI taxonomy): Eukaryota > Viridiplantae > Streptophyta > Magnoliopsida > Asparagales > Amaryllidaceae > Allium > Allium fistulosum. The sequence goes on along the minus strand of CM060907.1, from coordinate 679,594,156 downwards.
TTCTTTTAGTTGAGTAAGTATAATTGTAAGCTTGAAATTCTATATGCAATTACTTAGTAACTTAATTCTAGAGATCTAATTTACATACTTTTATTACTGGGGTTTTTGTGTATTTTAAAACTTATTAGGGATCTGAGCATAATATTCACTTTTGCAAAGTATCAGTAGTGTGGGAAGTGTGTAGAGCCCACAGTCATTATAACTGCAACTAGAATATGCGTGTGTGTTCAGGGCAGATGCAGAATTTCTCGTATTTACCGTGTGTATTGGATAGGTAGGACTCCAGTAGCACGCAGTTTATCACTTCTACCACGTACAGCCATAGCTCCAAATGCGCTGCCACTGAGATCGAAATGGACTGATTCTGTAAGGCATGGCCCACCCGGGCATTCATCAGTAACCACAACAGTAACAGGTTTATGAGAGCATGCTTGATTTCTACTGCACCTCACCTGTATAATTTGTTATATAACTTAGCTTATTAATTACTTTATTATTTCGTCCATTATTTCAATTTGCATTTAGCTGTACCTGATAGCATGCACCACAGCCTTTCCCTGCCCTGAAAACCCTGGGATTGCCTGCAGCAATCATTGATGAGAATGGAAATTTTCCTACTGCAGTTCCATAACCACATGCCCCTCCTGCATACATAGCCATACGCATTATTAGGACCTTGTTTATATAACTCAAAGAATTCCTGATTTTTGTTAATATATAAATATCATATATATGCACTTGTACATATGTGCATTGCATACCATCACTTCCATCACCATTTGCACCACCATACCATGTTGCTCCCCCTGAAGACCACCTCAATTTTGTTTTGGCCAAACTCGAACTCATATTCAATTTCGCATCAAGGCAGAAGCATATATTTAAAAGACATAAGCAGAAAACAAGGGAGCGAATTGACATTTTTATTCTTAACTAGTTGATACTTTAATTTCTGCTAATAATGCTGAAGAAGCAATGTATTTATAGAGGGAGAAAGCTGTTGATATTTGTATATTTTTATTTATTTTTACAGCACTAAGTTAATGATGCAGAAACTGAATTAAACAGTTTGTAACTGCAGAATACAAATGTATTATCATGTTTGTTCAAAAGCCTGGAATTTTGTATATGTATTTAAAAGTTAAAACTCAGTTTCAAATTTCAAACCCAACATTGTATAATGTAATGTATCTCAATCTCAAAACTCGTTAACTAAAATTACAAAACTGAGGTATATGTTAAAACCCTGAAGTAAAACCAGGATACAATATGATCACCATCGAATTCCTCGTGGATAAAACAAAACAAATTGCATCACGCAATTGAATATTCAGGTAATTTTCATATTTCCTGGATCATCAACAAATCATATATGACGTCCAAATAATATGATAATGTTTAAGTTGTCTATTTGTAGTGCTCGCACTTAATTCCTGGAAAAATAAAAAGCATGTGTGAGCTAAATTTGTCGGCAAAATAAGGATCTATGCAGTGCAATTTAAGGTCGCATTCAACTTAATTAACTCGTGGATTCTGCCGTTGATGGTGGTTATTGATAGTTGCATTTCTGTTTTTGACTGCTTTATTTCTTGTACTGTGACTTTGTTGTTGGTTCAGTATGAAAATTTTATAATACATATGTCAAGGTCATCAATTTATGAAGTATATTTTTATTCATATTGAACGTGAGTTGGGTAATTGCAAATTTGTAGAAAGGGGATTGTCACCTACCGTATCATTTTTCTATTTTATCGACTGTGAGAATTTAGACTTCAGTACAGAACACTATTTATAACACATTCTTACTCTGTCTGCTTATGAAATATTTGTGGAAATTTTATTATTTTTCTTTAGCATGTTACAGTAAAACCTTTCACATATTTCATTTCTAATTCTGCATAAGACGACAACGCCTGCATTTTCAACGGACGGTTCCTGTTTACTTCACCACTTTTCACCGTTCTAAACTGAACAAATTCACACTACGTTGAGAAGCACAAAAGCAAAGCAATCGCCAATTCAGTTAAAAAACTAACAGAAACATCATTTTAGTTAAATGCCTACACAAATAAAATGGTATAAAGTTTTCCATTTTATAAAATTTTGCATTAAAACGGTAAATAATTAACTGTTTTAATAACCAGACAAATGGAATTGGAAAAGGCACATATAGGTGCTTCGTTGCTTGTTCAGTTTTTAAAATTGAACTAAACAAACCATTGTTGAAGATGCTTTTTAAATTGAGGAATATCGCAGAGCATTCATAAGGTACATGGGCATTTATACAAACGATCATCTTTGAAAATTAGCATACTTTGTTATTTAGATACATTTAAATAATTTCATCAAGGATATCTTTTTCTACAGCTTACTGTAACAAAATGATCAGAACAGTTTGTTACTTTAAGTTGTAATGTATATATAAATTACAAAATAATATCCCTCAGTATATGGAGATCTTAGATAAATAAGGATGAATGAGTGAAAAGCAAATGTCCCTATCCTATCTCTGTTATAACCCCTTCAGCGAAACTTCGGAGGTCTTAGGTAGAGCTGGTTTGAGAAATGGTAGAATTGTGGGTCTGGTAGTGACTTTGTGAAGATGTCGGATGTTTGTTCCTTTGTAGATCCATGACTAATTGTCATGTGTCCCTTTGCAATTCATTCCCGAACAAAGTGATAATCTATTCAATATGTTTAGTACGAGCATGGAAATTTGGATTGCTAAATATGTTGCACTAAAATTACCATAGAGAAGCAACAGTGGATGAGATAAGAAAACGATGTTGCAACCAAATCAACTCAGCTGTAGATTGAGCAATGACTCTATATTTCGATTCTTTTGATGACCGACAAATGGTGGGCTGTTTCTTTTGCACGCAAGGAGTTGAGAAAGTGAGTTGATGAGAATGTTTTGATTTGTAATATTTTGTAAAAGAAAATATTTATTGCTTTCGATGATCAGATACAAGAATGTAATACAACATATAATACAATGATTAAAACAGAGAGCATTATATACAATATAGTGTTGGGCCTAAATATAATAGCCCATGATCTAAACTGGATCTGTAGAGTATCTCTTCCGTTGGATATGATGAGCGGTTCAGATGTAAAGATGAGATGCACACGGATTGATAACCAGGTCATAGAGAAAGCACACATCATTTAACTCCCCCCTTCAAACCCGAGCTTGGGTTTGCTGAAGAAAGAAAAATAATGGCGACTCCTCATTTCTTTTTTTTTCCTCTAGAGTGAGAGCTGACATGAAATCCGCAATCAATACAATCATTCTGGAATGTAGATGACTCTTTGCGATCTCTGACTACATTCGGCTTCGTCAACGTTGAGCTCTTCTCTTAATTTTGTGAAGCTTGGTTTTGACAGCGGCTTTGTAAGTATATCTGATTTTTGATGTTGCGATGGTATGTATCCAATCTTTAACTTCTCTTTAATAACTTGTTCTCTGATAAAGTAGAGGTCTAATTTGATATGCTTGGTTTTTGAGTGAAGAACTGGATTGGAAGTTAATGATATAGCACTAACGTTATCACACCAAATTGTTGCCTTTTTGCTTTGTTTGATGTTGAGTTCACTTAACAGTGACTCTAACCACATAACTTCGGCTGCGGCACTTGCCACACACCTGAATTCTGCTTCTGTACTTGACCTTGACACCGTGCTTTGTTTTCTTGCACTCCATGATACAGGATTTTTACCTAAATAGATGCAATAACCTGATGTCGATTTCCTGTCATCAGTATCAGCACCCCAGTCAGCATCTGCATAAGCATTTATATTGAGTGTGTGACTGGATTTTAAGATGAGACCGTGATTTTTTGTTCCGTTGAGATATCTGAATATCCTCTTAACAGCTTTCCAATGATTATCTAAAGGGTTTTGCATGTACTGGCTAACTTTATTAACACAGAATGATATGTCTGGCCTTGTTATAGTCACATATTGAAGTGCACCCACTATACTCCAGTATTGCTTTTGATTTTGAATTGCTTCACCCTTGTATCTTGATAATTGATGATTTGTAATCATTGGAGTTGGTAAAGGATTTGCTTTGTCCATTTTAGCTCTTGCTAATATTTCTGAAATGTACTTTCTTTGATTAAGATGTATTTCTGAATTTGAGTTTTTTTGAACTTCAATTCCTAGAAAGTAATTCAGATCACCCAGATCTTTGATTGAGAATTCTGAGTTGAGCATTGCAGTGATTGTTTCAATTTCTTGCACACTGCTTCCTGTAATTATAAAATCATCAACATAGATTAGGATATAAGTGGTGGCAATGTCATTAATCTTAGTAAATATGGAGTTGTCAGATTTTAATGATTTGTAGCCAAATTTCATTAGAGTTGACTTGAGCTTATCAAACCAAACTCTTGGGGCTTGTTTTAAGCCATAGATAGCTTTATTGAGTTTGCACACTTGTTGTTTGTCAGCTTTCTGTGTAAACCCTTCTGGTTGTTCCATAAATACATCTTCCTGCAAAATACCATTAAGAAAAGCATTATTAACATCTAATTGTTTGATGCTCCAATTTCTACTTAAAGCAATGGTTAGAATAACTCTAATTGAGGATGGTTTCACAACAGGAGAAAAAGTCTCTGAAAAATCAAATCCATGTTGTTGTGAATACCCCTTGGCAACTAACCTTGCTTTATATTTAGAAATTGAGCCATCTGCATTTTTCTTTAATTTAAAAGTCCATCTGCACCCAATTATATTTTTGTTTTCTGGTTTCTCAACCAGATCCCAAGTTTTTTTGTTAATTAGAGCATTGTACTCTTCCTGCATAGCAACTCTCCAATTATTGTTTTTAGTAGCTTCTATGTAGGAAGAGGGTTCTTCTTGAACAACTGTATTGTTCACGATTTTTGGTTTATAGATACCACACTTTGCTCTAGTTAACATTGGGTGAACATTGATGTCATCCCTGACACTACTGTCAGGATTGTTGTTACTGCAGCCCATTTTATCATCATTGATGACTTGATCATGACTTGGGCTGTAAGTGCCTTGACTTTGATCATCTTGATTGTTGCTAATGTCTTCATTTGCAGCTTGCACTTGGCCCGATTCTCTGTCAGTCATGGTGTGTTGAGAACTTGTGATGGTCTCATCCCTTATGGGCTGAACTGAGGGCTGTATCTCAATCTCTTCAGGTAGATCAGGAATTATGAATCTTGAATTCCTTATTTTTTCAGTAGTTTTAATTTCTGAACTACTGTAAGGGAATATCTGCTCATTGAATCTTACATGTCTGGATATATATATATTTTTCCTTTGTTGTCTAAGCACCTATACCCCTTTTGTTTGTTACTATATCCTAAGAATGTGCAGGGGGTAGATCTGAAATCTAATTTGTGTGTGTTATAAGGCCTTAAACAAGGAAAACATTGACACCCAAATATTTTTAAATGCTCATAGTCTGGTTTAACTTTAGTTAACACTTCTTGAGGACACTTAAATTGAAGAGTTTTTGTAGGTAGAATATTTATTAAGTGCATAGCAGTGTTAAATGCTTCTGGCCAAAACTTTAGAGGCATAGAACCTTGTGCTAGTAAAGTTAAACCAGTTTCTACAATATGTCTATGTTTTCTCTCAATAATTCCATTTTGTTCAAAGGTGTATGGACATGTGGTTCTATGATTAATACCCTTTTTTTCAAAGTAAGTTTTCAAAGGTAGGAATTCTCTTCCACCATCTGACTGAAAAGTACAAACCTTATTTCCAGTCATGTTTTCAACCTTGTTGATAAATTGTATTGTTATATTAGTAGTTTCAGACTTAGACTTTAGCATGTATATCCAAACGAATCTTGAATAAGCATCTATAAAAGATATATAATATTTGTAACCATAATCAGAACTGATAGGTGCTGGCCCCCATAGATCACTGGCAATTAATTCTAGGGGTCTTATGTAACAAGTGTGTGAGTCTGGAAATGCTAGTTTATGACTCTTTCCCAATTGACAAAAGGTGCAAAAATAAGAATCAGGGTTATCACTAAAAGAAATTTTATTGCTACTCATGACTTGCTTAACAATCTTTATGCTGGGATGTCCCAGTTTGCGGTGCCACAATTCAAACTTACTACAGTTTTTATTACTAGCAACATTCAATACATGAAGATTTTCCCTATTCTCAGAAATTTTTGAATTTGAAAAGTCAAATCTGTACAGTCCATTGTTTTCTTTACCCTGCAAGATAATTTCTTGTGTTAGTATATCTTTTACTATGCATGTGTCAGGATAAAATTCAAAATAGACTTTATTATCTTTTGCAAATTGGGAAACACTCATTAGATTTTTTTTAATTGAAGGAACCCTTAGCAAGTTTTTTAAAAGAAGTTGTTTGGGTCCATGTAAGCTAGCATTTCCAGTGTGTGTAATGTGTACTGTCTTACCATTACCAACAAAAAGTTTTTGTGTACCTTTATACTCCTTGTTTCCCAAGTTCAGATTGCTGAGATTGTTTGTCACATGATTAGTAGCCCCTGAGTCTGGATACCAGCAGTCATCACCAGCATCATCATTTGTTGTGGTTTCAGTATTTAAAATTTCTGCTTGAGTTGTACTGTTGTCTTTTGGTACAGTGGCAAGATTTACATTTGAACTGCTGCCTTGTTGTGAAGGAGTGTAGTTTTTGTTGAATCTAAAGTAGCATTTATTTGCCCCATGACCATATCTCTCACATATCTGGCACCTTATTTTGTTGTTATTGTTGCTTGTGCCTCCTCTTCTTCTTTCTCTGCCTGTTGATCCACCCCTTTGAAAGTTATTGTATTGTCCTTTGGTATTTGAATTTTGTTTACCTTTGGAAGTGTAGTTAACAGAGATATCTGCACTCATACTTTGTTGTGTTCTATCCTTCCTTCATGTGAGAGAAGGGTAGTGTATACAAACTGTAAGGGTGGTGTTGGTTCCATAGTGGAGATGATGGCCACAACAGCTTCATATTCATTGTCTAATCCACTGATTATATGTAGTACTTGTTCAGATTCGGGTACTTTGTGCCCTGCAGAAGCTAGTTGATCACATAGATTTTTAATTTTAAGCAGATATTCATTCATTGTCATGTCATTCTTTCTGATATTCTGTAGCTGTCTTTTGTGATGCATGATCCTTGCAGATGACTGTGAAGTGAAATTTCTTTCAATTGTTGTCCAAACTTCTTGGGCAGTTTTGCATCCAATGAGTTGAGGCAGAATAGATGCACTTATGGATGACATCATCCATGCACATACAAGGCTATCTTGCCTTTGGTGTGCAGTATATTCTTGATTAGGCACCAGTTTGTCTTCATTATTTTTGACAAATTTTGGTGGTGTGATTCTTGTACCAAGAATGTAATCGTCTAACCCATATCCTCTAATTGATGTTTCTATTTGTAATTTCCAGAGCAGGAAATTTGATTCATCCAACTGAATGGAGATCATTTGGCTCTGGGGTTTGATGATAGCCTTCATCAGATCATTTACTGAATCAGATTGTGGTTGGCTTTGAGAAACTCTTGAGCTAGAGAATTGTGGGCTTGCAGCATCATCTTGATCGGCCATGATGAACACACGGATTGCAAAATCTGAAGAAAGGTATGTAAATTCCTAACTGGAGCTCACTTTGAATTGAGATTTTTTCAAGAAAGTTTTTGGAGTTGAATCTTGATGGTTTTCTGAGAACTTAAATGATGATTTCTTTGATTTCTGGTGACTGAATTGCTTTCTGATGAGTTTTCACTAAGCTCTTGATTCAACTAGAATTTTTCTTGAAGATCTTGATCGATTTGCTCTTTAAAGTATGGAATTTTACTTTCTTTGGTAAACTGGTGCAGTCAGACTAAGATTCTGGCGAGGCACAGTTTATTAGAGAACAGTTACAACTCTCAAGTGAAGGAATTCTGAATTCTTGATGGGAGGAGTCCACATGATGAAAATTTTCTGATGGACTAACTAATTTGATGCAGTTAGCATACAACTGCTCTGATACCAAGTTGAGAAAGTGAGTTGATGAGAATGTTTTGATTTGTAATATTTTGTAAAAGAAAATATTTATTGCTTTCGATGATCAGATACAAGAATGTAATACAACATATAATACAATGATTAAAACAAAGAGCATTATATACAATATAGTGTTGGGCCTAAATATAATAGCCCATGATCTAAACTGGATCTGTAGAGTATCTCTTCCGTTGGATATGATGAGCGGTTCAGATGTAAAGATGAGATGCACACGGATTGATAACCAGGTCATAGAGAAAGCACACATCATTTAACTAAAGGCAATAAGATTTCTCCCTAAGTGGAAGATACAATGACCAGAGAATTAAACGACGATCAAAGTTGGTTGCCCAATCAGATTCAGAGTATGTTTGTACTTGGGTAAGTGAACCACCATAGAAAGTATTTCCATGTTCCAATGTACACCTTTGATAAAGCGATGTATTCTCTATGATGCCTACGAATGAGTTGATCTTGGGCATGCATGAATTGACAAACTTGTTGCATTGAAAAAGCCAAATCTGGTCGTGTGAGAACCGATTGTTGTAATCCTTCTATATGCAGTAGGATCATGAAGCTGTATACCATCATTAGGAGAAAGAAGAGTATTGATGGCTGATGGTGTAGAGATTGGTTTACAATGCAACATAATAGCCTTTTTGAGAAAATCAAGGCAATATGTAACAACCTGCATTTCACCGTCCTTTGATTCTATGTCCAAATCGATGCACAAATCACAAGACCGTAAAAGGTGGACCGTTGGGGTATAAGTGTAAAATAAACATTACATAGAACTATCTAATTTAACGACACTCTCTGAACTTAATTACACGAATAAAATACAATAGAACTTATAAAATAAATATCTGAAGTGAACCAGAAATAACCATAGGTGTCATTATATAAATTTCAAGTGTACTTCTGAATCCATAGTTCTTCATAATATAAGTGTTGAATAGTAAATAGAAAATAAGTTAACAGCCAAGGAGCTCCGACGGCTCTATCTCACGTTCAGTATTCCCAAACCCCTAACAACCTATCATATATAGAAAAATGGAAATATAGAGGAGGTCATACATAAGTCTGGTGGGTGAGAAAATACTTCTAAGCATATGACACTATCGTACTGGTAATACATCCCTAAAGGCTAATACTGTCATTATCATTTCAGGGTTACTAGTTTAAATGTTTAGCTATTTTTTTTATAACATGTCCATTCTAACCATTCGATAATATTATTATATATCCATGGTAAACTTACTAAATAGGGATCATTGTGTAACAATTTATATTCTCCATCTGCTCATAGGCAACGACCATATGTCGTATGCACCTGCTTTGGATCACTTAGACAATGACCATGTGTCGTATACATCTTTCGATCCATAAAGCAACGACCTTGCATCGTGTATGTCACATGATGTTAAGACAATGACCATTCGTCGTATATTCTCCATCTGCTCATAGGCAACGACCATATGTCGTATGCACCTGCTTTGGATCACTTAGACAATGACCATGTGTCGTATACATCTTTCGATCCATAAAGCAACGACCTTGCATCGTGTATGTCACATGATGTTAAGACAATGACCATTCGTCGTATAAGCCACACAATCCATATAATAAGGCAATGACCATATGTCATATACACCACAATCAATTATTAATGCAACGACCATTCATTGTATACGCCCAATAATCTATATTTTATCTGGGCAACGACCATCCATCTTATACGCCATCTTGTTTATCTATAATTATTGTTAGCATACACATATCAATATAAGTGTTCCTAACATCCTCTACTTGTGGTTTATTTCCACGTTTATCATATTTGCATCATACAATATTCTAGTATTGTTAATTAGTCAAGACAAAGTAGCTACAGTCATTCTTACTGGCCCTGACAGGTCCAGGTTCAATTTGCACTAACTACGGATGTTTGGTCAACTGTCCAAGTTTAATCAGTCGAGATTCATCTATGTATATATTTTTTCTATAATAGTCCATCGGTCAATCAATCGAATGGCACCAGTCGACATTTCGTCTGTTAAGTCAATCGATGACCCAAATTCAATCGACTATTCGGCTACTTTTTTTATTGGGTTTTTCTGTAAAATCCAGTCGACCAATGAGATTTGGTCAGTTAACTGTTTGCCAATTTTTTGTGCTTTTTCGTGTTTTTAATGTATTTTTGCTTACCCAACCACCTATCTTTATTTTAACAGCAATATTACTTCCAAAATTATTACGATAAGGTTATTTTACATTTCAGTAGTCTTTTAATACCATTTTCCTCATTGTATTTAATAATTTCACTATTAGATATAGTTTTTCTTCTATTTCATCGTCTTTTCCAATTATCAATCCAATTATTTATACCAAACCAATATAAGTGTTAATACTCAAGGTATTGATTTTAATGATAACAATCATATAAATATTGTTACTAATGTTTTCTCGGGTTATATAGTATATTGTGTAGGATATCAGAAATATATAACAAATTCATACAAGTGTTGATGGAATAGAAGCTTAAAGAATTAATCAGTATAAATCAAGAGTTGGTCAAGGTAGATTAAGTTGATCGAGATATATTTGATGACTTGTGAGTTTTGAAGAATTCAAGAATAAAAGCACGAAGAGCTCAATGCATTTGTGTCAGAATTGTGTCGAGTCTTAGACCAAACGTCAAAGACCTGAGGAGTATCATATCTTTGATTATCTTTACTTCGAAAATTATTTTCCACTCAAAATATTTTTTAAAAACATCTAATCTATTTTTAAAATCAATTTTGATAGAGTTTTTATATAGAAATATAGTTTAAGATATCTTCAAAATGGTTCTGAACATATAAAAACTAATTTGTATATGTCAACAAATAAGATTTTGGTATGTCGATATATGGACTATTGGATGTTTTTTAAATTTTTAAAAGAAGCAACTTTTGGTGCCATCCTTTCATGAATGGATGCAACTCTTCAAACTTCATTTAAAGGCCTTTGATTTCAAATTTTCAACAATAATTCTAACTACTTTATTCATCTCTCTCTTCTCTCTCATTCTCTATAAGATTTTAATGAAGTGTCGCCTCATCAGTTCTCTTTCTCTACATTCATACAAAAGATCAGAGAAGATCAACACCATTAACTCTGTGATTTTCATTCTATTCTACTCAAAAGCAAAGATATTCAACTACTAAAGGTTTATAGGAAATTGTATCAACAAACTACTTGGAATTGTGATTGAAAGGTTTGATTTCTTATAGTCCACTACTACTACTACTTATAAAATAATGCTCTTAACCACCCGGGTGAAAGTTAAGAAAAGATTGTAAAGGGATTGTCTTGCCTCCTTAGTCAAAGATAGGATAGGTGTTCTGTTTACCTAAGTTAAATTCCAAAGAGTGTTCTAGTTACCCAAATCAAATTCTAGACGGTGTGCTGGTTACCCAAGTCAAATTCCAATATGTGTCCATGCTACATGAGTCAAAGTAAGAGGTGTAAAGGGTGTTCTTGCCATCTGATTTAAAGTCAAGACATAATTAGTGAAATGACGTACGGGGTACATGACTGGATGTAGGATTGAGAATCTGAACCGGTATAAAAATTCTGATGTCTTCTTTACCTTTACTTTTATTACATTTGCTTACTATTATCTAATTGTTCAATGATTATATTATTACATATGTTTGGATTTTCTTTGATTAAGTTTGAAATATGCAAGTATATTAAAAAAATGTTTAAATACACTATTCGCCCCTTCTAGCGTAAAATAGCCTTAAGATCTATTTCGTTGTAGTATAGATTAGATTATCATACTTGTCATCACCCTATCCACAGTAAGTTCATCTCATCATCAATTTACTGTAACACCCCACCTCAATATCCATATTACCAAAGAGTATTACTGGATAATACTGTATGGTAATACAGATACTAAGGCTATAAGGGCTTACGCACGTAAATACTCCCATAGGCTAACACCAGCACATATCTCAAATCGAATAACGCTTACCATCATGTACCCGTTATCGGCACAAAGCAATAAACATGTGTGGTTTCTAGGATAGAAAAATACACAATACATATATAATAAACAGAGATCACAGAGCGATAAAATATAATACATTAATAATACATGTCCAAGGTAAGCAAAAAAATGCTAGTCTAATGCTCGCCATCATCAAATATGCTGTTAGAACTAGATTAGCCAGTAGTAGAAGCTATGAGTGAATTTCAAAAATAATTCCCTTATTGGACCTATATTGGGCCAATGAAGTCTAATTCATTTAGAACATTTCTAAATTTTGTTCAAATAAAATCTCTTATTTCATTTAAATTTATAAATTATGTAGTTTTATTTAATTTATATATATGTGTACGTGTGCATGTGCGCGTGTGTGTATGTATCATATACATATATGTAATCGTGTGCATGTGTAACATGTCAGTCCGTGCAAGGTATAATATGCCCGTGTATAGATGTTGGGATTTATAACGCAATGAACACGTTAGTTTATCCAATATGTAGTGTATATTATCCAAATATATATATATGTATATAAACTTATTACTTATTTATAAATATTATAAATACATACATACATACATACACATACAGATATATAAATGTATATATTAATTTTGTTTAAATAATTATATGTAAATGAAAGGTATTTAAATAAATAAATATATATGTATGTATGTATATATAAAATTTATAAATAAAATATTAATAATACACACACAAACACATTATAACATGTCTATTTAAATATAAATAAGTTGTTTAAATATTAAAATAATTTATAAATACATAATTTTATTAAATTATGAATGGTTATGTACCAATATATATATATATATATAATGATAAAATAATATTTTATTAAAAATGACACACACACACACACATATATAGTATATAATAAATATATTAGTGAACAAAATATTTTTTTTAATTCGAGATCGTATGTACAGCACCAAAAATTTTACTATTAATTTTTATATTTTAAAATATATTTTAATTGAATATTTATTCAAAATTACGTAAAATATCAATAAAAATTATTTTCTAAATAGTTTTTCAAAACTTAAATTTTCAATAAATCATATATGATACTTTGAAGTTCGAAATTTTTTCCATATTTTTTCGATCAAATTTTAATTTTATTAATTTTCAATTGATTATAATAATAATTTTTTAAAATAGAAAAAAATTTTTTTTTTTTGGCCGATAGCTTATCTTATGGTAGAATAATTTTATAAAATTTAAAAAATAATTTTCATATCATATTTGATTTTATATGATTTATTTATGTAATATATTGATTTAAGTAATATTAAATATTAATGAATAATTATAAAAATTAATTTCTTGCTCTCGAAAATTACTATTGCTACGTATGTATATATACATATATGTATGTATGTATACATAATTATATGACCAATTTTAACCATAATATGATATCGTAATTAAATATAAACCATATATATATATAATTTAATCACATATTAATTAATATATGTAAATTAGGCAGCTGTACAAATCTAATTTTATATAAAATATTGATTATTTTAATTTATATGTATATACATACATATAACCAAACAAAGTTGTGACAACATTAATACACATCAGAATCGTCACCTAACTAATAATATACTAATAATACATGATGTGCACGTAAATGTACATATTTTTACCACCATATTTAATCAATTTAAATTAAATAAATGATCATATCGGGTATTATAACTTGTTTAAACCAAAATTCAAATTATTTCAAATTGTCACATATTCATCTTCATCCAAGGGCAAAATGGTCATTTTTGTGCATATATAAATTTTCTAAAATTTAATTGAAAATTTCTACATTGTTTTGTAGAAATTTGAATTCATATACAAGTGGTTTCATGATGATATATGCATGCACAAGAGTGAAGAGAACAAATGAAGATGGAAATAATTCAAAGTGAAGATAATGGAGGACCCCACCTACCCACCTACCTTAATGTACAAATTAGAGGCTAATGCACATGCTTATGGAATTAATGGCTTCATGTACACTTAAATGATGATTAGTAGAAGCTAATGATTACTTGGCCTCCACGCTTTCTCAAGGGTATTTTGGGCATTCCCCAAAAATATGAATTAGGGTTTAACACATGTATAAGTACCCATTATGTTTCATGTAGTCTCTTCTCTTAGTCTCTCTTTTATGCTCTCTTCTCTTAGTCTCTTCTCTTAGGAAAATAAAAAGAAAGCTCTCTTTCTCTTTTCATGGCTACTTAGCCATTTTTATTTTATGTAATCTTCTTTTCTTTTTATGCAATGTTAATTATTGTTTCCTTTTACTTACATGTTCATTTCCTTTCATGCTAGTAGTGTAGATTTTCTTTTATGCAAGCAGATTAGTTTTTTCTTTCATTTATCTCTCTTTTCCTCTTTGTTTTATTCTATGTTGCAAGCTATATTTGTTAATATGATAACAAATATGAGAAGCTAAACCCCTTCAATTTAGGGGTAATGAAGTTCTCTAATTATATAGCTTCAACATTTTGATAAATGTTATGCTCTCTTTTTGTGCTTCATGGAAAATGATGTTTATGTAATTTTGTGCTTATTATTGAGTTTGATAGCTTATGTTGTTCAAAACAAATAGGCTATACTTAGTCATATGAATCACAAATTGCCTCTTCATCTATATATGATTATGGAAAAGAAGTGAATGTTTAAATCAAAATTTGATGGCCTATATTTCTAAACAATAGCTAATACATATATATATATAATAAAATATTAGTCAAAAAATTATAAACTATTATTTGATAAAAAATACCTAAATACCAAAGCCTGAAGCACCATTGAATGGATGAACTCTTCCCTTTGAACCCTTTCGATTCGGAAAATTGCTAGTCCTTGAACCATTGACCTTTGATAATCGAATAGTGATCGACTTTGAGTAGATTTGAGCTTGATATGATGGATCACCTATGGTGTATTTTCAGCCAATAATGGAAGGATGAAGAGGCAGCAAAAGATCATTTGCAATTATGGTTAGGGATATTTAAATAATGGATAGAAGAGAAGAAATAGCGGATCTCATCTTATACCAATTCTCCCTCAATCCGAGCTATCCAAAATCTAACATCTCTACCCCATTTGGAGCCGTCATGTAACATCCCGAAATTTTCGACTTTCGAAAATTCAACATCGATACTCACTTTATCGACTGCCGAGCCATCGAATGCCGGAAACCCGAAAAGTTATGGTTTTAAAAAGAAAGAAAAGGTAGAGGAAGAAGAAAAGAGTAGAAGAAGAGAAGAAAGAAGAAAAGAAAGAAAGAGAACAACAGAACAGCAACAGAAACAGAACAATATAAGAATCTCACATATCGCAGCGGAACAATATACAATAGATAATTACTAGTCTTTTAAAACAAAGAACTATATCATTTTATACATACATCAATCATCAGAGTAAATATACAACTCAGTACAACAATGGACAGTTTTATACTTGTCCTCATACAGAATACATAGCGGAATAAATATATCAGATACAAATACTACGTCTCGTCCTCTAGATTATCTCCAAAGCTCCAGAATATCCTGATAACATAACTCTAGGCTGCCCGTGTGGAAATTGGTGGGCACCCAGAGTTTAGAAGGGAACAATAAACTCCGAGTCAGTCATGGTGACTGGTGTGAGATCGTAAAACAGTTATTTTTCACAAAGAAAATAAAACAAATTCGCAATGCTTTTGGAAAATGAAACTACCATAAGACCTCCCACCACACACACAATGCAAACGCAGAATTGGAGGAGATTTCTTCTTATGATAGTCAAAGATGCTTACTACGCAAAATCAAATTCTTTTTGATATTATTATTAGTGCATAGTGTAGAAAACATTTCGAAAGTATAATATTAATCTTAGCCAACATACGACCAGTATCGTATGCCTACTATAGCTACCATCTAAACAGTGGTGACCACCGTACGTAAATGGCAGGTTCTACAACTAATACCGTACAAGGTGCGTATTGGAGTTTGGATTTCCAACAAATGGTCAGGCTAAGGAACTTCCTTTTCCACGATGGGTACGTCCCTGGAATAGACGACCCGAGAAATAACCTAACATTACGGTTAGATCTCTGCCAACACAAGGCCGGGTTACCTCTGCAAAAATAGGTAACTACTGACACGCGTATGCCATCCCCCGATCGTAACCGATCTTCCCGAGGATCCCCGATTTCCAACAAACCACATAGTAAAAATGCAGCAACCACATAGGTTAAGTATCTGGGCTCCATACCATGATACCACCTCTATCCAGAAGGAATGACATACACTAAGGGGCGCTACTCCCTAGAACCTTGCTGCATCCTTCCTGTTTCGACCATTTCCGGGATGTGAGGCTCGACGAAGTCTCGTCCACAAAGCTACGCTTTCTACAAAGCCATGCTTCGGGTCAAACAAATGATCAACCTATGATCACAAAGATATAAGATCAAACAAATGATCATATCGCAAATGATCAAACACTGATCATTTCACAGCAACACTCAGTATGCCACGTTACCAAATTGGGAGTATATCGCTGATAAATTTCAACTACATAACCTCTGAGCTCGTACGTCTCAGAGAAGGGTGTTAAGCTAAGAGAATAAATTCTCCGCCACCAACAGAAATGTATTTGAAAGAAATCAGCTTTATATCTCAAATTGTAACGTCAGACATACAATCCATACAAGTCTGTTCCGGGATCGAACAGAACCGAAGGCACTTCTCACGAAGCCCTTGCATATCCGGATAAATTTCTAATCACGTCCGGACTTCCCGTCACTAAGGGTGATAAAACCTCTAAATCGGAGATCAGCCGATGTAGAGTAACTCGACGGTAATCCTTCCGTTTTCAAAAATATCCAGTCTTCAACACCGGTCTTCGAATGCAATTCATAACGACGTATCACATATTCGGAATGGGTTATACGACCCCATGGTCCTTTCCCGGCTAACCCGAATAGTGAGCGATTACTCAAAAATAAGTGTGGCATTCAAATTCATCCAATTCACAACAAATACCTATTCAAGGTAATTATTGATAGTCGGTTATTTAACTATCAATAAAGATGCGCAACATCATCAGATTCCAAATAATTTTCCAAATTATTTCATCTTCCAAAATATCTTTTACTAGATATAAAATTTCCACACTTAATCATTTGAAAACAATTTCAAATCAATTTCCACATTTCATTTTACCTTTGAAGATAAAATCTCAAAACAGTTCATTTCATATTGGAAAAGCATTTCCATACTTATTTAAAAATAAGTATTTCACAAATCTATTTATTTTCAACATTTGAAAATATTCATTATACTTAAATCAAAATTAAGTATACATTTCATTCTTTAAGGAAATCATTCTCTTAAGCACATTTATTTGAGTCAAAACGAATGTTACGTAAAACATCGTTACGACGACTCAAAATCACTAGTATAGGGATTCGAAATTTAAGATAGATATGTAAATCCCAATACTATATAAACATTTCCTTTCGGAAATCATTTACTATAACAACAGTGTTATAGTCCATCATTTCCTTATTTCTCGAAAACGTCTATTTCAACAATGAATGTTGAAATCTATGCTTTCGATTCATAATACATTTTAAAACATCTTTAAAATGTTTAAACTTCACTTTTAATATCACTTCTTCAAAAATAAATCCATTTTATTTAATAATATATTCACTGTCCAAAATCGTGAATATAATTCACTTAACCCAATTTCAATCATTTCTACACATTTTTATCTCAATAAAAATTCGCTATCCAAAATCGCGAATATATCTTCTTTAAAAATCTTCTATATTTAATTTCTCAAATTCAACTGATTTTGAATTTATAAACACGTTTATAAATTCTATTTCTATTTTAATAACAACTTCGACTTATAAATCTTCTTTTTATTAACTTCTATATTTAACTCATCAAAATAAGTGATTTCGAATTTATAAACAACTTTTATAAATTCCAATTCTATTTATAAAAACTTCAATCCCAAATCAATTCCGATATTGATTTAAAAATTTATTTATCACTACTAAGTAAATTCCTCATTTTTTCTCAAATGATTCAATATTCTATTTTAAAATGGATTCTTCAAATTGAAATCATTTTACATTGATTTCCCAATTTATTTCAATTTACCAATTAAATTTCTAGTTGGATTTCCAACTTATCTTCTTTTAATAAATTCCTTTTTAAGGAAATAAATTTCAATCGTTTCTTTCAATCTATTTAAAAATCCAAATTCTTAAATTAAATTCTTCAAATTTTAATCACTATTTTACGAAATCCATTTATTTAACATTTTCACTTGATTCTGGAATTAATTCGATAAGATTATAAAAATTAACTTTTTTTATACTTTAAAAATTCCTTCCTTCAAAATTTATTCAATTTCTAAAATTAATTCACTTAGAAATTTCTATTTTGATTTCAAAAATTCAATTTCATTTATTTTTGGAATCCAATGATATCAAACATCCATTCAGCTAAATTTTAGCTTTCAAACAATTTCCAGGCATCAATTCAATAACATCAATAATCATTCACAGATTATCACATCACAGTAGAAATAAATTCAATCAATGTGAGGGGTCCAGTTGGATCCCTCCAACCTGTTTTCCTGCATCCAAAGACGTTAGCACAATACCAATTCCACTTCGAGGTGGAATATCGCGGTATATGGGTTTTATAAAAATAATCCGCTTACTAACGGCGCAATAGGGTCTCATCCGCTATACGAGGCGGGAAATCAATCAATCCAATATATACATATGCCAATATGTATATATTGCTATATATATAGATATATCCTACCATATCTAATATCACATATCCAAATAGAAATCAATCAAATCAATAACTGCAAAAATTCCACATTCAATTTGAGTGAGAAAAATCTCACCTTAGCTTTAAATTTGCAATCCAATCCAAATCCAGATTTATTTTTCTTCGTTGTGTTCGACCTTGTATAACAATTATACAATTCATTAATATTCGAACAGTCGAATAAGTCAATTACCGTTTAATAGTCGAATTAACTGATAGTTTTACTTAAACCAATTCTCCTTTAAATAAATTTATTTGACTAATAATTTAAATTTAAAACTATATCCTCGTCAATAAAATATTTTCTAGTTACCTAAAATAATTATATAGGTTAACCAAATAATTTATCCATTATAATTTATTGTTTAAAAATCTACTATTTAGTTTAACTTATAAAATTTCCATTTTAAAAATATCCTTTAATGACTAAAATAAATTTAATAAGTAAATTTAATTATCTATCCACTAACATCATTATTTAAAGCAAACTAAAACTTTTATACTTATGTATATATATTTTTTATAACACTTACTGTATGTATTTATTTTTTTCTTCCTGATAACCAAATTTTCTTCTGAGACTATACATATATTTACTGTTATTAATACACATTTTCTGTTTACCAATCTATACCTATATATTTATAAATTTAAAATATAATTATACCTTACTGCCTCAGCCAGACAAGAAGCCCAACCTACTCGCGAGTTCGCCAACCACCTCGCAGCAATGCCAGAGAAGAACCCACCACCTATACCAGCATACGCGAGCTCGAAATCAACTCGCCTTGTCGCCATCGCGATGCCCTACCATTGCTTGCTCGCGAGTGCACGTGATGACCAGAATGAAAAATGTATGGCGACAATCGCCGATCCTCACAGAGCCGCTCCTCGTATCGTCATCTCCTCACGCAATTTGAAAACGTCCCCCTAAGCTGCTGCCCCCATCACGAGATATCTCCGAACGTGCTTCCTTGACGACGCGACTGCCTTTGACGAACTCACCCAAAGCCTCAGTCACCGAGATCGACTTCGAGCCCTCTAGGAACCCTATCAGCTCCTCCACGTTCGCGTGAGTACCACTACTCGGTCGAAACTCCACCCTCCGGCGACGTCGAAATCGAATTCGATCAGGAAGAATCATGACGTTATCGCGATTCGTTCCTCCTCTCGTCAATCTCCCTTTTTTTTATTATAGATTTCCACAACTGGGGTATTTCGATTTGTGAAAAGGGAAATGGGATAAGTGGCCTTATCCTTTTCTGCTTCGGCCATTAATTGATTTTTGTTTTAATTTTGAACGAGATATTATTTTTCTCGAAGTGATCTACCTGCGTGATAATTTAAAAAGAGATGGGGAGGAGACAAAAGAACGTGCAATCACGATTTCTTTACCATGATCTTCTGCATGATTTGAGGGGAGAAAACGTGGGTAAGATGTCGGCAAAAGTTAAAAAATTTTAAATTTAAATTTAAATTGAATCTTGATAAAAATCCAATGCGTTTACTCACCGTGTGCTCACGTATTAACACCGAAAAATACGAAATTTGAAATCCGGTAATAATTCGATATTACGGACCCAATGGAACTAGTTTCGTCGAATTCCGAGACTGTGCCTCGGACGGCTATTTTCTGAATTCAATTCGAACGATATAAATTCAAAACCGAACAAGACAGTTGGAATCTGAATTCTGAAGCTTCTATTATCCTCAGTATTATCAATACGAATTTTAAAAGCTTTTGAAATATTTTTCTTTAGCTAAAATTGAAGATTCAAATTTTTATTCAGCATTCAATAGATTAAATTTTATAATTTAATCGCCAAATTCAGAGTTATATCGAGGATTCAAATTAAATCGTCGTTCAAATATTTAAAATTAATTAAATATTCTCAATTTAATTTGTTCAAAATTCCGGGTCGTTACAGACTTCCCCCCTTAAAAGAATTTCGTCCTCGAAATTACAAGTTAGGAAAAAAAGTCCTTAACACGTCTACTATTTTTCACAATCCAATAGTTTTATCAAATTTTTAAAACAAATCTTTCTACTAAAGATTCGTCATCATTCAACTAAATTTCTAAACCTTTTCAAAATCTTCAAACAACATTGTTTACTTCGAAATTCAAATTTTAAATTCAAATTCAAATTTTAACTTTCAAAATTTTCTCAAAATTTTTCTAACGCCCTAAATTTCCGAAAAATTTCGCCAGCGTCTCCTTTGCGCGGCTAACACGGTACGACTACAAAACGTCCCTACGGACTCTCAGATTTCAAAAAGAAAAAGAAAAAGCCAAGCGGCTAGAGAAGAAATCAGCAAAAACTCATATTATAATTCAAATACTTACCTTTTGTCGAGCAATTCAATTTTATCTTTGAAATCAAAATCCCAATTCCTTTCATATACCTGTATATCCTACTAGCCATAATATCTAGTTACATATTCAAACCATTTTGCCAAATTTTATTACAAAATTTCGATACTTATTTCTTATATCATCTTTACTTCACTATTGAAGTTACATATCTATTATCATTCAATTTTGCATTCCAAATTTCATTTGAATTCAATTTTCAATCTAATTTGGATTCAATTCAACTTCTGAATATTGAATTTATCAATTATCTTTTATCCATAACTGATTATTTTAAATTAGTTCCAATTACTAATTCATCACAAATTCTATTCTCTTTATTCAAATTCGGTTTTCAACATTCAGTTTCAAATTTATTTTCAATTCACTATTTTGGTTTATAACCACTTATATTAAACTGGATTTCCAATAACATATGAATTTTAATCCATCTTTCAATTTACATTATTCAATTCAATTCATTTGTTTACGAATTCGAAATGAATTTCAACTTTCAATTTCATTTTCATTTATTCAAATTTATTCACTTATACTTTCTTTAATTTAACTTCATTCTTTTAAGTTAAATTTATTCTACCAAAATTCAATTGATATAAGTTATCAACTTAGTAATATTTCATAAATATCTTTATATAGCATTCCAGAGTTTACCAACATTTCAAAACCATTTTGAAAACAATTCAAAACATTCTTTGAATTTCCAAAACAAAACCCAAATTTTCAAACAACTTCCATTTAAAATAATTTGGCAGCAATTCCTCTTTTGGAAACCCGAAAATGAACACTGGTGATGTCGCGATCATCATCGGAATTATTTTCCAGCGACCGAAAAGAGTTTAGAGCTTTCATCTCTCTAAAACAATTTTCCACAATATCAAATCCTTTGAAAAATTATTTTCAAATCAAAAAGATTTAAACTTTCCAAATCTCCAAAATTTTCAAATTCTTTTCAAAACATTTCCAAATACTTCTCTGGAATTCCGTTTCAAATTACAAATCACATTTATAATTTACAAATTTCATTCGTATATAAATTTTATTTTCTTATCTTTCAATTCACAATTATAAATTTCACTTGTTAAATGAATTTATCTTCAATCTTTGGTTATTACTTTAATTCAATTTCAATATAACAATGATAATATTTCAATGTTATTTCTTCCTAACAACCATGCAACCATATACTATAGAAATTCATAGAAAAACATTTCTTTTCTATACAAAAATAGTTTTGGGCAAAATTATCTCATTTACCCTATTTTAAAACAATACTGTGTCGAATTGTTCTATTCAAGTGTTTAGAAACCCCTTCGATCCAGTTTTGCAGACTGTGCCGACGAAGGTTCATATACCACTCAATAAACCAATCATCACAATATAAAACAATTTTATATTCAATAACAAATACGCACTCATATCTATTATTACACTCAACTCATTCTAGAGTACTACTGACTCTATCTCTAATGAGTAACACCCAACAGAGCAGGGTTGTCGCTTAACCATATGCTCTGATACCACGCTGTCACGTACGGAAATTTTCGACTTTCGAAAATTCGACATCGATACTCACTTTATCGACTGCCGAGCCATCGAATGCCGGAAACCCGAAAAGTTATGGTTTTAAAAAGAAAGAAAAGGTAGAGGAAGAAGAAAAGAGTAGAAGAAGAGAAGAAAGAAGAAAAAGAAAGAAAGAGAACAACAGAACAACAGAACAGCAACAGAAACAGAACAATATAAGAATCTCACATATCACAGCGGAACAATATACAATAGATAATTACTAGTCTTTTAAAACAAAGAACTATATCATTTTATACATACATCAATCATCAGAGTAAATATACAACTCAGTACAACAATGGACAGTTTTATACTTGTCCTCATACAGAATACACAGCGGAATAAATATATCAGATACAAATACTACGTCTCGTCCTCTAGCTTATCTCCAAAGCTCCAGAATATCCTGATAACATAACTCTAGGCTGCCCGTGTGGAAATTGGTGGGCACCCAGAGTTTAGAATGGAACAATAAACTCCGAGTCAGTCATGGTGACTGGTGTGAGATCGTAAAACAGTTATTTTTCACAAAGAAAATAAAACAAATTCGCAATGCTTTTGGAAAATGAAACTACCATAAGACCTCCCACCACACACACAATGCAAACGCAGAATTGGAGGAGATTTCTTCTTATGATAGTCAAAGATGCTTACTACGCAAAATCAAATTCTTTTTGATATTATTATTAGTGCATAGTGTAGAAAACATTTCGAAAGTATAATATTAATCTTAGCCAACATACGACCAGTATCGTATGCCTACTATAGCTACCATCTAAACAGTGGTGACCACCGTACGTAAATGGCAGGTTCTACAACTAATACCGTACAAGGTGCATATTGGAGTTTGGATTTCCAACAAATGGTCAGGCTAAGGAACTTCCTTTTCCACGATGGGTACGTCCCTGGAATAGACGACCCGAGAAATAACCTAACATTACGGTTAGATCTCTGCCAACACAAGGCCGGGTTACCTCTGCAAAAATAGGTAACTACTGACACGCGTATGCCATCCCCCGATCGTAACCGATCTTCCCGAGGATCCCCGATTTCCAACAAACCACATAGTAAAAATGCAGCAACCACATAGGTTAAGTATCTGGGCTCCATACCATGATACCACCTCTATCCAGAAGGAATGACATACACTAAGGGGCGCTACTCCCTAGAACCTTGCTGCATCCTTCCTGTTTCGACCATTTCCGGGATGTGAGGCTCGACGAAGTCTCGTCCACAAAGCTACGCTTTCTACAAAGCCATGCTTCGGGTCAAACAAATGATCAACCTATGATCACAAAGATATAAGATCAAACAAATGATCATATCGCAAATGATCAAACACTGATCATTTCACAGCAACACTCAGTATGCCACGTTACCAAATTGGGAGTATATCGCTGATAAATTTCAACTACATAACCTCTGAGCTCGTACGTCTCAGAGAAGGGTGTTAAGCTAAGAGAATAAATTCTCCGCCACCAACAGAAATGTATTTGAAAGAAATCAGCTTTATATCTCAAATTGTAACGTCAGACATACAATCCATACAAGTCTGTTCCGGGATCGAACAGAACCGAAGGCACTTCTCACGAAGCCCTTGCATATCCGGATAAATTTCTAATCACGTCCGGACTTCCCGTCACTAAGGGTGATAAAACCTCTAAATCGGAGATCAGCCGATGTAGAGTAACTCGACGGTAATCCTTCCGTTTTCAAAAATATCCAGTCTTCAACACCGGTCTTTGAATGCAATTCATAACGACGTATCACATATTCGGAATGGGTTATACGACCCCATGGTCCTTTCCCGGCTAACCCGAATAGTGAGCGATTACTCAAAAATAAGTGTGGCATTCAAATTCATCCAATTCACAACAAATACCTATTCAAGGTAATTATTGATAGTCGGTTATTTAACT
Source organism: Allium fistulosum (assembly GCA_030737815.1). NCBI lineage: Eukaryota > Viridiplantae > Streptophyta > Magnoliopsida > Asparagales > Amaryllidaceae > Allium > Allium fistulosum. The sequence continues at coordinate 679,569,370 of CM060907.1, read as the reverse complement.
ATCAATAAAGATGCGCAACATCATCAGATTCCAAATAATTTTCCAAATTATTTCATCTTCCAAAATATCTTTTACTAGATATAAAATTTCCACACTTAATCATTTGAAAACAATTTCAAATCAATTTCCACATTTCATTTTACCTTTGAAGATAAAATCTCAAAACAGTTCATTTCATATTGGAAAAGCATTTCCATACTTATTTAAAAATAAGTATTTCACAAATCTATTTATTTTCAACATTTGAAAATATTCATTATACTTAAATCAAAATTAAGTATACATTTCATTCTTTAAGGAAATCATTCTCTTAAGCACATTTATTTGAGTCAAAACGAATGTTACGTAAAACATCGTTACGACGACTCAAAATCACTAGTATAGGGATTCGAAATTTAAGATAGATATGTAAATCCCAATACTATATAAACATTTCCTTTCGGAAATCATTTACTATAACAACAGTGTTATAGTCCATCATTTCCTTATTTCTCGAAAACGTCTATTTCAACAATGAATGTTGAAATCTATGCTTTCGATTCATAATACATTTTAAAACATCTTTAAAATGTTTAAACTTCACTTTTAATATCACTTCTTCAAAAATAAATCCATTTTATTTAATAATATATTCACTGTCCAAAATCGTGAATATAATTCACTTAACCCAATTTCAATCATTTCTACACATTTTTATCTCAATAAAAATTCGCTATCCAAAATCGCGAATATATCTTCTTTAAAAATCTTCTATATTTAATTTCTCAAATTCAACTGATTTTGAATTTATAAACACGTTTATAAATTCTATTTCTATTTTAATAACAACTTCGACTTATAAATCTTTTTTTTATTAACTTCTATATTTAACTCATCAAAATAAGTGATTTCGGATTTATAAACAACTTTTATAAATTCCAATTCTATTTATAAAAACTTCAATCCCAAATCAATTCCGATATTGATTTAAAAATTTATTTATCACTACTAAGTAAATTCCTCATTTTTTCTCAAATGATTCAATATTCTGTTTTAAAATGGATTCTTCAAATTGAAATCATTTTACATTGATTTCCCAATTTATTTCAATTTACCAATTAAATTTCTAGTTGGATTTCCAACTTATCTTCTTTTAATAAATTCCTTTTTAAGGAAATAAATTTCAATCGTTTCTTTCAATCTATTTAAAAATCCAAATTCTTAAATTAAATTCTTCAAATTTTAATCACTATTTTACGAAATCCATTTATTTAACATTTTCACTTGATTCTGGAATTAATTCGATAAGATCATAAAAATTAACTTTTTTTATACTTTAAAAATTCCTTTCTTCAAAATTTATTCAATTTCTAAAATTAATTCACTTAGAAATTTCTATTTTGATTTCAAAAATTCAATTTCATTTATTTTTGGAATCCAATGATATCAAACATCCATTCAGCTAAATTTTAGCTTTCAAACAATTTCCAGGCATCAATTCAATAACATCAATAATCATTCACAGATTATCACATCACAGTAGAAATAAATTCAATCAATGTGAGGGGTCCAGTTGGATCCCTCCAACCTGTTTTCCTGCATCCAAAGACGTTAGCACAATACCAATTCCACTTTGAGGTGGAATATCGCGGTATATGGGTTTTATAAAAATAATCCGCTTACTAACGGCGCAATAGGGTCTCATCCGCTATACGAGGCGGAAAATCAATCAATCCAATATATACATATGCCAATATGTATATATTGCTATATATATAGATATATCCTACCATATCTAATATCACATATCCAAATAGAAATCAATCAAATCAATAACTGCAAAAATTCCACATTCAATTTGAGTGAGAAAAATCTCACCTTAGCTTTAAATTTGCAATCCAATCCAAATCCAAATTCATTTTTCTTCGTTGTGTTCGACCTTGTATAACAATTATACAATTCATTAATATTCGAACAGTCGAATAAGTCAATTACCGTTTAATAGTCGAATCAACTGATAGTTTTACTTAAACCAATTCTCCTTTAAATAAATTTATTTGACTAATAATTTAAATTTAAAACTATATCCTCGTCAATAAAATATTTTCTAGTTACCTAAAATAATTATATAGGTTAACCAAATAATTTATCCATTATAATTTATTGTTTAAAAATCTACTATTTAGTTTAACTTATAAAATTTCCATTTTAAAAATATCCTTTAATGACTAAAATAAATTTAATAAGTAAATTTAATTATCTATCCACTAACATCATTATTTAAAGCAAACTAAAACTTTTATACTTATATATATATATTTTTTATAACACTTACTGTATGTATTTATTTTTTTCTTCCTGATAACCAAATTTTCTTCTGAGACTATACATATATTTACTGTTATTAATACACATTTTCTGTTTACCAATCTATACCTATATATTTATAAATTTAAAATATAATTATACCTTACTGCCTCAGCCAGACAAGAAGCCCAACCTACTCGCGAGTTCGCCAACCACCTCGCAGCAATGCCAGAGAAGAACCCACCACCTATACCAGCGTACGCGAGCTCGAAATCAACTCGCCTTGTTGCCATCGCGATGCCCTACCATTGCTTGCTCGCGAGTGCACGTGATGACCAGAATGAAAAATGCATGGCGACAATCGCCGATCCTCACAGAGCCGCTCCTCGTATCGTCATCTCCTCACGCAATTCGAAAACGTCCCCCTAAGCTGCTGCCCCCATCACGAGATATCTCCGAACGTGCTTCCTTGACGACCCGACTGCCTTTGACGAACTCACCCAAAGTCTCAGTCACCGAGATCGACTTCGAGCCCTCTAGGAACCCTATCAGCTCCTCCACGTTCGCGTGAGTACCACTACTCGGTCGAAACTCCACCCTCCGGCGACGTCTAAATCGAATTCGATCAGGAAGAATCATGACATTATCGCGATTCGTTCCTCCTCTCGTCAATCTCCCTTTTTTTATTATAGATTTCCACAACTGGTTTATTTCGATTTGTGAAAAGGGAAATGGGATGCGTGGCCTTATCCTTTTATGCTTCGGCCATTAATTGATTTTTGTTTTAATTTTGAACGAGATATTATTTTTCTCGAAGTGATCTACCTGCATGATAATTTAAAAAGAGATGGGGAGGAGACAAAAGAACGTGCAATCACGATTTCTTTACCATGATCTTCTGCGTGATTTGAGGGGAGAAAACGTGGGTAAGATGTCGGCAAAAGTTAAAAAATTTTAAATTTAAATTTAAATTGAATCTTGATAAAAATCCAATGCGTTTACTCACCGTGTGCTCACGTATTAACACCGAAAAATACGAAATTTGAAATCCGGTAATAATTCGATATTACGGACCCAATGGAACTGGTTTCGTCGAATTCCGAGACTGTGCCTCGGACGGCTATTTTCTGAATTCAATTCGAACGATATAAATTCAAAACCGAACAAGACAGTTGGAATCTGAATTCTGAAGCTTCTATTATCCTCAGTATTATCAATACGAATTTTAAAAGCTTTTGAAATATTTTTCTTTAGCTAAAATTGAAGATTCAAATTTTTATTCAGCATTCAATAGATTAAATTTTATAATTTAATCGCCAAATTCAGAGTTATATCGAGGATTCAAATTAAATCGTCGTTCAAATATTTAAAATTAATTAAATATTCTCAATTTAATTTGTTCAAAATTCCGGGTCGTTACACGTCCCATATGTACATATTGCAGTCGAAAATCCCACCCACCATGATGGGCCAAAATCTCATTTAAGCCAAAAGAAAATATTATTTAATTAAATCTAATTCAGTCACTTACGATATCATATATCGATTGACATATTTATAACTATTACAAATATATTTAATAATATTTATTCCTTAAATCATAATCAAAATTTTATAATTAATATTTCATAAATATTAATTAATTTAACTAATTTATAACAATTTTAAACTAATTAAATCGTTTAGTCAAAGGAGAATTCATCGTTTCGGGTAATGTGACTCTTTAGGTGTAAATTTGATCGGCAATTAATATCAAACTGTTCGAATATTAACGTTTACACGTCACTTAGCAGGAGGTGTGACATTTTGGTCAAAGCTATCGCTTACTTGGTTTCGGTAAAATCCAATTTTACTTTGTTAAGCATTACCCGGTTGTGACTTTTATTTACACCAATTCTCTTTGTCAAAACTATATCACTTTGAACTTATGGAATTAGTAGTGGTCAAAATTATAATATCGTTCATATTCAACTCTATAGTCCAAACACAAAGTTCTTGGTTCAATAATAACAATTATTATTAATCGAAATGCTTTTTCCAAAGACTTTAAGTTGACTTGAGTTGATCATGATACTAACCCCATATAACTGAGGAGATGAATCCTGTCTTAAATAGTGCTTCACTTTCCATACTTCCATTCAACCTAACTATAGTCACTCGATGGCCGTCGTGCCATGATTTGATTATAATCAAAGCAGAGCTTTCATATTGAGGATCCATAGTATTCTCAAGTCGAGAAAACCATGTAAATCGACCACATCGATATTTTCTGTTTGACCTTAGTTATATTAACCAACAAAAAAGTCTCGAGTGAGTCGTTCCATTGTTCTATAATATCTGTCAATACATAACCCTTAGCTGCCCAGTGGTCATGAGTAATATACTGCCCAACATTTGGAGAGTGTTACGTACTCTAGTCTCAATGGATACATCAATATCCAGTCTCGATGCATCTTGACTAGGAACATTTAATCATGGTATGTTTGTTTTCATTGTGATAAATTACTCACGGTTACAACACTTTGTGACTACTATCACAAAAACATACCATTTATGGATTTTCTATTAAATATACTTTTAACTAAATTAATTAATTAATATAACACATTATATCAAGTATATAATAGAAAGAAAACACCTTTTATTTCAAGCAAGATTGGTTATCGAGTTAGATATATGTAACAAATTACATAATTACCCATAGGGCATATCCTTAACTCAATCATATACATACCATAATCAAATAGACACATCATCATAAATAAATAAGGCTAAAAATAACATAGGGAAACTATCATCCTGCCTCTAAAAACGTCTTATAAGTTAAGCTACTACTTCGTACCTAGACTTGAAATATCTCGGTCTGATCCGAGTATTATAAAATAACACATGGGTCAGATTACGTCTAATATTCGTATGTAACTATGCGATGGTGATATTATAACATATATATCATAAAGTGAGGAGCGATCTCAACCATAATACAATACCCCCAAAACAAAACATATATATATATATATATATATAACAACATATAATAATTATGATCTCAAGGTAAAGCAACCATTCATCAATTAAGCAACCATCACACCAAGTCAATTAAGAAGGGTAACAAGAACTATTATGTGCATGCTTAGCTCTTGGCTAAGCTCTCATCAAAGAGATCGATACAAGGTTACATATACTCAATACATTACTCTCAATAGTGTCGAATATTATCTTGCTGATAATTGGTCAAGCAACACATACAAAGGTTAATTATCCCATAGACCCTCGGTCATTGAGATAATCTCTTTGGCTCTAAGCCACCTCTAACAAATATCGTATGTGTGTATGTCTATTCCATAATATCAATAACCAAACGGGAGACTGATAGCTCTCGGCCTACTCCATGAGGCTTCCTCACATGCTATCAACGCTACTCTCAAAGCCTTGATTACCTCAACGACCATCATGACCCAAGATCCATTGGGTGTAAGATAATGATATACAATGGCCATGACCCTGCAACTACCCCATATGGTAACAGACTGATGGTCTTTGTGACAATGGGGCAGTGGCTCTTAGCATTGGCTCTCAGCCGTATAATATAAGGTATGTCATAGATTCGAGGAGTGACCTTGCAATTAGCATACTAGGATGGATACTAGCATAATCTACTTTATCCCTCACCGAATAATTGGAGTACACACAATATATAGACACACTCTTGGCTCTTAGCCCAAACGTAGTCTACATAATAACCAGTGATTCAAAATCCCATATGTGTGACGTTCACTTACAAACAAGCAACCAAACAAATATCGTCATAGGCATCTATACCACTTGGCGATACTCACCCATTTATCTCATTAAATGATATTCTATGTGACAAGTCTAGTGAGTAATCGAAGGAATAATATTGAAAGTCCAATACCAGATGGTTTTATAACTCCATTTATTCAAATTTCTCATTATATAAAAATGATAATCTGTCTTCCAATTTCTGTAAAAAGAGTTTTAAATGTGGAAAAAATATATTCATTTATTTCTAAAATGTTCGCTTATTTTAATTTATCAAAGCAATGCTCTTTTTATTCATTTATAATTAAAATACGCTTTTTATCCTTCTTACTTAATTTCAAAATATCCACATTAATATTATCATATAATTTCACATTTATTTATTAGCATTCCATATCGTTTCAAACACACATGAACTTTTGAATAATTTTAAAACTTAAAAAATTCCTATTTATACTTTTATTCTAACTTTATTACATCATTAATATTTACTAAAAACATCATCATCCACAATTAATTTCCAAAATAAAAACTTCTTAGATTATTTTCATTAAAATATAAGTAAATTTTAATCTTTTATTTACATTTTAATTTATTGTATAATTAAAAAAATTTAATGTAAAACATGTGCACGCATAGGCCTAGAATACGTTTAGGCTGTGCATTGGGGCACCCGTCACCATGACCGGTGGATCGGTTATGACGTGGGATGGAAAATTCATGGTCGTGCGACCCATTTTTGGCGACTTCGGTCATCGATCGCTCCCCTTCCCGAACTCCATTTTGACTCTACACCTTACACTCTATTCCAGCAACTCAAAACTCTTCCATATCACACAGATTCAATCAAAGAAATGCAAAGTAATGGGTTCATGAGAAGTTGCAACACACAATTCAAACACTTCAATAATTCAACACTAATCACATACATTTAGACATAGATTGTGAGTAAAGATTACTCATCTTGAAGTACATAAGCCTCAACACTAGTATTGCTCCTTCTATCTCCTCTTTTCCTTCTCCCTACAAATCTAGTGAAAGCCAAACTCAATCAAAATCTCAAATTCTTCTTGCCTAGAGGTGTAGTAAGGTGTTGAGAGGGATATACTTTAATTTCATAATTTTTAGTAATTTATTTATCTTTCTCTTGAATTTTTAAAGAATGGGAATTTGAGTTTTCATAATTAGGATTATGAAGTGGAAGCTAGAAATTTGTATACCGGAAGTGAATTTATAAGCAATAAAGAGGATCTAGATTTCTCATGAATGATAAAGGAAGTGGATATTTTACTAGGTGTTAATATTGGCTAATGGGCTCTCTTTTCATTTGTTTAATTTCTCTTTCTTTCCTTTTCTCTTTGCTAATCTATTTTCTACTATGACAAGTTAGCCCATATTTCCATATAAAATTCATATTTACCCTCCACAAATGTTTTGCTACCATTTCATAATTTTCTAATAATTATTATCTATAATTTATACCAATTAAATAATTATTTCCATACTTACCTTTTAAAGTCCAATTTCAATACAAAATTTATAAACCCCTTATTATAAGTGAAATAAAATTCTCTTCCTTTTATAATAATTACACTATCTTATTTATTTTTAATATCTAACTTTATAAAAATTATCTAATCATTTTAGTATTTTTTTTAAATCATTTTGTCCCTTAAAATGTCCAAACTCATTTTAAAAATAATAATTTGCTCAAGTAAATTATTTTATTATTTTGTAAAATATTTTTCCTATTTAAATTGCAAATTATTTTTATTTATCCATAATTTTACTACTAAAATGTCTTTCTAATTAATTAAAATTTTATTTTAGTTTCCTCTCAACTACGGCTCGTTACATTTACCGTCAGTCTACTCATTTTCTTATTAACTGGGTTAGTTATCATTTCATATAACTTGTATATATCAATCAAATCATTCTTATTTTTATCAATAAAGGTTCTAACCAATTTCAATGACCAACTATTATCCCCAAACCCAACTTACAATGTCTATACCTCAATTATATATATTTATGGGTTATTTTCACATAAAAATCCAACCATTATTTAATTGAGATAATCAATAATGAATAAATATGAATAGGATCGTATAATAAAACACTGAATCTCATTCACGATTTAACCCAAATAACTAAGAAATCATATTTAACCCTTGCTCTTCAAAATTTCCCTAGCTTCCAATCTTCGTAAAATATTGAGATGTTTAAAGATCTGAAATCTCCTCTTTCTCTTTGATTTAGACTATTTATTTGTTACTTTTTGTGGAATATTGTTGTTTTAGATCTAGAGCTTGTTTAGTAGAGGCTTAGAAGAGGATGAATGAGATGAACATATAGGTTTATCACTACTTGGGAGCGATATAAATATGCTAGTTGGTACTAATGGGTTGTTAAGTCCAACAAGCCCAATTACCCTTAATTTATTCATTTAGTAGTAACTTGTTAACTGTATCTCCATTTTTAATATGTTCATAATGAAACTTTACCAAAAAATTACGCTCAATGCAACAATGCAAGTTTAATTGTTTAATTCTTTCATTTATAGAAATTTATATTTTTTCCTTTCTAGTAATTACCATTTTACCCTTTAGTTAATATTTAAATTTATTATTAAAATTACATGATAATGATAATACTAAAATACTTGAAAGCTAGTGTTTTCCAACCCTTTTGGAGGGACAATGCATGGGGTATTTATAGAAGCTGAAACGGATAATGAATGGTTATGATTGCATTATGAATAAGGTAGAAAGCGCGCCTAGCCCTTGATCTAGTCGAACGGGCTGATGGGAGGCAGTTGGAAAAGTGAAAGTAATATACGACTGAAATGAGCGCCAATAGAAAAACTGTACAAGGCGCATGTCCTGCCTTGTCTGCGCATGTAATGCATATATACTATAGCGGTATGTTATGGGGGTACGATTTGCTTTTTCTCAAAATTAGGCACACCTTGTTGTGCCCCTTATTGTTTACTTTTGCACATTGATATGACAAGGATTAATGACCTATCTGGTGGATAACTGAAGGCGCAAAGAAAACAGAGAGTCATTAAGGACTAAGCCATGGAGGATATGTCGAGCCTGGCATGAAACAATGAGATGGACGGCTTGAGATCGATCTGTGGAGAAACACAGCAAAAGATAGACTAGCTGCTAAGGCCGTAATGAGTAGAGTCAGCCGGTCGAAGACTTGGAGTGTTAAGGATAAGGCTAAGAGGGAGGCGCCGAACCAGATGTGAGATTATAGGCATAGGTTACTTGGGACCAATTTTGAAATGTGTCGATCGGAATTTAGCCGGGAGAGATGCTTGAGTTGACGGACTTGTAACGACCCGCTATTTTGGACCATTCAAATCGACAATAAATCCACACATGTCTGACTTGAATAATTCAAAATATCAGATTGTTAATTTAAATTTGGCAAAACTCAGCATATACAGTAAATGAATCAATCACAGAATCACAGACACAGAGTAATACAATAATACGCAGCGGAATAGATAAAATAGTAGTTCATGAAGCTACTATATAAACATCAGAGTTAGAAATAAAATACAACAGAATATCTCAAATGCAGTGAAGTCTCCAGTGCAACAGATGACTTCTCTGAACAAATCAACTAGAAGAGCTGAAAGCTGAGGCGATAGTTGGATCTCCAAAGGAAGCTCCAAACTCCAAAGGTGAGTCTCAAATGATGTATCACTCCGTCTGACCCGAGCGTAAAGCAAAACACAAAACACTCGAGTCAGGATTAACATTCTTATATAAATAAATCCAACTCAAGTGAAATATCAACTGAACTACAAGTAACTTAAAGAATGTTTGGGATAACCATCCTCTAAGGATCTTCAAAACTATCTACAAGGTGGAAATATACATTATAACACCGTGGTCATTTCAATTTAATTTATACTTCAAAACCCAAATATCATTTCATTTCAAATATAACTATTTTCCAAGATAGTATATATATTAATTAATTTATAAAGTAAAGCATTTAATTTTCTCAAGTCTCGCAAATCGATTAACTCAAATTCCAAATTCAAATTTATTCAAAGCTCAATTCATCAATTCAATTCAGTTCTAAATATACCATTTAAATTTTCAATATATTTCAAAGCTTTAATATTCAACGTTTCAAAGTTAAATTTAACAGTTTCATATAGCACTTGATTTAACTTCATTCTTATTTAATCAGGGAATATCCACTTAATAAATTCAATATCATTTACTAGCCTTAAATCACATTTTTACGAAGTATTTCCTTAGATTTATTTAAACAAGAAATATTCATTAATTTTTTTTAACCAAACTCAAGTTATAAATCATATCTTAAATTCCAATTTCAATAAGCTTTATATTGGTTTAATTAATTAAAATTCTTTACTAAATTCAAATTATCTTCCCAACCTTAACTTATTCAAATTTTTACCAAATCTATTTTGAAATATAAATTTTATACTTAACATATTATATGTATTAAATCCATTTTATTTAAATATCATTATTAAATCTATATATCATTACCATTTATATAAAATTTTAAGAATCAACATTTGTTAAAATCATATATTTCTTTCCAAAACCATAGAATTCATTTTTAAAATATTTATATATATGGACCAATGATGTTTGTATATATATTTATCATATGGTTAAGTGATACGGATATTTATCATTTCAATCCGAAATTTAAATATATACAGGTAGATATCATTTCGACCCATAATCCCAATTTCAATTCAAATGAAAATCGCTTGGGTTTATCATTTCAACCCATAACGAAATTCTCCTATTATAAAGTCCGTTCGGGTATGTATCATTTCAACCCATAGTGAATTCTATACTAACAGGGAACTTGTAGAGTGATAACAGATACTAAAAAAAATATAACAACAGGCATATATCATCAGTATAAATAACAGATACGGGTGTCAGATGTCACAGGTGAACAGATACAAAATAATAGTAATAACAGGCATATAATACTAAATACTGGTGTCAGATGTCACAGGTGAACAGTTATAGATAATAGCATATATCACAATGTAAATAACTACAACAACATATTTCAATTGCTATTTCAAATGAAATCAAATTTAAATAATAAAAGAACGTAAATCGTGAGTGATTGCTCACCTTTTGAGGCTAGATAGAATTTGCAAAGGAATGAGCTGCGAATCCCAAAGCAATGCTAGATGGCTACGATTCGAAGAAGAAAACAGGCACGACGGGCAAAGCTGATAGATACGGAATTTGGAACAAATCAGAACGGGGTCGATGAAGATAATCAGAATCATCTTAATAGAACAGAAATTATATAAATATATATTATTATTATCCAGGAAATCAATATTTAAGTTAAAAGCAAGTATTAAAACAACATATATATAATTTAAATCATTGTTTTTTTATATTAAATATATACATCAAAATCAACCATATACAAATGCAGGTTAGTATATATATACATCCTACATGTAGACCATAAACCAAACAAATATGCAAACAATTTACATATATATATATATATATGCAGACTACTCACAAAACCACATACATATAAAGCTGTTTTGAAACCAAATGGTATATACACAAACCATATGTAATTTAAGATAAAAATAATAATATGTATGACTTATATAAACTGTCAAAATATTATACTATTATTTCCCTAAACCCAATGTTATCCTAAACCTATATGCATATATACTTTGAAATCAACAATATATATAACTAATATATAAGCTTATATACATAAACTTACGGTAAACTAACATATATAAGGCATCGGCTAAGGTTGAGCAGCTCAGTAGGTGATTAAATTGATTAATACCAAAATGGAAAGAAATAGTCCTACGCTACTGGGACCGAAAGAAAGGAGGTCAGAATGACAAACAGAGACAAAATTTTATTAGGCTAAAAAGGAGGAAAAATATCTTAATTATAGAATATGACAATCTATTGAAATGTCTAAACTTCTTTCAGGTCTTATACAATATACCATATTGAAATAAGTTTTCAAAATGGTTAGATGATTAAATTTAAACTTTTTAAACATTTGTTACTAATCCCCTACCTCCGCTCATACCTTACAACACAAAATTTGGACAATACGGCAAATCTCCACTCAAACATGACAATTAGTTGGTTAGTTATTATGAAATAAATAGAGTGACACAGGAACAAATCAACCGAAAATATATATAATATAAATGTGAAACATATATAATATACTATTGATAAGATAAGCTCGGATGATTTCAACAACATATCTATGATATTAAAACTCATATTAGCCGTTTATATAAATATAACTATTATATAAATTTACGTACACTTAATAAACATAATATAAGAAAATCAAAACAAACAGTGATGAACATTAAACGTAAAATCATAGTTATATATACATATATATAACATAGCAAATACAACTTATGCGAATATATTTTGAAAAAAGAAAATAAATGTATATATAAACCCATATACATAAGTAATAAATATATATATCTTATATAAAATATACATACTATGTATGCATCTATCTCCGAAGCAAGTCGAGTGATGCATTGAGCATGTGAGGTGAATGGGCACGATTGGAGAAGGGGGTTAGTGGCGAGTGGATGTTCTCTGTTGCTTGGATGAGGTGGAACGATGTGAGGGAGTGTGGTTTTTGGGCGGAGGCATGGCATCGGTTGCGGGTTGAAGGCGGAAGTTGGTGACGTGGGGAGGAGGTGACGTGAAGTGGTGGGTGATGATGGGTGCGATGAGATGGATGAACGTAGGTTGGGAAGCTCCGCTCGGATGCAGTGAGAGGAAGTTTGAAACCATGCGTTCATGAGGAGAGAGGGACGTGACTATGAAGTCGGAGGTGATGGTGGTTGGGATAGGCGCGGGTTTGTGGTGAGGCTTCGGCTGCAGTTTGGATCTGGGCTCGGCAAGGGACGACGTGGCGTGGAGGTTTGGCCGATGTGATGAGTTTGGTGAGGCTGTGGTGGTGAGAGGGGATGAAGTTCTCAGGAGGAATTGTAAACTGGAAGAAAAATAATATGAGGACGAAAGAGATGTTGCGTGAGAATGAAAAAGGAAGAGAAGCATTGAAAATGAAATTAAATACGTACCCACCGAACTCCTTGCGTCCTTTCATATTTTTGACTTTTGGATGTCGAAACTGACGAATAGCAAAGGACACAGGTTATATCTGTGATTAATACAGCAAGCTGAACCAGATGGAGGACACAGAATTGCAAATGGATCCAATTTGGCGAATCGTCACATTTTGCATTCTGTTGATTCCGTCGCGCACCGGACTCCGAAATACTCCGATGAATACATCACAGTGATCAGCGCGATGAGACGGACAAAAGGAAACAGAAATACCAGTGTCAGGACCTTCATATCAAAAGTCCATACGGACCCTGATATATGTTGCTATTCCGTACGGAAAAATCCAAACGGAGCTAGAAACGTCCGAATTTCGCGAAACGAATTTCACAGTCAGATTCAGAGTGTTCTAAATAAATTTTCCCATGTTGACATATTTAGGTTTCGGAAAACTTTTAAATTCATTGTTATTAACCGGTTTGATTTGAAATGAAATTTCACCGAAAAATAAACTTCAATATTGTCAGATGAAAATTTTCCAGTTGCTATATTAAAATAGACGTATTCCAAATAATAAATTTTTAATTTCAAATTTTATTGTTTAAAATTTCACAAATTTCCAGTTAAATATACTTTTAAACCATTAAATTTTTGCGGGTCGTTACACTCTCCCCCACTCAAAACTTTTCGTCCCCGAAAAGGAAGGAGGTAGAAGAATAGAAACAACCAAACAGAAAAGATAGATTGAAAGTCAAGATTAAACAATTAATTTGAAACTATATAAATTTTACTTGAAATATTCATTTGAAAACTTCATTTGTAATTCACTTATCTTTAATACTTTAAAACTTTTCAAACCCATTTGTAAAACTCTTGCTTCCTTTATAAATACCATTTATATTTTTAAATAACACCTTTATAATATATGAAAACTATTTGAAAACAATTATTTACATCATTAGTTATATTTACAAAGAAGCTATTGAAAACATTAAATCCATAATTTATAAATTTATTAATTTATCTCAAGATACTTTCAAATATTATTAATAAACAAATAATCATTTACTTTAAAATGTTTATTTAATTTATAACTTCTAAAATATTTATAGCACTAAAATTTCTATTAAACCATGTAGTCAATAATTAAACAATACTTAAAAGAATATAGTCAACAAGGAAAGGAAGGGGGATTTGGAAAACAGAATATAGGTGAATAAATAAAGCTGAGCAGATAAGGTAGATTCAAAGAATGGTATCGGGCATGAATAATTAATTCAAACCATAAGAATTTCAATTTCAAATATTAATATAGAATTTCTTTGTTGGAAATACTTTTATAATAAAATACTTTTTATAACTCGATGTTTTAACAAGTTTATCCTCGTTCCTGTAGACTCTGGTAGTGCGTTGATCAGGCGCAAAACTAGAATTCTCCAGGTACTTAGTAGACCTCTTTCAACACAAAGTGAAAATACTGGAAAAACTTTTAAAAACAGATATGGAAAGTACAATCCAATCAAAAACACAAACAAAACCTTTGTCCAACCATGGTTCGCAGATACACAATGGTTACGCCTGGGTCCCCCAGGAAACAATCCATATCCGTAAGCTTTCTCAGCCCTGCGAGTTACGCCATGATGACTAGTAGAATGCAGGATACACAATGGTTACGCCTGGATCCCCCAGGAAACAATCCGTACCCCCAGGCAAGACTCAGCCAAGCATTTGCGCTACTATTCGCGACCTACACAGATTGCAAGATACACAATGGTTACGCCTGGATCCCCCAGGAAACAATCCGTACCCCTAGGCAAGACTCAGCCAGGCAGTTGCGCTATGCAGTCACGAGAGAAAAAATAAGACCATGGGTAACGCCATGGAATTCGAAGGACACTCAAGTATCATATCCGGAAAACCAAAATCAGAGAGAATAATATCGATAGAATGAATCCAAGATGTGGCCACAAATCGGATATCAAGCAGAAGGCACTTTCCATATCTTTACTTCGAAAATATGTATCATATAGTACCTTTTCAAATCACTTTCAAATATCGTACTTATATAAAATCCATTATATATAAGATTTAATTTTCAAATCAAATACTTTCCAAAATCAATAGTATATCAAATCATACTTATATAGACTTCAATTATATAAGATTTCACTTTCAAATTTAGTACCTTTTCAAATCTATAGTTTTCGAATCAATTTCATACTCATACAAATCAATTTTATATAAGTTCGACAACTCCCAAATCAAGTGTTTAGTAACATAAGGTTCTCAAATTTTAATTTGTTTCAATATCAGTTCAATTTCAAAATCATATACAATTTCACCAAATTATTTCTTCTCAAATTAATTATCTTTAGTTTCAAAGTTTTCAAAATAATAGATTTAGAAAAATAAATCCAAATTTCCAAGTCAATAATTTAAGTCAACCAATTCATTTCCAAAATCAAATGTTTTCAAAATCATCTTATACTTACGTAAGGTCTATCTTATATCAGGATCAAAATTTCAAAAATAAATTTCGCTGTATGAAGAGCCATATAGGATTGAATATCTTTGCTTTTATGGGTTATATCTTTGTAATTTAAATTGGAATTTTCTTTTAGTAAGCAAAGATATTCTAACTCGACAGCTTTCAATTTCAGCGTCAAAATATATCAATGATATTAGAATATAAGATGTACATACGTCATCATTTCGCAGAATCACATTTGATTGCTCGCTCGATCACACAAGTTCGCTTTCGAACTAGTATCGTCCATTCGACTTCCCTAATGCGGACTTCGATATGGTTTCTCGACTAGAAGCCAT
The DNA here is from genome assembly GCA_030737815.1 of Allium fistulosum. Taxonomy (NCBI): domain Eukaryota; kingdom Viridiplantae; phylum Streptophyta; class Magnoliopsida; order Asparagales; family Amaryllidaceae; genus Allium; species Allium fistulosum. The sequence goes on along the minus strand of CM060907.1, from coordinate 679,553,351 downwards.
CAGTCTCCTTGCATAGCCATATACTACGATAGAGAATTCTAGGATCAAGCCCAAAATCCATATCAAATATTCGCCATCAAGAATCGAATGAAAAATCCTAACACGAAATGGTGTAATTCACCTCGAACTTGTGTACTCAAACCTGAATCAAATTAATTATGCGAATAAAACAGCATACGTACAACTTATATATTTATTCCAACTTGTTAAATATATAGTTTCATAAAGATGTTACTAAGTTAAAAACATTTTTATTCAAAATATTTTGAAGACCAAATTCTTTTCAAAACATTTCAAATCTAAATTTCATATTAGAAGAATTTAAATTTTGCCTTATTCATTTACTTAACAAAACAGTTTCAACTTATTTAAACCATATTACTACATACTTTAACATACATACCAAACTTATATACTTTATACTTTTCGAAATTTCTTAGCTTTGAAAAGTTAACCTTGATTTGGAAGTACTCGAACCTTCAAAATAGTTGAAGAAATCATTTTCAAATTCAAGAGTTGGAAATCAGTAACAAATCAGTAAATCAATTTTAATAGATAGGGTTATATCAAATCCGAAACTCGAGGACTGAACACTGGTTCATTTCAAATCGTTTCAAATATATTTACATATATCTTTCGAATATCAAATTATACTTCGGAATTTGAAATCAAAAATGGTTTCACAAAATCACTCGCATAGCAAGCTATTAAAGTGGCCTATCCCTCACTCTGAAACTCGAAAATCAATGTCGATGATGCGTGCACTCATCACCGAAATTATTTTCCAGCGACATAAGTGAGTTCTGGACTTCTATTTACTCAAACTTCTTTTGAAATTTCTTCGAAACTCATTAAAATCATTTGAAACATTTCTTATTCGGAAAATATCATATTATTATTATATATTTCAAAATCTTAAAACCAATTTCAAAATACCGGAGTTCAATTCTCGAATTTCAAATTTAAAACCCTTTAGTTATAAATCATTTTTAGATAAATCAAATTTCTTATATAGTTTTTTTTTTCAAAACAAATCCTTTCGAAACATCAAATTCTTATTTTAAAAAGGGTATATAATCTTTATCGAAAACATTTCACTTTTATATATGGAATATAATCATACATATCAAAATAATAATTTCGGTTTAGAAAACAATTTCTAGAATACTAACAAACCTGATTTTCAAAGGATGTTTCAAGGATGGATTTCAGAACACAGATAGGGATTCAAATTAGAGGGACTCTAATCAAATAGGATTCTGATTCGAAGATAAGTTCGAACGAAAATGAGATAATTGATTACAAAACAATAGATGGATATACTTATATAAATCGCGGACGACCTTAGAGTCAACCGTGACTTCAGGAACAAGATCGATGCAGAATTCCAAGAAAAATCAACATTTGATCGCAAGAGATAGCGGCATCTAAACCGAGGGATATATAAATCTCCGGTGAATCAATGCCAATTGTAAAGGAGTTTCACCCCTTTACAAAACATTCAAAGATCAGCGGGATCGCCTATTCTTATAGAGATCATTCGAAGTGGAGTTATGGGATACTCCAGAATCAAAAGAATACCAATAAAGAGAGACAAGAATGAATTTTGGAACCGTAGGGAACGTTCCAAAGTTCAAAGGAAATCGAGTCAAAAGGAAGAGATTAAACTCAAACGAAAGTGATTCTGTAAATAAATTTACAATATATGCTAAGTTTCGCCTAGAACCTGGCTCTGATACCAACTGTAACGACCCGCTATTTTGGACCATTCAAATCGACAATAAATCCACACATGTCTGACTTGAATAATTCAAAATATCAGATTGTTAATTTAAATTTGGCAAAACTCAGCATATACAGTAAATGAATCAATCACAGAATCACAGACACAGAGTAATACAATTATACGCAGCGGAATAGATAAAATAGTAGTTCATGAAGCTACTATATAAACATTAGAGTTAGAAATAAAATACAACAGAATATCTCAAATGCAGTGAAGTCTCCAGTGCAACAGATGACTTCTCTGAACAAATCAACTAGAAGAGCTGAAAGCTGAGGCGATAGTTGGATCTCCAAAGGAAGCTCCAAACTCCAAAGGTGAGTCTCAAATGCTGTATCACTCCGTCTGACCCGAGCGTAAAGCAAAACACAAAACACTCGAGTCAGGATTAACATTCTTATATAAATAAATCCAACTCAAGTGAAATATCAACTGAACTACAAGTAACTTAAAGAATGTTTAGGATAACCATCCTCTAAGGATCTTCAAAACTATCTACAAGGTGGAAATATACATTATAACACCGTGGTCATTTCAATTTAATTTATACTTCAAAACCCAAATATCATTTCATTTCAAATATAACTATTTTCCAAGATAGTATATATATTAATTAATTTATAAAGTAAAGCATTTAATTTTCTCAAGTCTCGCAAATCGATTAACTCAAATTCCAAATTCAAATTTATTCAAAGCTCAATTCATCAATTCAATTCAGTTCTAAATATACCATTTAAATTTTCAATATATTTCAAAGCTTTAATATTCAACGTTTCAAAGTTAAATTTAACAGTTTCATATAGCACTTGATTTAACTTCATTCTTATTTAATCAGGGAATATCCACTTAATAAATTCAATATCATTTACTAGCCTTAAATCACATTTTTACGAAGTATTTCCTTAGATTTATTTAAACAAGAAATATTCATTAATTTTTTTTAACCAAACTCAAGTTATAAATCATATCTTAAATTCCAATTTCAATAAGCTTTATATTGGTTTAATTAATTAAAATTCTTTACTAAATTCAAATTATCTTCCCAACCTTAACTTATTCAAATTTTTACCAAATCTATTTTGAAATATAAATTTTATACTTAACATATTATATGTATTAAATCCATCTTAATTAAATATCATTATTAAATCTATATATCATTACCATTTATATAAAATTTTAAGAATCAATATTTGTTAAAATCATATATTTCTTTCCAAAACCATAGAATTAATTTTTAAAATATTTATATATATGGACCAACGGTGTCTGTATATATATTTATCATATGGTTAAGTGATACGGATATTTATCATTTCAATCCGAAATTTAAATATATACGGGTAGATATCATTTCGACCCATAATCCCAATTTCAATTCAAATGAAAATCACTTGGGTTTATCATTTCAACCCATAACGAAATTCTCCTATTCTAAAGTCCGTTCGGGTATGTATCATTTCAACCCATAGTGAATTCTATACTAACAGGGAACTTGCAGAGTGATAACAGATACTAAAAAAAATATAACAACAGGCATATATCATCAGTATAAATAACAGATACGGGTGTCAGATGTCACAGGTGAACAGATACAAAATAATAGTAATAACAGGCATATAATACTAAATACTGGTGTCAGATGTCACAGGTGAACAGTTATAGATAATAGCATATATCACAATGTAAATAACTACAACAGCATATTTCAATTGCTATTTCAAATGAAATCAAATTTAAATAATAAAAGAACGTAAATCGTGAGTGATTGCTCACCTTTTGAGGCTAGATAGAATTTGCAAAGGAATGAGCTCCGAATCCCAAAGCAATGCTAGATGGCTACGATTCGAAGAAGAAAACAGGCACGACGGGCAAAGCTGATAGATACGGAATTTGGAACAAATCAGAACGGGGTCGATGAAGATAATCAATCATCTTAATAGAACAGAAATTATATAAATATATATTATTATTATCCAGGAAATCAATATTTAAGTTAAAAGCAAGTATTAAAACAACATATATATAATTTAAATCATTGTTTTTTTTATATTAAATATATACATCAAAATCAACCATATACAAATGCAGGGTAGTATATATATACATCCTACATGCAGACCATAAACCAAACAAATATGCAAACAATTTACATATATATATATATGCAGACTACTCACAAAACCACATACATATAAAGCTGTTTTGAAACCAAATGGTATATACACAAACCATATGTAATTTAAGATAAAAATAATAATATGTATGACTTATATAAACTGTCAAAATATTATACTATTATTTCCCTAAACCCAATGTTATCCTAAACCTATATGCATATATACTTTGAAATCAACAATATATATAACTAATATATAAGCTTATATACATAAACTTACGGTAAACTAACATATATAAGGCATCGGCTAAGATTGAGCAGCTCAGTAGGTGATTAAATTGATTAATACCAAAATGGAAAGAAATAGTCCTACGCTACTGGGACCGAAAGAAAGGAGGTCAGAATGACAAACAGAGACAAAATTTTATTAGGCTAAAAAGGAGGAAAAATATCTTAATTATAGAATATGACAATCTATTGAAATGTCTAAACTTCTTTCAGGTCTTATACAATATACCATATTGAAATAAGTTTTCAAAATGGTTAGATGATTAAATTTAAACTTTTAAAACATTTGTTACTAATCCCCTACCTCCGCTCATACCTTACAACACAAAATTTGGACAATACGGCAAATCTCCACTCAAACATGACAATTAGTTGGTTAGTTATTATGAAATAAATAGAGTGACACAGGAACAAAGCTACCGAAAATATATATAATATAAACGTGAAACATATATAATATACTATTGATAAGATAAGCTCGGATGATTTCAACAACATATCTATGATATTAAAACTCATATTAGCCGTTTATATAAATATAACTATTATATAAATTTACGTACACTTAATAAACATAATATAAGAAAATCAAAACAAACTGTGATGAACATTAAACGTAAAATCATAGTTATATATACATATATATAACACAGCAAATACAACTTATGCGAATATATTTTGAAAAAAGAAAATAAACGTATATATAAACCCATATACATAAGTAACAAATATATATATCTTATATAAAATATACATACTATGTACGCATCTATCTTCGAAGCAAGTCGAGTGATGCATTGAGCATGTGAGGTGAATGGGCACTATTGGAGAAGGGGGTTGGTGGCGAGTGGATGTTCTCGGTTGCTTGGATGAGGTGGAAAGATGTGAGGGAGTGCGGTTTTTGGGCGGAGGCACGGCATCGGTTGCGGGTTGAAGGCGGAAGTTGGTGACGTGGGGAGGAGGTGACGTGAAGTGGTGGGTGATGATGGGTGCGATGAGATGGATGAACGCAGGTTGGGAAGCTCTGCTCGGATGAAGTGAGAGGAAGTTTGAAACCATGCGTTCACGAGGAGAGAGGGACGTGACTATGAAGTCGGAGGTGATGGTGGTTGGGGTAGGCGCGGGTTTGTGGTGAGGCTTCGGCTGCAGTTTGGATCTGGGCTCGGCAAGGGACGACGTGGCGTGGAGGTTTGGCCGATGTGATGAGTTTGGTGAGGCTGTGGTGGTGAGAGGGGATGAAGTTCTCAGGAGGAATTGTAAACTGGAAGAAAAATAATATGAGGACGAAAGAGATGTTGCGTGAGAATGAAAAAGGAAGAGAAGCATTGAAAATGAAATTAAATACGTACCCACCGAACTCCTTGCGTCCTTTCATATTTTTGACTTTTGGATGTCGAAACTGACGAATAGCAAAGGACACAGGTTATATCTGTGATTAATACAGCAAGCTGAACCAGATGGAGGACACAGAATTGCAAATGGATCCAATTTGGCGAATCGTCACATTTTGCATTCTGTTGATTCCGTCGCGCACCGGACTCCAAAATACTCCGATGAATACATCACAGTGATCAGCGCGATGAGACGGACAAAAGGAAACAGAAATACCAGTGTCAGGACCTTCATATCAAAAATCCATACGGACTCTGATATACGTTGCTATTCCGTACGGAAAAATCCAAACGGAGCTAGAAACGTCCGAATTTCGCGAAACGAATTTCACAGTCAGATTAAGAGTGTTCTAAATAAATTTTCCCATGTTGACATATTTAGGTTTCGGAAAACTTTTAAATTCATTGTTATTAACCGGTTTGATTTGAAATGAAATTTCACCGGAAAATAAACTTCAATATTGTCAGATGAAAATTTTCCAGTTGCTATATTAAAATAGACGTATTCCAAATAATAAATTTTTAATTTCAAATTTTATTGTTTAAAATTTCACAAATTTCCAGTTAAATATACTTTTAAACCATTAAATTTTTGCGGGTCGTTACAGGACTAGTCTGGAGACGTGATGTGCACGTAAATGTGCATATTTTTACATCCATAATTAATCTATTTTTATTTAAATAAATGTCATAATTGGGTATTTTTACATGTTTAAAACCAAATTTCAAATGTGCTTTCAAGTCATCACTCATACATCAATGTTGGGGTAAAATAGTAATCTGTGCATGAATTAATTTTGAGAATATTTATTTGCACATTTTCTTTTTAATTATAGGAATTTTGGATGGAAATTTGAAGATGTTTTTCATGGAGATATGCATGCACAAGGATGGAAACAAAGAAATGAAGATGGAAATAATTCAACCATGCATCATGGAGGACCCCACCTACCCACTTACGTTAATCTACAATTAGAAGCCAATGGACTAGTTAGTGGAGGTTAAAGTTTCATGCATACTTGATGATTGATTAACTAGAGACTAATGATTACTTCGTGGCCACACTTTCTAAAGGGTATTTTGGGAAGACCCCTAAAAATTAGATTAGGGTTTTGTGCATGTATAAATAGCCCTCTTATGTACATGTAAATGATCTTCTCATCTTTTAATTACTTAGGAAATTAGAATGCAAGTTGTAGTTTCAAAGTTATATGAAATAAAAATGGCTTCCTAAGCCTCTTGTTCTTTTCCTTCTACTTTGTTCTTATTTTATTTTCTTGTTCATTTTTATTTACATGCTCTTTCATTTCATGTTAGTAGCTTAGTTTTACTTTTATGCAACTAGTTTAGTTCTCTTTTATTCTAATTAGCTCTTACCTTCTTTGCTTTTGTTTTAATGTTGAAATTTACATGTGTTGATACGATAACGCAAATGAGTAGCTAAACCCCTTCAATTTAGGGGTAATGAAGCTCTCTAATATTATGTAAATTCAACATTTCTTGTGATTTATGGTCTCTTTTATGCTTCATGAGAAGTAAATGTTGATGTAAGCTTATAAAAATGAATTTGATAGCCTATGTTGTATTTGCAAATAGGCTATTCTTATTCAAACATAAACACAATTTACATAATCATTTTACTAATTGACTTTTGATTATGGAATGAAAGTGGAAACAAAATTTGATGATCTATGTTACTAAATAAAATAGTAAATAGATCATACTTAAAATAGCTTTTGCTTTGACTTCATTTTCATTGAAATTGATAAGTGGTTTTAAGTGTTGTAATATAGTTTGATGGTTTAAGTTATGTTAATTAATAACATAAATAAACCATACTTATGATAAATACATCACTAACTCCACTTAAGATCAAAATAGAGAGCTCATAGATGATTTGTTGTTGATTTACAAAAATATGAAAGTGGATTTGCCTCTAAAGTTTTTTCTAATCTCATATTTTCCATCACCTTTTGTTCTAGCTTTTTGTTTACATTTTTTCTTAGCTAATCAAAACTTCAACTTTTGGTTTAATTTGATTGAAAAGAAAATTTAAAAAACTATATAATTCCTTACGGATCGATCCATATTCATCACGTACTAGCATTGTACGCCATGTACTTGCGATAAATTTTTACCAAAATTTTTCGGCTATTTTCTAAACCAATAGAAAATTAGTCGTTAAACAAGTTTTGGCGTCGGAAATTTTCTTTGATTTTAATTTTCTATTCTTCGAATTATTTTTCGTTTGACTTTATTATATGTTTGTTTTGTGTGTTAATTTCCATTAAAAAAAATTAGAGTGTTTGTGTGTGATTTGTGCTTGCATTTTGTTTTTGTGCTTGTTGTTGTTCTATTTTCATTTTCATTTGCATTTGCAATTCTATTTAAAAAGAAAAAAAGATATTCCATTTCATTTTCTTTGCAACATACACTACAACGTTTTACATTTCAAATCGCTTTTCATTTGCATTTGTAATTTGCATTTACATTGTATTTCACTTCCATTTTTTCCACTCACTATTTACAATTTCTCTGCTACATTTTTCATTTCATTTTTTCCACTCACTGTTTACATTTCTCCCCCACTGTTTTCCTACCATCTAATGTCAACAATCCAGTAACCACTGCCTTTATCTCCTCTACTACAACTCATCCCACTGCAAACATACATACATCAATACCACACTCCCTGCCTGCTCTCCTATCACTGATCACCGCGACCCCTTAACCAAGCTTCACCAATAAACCACGAATCGACCTTTAGCGAAATCATACCCAAATCGAACAACTTCCAACCCTAAACACCTTTACCTGAAACACTTAAATCATTCACAAACTAACCATCACTTCGGTTCAACCCCCGAGAACTGCCAAAAAATACTGCTACATTGCCTTGTCTTACTACTCCACGTTGCCAACTACCCCTATCATCACTTCCTTCTCCTAACAACAAGACGTGTTGAGTATGGACTGACATGAGAGAGCCAGTCGTAAACGAGATGGAATGGTGTGGACTGGGTCGGTTTATGCTTAAGTCAGGCTTGGCCTGATGAATTGGTTGTTAAAGCCACTTTGGGATGGGCAGAAAGGTTATTGGCTCGATGTGCTACTTAGTATAGGGGTTGGCACGAGCCCAGCTTTGGTTTGGGCCGATAGCTTTGAAAGTCTGGTCAGCTTGTCCTTAGCCTTGGCTGTTTTCCTATGATTAGCCTGGAACTGAGCTGACCTGGCCTGGAAAGGGCCAGCTTAAGAGGTCTTGATTGATTTATCCTTTTTACTTATGAAAAACTTAAGTAACAGTACCGATGGTTGCCTAAGGTAATATTCATTGTGAATGCCCCATATCACATCATTCTTTGTATTATTAGATAGTATTCTTTGATACACATTGATAGTATGTGAATAAAGGTGGGATGTTACAATCTTCGCTTATTTTGGTAAATAAAATGTGCATTCAATATTTTTTTATTCTTTCATTGATGTGTGTACTTAAGTTACAGCACATTTTTAGATAATGCACCATAATTTTTGACTATTTTAAGTTTTATTTTCTTAAATTATAGGATGATGCAAAAAAATGGTTACTAGTGAGATTTTTATCACTTTTCATAGTGCTTAAAATGAATAATCGTAGAAATGTTCGATGAAAAGTTTTAACTTTTGTCACTTTTTGGGAAAAGTACATGTTGAGATTATGAATAGTTCTTGTGTTGTGATGTATTATGATAAATTTAGAATGGATGGGTCATCCTTTGTAAAGATATGTTGCTACTTTCGAGAAAAGAATTGGCTTTGAGATAGTAAGTATATAAATGTTGAGGAGAAAGTGATAATGTTTTTAGCCATAATAAATAATAATTATAGAAATCGTATCATAAGATACCATTATCAACATTCAGGCCAAACGGCTAGCAAGTAGTTTCATGAAGTTTTGATAGCCATGAGAGATTTTGCTTGAGAAATCATAATCTTACCTGATTTTGGTAAATCTACTGAAAATATACGATCTCATGTAGAACTACGACAACGACCTTTTAAGGATGTGATAGAGGCATTAGTTAGCACTTTAGTATATGCAAATATTCCAACTTATGACCAAATTCCATTAAAAAGGATGGGTCAGGGTAATTGTTATTAAAATATCATGGCGGTGTGTGATTTCGATAGGAAAGTTTATATATGTAATGGCAGGATGGGAGGGAATAGCTCATGATTCAAGAGTCCTCATTGAAACAGTTTGTAATCGTAAGAATAATTTTCCAATTCCTCCTTTATGTAAGCAAATTCAAATATTTTAGTTACATTAATAATGTCAGCATATTAACTTAACTTCTTGTTTTAATATAGATATGTACTACCTTTGTGAAGCAGCTTATACAAACAAGAGAAGATTTCTATTTCCTTATCACAGCACATGTTATTGGTTTAAAAGTTATAGAAAAACCACAGCTACAAATAAGAAAGAGAGATTCAACCATGCAGATGCTTGGTTAAGAAATGTCATTGAATAAATTTTTGGGGTACAAAAAAAGTTCCTCAAATTAGTTAAAATGCCTCGATATAAATTTTCTAGTCAAAGAGATATAGTTTTACATGCACGTCGATACACAATTTTCTACGTCATGTTTCAGTCCAAGCTATTTTTGGAAGCTGAACAAGATGATGATACCAAAAATTTCTACGATGAAACAAACAATGGAAATGATAATCGAGAACCGCCACAGGCTGCACCAATTCATAGTGGAGTGGTTCGTTCCAAATCACTAGCTTTTATGTCGAATTTCCACGATCAAATTATCATTCTTCTTTGACTTGTTGTAAATTTATCAGTGTTGCCAATAAACGAGTGAAAATTTGTTTTTAATTAAATTATTGAATAAATTTTTAATTTTTAGTTTATTAAAAAAATAATTGCATGTATATACACCATAAGTTTCAAATAATGAACAACGAATGGAAATTTTGCCAAAGAAAAACATATTTTAATAAAACAAAATTTTAATCAGCAAACAATCAAACAACATTTCAAATATTTAGCATTCAGCTTTATTATTCAGCATTTAACATTCAACGTCCAACAGTAACAATAAAAGCTTAAGACTTAGGATCTGATCACTGAATCAGATCAAAATACACATTCCAAAAAATATAAACCAACTCGATAAAAGAGATAAAATTTAATACAAACACATGAGTATGTGTGCACATATATACATATAAGTAGTGTGCATAGATACATATGTACACATATTCCAAACATATGTGTTGTATAAATATATATTTATAGTGTATGTATATATCCATATGTATAAGCCACTATTCTACTAATTTGGAGGCTGGGGGTGTGTGTAAACCATTGTCAACCATTATAGTACAAAGTACTATAACACCAACTTTAGGAATGCCCATGCACGTGATTATGATCAATTCAGGAGAAACCTAAGAAAATATTCTTTAGAAATGAAGGTTCCAATATTTTTAACTACAGAAATGTAGATCTAGCATTGGCATGATTGTAAATGTGGTATACAGATCAGGTACTGTAAGTGGGCACTCCTATATTGCATTGTTTTCTCCCTTCTCTTAGAGTAACCTTTGAAAAGAAGCCTGTACTGAGGAGCCTGAATAAAACCTGAAATTGCCACGTGGAAATCGATAGATGGAAACTCTATTGAAGAAATTAGACCTCGAGGGTTGACAGTAAATAACATGATACTCATCTTTAATAGTATAGATAATATACTTATGGTGGAAGAAACACAACTGCATATAAAAAAGAAAAAATAATGCATTTCTTGTAAAATATATAACTATGTAATTTCTAGAATTTGGTATTCAGATGTGAAGATTGCACACTAAACCTGTGAAACTAAATACATGTACATATGATCTTAGCCTCGATATAAATTATTGGGTCTTATACCATTACCAACAATGGACCTATTTAGTTCATACTTCTCTCCTCCTTTTGCATTGAATAAACAAGCTCTGCACCCAGTTAAGCATGAAACCAGCCATCAGACCACTTTGAAAAAATATAGGGGATATTAAAATAGCATTGCTTCGCCATTTTAATTCCTACACATCAAACCAACCACCGCCACTCTTTGTCCTTCCTCCTTTCCTCATTCTCATTTTCACTTGATCGAAAGAATGTTTTACTCCTTTTCATCAAATTTGTTACCCCAAACCCCTAAATCGAAGCAAAATAGATAAATTAAACCTTATTTTATGATCTAAACGTGTTGAAATGTCTAGATTGCTCAAAATTTTTGCAAAAAAGTTCATGCATGGGAAAGCGGAGGCGGCGGCGGTCAGCGTAGAGAAGAGAATGTGATTTTGTCGTTTGGGTACGAGTACGGAATAGAAGAGCTACTTAAAGCCGTTGAAAATGCCAACGAGGAGGACAGAGGCAAAGGCTATTGCGAAGATCGAAGGGGACATGGAGGCCGCAAAGGTGGTTAAGTGGGCATAAGTCATAAGGGAGTGTGGTAGGTTTCTGCTAGAGTTGCTGAGTTGAAGGTTTTAAGGATCCAAACTTGAGCGCAAATAAGGTTCTTACAGATTTTTGGATACTTCCAGAAGGAGAAGTGCATGCCAGCACATACACCAGCTTAGCTATAAATATCTTTTTTTTCTTATTAAAGTTAAAGTAAATTATTGTTTTATTACGTATATTTAAATTTTTTAGTTAAAACAGTCAAAGAAAATTCGCTCCCAAAGTTCATTAGCTAATACCCTAAAATATTTTCACAAGCATTTGGAAAATATCCTAGAGTTGTAGCATTTCTCTCTGAGCTTGAATTTCATCATTTCTTAGGTAATTTAATCGTTTATTCAAATTAATAAATATTCCATCAATTTATGTGTGCTAATGTATGTTTATCTATGTTTAGAATATGTTTGATATAAGTGTCTACTATAACTAACCCGTAGAACAAATATAATCCATAAAATACATAGAACACACATAATGCATATAAATTTATAGAACAAATACAATGCATAGAAATACATAAAACAGTGAAATCACTCAAACTGTCTAATGTAACTAACTCATGGATCATACGCAAGATGACCAACGAAGGTTGTCCGATGATCCATAAAATACAAAGAGTCAAATGTTGATATAGACATATAAAACACATCTTCCTGTTCCACTTCGGCTATAAGTTTCCAATACCTTTGTCATGCTCTACTAAATGTAACATAAGTACTTATAGTATCCAAGTTTCTTCTTCTTATCTACAAAATGGATAGTTATTATAAGCTTCATTAATGGTGAACTAAAAATCTGCATCAACCTGCTCTTCATGTATGTTCGATCGGCTTGTATATAAGCTTTAATCCACGCCAAATAATCATGGGTAGTCCAAGCTTGATTTTCAATTTGGAATCCTCTGAACTTCGTATACCAACCTTGCATTATAAATAGTAATTTCATGATCCATTTGACTTGAAACAACCGATTTAGAACATCCATGTGTCAATCATATATGTTCCTAAGAGAAACAAAGTTGTGTTTGTTATAAAAATTCGGAACGTACACGTGTCGCACATCCCCATTTCTGAAAGTAACCACTCAATGTCCTATCCTATACCATTATTTTAGCCATACTATGCAATTCATAGCCATTCAGTGGCCTATCCGATACCATTACTGTAGTCATGTTGTGCAATCCATAGTCATTCAATGGCATGTCATATACTGTTATTGTAGCCATGTTATGCAATTCGTATCCATTCAATGCCTGTCTTATATGATTAATGTAGTCATATTGTGAAATCCGAAGCCATTCAATGGCCTATCCTATACCATTATTGTAGTCATATTGTGCAACCCATAGCCATTCATACAATTACTGTAGCTATGCTATGCAATCCATAGCCATTCAATAGCCTGTCTTATGCTATTACTGTAGTCATGCTGTGCAATCCGTAGCCATTCACCGATCTGTCCTATGCTATTACTGTAGTTATTAAATGACATGTCATAAACTATTACTGTAGCCATGTTGTGCAATCTATAGCCATTCAATGGATTTCCACATCTTATATTGTAGCTATGCAGAGCAATATGACTCTATTCAATGACTTGTTATCTCCCACACTTATATGTACTTTGATCCTGAACTACTCAGAACACAACTATAGAAAGAAAAGCATAAAGCAAGTTACAAAGTAATCTAAACAAAAATGGATCCTTAGCTTTACTATTATAATCAAAACAGGGAACAAATGATCGACGAGGAGAAAGAGCTGCACAATCAAACCGAAGAATTTGGTATACAAATATTCGCACAAGGATATTTGTTACCCGGCACTTTGGCTTGGCTACATGGCGATAGTCGCAGAACCTATGGTTGAACCTAGGCGGGACTCGAGCTAAGAGATGATTGGAAGTATAAGAGACCGATGTAACTCAAGTTTTGATCGGCCTATACGCATGAGTCGGTGTAACTGTATGGCTCGGCGAAGGTGGGTCAGTGTTGAAGCGTAGGCATAGAGGTTCGGCCAAGTCAAACGGGACAGAGCGGCTCGGTCAAGATGGAGTTGGTCCTAGTGGCTCGGTATAGATGAGTTCGACCCTGGTGGTTCGGGTGATTGTGGTCCGACTTCAGAAGTGTTAGGGTAGGTGTCGCTCAATCAAGAAAGGGAAATCAAGATGGTTCGGTCAAGATGTCCAAGGAGAGATCGCTCGGCAAGGGTGGCTCGACACTTAGTGGAACGGCCTCAGAGGAATTGGTTCATTTGGTTCGGTATTTAGTGGCCCAGCCTCGGAGAGTTCGACACAAGTGGCTCAGCCATGTTGGTTCGGTCTTGATCAGTCAAGATAGTTGGTGTAGAAGTGGTGCGATTGGCCTTCCTTTAATTCGACTCGTACCACCACTTCCCTCGAGTTATGTGAGGACAAACTTCGAATTACTAACGAGAAGACCCAAGGTTGGTCGGCAACCATCGTTCGACATTGGTGGCTCGGTATGACTCGCTCGGTCAACCTGACTTACGACCATGGGCCGAGCTACCTTGGTCTTGGGCCTGCGCAGGGAGTCCACCCTATCTTCATCTATAAATAGAGGAGCAGGGGTACAGTTGAAGGGACCTTTTTTTTCGAGAACTCCAAGGATACTCTGCCATTTTTTGTACTCGCTTCTTTTCAGTTCAAACTTGTATTCAGGTTGTTTGTTTACGGATTGTATCTGTACTTAAGTGATTGGAAAATTAATCAAGATTATATTCAAAGTGGACGTAGGCAGTTACGCTGAACCACTATAAATCTAGTGTTCTCGTTTTTGTTGTTTCTTTTGCATTCAACTGTGTTACTTCTTTGTTTTAATTTAATTTCTTCATTAATCTCTCTACACAATTCTATTCAAGGGTCTTGGTGACCAATTTTGGTGCTTTCATTGAGAGCGTGTATTCTCAGACTGTTAGGATCTACTTTGTCGCTACTGGATTGAAGAAATCCACCGAAGGAGATCCAAGTTCACTTTCAGGAGTTCATAGATTTTATTCAGAGTTCAGACAAAATACTCTAAGATGGAAAGACCACGTACTAGATCAGCCTCCCACAACACGGATGTCAACGAGACCGCCAGCGTCCAACAAGTGGGACCCAGCAATCAACAAGCTAACCCAGGTGCAGGGACCACCACCATCCTAAACCAGTCAGAAGTTGTCACCGAGGCATAGTTCAATGAGTTGATGAGAGAACTCGTGGAAAGCTGTAGACAACTTAACGAGAAAATTCAAGCTAACGCAAATCTCATGACCCAGATTACTCAACAACATCATGAGAATGCTGGAGGAAGCCCCACTTCCTACTCATCATCTAACAGCTCCGCTTCGTCAGACGAACATCACAGACGTAGACGTCGTAGGATTGAAATGGCACAAACAGGTGCAGTAGAAAAATCCAACAGAAATGGTCCGGGCTCTCTACCTGGAATCATGGCCCCTCACATGCACTGGAAAAATCGCACTCAAACTGGAGTGGAAAACTTAAAATCTGGAGCACAGGTGGAAGCTGGTCCATCACCACGCCAGGGTCGTAGCGAAGCGGGTCCCCAGGACATGCATTTGGGAGATCACTTACCAAGGAGGCACCGGTCGGAATGGTCACGCAGGATGGAGTCCAACTTGCCACCTCCCATCCAGACCTCGGATTTATTAGCTATGGTCAGACAGCTGATGAGAGAAAATCAGGGCCTATCCAACGATGATTGGGGCATATCTAAGAGTCATACTCCGTTCACAGATGCTATCCTATAGGCTGAGTACCCCCAAAAGTTCAGTATGCCGACCATTCCAGCGTATGAAGGGAAGACTGACCCCCAACAACATGTAATGAGATACGAGTGGATGATGGACTCAGCTAGGGTAAACGATGCGACTAAATGCAGATGTTCCCGATGACCTTATCCGGAATCACTACCATGTGGTTCACCAGACTTCCTCCACGATCGAGCTCCAGGTTTGATGATTTAGCGGTGAAATTTGTGGAGCAATTCAGGATCCATACCACTCGCCCAAAGGACGTGATGCCTTTATCCAATGTAATACAGGCCACAGGGGAATCGTTAAAGGAATATTTGCAAAGATTTCACGTTGCTGCTACCAAAGTTAGCAACCCTAATGACCATGCTATTCTTATGGCCGTGATGCGAGGGGTAAATTCGAACTCAGAATTTGGTGATTGGCTGGCAGGAAAACACCGACTACCCTGGAATATTTTTATTCAAAGGCGAACCAATTCATGAGGAGAGAAGAGGCCAGGTGGATGAGGCGAAGCAGCGCGCCAGGGCCAAGTAAAGAAGCGGTGCAAAGCAATATCGCCATGAAACAATCTGGTGAAAACACTAGCAAGGTCCAAGTCAATGTTCAGAATAAGTCAGGCAGTCTAAAGAATCCGAAGGAGGAAATTTTGGAAGAAAGAGGGAAGCAGGAAAGTGGAAACCAAGGATCCCTACCTATAACGAATACACTCCTCTGAACACATTGCTAGAGAATATTTATTTAACAACTTGTAATACATTCTAATACCGAAACCCGTGCCAAAAATAATCCATTAAGGAACAAAAGTAGACTAGGAAGTATTGTCGCTTCCATGAGACTTACGGGCACAATACCGAAGAATGTAGACACCTCCATGATGCTATAGAAAAGCTGATTCGATAGAATAAGTTACAGCAGTTTGTTAAGAATCCGCAGGAAGGCGGACAGGGGACCTCCGACCCCAATCACGGGCAAACTCTACATCGACCTGAGGAACTCGCTCGGATTGGAGGTAGACTAGTTATAACACGATAGTCGGTGGGCCTCACCCGGTGGACAAGAGTTGGCAGGAAATGGAATAATATGCTAGTTCCATAAAGCATGCAGATTTCGAATGCTGCTCGAACACAAAAGACAGGACCCCAGCAAAACAGCAGCGAATGATGACGGATGATATTGTATTCAGAAGTAGGGATGCCGACTAGGTAGAGGCACCTACCATCGACCCGATGGTCATCTCAGCCACGATTGGGCCGGCGTTCGTGAGAAGGATACTGATTGATTGCGGGAGTTCTGTTAATATTATCTTCAAAAAGGCGTATGACCAAATGAAGATGGAGGCGAAGGATCTAAAACCATCTAAAGTCCGCATTCATGGCTTTAATGGTGCAGCCATTGATGCGATAGGTTTCGTTGAATTGCCAGTTGAGTTCGGAGAAGGTGAACGAAGGAGGGTACGGATCCTACCATTCATTGTTTTGGATGTTGATTCTTCGTATAATGTGTTTTTGGGCCGACCGGCCCTGGCGGAGTTTAGGGCAGCTTTGGCCCCGTGGTGTTTAACCTTGAAATTTCCGACGGATAGAGGAGTTGGTGTTGTGCATGGCGATCAAGCGACTAGTCATGCATGCTATGTGGCTGAGCTGAGAGAGGCCCAACGAAGAGAGAAGGGAAAGGTTGTGGACAACTCTATCCACATCCATGTTGCTCAAAATTGGCAAGTAGTGCCCGAGCCTTGGCTCGGGCAGCAGGGTCGGATCTACCGAGACATAGATCCGAGAGACGATGATGAAGAACCCAAGGAGTCTAAAGCAGCACCGGCTGAACTAATGATTGACATTCCAGTCAGCCATGAAGACCCACCACAGGTACTTAAGATTGGATCACAACTCACCCCCTCGATGACTGAGGATCTTACTGATTTACTCCGAGCAAACCTAGATGTTTTCACTTAGACCCACTCTGATATGTGCAGGATTTTTCCCGCTATCGCAAGTCATATGTTGAACATTGACCCAAAGTATGTGCCAGTGAAACAAAAAAGGAGAGGTATGGACCCGGAGAGGTCTGCTGCTCTCAGAGAGGAGGTGGACAAACTCAAAGCAAATGGGTTCGTCCGCGATGCCCTCTACCCTGAATGGGTATCTAACCCCGTACTTATGAGAAAATCGAATGGGAAATGGAGGACTAGTATTAATTACTCAGACCTAAACAAAGCGTGCCCTAAGGGTAGTTTCCCTTTACCCAGAATTGATCAGCTGGTCGACTCGACAGCAGGACACGAATTATTGTCATTCATTGGGATACAATCAAATCGTGATGCACATTCCAGATCAGGAACACACTAGTTTTGTCATAGACGTTGGACTGTACTGTTATGTAGTGATGCCTTTTGGGTTGAAGAACGTAAGAGCGACTTATCAACGTTTGGTAAATCAAATGTTTAAAGACCAAATTGGTAGAACAATGGAAGTCTATGTGGATGACATGCTCGTGAAGTCACGGCAGTCAAATGACCACATTTGAGACTTAGCGGAGATATTTGATATACTCAGGTACTATGGAATGAAAATCAATCCACTAAAATGTTCTTTTGGCGTTGCATCGGGAAAAATTTTGGGTTTTATTGTCAACGCGCGAGGAATTGAAGCCAACCCAGAAAAAATTCAGGCTATTAGAGACATACAAGCACCTAGGACTATAAAACAAGTACAAAGCCTGAATGGGAAAGTCGCCGCGTTGAGTCGATTCATATCCAGAGCGACCGACAAATGTATTCCTTTCTTCGACGTGATACGGAAAGGGAAATGAAATTTTGAATGGACGCCGGACTGTGATGATGCATTCTGAGCTCTGGTAAGACACTTGGAGAGTCCCTCGGTTCTGTCAAAGCCTGTAGACCATGAAGAATTATATGTTTACTTGGCCGTATCTCAGCATGCCATCAGTACAGCCTTGGTGCGTGAGGAGGACCGAATTCAAAAGCCAGTGTACTATGTCAGTAAACATTTAATGAGGGCAGAAAGAAACTATCCTAAGATTGAGAAGCTAGCCTACTGCTTGGTGATTGCTTCATGCAAGCTTCGTCCGTATTTTCAGGCACACTCGATCAGTGTTTATACCGATCAACCTTTGCGACAGGTGCTCGAATGACCATAAACCTTTGGAAGGTTACTCAAGTGGAACATTGAGTTAAGTCAATTCGATATCACTTACCTGCCATGGAGGGCTATCCAAGGGCAAGCACTAGCAGACTTCATTGCAGAATTCACCATATCAGACGAGCCAAGTAGTGGTGATGTAATTCCTCCCACTTGATGGAAGCTATACACCGATGGGGCATCCAACGACCATTGTTCTGGGGCAGGTGTTATTCTTGTAACTCCTAAAAACCGATCAATCTGTTATGCTTTGAAACTCGACTTCCCAGCTACAAATAACGAAGCCAAATATGAAGCATTGATTGCTGGCTTAAAACTTACCAGGGAACTTGGAGTAAAATCGGTTGAAATCTTTTGTGACTCACAATTGGTGGTGTACCAAGTACGGGTAGACTATCAAGCAAAGGGGCAGAGACTTGACCCATACCTTGCTCGGGTTCAAGAACTGTTGGTGGACTTTGAATATTACGATATTTTGCATATCCCGCGTGGACAAAATGGGGAAGCCGATTCTTTGGCAAAATTCGCGAGTACTAGTAATGCACAGCAGATGGGCTTAGTCCCCATCAAAACCTTACATTCCCCAAGCATAAACGAAATGGATGTAGATTCTGGGTTAAGGGCAGAAATTGAATGGGAGTCGTGGATGAATCCGTTCAAAGAATACCTGTTACATGGGACTTTGCTTGAGAGAAAGAACGAAAGACGATAAGTCGTCCGCAAAACCTCGCGATATATAATGCAGGATGGGGTAATGTATCGGAAAGGATTCTCAGTTCCTTTACTTCGGTGCATCGCCCACGATGAGATAAAGCGGGTCTTGAAAGAAGTTCATGAAGGAGAATGTAGCGACCATACTGGGAGACAGACACTAGCCAAAAAGATCCTCCGCTATGGATACTATTGGCCAACTGTGAATCGAGACACCGCAGACTATGTAAGAAGATGCGACAAATGTCAAAAGTATGCGAAGATCCCAAGAGCTCCGCCGACGGAACCCACGCAAATGGTTAGTCCCTGGCCATTTGCAATATAGGGGATCGATATAATCGGCTCCTTGCCAATCTCCAAAGGTGGTGCAAAATATGTAATTGTTGCGGTCGATTATTTCACCAAGTGGGCGGAAGCAGAGACCTTAACTACGATCACCACAAAAAAGGTCATTAATTTCGTTGTGCGGAACATTATATGCCATTTTGGCCTCCCATGAACTATCATCGCGGACAACGGAACTCAATTTGAGAGTAGGGAGTTCAAAGAATTCTGCCAAAAATATTTCAATGAAAAAAGGTTTGCGGCAGTCGCTCACCCTAAAGCCAATGGACAAGTTGAAGCCGTAAATAAAATAATCAAGTATATATTGAAAAAACGTTTGGAGAAGGCTAGAGGCAAGTGGATGAGCTTCCGACAGCACTCTAGGCTTACAGAACCACCCACAAGTCCACGACTGGCCACACTCCATTCACATTGGCATATAGCACCGAAGCTGTTATACCCGTGGAACTTGAAGTTCCCTCTCACCGGGTGACTCATTATGATCCTAAGACGAATCAGGACCTTTTACTGGAATCATTGGACTTTGTCGATGAGAAACGTGAAGAAGCTGATTTAAGGGCAGCTGCGTATCGACATCGAGTCACTCGATATTATAATGAAAAAGTTCAACCGAGAATCTTTGATGTGGGTGATCTTATTTTAAAGCGATTTTTTCAAATCCCGTCACATATGAATCCCACATGGGAAGGTTCGTATGTCATCGAACGGAAGCTTAGAGAAGGAACCTTCAAGCTAGCGACTGTTGATGGCACGACACTCCCTAAAGCATGGAATAACGAGCATTTGCGTCGTTATTACACATAGTCCTTTTCTTTTGCATTTTAGTAGTAGTTGTTTCCAGTGTATGTTTCCTTTTGTTGTTCTTTGTTTACAACATGTAATAAGACAATTCAGCTTGTCCCTATTTTTTATATGTACAAAAAAGGTTTGAAGCTGTTTTTCTATAAACAGTTGATGTTTCGTGTGTTATAATTTCATGGCAAAGTCAAATTGTATTAATCTGTTCGGCGTATAAACATGGACTTAAAACTAAACGTTGATCAATAAACGATTCAAAAATCTCTAAGTCCCCGGAGCGCGGACTATAGTACTCTGAGTCCCCGGAGTGCAAACTAGAGTATAAACGATTCAAAAATCTCTAAGTCCCCGGAGCGCGGACTAGAGTACTCTGAGTCCCCGGAGTGCGGACTAGAGTATAAAAGATTCAAAAATCTCTAAGTGCCCGGAGCGTGGACTAGAGTACTCTGAGTCCCCGGAGTGCGGACTAGAGTATAAACGATTCAAAAATCTCTAAGTCCCCGAAGCGCGGACTAGAGTACTCCGAGTCCCCAAAGCGTGGACTAGAGTATAAACGATTCAAAAATCTCTAAGTCCCTGGAGCACGGGCTAGAGTACTCTGAGTCCCCGGAGTGCGGACCAGAGTATAAACGATTCAAAAATCTCTAAGTCCCCAAAGTGCGGACTAGAGTACTCTGAGTCCCCGGAGTGCGGACTAGAGTATAAACGATCCAAAAATCTCTAAGTCCCCGGAGCGCGGACTAGAGTACTCTGAGTCCCCGGAGTGCGGACTAGAGTATAAATAATTCAAAAATTTCCAAGTCATGTGAAAGCGGACCGAAGCTTATGTAACCCATAAGATTTCGAATTTCAACTACAAGTTAGACAATAAGCTAAACAATGAGAATCGTGGAAGACAAAGAAACAAAATTTTATTTACTAACCCAAAATTAAGTTCCATTACAACTTTTCTGGAGTTTGGAGCAAAAGTCTATTCACAACGACTATAAAAATAAATAGGAACAACTACATGACTTAGGCTTATTCAGGCTGAACGAGGTATGACAAGATGATAATTACTTCTTTGAGTTTTTCTCCTTTTACGGCTTCTCCGAAGGCTCCTCAGCCAAGCACTTCTTCTTGGACCCTCTGCTTCCCAGTGAGATGGTATCCGAGGGAGGAAGAGGGACATTCAGAGGTTTGTTCCCCCCGGGGAGAATTATCTTCAAGGGCCTATTTAAAGGATCATCAAGTTCCACCGCCTGAGGTTCAATCTTAATTTCTTCTTTCTTTTTCTCCTCTTCCATGATTTGCTCCCCATGTTAAGTTTTGAAGTAGGTCCGGAGGCGCCAGTGATTTCAACCTCGTCATGTTCGTCTATAGGCGAGGGATTCTCGAGTTTGTCCTCGTCGAGCGCCCCGATCACTTGGGCATCGGGCCCAGGAGTATCCCCAGTGTGAAGTTCTTCCGCCATTTTCTCTTCCATCTCCGTGGCGACATCGCTCCTTGGAGTTGGTTCGGGATCAGAATGGCCTACATGAAGCCATTAGAGATAAATGTTAGAATACATCTATTATTCGTCAAAAGCGATGGTTCTTTGGACCTTAGAAGGAAAAATTACATACCAGCTTCCGGCTGACTCTCAGCTGTTTTGGGAGTCTCACCCTCTAGAATAGGGGATAGAACGTGAACATCAAGCCCGAGTTTCTCTAGGTCATAGCTGACATGATGCTCGAAAGGAAAGAGTGATGAGCAACCAGTCGGCTGAGCGGAAGGGGGAACTGGAGACTCAGTTCCGGATGGGCCAGCAATGTCGTCCTCCCCTTCGATGAGGAGGAATCTCTTCCGAAGAAGGTTTTTGCTGCAAATAAGTCGGAAGGCTCATTTCCTCGAAGCACTTCCTTCACGAGAGCCTCTTCATCAACCTCTTCGGTGCCTAGCTCAACTTTTTTAATTTTTATTAAAGTAGCCCATGCTTCGGCCAATGATTCAAGGTAACCCTCGCCTAGAAAAGATAGATCCTGATGCATGAGAACTCGAGCATTATACTCGGCAATAAGCGGATCAAATAGGCACTTAATTTCTTCCCTGTCAACTTCAGTAGCTGCCTTGAGGTGAGAGTCGACCTCTGTCAGTGCCATCCTTTTACCCTCCTCACGGGCTGCATCCTTTAGTGCTTCAGCTTTAGAAAGTTCCTCGTCAAGCTTCGTCTTTAAGAGTCGTGTTGCGACGATTTCATCGCAATATCGTTGTGACTCTTCCTGTGCGGCAGTTTTCTCTTCTTTATCTTTGGCAAGCAGCTCCTCCAGTTCTTTAACTCGCCGAGCGAGAATATCCTTTTCTTTCTGGATAGAGTCTTTCTCTAAAGCTAAAGCACCACTGCGTTGGACTGCCTCATCGATTTCCTTCTTGTGAGCGGCCTCCAAGCGACTAACTGCCTTGACCATTTCCTTAGCATTTTTCTGGGCGGCCTCAAGTTGAGATTTGTACAAGGATAGCTCTTTATCTTAGGCTTTGATGATATCTTTGTCGTGAATGGCTTCAAGTTTTAGGCGATCGATTTCGTATTTATGTTTCATAGAAACCTCTGAAACTTTCTCCACCAAATGAACAAACGCGTCATGTTGAACATAGACATCATTATTGCAGGCGATGTCGCTTTGTTTGACATGCCCTGGAATAGGATGAATCGCAGGAAGAAATTTCAATCCATCGAAACATATCTTCGGGAATGTGGCTTTGAGCTCGGCTAATTTTTCTACCATCGATGGATCGTGTGCGGAGGCTGGGGAAGTCTGCTTAGCCGGAGTCACAGACTTCTTATGGGGCTCACGAGATTGCTTGGTACTCGACGAGCCAGAGTGTTGGTCGCGGAGAGCTTCAAATTGAGATCCCTTCTGAGTAGATTTCTCCCTACTATGCTCTGAATGAGGGGGAGGATCGTTGGGATATGAAGAATGGTTGTATGTTTTTCTTCGAGAAGACGATGAATCTCTGGGACGGTAGTCCATATTGCCGCTGTCATCCCTGTCTCGGCGTTTACCTGATCCCGAATCCCGACTGGAGTGGTGGAAGATAGAGGACCCGCGAAGGCAGTCGAAGCCGTGTGTGCGCCCCATATCACCTGCACAGATACCAAGTGAGGACGAGTTAGTGAGAATCATACGATGGCTAAAATTTAAGTGTAGGGTGAAGTGTGAGTGTTCGTGTATGTCCTAGTGTTTCCCCCCGACGGACTAGTTTCTTTCGCTTTACTTATTGGGGTTTTCTCTCCTTGATGATGAGCTTGATCGCCTTCATCGCCTCTCGCGGGTGAATTAAGTCCCACAGCCTCTAGGTCGTTGAAGCCATAATTTAGTAAGTCATCGGGGATGGTCAGGTCTGATAGACCTTTTAGTGAACCCTCTAAATTTTGGAGGGACGACTCTCTTTCAACTGGAGTAATTGTAACTTTTGAAGTTCCGTCTACTATTTTCTTTTTCAGCTTGTAGGCTAGGCTCTTTTCCCTCTTTGAAAGGGGAGGCGGTTCATCAACGCCGGGTGCGTCAGTTATCGGTGCTATGTCGGAACTTATATTCTCGTCGGTCGCTTTTAGCACCCCGGTCTCCTTAATTTCACCTTCCTTAGTGGTATCAGGGGTGCCTTCTGCAGGAGGCACAAAGGCACGGCATGCTCTTTGCCTTTTTCCGCAGCGGATCCAGTTGTAGTGGCGCCAATTGGAAGGCTAGTTCGGCGACCCTCCACCAGTAATCCAAACCTAGAAAGCAATTCGTTGGCAATAACGGATTTAATCTCACAGTCTCCCATGGGAATGGCTCGAATGGCCTCGACGGCCTCAAAATACCCAGCGCCTTCAGGTCATGGGCAGATACCTATAAAAGTCAAAGGATGTTTAGAAAGGATGCACTTCAAGCCTTAGACATATATCATTCTAGGAATGAAACTTACTCCCTTCTAGCCATCTTCTCGCAAAGCCAGGGTACAGCGTACGTAAAACCACTCTTGTTTATACTGGGAAAATTTACTCCACGCCCCCGTCAGGATTTGACATTTGGAATGTGGCTCGAGAAATATGAAGGATGGACTGTCAGGCCGTTTTTTGAAGCGGTAGATATAGCGGATATCCTCGGGAGTAGGGAGTCTGAATAAGGTGCTCATGAAGAGAATACAAGTGCCATGAATAAATGTGTGACTATTGGGGTGTAGCTGTGCCGGAGAAATCCCGATATACCGTAACACTTCATGGAGAAATGAATTGAAAGGTGGCACACTTCCGACCCAGCACATGAATTTGTTGCACGTTGTATACCCGGCTGGGGGTAGATGAAGCCGATCTTGTCCTGATGGAACTAAAACGTCGTCAAAAGGGATTCCGTGAATTGAGCACAACCGACGAATAGTGGCTTCGCCAATTTTTGAAGCTTGTGAATCAATAGGATTATCCAGGATAACTGCTCCGTCTATAACATCAGGAGTCGGGCCTATAACAACACCAGATGGACCCGGAATACCCTGTGTAGAAGTTGTCGGTGGAATCGAAGTTCCTACTACCTCCTGCCTAGAACTTGGCTCAGGCTTATCATAAACTATAGCAGAGTGGGATCTTTTGGACATCTTCAACGAGCGTTTAGTATGGGAAGATACCTGTTTAAACTATACTTGAAAGACAATCAATATCAGATATAACAACAACAATATATCCCCCCACGTTGTGTGTGAACTAGTGCGATGACTCAAACGTGAGTGCAGAAAAAACTAAAGTTTTAAACACAAGTGTAGTGCGATAAAACTTTAAGTTGTTGTCCTCAGAGACCGTCATTGCTGACTGTCCCCTGTAGTTTATCATGTGATTGGCAGTGGAAGTCTTGGAATCGAACATTGGCATCATGGAGTGTGAAGGCTGTTGTTCGCATTTGTTGAGTTAAATTTGCATTTAAGATTGTTCAAGCTATGGGGGAGTTAGTTCAGATTGATTCCTTGGGCTTATATGCTTTATTACCTGTCATTATCCGATATGTTGTGGTTGGTTGTGGATGTAAGTTACCAAAATGTGTGTTATGTTTGAGTTAAAACAATTTTCATTGCCAATGCCGATCCACTTCCTCGCTATCTCCCCCTAATTACCGAACGATCTCACTCGAACTTCTACCGACCAACATCACTCTACCGGATGCCGAACCATAGTAATTCTCTAAATACCAAGCGACCCACTCTCCTAAGTACGTATTGACCGACCCGCTCTCTCTCTCTCTCTCTCTCTCTCTCTCTCTCTCTTTCACTCGAGAACGAACGATACTCCCTCTTAGAGTACTAAGCCTCTCGCTAGCATGACTCCCAACAAAGGTTTACTGACCGATCACTCACATTTCCTATCGAATCGTACTTCCATTGAATGCTTGTAGATCCAACCCTACTCCATGAACCTACTGTTTCTTCTCCTTCGGTCGGTCTGCTGAGCGCGACTCTGTATCCTATGCACCGACCCCAAACTTACCCACCTCCCTTTCTAAAAACACCTATGTCAAACTTTCCACTATCTTTTCCTATACTCTAACTCCCCATATTTATCTCCTCACCCACTAACCACGAGGAGTCGTATGCATACACGACTCAAGCTTAAGTCGAGTTCAGGAAGGCAAGCCCTAATAGTACTAAACGAAGCATTGATTCTTACCTATGCAGTAATTTGAAGCTGGGGCTTGAAGATGAAAATGATGGGGGAGCACGTTGGGGAGGATGATTGAATGGAGGGAGATGGCAGTTCGGTAGGGGGATGGAACTTGGGTTTCGAGTTGAGCCAGAGGAAGAAAATAATAAAATAAAAGTGAGAAGAAAAGGCTAAGGTGTAGGGCTTTTATATGTGTAGAAGGGAAGGTGAACAGGTCATACCCTGTGGAACCGGTCAGAGTACCTCAATGGGTCGGTGAGTGAGTATGCCGGGCGATACTAAGTAAGCCAAACGAGTAGTTCGACGCTCGTACGTCGACCGACCCGCAATAAAATATTATATATATATAATAGAAAAAAGAAGAGAAGAAAAAGGGGGTATAAGAAGGGTTAAATATATACATATATGTATACATATATATATACATATATATGTGTATAAGTGCACGTAATGTTAGGAAAGTCCACCATGATTCAGCCTCCGTAAGATTGTATCCATTCAGCTTTTGAAAAGTTAGGATT
Organism: Allium fistulosum; assembly: GCA_030737815.1. Taxonomy (NCBI): domain Eukaryota; kingdom Viridiplantae; phylum Streptophyta; class Magnoliopsida; order Asparagales; family Amaryllidaceae; genus Allium; species Allium fistulosum. The sequence continues at coordinate 679,526,309 of CM060907.1, read as the reverse complement.
GGGATCTAAACGACAGACGATTATCTTTCTGGATGAGCTAGCCTTTGAAAGCAAGGACTAATGGCTGATTCAAAGCACGTCGTGTTGATTCACAGGACGCACTTTGGGGGGCAAATGTTACCCGACACTTTGGCCCGACTACATGGCGATAGTCGCAGAACCTATGGTTGAACCTAGGCGGAACTCGAGCTAAGAGATGATTGGAAGTATAAGAGACTGATGTAACTCAAGTTTGGATCGGCCTATATGCATGGGTCGGTTTAACTATATGGCTCGATGAAGGTGGGTCGGTGTTGAAGCGTGGGCATAGAGGTTCGGTCAAGTCAAGCGGGACAGAGCGGCTCGGTCAAGATGGAGTTGGTCCCAGTGGCTCGGTATAGATGAGTTCGGTCCTGGTGGTTCGGGTGATTGTGGTCTGGCTTCAGAAGTGTTAGGGTAGGTGTCGATCGGTCAAGGAAGGGAAATCAAGATGGTTCGGTCAAGATGTCCAAGGAGAGATCGCTCGGCAAGGGTGGCTCGGCACTTGTTCGACCGACCTTAGAGGAATTAGTTCATTTGGTTCGGTATTTAGTGGCTCGGCCTCAGAGAGTTTGACACAAGTGGCTCGGCCATGTTGGTTCGGTCTTGATTAGTCAATATAGTTGGTGTATAAGTGGTGCGACCGGCCTTCCTTTACTTCGACTCGTACCACCACTTCCCTCGAGTTATGTGAGGACAAACTTCGAGTTACAAACGAGAAGACCCAAGGTCGGTCGGCAACCATCGTTCGACATTGGTGGCTCGGTATGACTCGCTCGGTGAACCTGACTTACGACCATGGGCCGAGCTACCTTGGTCTTGGGCCTGCGCAGGGACTCTAGGCTATCTTCATCTATAAATAGAGGGGCAGGGGTACAGTTGAAGGGACCTTTTTTTCGAGAACTCCAAGGATACACTACCATTTTTTGTACTCGCTTCTTTTCAGTTCAAACTTGTATTCAGGTTGTTTGTTTACGGATTGTATCTGTACTCAAGTGATTGGAAAAGTAATCAAGATTATATTCAAAGTGGACGTAGGCAGTTACGCTGAACCACTATAAATCTGGTGTTCACATTTTTGTTGTTTCTTTTGCATTCAACTGTGTTACTTCTCTGTTTTAATTTAATTTCTTCATTAATCTCTCTACATAATTCTATTCAAGGGTGTTGGTGACCAATTTTGGTGCTAACAATATTCTATTTTTCTGGTGAAGGCTCTTCCAACAACCATCATGGTAGAATTCCTAAAAGAATTGTCTAGCGGTACAAGAGCGACTATAAAGATGAACATGAAAGGCTGATGAAGGACTGCTTTATCGAATATACAACCTACGATGTTACATTATTCCATCATCGACTTCACATGAGTCCCGATATTTTCAGCAGAATTTATTTAAAACTCAATGAAAATAACTCATATTTTACATATAGGTTAAACGAGGCATTTGAAACAGGAATTTCACCATATCTCAAAATCTCAGCTGCTTTATGAATGTTAAACTATGGAATGACCGGCAATCAATTAGATGAATATTTCAGGCTTGCAGCATCAATAATGCATGAAATAATTTTGTAAAACCATGATCACGGAGTTCGGTAATGTATACTTACGTACACCGGATGCAAATTATGTCGCTAGGTTGCTAGCTAGAGGCAAAGCAAGGGGTTTTTTGTATGTTAGGTAACCAACTGAAAAGGAAAGTTCATGGACATAAAAATTTGCCAATAATGATTCCAAAAGCTGTAGCATCTAATGACTTATGGATTTGGCATGCATTTTTTGGAGTATCAGGTTCGTTAAATGATATCAATGTTTTAAAGCAATTATACTTATTCTCGAAAGTGGCTAATTGACTGTTATCAGACATTGAGTATAAAGTTGGTAATATCATGCATCGGATGGGATACTACCTCGTAGATTGAATATACCCAAAGTGGAGAACATTAACGCAAGGATATAAGTCCTAAGCAATGATAAGGAAAAGTATTTCATAGAGAAATCAGCAACCTACAGAAAGGACATTGAACGTACATTCGATGTTTTGCAAGCAAGGTTTCAGATTTTATGAAATCCTACTCAATTTCATGATGTACGAGTTCTTTCTGAGATAGTGTATACATGAATCATAATTCATAGCATGATTGTGAAGTCTGAAAGAGGCAGGTATAAGAATAAAAAATAATAACTATCTAGTTCAAGGGTTTAAATATTGGACCTCAAAGATATGTTAACTCGATGGAAGAGTATATTTCAATGGTAAAGCATATCAAGGATCAAGTAGCACATTTCGAATTATGTAACCAACTAGTTGATCACTTATGGGTGCATAAGGGAAGGAATGTTAGGACAACTTAGTAGTTTGTTTATTGAGTGCTTATTAAATTCTATGTGAAGTTGTTTAGATCTTGTAAAGAGTGTCTAAGTCATTTGCTTACTAAGTTCTATAGAAGTGTTTGTTGAGGTATTTGTAAAGTTGTTTGTGAGTTTGTTTGTGAAGCTGTTTGTCGAGTTTTTTGTGAACTTATTTCCAAACCTACTTATGGAAATTGTTTATCAAAAAATTCTTTACTAAATAGTGTGTTTTTAAGTTGTGTAATGTTTTACCATCAATGGTATATGAAGTGGTATGTGAAGTTGTAAGATCGCTGCATGGCCAAGAGAAGTCATTGGAAAATCTATTGGATTGTCACATTCCCTTAGCTTTGTGCAGAATTAACCCTAATAGAAGAGCACCACTAAGAACGCTTATAAAATGAGTAAATAATATGGAATACTTTATTAACTTGAAACATCAAATCTCGTAAAATCGCTGCATGAGGAAGAGAAGTTATTGACATATCTATTTGATAATGGCATTCCCTCAGTGCCGGATTATAGGTAAACTATGTAAAATAGGTAAAATGAAAAACAAAATATACATATAAGTTAAACAGCATAGACTTTGACATTTAAAATTTAAAATGACGAAGTCGATGCCGTTTTAGTTAAAACGGTGAAGGTTTCGCTGTTTTAAATTTTAAACGGCAAAATCTACTCTGTTTTAACAACCAGTTCAATGTTCAGTTCAGTAGACACAAAACAATCAAAAAGTAGTCACATCCAACTGAACAAGCCATACCTGGTTGCATGATGGCTAGTTTAGTTTACATTTTTCACTGTACAAACCATTGTTGATTATACTCTTACATTTACAGTGCTACCTAGATGACTTAGGTATTCTTAATAGGCTTATATCTAGTTGTTTTTCTATATCAATACCTAAAATGATTGTTTTCGACATCTGTCGATTCAAAATTCCAGATAGAAAAAATAGCAGTTCAACTGTCCTGTCATCTATTATATTATTTACATTGGAATATGTAGTTGTAGTAAGGAGTAATAGCGGTGCAACAGAAATGAGTTGCAATCGATCCTTGTCCATACATACATACATACATGTGTATGTATATGTGTGTATATATATATGTGTATGTATGTATATATATATATATGTATGTATGTATATATATATATATATGTATGTATGTATGTATTTGTATGTATATATATATGTATTTGTATGTGTATGTGTGGGTGGGTGGGTTTGGGATTTGGGGAGGGGGAGTCGGAGGGGATGTAAGAGAAGCATGGTGACATACCAGATAAGTTGTATAAGCTCTGAATGTCAATGAATGTAATGCCTATGATATGTTGGACATTAATGTAGAAAACATTGGCGTTTAAACTAATGATAAATGAATGGCTAGCTCTTTGTTTGTTGATAATTAAAACCGATCTTGCTTTTTTGTCTGTTGTGCATCCAGCGTTTTCCATTCCTTGTAAATTTTGGAACCTGAATATACATGCTCTAATAATTTAGTACAAAAGAATGGCAATATGCAAACTAAAGCAAGAAAAATATCATTGTTGTTGGATATTTTCAAGTTCTTCCATTGTTTTTGTTTTCACGAAGAGAGAAGAAAAGGAAGTGGGAAGAAAGGAAAAGAAAAAGTCCCACATCTTGGGATATTGGGGACCATACTTATTTAAGTATGGGTCTCTCATGAAGGAGTTGGAGTCTTTGGGCTCCCAAATATTTACTTTGTTGAGAGGAGGGAAGTCATGCATAACCACCACACGCGCGCGCCGCCGCGGCAGTCCGACCGACCAGGCCGGGTACGGGTATGGGTCAATTGACGATATTTTTGGAGCAAATCTGAAAATAGCAACGGGTCGGATTTCAGCTCGTTATGGACCCAGAATTATATTTAAATAAGGTGGGATGTTTGAAATTTAAAAGGGCGCGACCGCGACCGTTGTTAACGGTTCTGAACCGAACGGATGCAACCTTTGATGAAAAGACACCTCCTCAAACTCTATATAAAAGATGGTCGGAACAGTATTCATAAGAGTAATCTTATTTTTCTTCTTCCTGCATAGTCTGCAACGCCATTAGAGTGTTACTGAACGCTCTCAAATCAAACGAATTTGTAACGCCTGCAGGGTGTTGCGAATTTAGTGTAATTGTCACGCCTGTACGGTGTTGCAGATTATAATTTTCTCTTCTTCAATCTATCTACCTCCGAATTTTGCACTATCTGAAATAAAACAAAGTGTTCTTGGCTAGATCAAAACCGTACAAATTTTGAATCTGGTTACGCTGTTCCAAGGCGTTATTGAATCCTAAAAGTTGATAGTTCGATAACCCGTTTGTACCTGGTGGGTTGAACTATTGTCTGAAAGAATCTATTCCATAGATCCTCGAAGTCAGAAGTATGGCATTGTATTCGTCAGATTCAACTCGAACAGCAAATTTCCCAACAATTCCAGACAATAGCTTTCAACCATGGAAGGTTCGAGCGCCCTACAAGTCATGAATCATCATTTAACTCGATTGGAGCAGTTTGATGGAGACAATTTTACTCGTTGGCAAGAGACAATGAAATTCTTCCTGATCACCGTCAAATTGTTTTACAATTTGGAAGATGGCTTGGAAATAATACCCAACGAAACTGACAAAGATGATGCTGCTCTAAAGACGAAACGTGCAAAGTGCAAAGAGGGTGATTTTCTATGTAGAGGGCACATTCTGAATGCGTTGTCTACTCCTGTCTACAACGCTCATAGGACCTTGAAAGCTGCAAAGGCACTTTGGACTGCACTGGAAAGAAAATACCACATATCCGAGGCAAGTAATAAAAAATTCCTTATTTGCAATTTTATGGATTTCAAAATGGTCGCCAATAAGTCCATAGTTGGACAAGTAAGCGAAATCCTACTTTTGGTGAATCAACTTAAAGATGCTGGAATAAATCTTCCTGGATCTTTTGTTGTTGGAGTTATAATTTCAAGACTTCCTAATTCTTGGAATGATTATAAGAAAAAATTGAAGCATGTAGAAATAGATTATGATTTAGATAGTTTACAACGTCATCTTCGTATTGAAGAGGACTCTCGTAAATGCGAACTAAATGATAATCCGCAAACTGAGTCCCATTCTAAGGCAAATAATGTTCAAATTACTGACAAGTTAAAGCTTAAGAATGAGACACAGTTTAAGAAGAAAAATCATTCCGATAACAAAAGGAAAAGTGCTTGTTACTACTGTAACAAGCTCGACCACTATGCTCGATACTACCGTCAACGGAAGAAACAACAAAAAGTGAATGTGGTCGAAGAATCGTTTGTGGCTGTAGTGCAAGAGGTGAACTCCGTTAGTGAAACTGATAATGATTGGTGGTTTGATACTAGAGCAACCATTCACATTTGCAAAGACCGTAATCTGTTTAAGCCTTACGAAGAAAATAATGGAGAAGCCGAAAAAGTTACTGGAGCAAATAAGGTTCCAAGCAAAGTTTTGGGAAAAGGCACTATAGAACTTACATTCACTTCTGGAAAAGTTCTTACATTAGTTAATGTATTTTATTTACCTGATATGTGTAAGAATTTGGTCTCTGGATACCTTCTTAAAAAAGGAGGATTCAAGATGGTGTATAAGTCTGATAAGTTAGTGTTGTCTAAGAACGACAAATTCATTAGACGGGGATATTCTTATAACGGCATGGTTAAGTTGAATCTAATAAAGAAATCTTCTATTTATATTGTTGATTATGTTAGTTTATGGCATGGTAGATTAGGACATGTTAATTATAATTCCCTTAAAAATATGCATAAATTAGGATTAATTTCTGATTGTGGTTTCGATACTATCTGTAAATGTAAAATATGTGTTCAAGCAAAAATACACCGAAAATCCTTTAAATCTGTAGAAAGGAAAGCTGGCTTGCTTGATTTGGTATATAGTGATGTGGGTGACTTAAAAAGTCATATCACCTATGGTGGTAACCAATACTATATAACATTTATCGATGATTATACTAGATATGCATCTGTGTATCTAATGAAAACTAAAGATGAGGCTTTTGATAAATTTAAAATTTACAAAGCAGAGGTCGAAACACAATTAGGAGTTAAAATAAAAGTATTACAGTCAGATCGTGGTGGTGAATATTTCTCAAATGAATTCACCTTATTTTGTAAAAAAACATGGTTTAGTTCACCAATGCACTGCCCCATATACACCATAACAAAATGGTGTTACTGAAAGAAAAAATAGAACTTTAGTAGAAATGGTCAATGCAATGCTTATAAGTTCAAACTTACCTTATAACCTATGGGGTGATGCTATGTTATCTGCATGTTATACCTTAAATAGAGTACCTCTTAAAAAGAATAATGTTTCCCCTTATAAATTATGGTTTAATAGGAAACCTAATCTTACAAGACTTAAAGTTTGGGGTTGTTTAGCATATGTTAGAAAACCAGACCCACTACAACAAAAAAGACCTTTTGCAGCGTTTTAAAAATGCTGTTATACTCATTAGCAGCGTTTCGAAGAATGCTGTTTAATGTCATGCTGCAATAGAGTCTGGAGATACCGCAGCCTTTTTCAGAAATGTTGCTAAAAATGATACTGAAGCTTTTATAAAACGCTATTGTTAATTATCTGTGCAGTGTTTCTGAAACGTTGCCAACTCATTTAGCAGCGTTTTATAGAATGTAGACTAACACCAAGCTTCATTAGGACCAGTCCTATAATGGCATTTTTGAAACGCTGCAAAAGGAATTATAGCAGCAAATTAGATGATAGTTTTAATAGTTGCAGCATTTCCATTTTGTTGCGGCCTGTTTCTCTTCAACATTTTCCAGCACTTTCGTAACGCTGCGTTATATTAATGGTTTTCCTATATTTAACAGCTACTGCAGCAGTTTTAAAATAGTTGTAATAGCCATGAAAAATGTATTCAAAAACAAAATGCTTAATTCAAAAAACACCAATAGATATAATCTGATAATATAAGCAGTTATAAAGATTAAACATAATCAAAGCTACCTTAATTTCATAACACAAATTTTTTTAGTCATATCCAATATTTCATGAGCAATGTTTTAAGCAAAAATGTTAGCAACATAATCTAATAAAAAGAGCTTGTTAAAAGGGCAAATAAACCGTGGAAAGTCCAAGCCGTCTTCTTCAAGAGTCCAATATGCCTATAAGGAAAAAATGCAATTACAAAGCGGTAGAAGAGAGCAAATATGGATTTATTTAGCATCAAATATAGCAAGTTCAAGTTAATTTGACATAGATGCTTGCAATGCTATTCTATTTCATCTCATTATTTTTTTATGTTTCTTATCAAAATTTAGAAGGAGCTAAAACTCTTGTTGTTAGCAGTCAAATATAGAGCTGCTTATCATTTTTAGCAGGTAAATTTCATTATATGTATTTCAAATAAGCATTGGTAGTCAAGTATTTTTATCAAAATGAAATACATGCATTAGACTATCAAATTTAAGAAGAATAATTAAAATAGGAACTGAAAAAACAGATTTATAAGCAAGTTGAAGTCACTAGTTCAGGAGTTAGTTTCTCAGCTGATTTTGCAGCTGCAGGATGAGGAAATGTTAGGGTTCAGGGAAAGAATAGAGTGTGCTAGATTATGATTGATAAAATTCTTACATGACTGGAAATTCTTGTTAAAATTTCCAGATTCCTTAAAAAGCTAGTCAAAATGTGGCTTGCAGTAGAGGAAACCTTCCATCGAAGAATAATTACTTAATTGAAATAAGACGAATGTATTAAAACTTCAATTCAGTTTTCTCTGAAGATAAAGCATATGACGATGATATGTAAATGTGTATAGTATATTAAAACATATACGTGTACCATCATATAAGATAATTCCAAGTGCAAATACTCTTTCAAACAAGTGTGAATGATTGCCTACATTTCATCTATGAAATTTAGCTATAAAATCAGATTTGTACTCAAACCACTTCTACGTATTCATATGTATCATGTCTACACATGTTTCGACTATATCCCACTAATGCACTACTGCTTTGTAATATTAAACTTCGGTACGTTATATCTTTTAGAAACTACTGGTACTACTATTTTTATAATTAACCGATGAGACAATATTACAGTAAAACATAGGCAATGTATACTGTACGCCTTGTAACAATTCAACTAATTACCTGCACCTTATAAATAAAACATCAAAACCAACAACCGCCCATGTGGAAAGTACGGATTCCAACCTAGTTTATCATACAATTAAGAGTAGAAAAAATTATAAACTAAAATAATGAAGTGGTAAAAGTAGTAAGATAAAGATAATGTTGAACGTTCTATATTATAGTTATCCAGACCGGACAGTGACTTGAACCGTGGTCCATGTCTAAGGTTTTACATACTAATGCCATTAAAATTATACTTTTATACCTCAAGATTTTATTTCATTAATTGATTACTTTAATTATGCTTATTTAAAAGATACCAGAACATGTTTAATTTGAGGCAAGCAGAGGCCCCAGTTTTGAACTGAGGCAATTTCCTACATCTCTTGTGGTGATCCAACACTATTCATGTAGTATATATAATGGACTAGTCTGATATTTATATAGTTGTTGTGCCAGTCAGAACTCAAAGTCCAGATTTGATCAAGAATTAAGAAGCATGAAAGATGCAAGACAATAGTTTTCATCAATCAGTATTGGTTTATAATTAGTGAACTACTATCCATATCCTTGATCAAGTGAAGTGTTCATAAACATGCAGTAACAACTTAACAATTATCTAGGGGCTCGTAGTGTTGATTTACGTCAAAAGATCAGCGGTGCTGCATATAGCAGCAGCGGTATAGGCAGCAGAGTATTGAAATAGGAGATGCGGGTAAGCTAGTTCATACCTTTAAACTTTATTATTAGTAGATAGTAAATAGAGTGAAATAAGTGTTAATATACAATCGGCACGTTATAAAGTAGGTAGGAGAGGTAAAGAGATTGATAAGGCAAAAGAAAAATTAGGAGTGGAAGTGCTGATATAATATATATAGTGAAGTATAAATAGTGATAAACTGTGAATGGATAGAGACTCATACCACAGTAGGTAACATAGAAATCTCAAAAAGCGAATGGATAGGAAAAAAACTGTATTTAAAGTCAAATATGGAAGGAGATACCCAAATCATTGTAGAGACCAATCCGTTCACATCTTCGATTTATTCCATTTCTCTTTCAAAATTGCTGTAGATAACCAAATTGCTGTAGAGACCAATTGTATTTAAAAACAAAAACTGTAAATAAAATTTTGAATGTAAAAGTAGTAGTTTAGGAACATGCGACTAAAGTAAAATAAACGAATTCGGATGAAAAAAGTCCTTTTGTTATACTATATAATCGATATCTGCATCATACTCAATAAACAATATTGAATATAAATGGACCGTTGTTATCATCAAATAAAGTCATCAATTTACAGAAGTAACAATCATAGTTACAGATCTAGATTATGGAAATATATTAAAGACAAAGTTAATGAAATCAGATAGCAATGCCTGATGGTGGGGGAAATCAACAATGTATTGCTAGCTGAAGACAGGGTGGATGGAAGCTGCAGTAGCATGAATAAAAATCAAAATGATGAACTCTTCAACTGTTTAATATCAGTTGGTCTTCAAGAACCATGTATTACAGGTGAAAATTAACATGGAGAGGTGGTAGATACTATATGATCAGAAGCATAACTGATAGAATTTTCATCAACAATGAATTCTCTGGAAAATTTGAATAAGACAAACAAAAGAAAACCATACAAATAAAACAATGCATGGGTCAGCATGGAAAATTACTCTCATATAATTGCAAATGGATGGAGCATAGGTCATAAAGGCAATGCATTATTTACTTTTATTAAAAAAACTCTAGAATGTCAAAAATAAACTCAGGGAGTGGAGAAAAGACAGATAATTAGTTAAACAGAGGTGTGACAAGATCAGAGAGCATAACAATGCAATATACATAAGACTAATTTAGAACCCTGAAGACGAAAAATTGCTCACATAGCACAAAATAAGTAGAGTTAGCCTGCAACATATACTAAGTACCCATGCATAAGAGCTTAGACAGAAACCAAAGTTTAAATGGCTATTGGAGGGTGACAAATGCACAAAATTCTTTTATGTTCATATATCCAAAAGAGGAACCAAAACAAGATCAATCAACTCGTAAATGTAAGTGGGACTTTGATGCAAAGTGAATATGAGTCAGCTGAAGAGGCTATTACATATTTCGCTGATTTGTACAATAATACAAACCATGACAATATAAGACCAGCCAATGTTATTGTAAAAAAGGTATTAACACATCAAAGTGCATATAATGTTATTTCCCAGTAATTATGGAAGAAGATAAAGAAAAAACCTTTAAAACCAAAGATGAAAGTAGCCTGGACCAGATGGATTTGAAGAAAAATTCTATAAATTCCATTGGGACATTATTAAGGCTGATCTATACGAGGCTGTGATGAGCGTGTTCAAGAGTGTTAAACCGGTGAAGGAAATTAATCACACCTTAATTACACTCATCCCAAAAGTATCTAATCCTAGAAATATTTCAGATTTTAGGCTTGTTGTCTGTTGCAATGTCTTGCATAAAATCATAACTAATCTGCTCTCTAGTAGAATGAAGGGGTATATGGATTAGTTAATTTTTTATAAAATTTATTATTGTTGTTATTGTTGTTGTTGTTGTTGTTGTTATACTTAGTTAATTTTTAGTTTATTATTGTTGTTGTTGTTGTTGTTGTTATACTTAGATAATTTTTTATAGAACTTAATTAATTTTTATAAAATTTATTATTATGATTAAGTTATTGTTATTATTATTATTTAGTTATATTTTTATAATATTTAGTTAATTTTAATAAACTTATTGAATTTTTATAGAACTTAGTTAATTTTTATAAACTTAGTTAATTTATTATTATTATTATTATAGACCCATTTAATTATTATTATCATTATTATTATTGTTATAAATCTTAGTTAATTTTTATAAAATTATTTATTTATTATTATTATACTTAGTTGATTTTTCATAAAAATTATAATAATAGTAGTTATTATTATACTTAGTTAATTTTTCATAAAATTTATTATTATTATTACTATTTAGTTATATTTTTATAATACTTAGTTAATTTTTACATCCTTATCGAATTTTTATAAATATGGGTTACTTTTTATAAACTTAGTTAATTTATTATTATTACTATATTATTGTTATTATAGACTCATTTAATTATTATTATAATAAATCTTAATTAATTTATTATTATTATTATAAATCTTAGTTAATTTTTATAAAATTATTTATTATTACTCTACTTAGTTAATTTTTCATAAAATTTAATAATATTATTATTATGTAGTTATATTTTTATAATACTTAGTTAATTTTTATAAACTTATTGAATTTTTATAAAACTTGGTTAATTTTTATAAACTTAATTAATTTATTATTATTATTATTATAGACTCCTTTAATTTTTATAAAACATAGTTAACTAGCTATTTATAAACTTGTTATATATTGGGATGCTCTTACAAGTGTAAATTCAAAAACTTGTTAGCTTATAAACATTGAACTTGTTAGTATAAACAAGTTTAAATAATTTGTTATATCGGGGTGCCCCAAAAGAATAATGACATCTAGAAAAGAACTGCAAAAAATATCCTCACTTTGTTCGTGAATCTTGACAGCACCACTTGCACGCTTGTAATATATGTACGATTCACTTAGTTAAATTCAGCATAATTAAAAATGTGGAAATTAGCCACAAGGGCCTCTTTAGCAAGTGGAATTAGTTCTAGGACACACAACTGAAATAATTACTTTCAAGGACAAAACATAAAATAATTAGTTTCTAGGGCCTAAAAGCCTATGAAATTATGTCCTTGAAAGTAATTGGACTACTGACTTTGTCCTTGAAAGTAATTATTCTGCTGACTTTGGCCTTGAAAGTAATTTCTTTGAATGTGTGTCCTAGAAACTAATTGGACTGCAAAGTTTATCCTTCTGGTGAAATGCCCCATTAAAAATTATACAGCACACTTGTTTCAAATACATGACAACTTAGTATGTTAGTTCTTATTGCATTTGTATGATATTTTTTTACTATTCAAACTGAGCAGATCTTTGTTATTGACATGAAAGTAAATATTTGATTCTCCTTTTGTCAAGGACTGGAAACTAGTCTAAACCCAAATCAGGTGCTTTGAGAAATAATTGAAACACAAATTCAATTTTAAATATTATTATTAGATTAAAAAAATCAAGCATCATGCGAGAAGTAGACTAATTTCTTACTCCGCTGGTTTTGCTACTCCTGTGCTGCTACCTTCTCAACTGGTCCCTGCTCATCAAAGCAAAAAATAAAAAATAAAAATCAAACAGAAACCATCAAAAACAGAATTTCATTTATCATTTGGAATAACGTCATTTATAATCACAATATCAATAACAATGGTATAAGCAATCAAAATAGGTCTGCATTGATGACCCTTACCTAATAAGGTTATTACAGGAAATTCATTTATCATAAACCCATTTAAAGCAATCAAAATCATACATCACAATACATATTAACGAAAAATTTACACCAAAATTATAAATATTCTATTAAAATCTGCTTCAAGCAAGTGTAAACTCGTTCTATGTATCCTTCACGTGTGTGTGCTTAAATATGTGTGTACATCCTATATATAATGAACGGTCGAAAAGATATTCACGATGTCTTTATTACTGTTACACTTATTAAATTCACCATTGTACTTAAAATCAAATACACATTTTGTTAAAAAGTTATCAATTTATTGCGTAAAATACGCCATTGAATTAAGTTGCATGGATGAAAATAAAGCAGGGTTAGAGGTCTACAAATACCTCATAGGAAGATTGAATGATTGGAAAAAATCTTAGTTTTAAACAAAATTTCAGAGAAATGAAGAATGATTGGTAGAAGCTAATATAGGTGTTCAAGTTAGAATGATTGGTAGAAGTTAATAGAAGTGGTCAAGTTAATTTATCCAGTTTCCATGGTGTTAGGTTCGACTTCAGGTTCCGATATATAAAAAATTGACAGATGCACCACTTGTCATGTATTATAAATAAATAAATAAAATCTTAAACATACATATATTTTAATCTAAATAAAATAGTCATGGCTTATTTAAATCTAGGCACCCAGTTAATACAAAATATACATACAATAAGAAATTAACAACTAAATACAACTGATTTATATGATTTTTGATACTGTTTAAATATTTACTACTGGTTCAAATACAATTTATATTTGGAATTGTAGCTTATCTAATTAACGAAGCTAGCTTTTGCAAATAGAAGATGACTATTGGGATTTGAGTACCAAATCATATTTCTGATGTGATTGTAAGAAAATCAATACGCCAATTCAGGTCCGTATTTTTTTTAAAAATGCAATGCAGGCCAACTTGCACTTTGGAACCTTTTTCTAAAGTTAAAAATTGATTTGTGCATTACATAATTATGAGTGGTTGTTATTTAAGTATGTTATTATTGAATAACATCATTTTTCACGATTAGCAAATTTTTGTAGGAGTTTAGCTTTCAAGAACAATTTGGTTTGCGTTTTCTATCTCAGAAATAGGGATTTAATTTAAATAGTCATTTGCAAAGATAATTTTGTTGCAACTACAAATAACTTCAGATCATATATGTATAAAATTACAACTTTAGAATACAAATAAATGAAACATCTTAATAAAAATAAATTATAAGGAAGGAAATGGAAATAACTCGATATAAGAAAAGATAATTCTGTCATTCCAAAACAAGCGGAATTGGATCTAAAAAAATATGAACCTTTTTATGTGTAGTAGAAATAGTAATTAGTTATACAAGTGAAATTGATATCTAAACAATTGAAATAATAGAAATAAATAAAATGTTAATAAAGCATCCATCTGAATTTAAATAATCCAAAATTCAATAACACGACAGTACTACATCTACTACAGCGTGTACGCAATTGATGCAAGTTTATTCATATGAACTAATATATCTATCAGGTAGATAAGCTAAATACAATGAAATTAAACTTAGTAAGCAAACAGAAATCAAGTGGTACCAAAAATGCCAATGTGTGCTCTGTTAGCAAAACTGGACAAACTAAACACTAAAATTAAATAAGCAATCATACAAGACATTAGACAACTGCTCTGCTTCTCCTAATTATGCGATGTTAATGCACTATTTCTCCAAAGGTAATCATGTCGATATGCAGTCAACTATGTCATTGTCCATTTCAAGTTTTACAGTTACAAGATTTGTCATTCTAATGAATATTTTCAACCCTGATCTTACAGTATGTTTATCCGATAACAAATTCTACTGATGTTCTACGATAATAGGGCTTAATTGTTTGTACAAGTATTCTCTTCTGCCCTAAATTTTTGATGGTTGTGCAAAATATGCTTAATTTGGATTTTCTATTACCCCAGTTGTATGATACTAGATCAGTGTATTTCCTATAGACTCATGTAGTTTCAACTTTTTAAAATTAGCAGTAGTTGAGTGAGTGGTTATATTCGTTGATTTTTTTTTGTATTTTACCAACCACTGAACTTAGTAGTACTTGATTTTTTTTGCATGTTCAAAAGTTGTCAGCAGTTACATAATCCGATGCCTTTTGAAAATCTGCTAGGCTAATCCTTTTTCTAACAAAATTAGGCTTTTGTTTGTAATTACTATGGGAACATATTTATTTTGTGTTGTAAGTTTCAAAAAAACTTAGAATTCAATAAAAAATGCTAACAAATATAATTCAATTAATAAAACAACAGCCGCAAGAAAAGACCAAAAGCTATGGTGGGGTTATGATTAACTTTGTTGGAATCCTAGTAGGCTAAGCATTTATGTTTATTGCTACTTTTGGGTCTTTAAATAACATATGAATTTGTTCATCATACATGAAAAAGGGAAAAGGAAGCTTGATGCGCTAATGTTAAAAGTTTAGCTTAATTCTAGATACAATCTTCCAATACCTCGTCTATAGAGTTTGCAAACTAATCCAGGTATGTTCTTCATGTGCATTTTAGTCTTCATTTTATTTTTGCTATTAGATTGCCACTAAGTAGTAACAATATATCAACTTTAATATCAAGAAAATTCATATGCAATCCTCAAATTATTCATGACTAGTTGCTTCTCACATATTGTATAATGTGGTTTACATTAACATTATGTACTCACCCAAACTTACAGTAAAATTACACTAGAACTGTCTTTTGCCTATTTTATTTGTGCAGGCTAGGCTGCATATCAGAGCCCATGAACATTTCTACTAATCCAGCTGAACATATAGGTTATTCTTAATTTAAAATATTCCTTCTCTGTGTGGTCTGTATTCATGTATAGCAGATGGAGTAACTTTATTAGTACATATAACTAGTCTACTCATGTTTCTCAAATGGAATTGTACATGGAGCATATCTATCATGAGTTTCGATTGATCATGTATTGTATACCATTACTATGTGCAACCTTTTTTATGTTTCATCATATTTTGATTGCATCTCAATGGTATTTTATCAAGCGTGCAACATCTTAACATGTTAGACCTTATTTCTGATTGTTGCATTGAACACAGGCACAAAAATATATTTATGAACTGCTGATTGCGGGTGAATATAATTTACATCCATAGAATCATTACAAAGGACATTTTCCCTGCTTCACTTCTACTCGAATTTTCATATGGAATTAATCATACAAGATATTAGACAACTACTCAAATAAGCAAGCATTAAATATGATGAGATCAAGGGCAAAGAACGTATCTTTATTGACGTTGAATACTCCAATAGGCATCACCAAACTAGCAGAACTGTAGATCGTCAGCATGCATCGACCATAAGCAAAGGACCACCCGACTTGAGTAGAAACGCTGCTTATAGCCATTACAAATGACCCAGCTTCTGGATTGCACCGTGGTGGAGCTTTTTGGGTGAATACAGTGGTGAATGGAGGAGTTTGGAATAAGCGAACGTTCTAGATCTCGGTGGTAGAGCAGTAATGGAAGAGGAGAATGCCGAAGTTAACTTCAAATAATTCGAGGAGTTATTTGAAAGGTGGGCTAATTAATTCAAGTGGTACAAATTGAAAGGAGGACGCAATGTTCGGATGTGGAGGAAAAGAGTAGTAGCATTAAGAGAAGGAAAG
The DNA here is from genome assembly GCA_030737815.1 of Allium fistulosum. NCBI lineage: Eukaryota > Viridiplantae > Streptophyta > Magnoliopsida > Asparagales > Amaryllidaceae > Allium > Allium fistulosum. The sequence continues at coordinate 679,509,703 of CM060907.1, read as the reverse complement.
AAAGGATCCACATGGGGAAGAAATTAAGGAATTTGAGAGTGAAAAGAAATTGGGGGAAAAGTGGAATGAGAGGGAAAAGAATTTCAGGAGGGAATTTTTTTACAGGAAATTATTGTTAAGGACAAAAAATTTCAGCGTTTTTGCCTCAAGGACAGGCCTTCAATATTTTATCCTGAAAGACAACTTTCTTTAGGTATCAGTTTTTAGTTATTGATAGTATCAGTTTGTAGTTATCGGTAGCAGTTTTTAGGTATCAGTTTTTAGCTTGGTAGCAGTTTTGTTGTCCTTATGAATAATTTTGGAAAATATTTGTCCTTATGAATAATTTTTAGAAGAATGTTTGTCCTTATGGTAAAAATATTGAGGTTGTGTCCTTGAGGCAAAAAATATACAAATTTTTGTCCTTTAAATTAATTCTCCCATTTTTTTATGGAAGAGCGGAAGTGAGCGTGGGTGAAAAGAAAGCGCGCAGGTGATATATTGTCGTGAGAAGCAGCGTTTTAGCTATATTAAATATGATTTGAGGTATGAGTTGAGATATAATAAACTGCATTTTGTATAAAACGCTGCAATTTGGTGCTGCTAAAAATGAGTTTTCTTGTAGTGACCCTAAACGACCAAAGTTAGGAAATAAGGCATTTAGATGTGTTTTCATAGGATATTCACTTAATAGTATAACTTATAGGTTCCTAATTCTTGACACCTTAGAAGTTATAGAATCCGTAGATGTAGAATTCTTTAAAAATCAAACTATTGAGATTCCATTGAGATCATCTAGTCCAGAACCTAATACGATTGATGATATCAATGACGATGACTATGCTCCTGCTCAAAACAGCAAGGAAGTATCAGTGCCAGATAATAGTACTGAACAAAGGAGAAGTAAAAGAGAAAGAATAGAGAAGGACTATGGTCATGACTTCATTACATATCTTATAGAAGGCAGTAAAGACGAAGTCCTTAATGTGACTAGATATGTCATGAACGTCAATGATGACCCCAAAACTTATTCTGAGGCTATGAGTTCTAGAGAATCAATATTCTGGAAAGAAGCTATTAATGATGAAATGAATTCCATACTGTTAAACCAAACTTGGGTTTTAACTGACTTACCTCCTGGTGCTAAACCTATAGGATGTAAATGGATATTTAAGAAAAAGTTGAATATAAATGGATCCATTGATAAGTTTAAAGCCAGATTAGTTGCTAAGGGATATTGTAACAACCCTGAATTTTGAACAATTTAAATTGAAAATATTTAATTAATTTCAAATATTTGAACGATGATTTGACTTGAATTTCAAATTATCAGAATGAATTGGCGATTAAATTTTTGAATTTAATCTATTGAAAATTGAATAAAATTTGAATCTTCAATTTTAAGCCGGTTAAAAATAATTTAAAGGCTCAGAAAATTCATATTGATAATACTGAAGATAATAGAAGTTTCAGAATTGAATTTGAAAGCGATTTGTTCAGTTTGAAATTGTATCGTTTAAATTTAATTTAAAAATAGCCTTCCGAGGCACAGTCTCGGAATTTGACGAAACCAGTTTCATTGGGTCCGTAATATTGAATTATTACCGGATTTCAATTTTCGTATTTATCGGAATTGATTTATGAACATACGGCGTATAAACGCGTATAAAATTTAATTGAATTCAATTTGCATTTATGTAACAACTGGGGTTTTGCCCGAATTATAATCATCAGTAAACGATCTATGTTGACAGATAATTTGCTGTTTATTGTTGGAAATTTTATAACGATAAAATCTTCGTCAATTGGCAATGTAAAATGGTTGTTAAATTTTATTTAAACTGTAAATCGATTGGAATTCTCTTATTGAATTTTATTTGTACGAAATGAATAAATACCACCTAGTAAAATTTTAACAACAAGTTTAAACAAAATAAATTAAAGAAATTATCTAGACAAAACAAATTAGATTTTTAAAAGAAAAAAATTACCATACCTTTAGTACAAAATATAATGTTCAGCCCATATCCCTATTTGGTACCATACTATTTTCGTTAAAACCCTTTACCCGTTTTCCCTTTTTCATTCATTCGTAACCCTAAGAAAAAAATCGAAGAGAAATAAAAATGGCGGCCACGAGTTTCTTTCCTTCTTCGATCTGAAAATTAGGGCTTGTTTTCGTTCGCTCTAGTCTCTGGGCTTTGTAATATCGAAGGCATCGACATCAGCATTCGATCGATCCATGGCTTCGTCTTCCTCTTCGCTCGTCTTCAACTAGGGTTTCCGTTCGATTTCCACGGCTTCAACTCGTGAGCGATTCTAGCGAAGGTGAGTAATTTATGTTACTCACATCTGATTCGAACTGTTCGAATTCGTTTGCTTGTTTGTTTTCGTGGTCTTTGGCTTCGATTTGATTTCTTTGTTTGATGTTGATTTCGTACGTTCTTGTTAACTTTACTGTGATTTATTGCTTTGGTTTACCGGCCCTTGGGAGCTTCGTCTCTGGCCATCTATTTTTGCTTGAGCATTGCGCATATAGTTGCACTCCATCATATGTTTGGGTTCGAGTCTGATACTTTTTGGAGTTGCCATTTGTTAGCTTGTAGTCCCTGTACCCTCTGCGTCACCGCTTGCTGTTGTATGTTGTCCTGTTGCCTAAATTTTTTTTCGTTTGTTGCCTCAGTTACATTAAGCTGTACATGTTCACTGGCCCATAGGTTTTCATTTATAGCTACCTTGTCCTTTGAATTTTCGGGAATATATATGGGTTATCAACTTATCTGGAGTCACTTGTTCAAGTTGGCACTAGTTCATTTCTAAGTAGTTTCACTGGTGCAATTCCTTTTTGTGGTGCACTGATTTGAGTCTTCGTATACATGATATATGCACTGTGATGCCTCATTTTTACCTGTTGCTTTTGAATCTTGATGGAGCTGGCTTCCTTATGTCTCGGCCTTGAGTTGAGATTCTATGTGCATAACTGGTTCGCATAATTGATATGCAGTAACCTATAGCACTTGACTTCGGCATCCCTTAATTACATTGTAGTTGTTCTTGTGTGTAACTGCAGTTTCATTGAAATTTTGATACTTGTTCGATTACTGTATTGACCTTGGATTTGTTCTAACTTGATACATTTGGATTTGAGCATACTTGAGTCTAGTTGTCACGAGCACACTCATGCCTACACTTCAGTTCACTGTCTAGAACTTCTGGCCAGATTCAGTTTGCAAATAGTTTTGTATATTTTTATAACTTGAACCCTTGCTTAAATTGGTCTCGGCCTTGATTTGAAACTGTTTAGTCGACTTCGATTACTTTGAGTATGTGATATTTTTGATGGCTTCAGCCTTGATTGATACTGCATTTCTTGGTTTCTGACTTCACTCTCTCTGGTTTCATGTTGATGTACTGGAATCAGATACTTTTCAAAGTCGCCCTGTCCAGTTTCATTTGAACATAGTTATATTTGCATTTGGTCATATGTTAGAAACAGATACATTGTATTATCATTTGCATTTGGTTCTGAGGTTATACTTCATTGTGCATTAGTCCACTTGAAGTTGTTGCCCTGCACATCGTTCACTTTTATCTAGTATTGCATGAAAATGCTATCACTGTCCCTGTGGTTTCAGACCTGCACATACCTGTGCCATTTCTTTTCTTACCTTTGATTCATTTTGCCATGTGTAGTTGTTATGTACATTTACTTGTGTACATATCTCATATTTACTTTGGTTGCACATTCTGTTTTTGAGTCACTTTAACCTGTGCATTCATTGTTTGTTCACTTATGACCAGTTGCATTTTGTAGTGGCCACTGTCTTCACTTGAATTCGTTACCCACTGATATCATGTGAAGTAGTGCTGCATTGTGTTCATCTCTGTAGTCACTGCACAACTTTGGTTGTTTATGTTTGCATCTGCTTGTGATTTCCAGTCTCTGTAGTTCTTCTTTGTGGGTCTGCATCCATTATGATATCTGAAACTTGGGTAGTCTTGGTGCAGTTGACCATCATGTAGGGCTGTTCTGATTTGGTAGCATTGCATTTGCTTTTGATCATTTCCATATTGGTTCATTTGTGCATATGTAATTATTGGGTTGCTTTGTGTTCCCTTGGCATTAAATGTTGTACTGTCTGTATATTTGGGATTGACCTTGTTCACCTGCATGTTTTATTGACCATTCATTCATGTTCAGATCACTTATCATATAGTCTGCATTGAGTCACTTGAGTCCTTCATATCAGTAGCATTCATGCTGCTCTCTGCATACTTTGATCCATTGATGTTGTAATCTGTTCATTACATTAGTTCTGGACATTTTGTTTCTCGACCTATTGCAGTGAAATCTCATGTATATACATTTTGAAGCTTGCACTGTCCAGTTGTATAGCTAACTTTGTGAACTCTTTGACCTTTGTATGTCATGGCTTAGGTTCTGATAGTCGAGCTTGACTTTGTTGCTACTTGAGCTTGAAACTACTTCTTTTTCATGTACCTGTGCACTGCAGCCACCCAAACTCGACAGTTTTGAATTGATATTTCTTTGCGTCGTGATGCATTGATCTTTTATGCTGTATTGGCGAGGCCGCACACGCGTGCGTGTACGGCAGCCAATCGAACTTCGATGGTTTTAAAGTGACAATTTCTGTTAAGTGTTATATCGACCATCATCCGATTTCTTTGTTAAAAGGATTGGACAGACGGGAATTTTTGTGACTGTCGTCTATTTAAATTATTACTGCCTATATGCACTAATAAACTGGTTTGAATTAGACTGACCTGTGTATTATTTTCTTTTGAATATAATACTCGGGTCAGACCGAGTATTTTTACAGCTTGAAGATTTTCAGGCGGCGAAGTTAGAGAGAGAGAGTAAAAGAATCACTTTAGTTTTCAGAAGAAAATTGTATCTTAAGATATTCCGCTGTATTAGTATTAAAATTGTATAAACTCTAATGTATTCAAAAAAGATTTATAGTAATGAAATAAAGATTCATTTGTTTTAATTCAGTGTTATTATTCTGTGTTTCTGTGGCTGATTCTGTTTAAACGTTATAAACTAAATAACAATTCGTCTTTTTGAACGTTTCGAGTTGGTTTAATTACCGACTGGAGGCGGTCAGAAGGGGGAATGTTACAGAGTGGTATCAGAGCTTTGGTTTACACAAAGCTTAGTTTATGATGTTTAATATGAATAGTTACTAAAAACACTTTAAAAGAAAATGTCTTTCAAATCCAAAGAAGTATAAAATTGTTTTAGAAAATATAAGATGAATGAATTTGGAATAGATCTTATATAAGTAAAGTGAATATTGAATATGAAATAAAGATTTTTAACTTAAGAAAAGTTAAATTGAATTGAATTAGTATTAATAAATATACGATTTGAAGTTTAACAAAGGAAGTTAAATAAATCGTACTTGATTTGATAAATTATTGAGATGGAAATTTAAACATGAAAGATAAGTGATTATATAATATGAATTGGAAAGTTTAAATTAATAAGTTGTTTAACTTATAAAATGAGAAAGTTTAAGTAAAACCAGTTTTTAAATGGTTAAATAGTTTTGTTAAGTAAACAAAATCTGCATTTTGAAATGTGATATGAATTTGACTTTAGCAAAAGTTAAATAAAATGATTTTAGAAATGAAATCTAAGTTAAGTGAAGATAAAATGAAATATAGCTTAAGTAATGTTGAATGAGGTTGAATTTGATATCAAAATGAATTGATAAAGTGAAGAATGAATATGAAATTGAGTTATATAAAGGAAATTCAACTTTAATTGTAAAAGTGAATTAGTGGATAAAACATAAAATAGAAATGTCATTAAGAGTTGATTGTATAGAAATTCATTAAGTATTAATGAAATTGAATTAATGGAAATTGAAAGTTAAGAAATTGAATTCAAATTTAAAGGTAAGTAAATCTAAATAGAATCAAGTTTGATTTGAATTGAAAGCAAACTAACTTGAATATAAATTAGTGAAAGTAAACTAATTGAATATGAATAAATGTTAGAAAAATCCAATGTAAATAAATCAAATGTGATTTAAATTGAAAACCAAGTCGGTGAATGATTTACTAAAGAACTAGTCAATTATCTTGGAAATGGAAAATTGATAAATTTATATAATAGTTTAAAATTGAATTTTTGAATTATTATAAACGGTTGTATAGAAGATTTGAAAAAAGAATTGATGTTATATTGGAATTATAAAATGAGTTGTATAAGTGTTGAAAATGAAATATAAATGTATTTCATAAGTGAAGTTATAAAAATGAATTGATGTTGAAAAATAAAAGAATTTATAAGTAATTTACTTATAAATTAAATTTCTGATATAAAACTGAGTTATAAAAGAAATGGTTAATGAAGTAAATTTCTATAAATTGAAGTCTTTATAAATAGAAATGGAATTTATAAATGTTGTTTATAAATCCGAAACTGACTTATTTTGGATAAGTAAATTTTTATAGCTTGTTAAAAGATGTATATTCACGATTTTGGACAGTGAATATATTATTGAATAAAATGGACATATTTTGGGAAGTGATATTTTAAAACGAAGATAATTGTTTTAAAAGATGTTTTCAAGGCATTGAATATCTAAACCATAGATTTCAACATTCATTGTTGAAATAGACGTTTTCGAGAAATAAGGAAATGGTGGACTATAACACTGTTGTTATAGTAAATGATTTTCGAAAGGAAATGTTTTGTATAGTATTGGGATTTATACATCTATCTAAATTTCGAATCCCTATACTAGTGATTTTGAGTTGTCGTAACGATGTTTTACGTAACATTCGTTTTAACTCAAATAAATATGTGAAAGAGAATGATTTCCTTAAATATGAAATATATACTTAATTTTGATTAAAGTATATCGAATATTTTCAAATGTTGAAAATAAAAATGGATTTGTGAATTACTTATTTTTAAATAAGTATGGAAATGTTTTTCCAAATATGAAATGTTGTGAATATATTCCGTAAGGGATAAATGATTTGAAATTCATTTTTCGAAGTCGAAGTTGAAAAGTTAAATGAGAAATTTGAACAATTAGTTCAATTTGAAATTTTTCAAAAAGATTGAATCGTTAAGTTAAATTGAGTTTAACTTCGACATCAAAGACAATTTAAGTTGAGCTTTGAATTTCAGATGATGATTTGGATTGTATGTCTAACATTGTGAATTGATGACATAGCAATTGATCTCTATTAAATATATATCTGTTGGTGGCGGAGAATTTATTCTCTTAGCTTAACACCCTTCTCTGAGACGTACGAGCTCAGAGGTTATATATCGATAGACATCAATTCTGTGTTGAGAATTGACGATGTAACGTGTAATTCAAATCGAATGTGAAAGTCGATAATAAATTGGAATTATGAATATGAATTGGGTTTGGGATAACCTTAAAATTTCTAAATCGGCTTAGAGGAAATTTTTGAAATCCTCTATTTTGTTATGAATATGAGATATGTAGGTTTTTAGAACTTATATATATGAATGCGGTAAATTTGTAAACCGTTAGTTTGGAAAGTAATTGTTATGGAAATCTTATGTAAGCTTACATGGATATGATATGTACGAAATGTGAAATGTAGTACTACATATATATGATATTATGTTTTCCAAACTGAGGATATAGAAAAGTACCTTCCATTTATTATTGGAGAAGGTATTGGAACTCGTGAAGAGTGTCCATTTGAAATTCGTAGCTACGTAGAATTTTCCATAAGTTGGAATGTCCATTTGGACTAGAATCCCTCGTGATGGGATCATGTTGATTATGATGTATGTTAGCGTAATTTGAGGGGCGAGATGCCTACAGTTACAAGCGATTCCACTGGGATAGTGGCGCAACCGCCGAGTAAACTGCAATCTAAATGCCAAGCGAAATTCGAGGGGCGAGATGCCTACGGTTACAAGCGATTCTACTGGGATAGTAGCGTAACCGCCGTGTGGACCGCGATCTATGGCAACAACCATGGCGAAATTCAAGAGAGATGTGAAATCTACGGTTACAAGCGATTCTACTGGGATAGTAGCGTAACCGCCGGGTAAACTGTGATCCATGGGGGAACGTGCTTTCCATATCCATTTTTAAAAGAATTTTTAAAAGTATTTTCACTGGGAATTGAAGCAAGTATATTTAGTACTTGGAGATTTTTAGACCTGCGCCTGGCCAGCGTATGTCTAATGTCTGTAAGAACGAAGATGGACTTGTTAAATTTCGAGTTAGCAAGTATTTTCAAAGTGTAAATAGCAAATCAATAGTTTGAAACTAAAATTACATAATTCCTACCAAATAAATTAAGAAAGAGGATCTTTGAAATGTTTTGAAAGTCCACAGCTTTGGAAGATATATATTATGCAAATCTCTAACGTGAAGAATTTTAAAGTTTAAATCTGAGTTTTGTAAGTCGAAAATTTTGGTAAAAGACTTTTGCGTTTTGATTGTAGAAATCAATGAACAAACGAGAAGATAAGCAAAACTAGTGAGATTAAACAAATGAAATGAATCCTATATTCATCTATTTGTAATAAATATCGAGCTTAGAAAAAAAATTGTGTAGGGTATAAATATTAATGAAATTTTAACAACCTTTCCTTTTCGTGGACGAAAAGTTTTTAAGGAGGGGAGTTTGTAACGACCCTGAATTTTGAACAATTTAAATTGAAAATATTTAATTAATTTCAAAAAATTTGAACGATGATTTGACTTGAATTTCAAATTATCAGAATGAATTGGCGATTAAATTTTTGAATTTAATCTATTGAAAATTGAATAAAATTTGAATCTTCAATTTTAAGCCGGTTAAAAATAATTTAAAGGCTCAGAAAATTCATATTGATAATACTGAAGATAATAGAAGTTTCAGAATTGAATTTGAAAGCGATTTGTTCAGTTTGAAATTGTATCGTTTAAATTTAATTTAAAAATAGCCTTCCGAGGCACAGTCTCGGAATTTGACGAAACCAGTTTCATTGGGTCCGTAATATTGAATTATTACCGGATTTCAATTTTCATATTTATCGGAATTGTTTTATGAACATACGGCGTATAAACGCATATAAAATTTAATTGAATTCAATTTGCATTTCTGTAACAACTGGGGTTTTGCCCGAATTATAATCATCAGTAAACGATCTATGTTGACAGATAATTTGCTGTTTATTGTTGGAAATTTTATAACGATAAAATCTTCGTCAATTGGCAATGTAAAATGGTTGTTAAATTTTATTTAAACTGTAAATCGATTGGAATTCTCTTATTGAATTTTATTTGTACGAAATGAATAAATACCACCTAGTAAAATTTTAACAACAAGTTTAAACAAAATAAATTAAAGAAATTATCTAGACAAAACAAATTAGATTTTTAAAAGAAAAAAATTACCATACCTTTAGTACAAAATATAATGTTCAGCCCATATCCCTATTTGGTACCATACTATTTTCGTTAAAACCCTTTACCCGTTTTCCCTTTTTCATTCATTCGTAACCCTAAGAAAAAAATCGAAGAGAAATAAAAATGGCGGCCACGAGTTTCTTTCCTTCTTCGATCTGAAAATTAGGGCTTGTTTTCGTTCGCTCTAGTCTCTGGGCTTTGTAATATCGAAGGCATCGACATCAGCATTCGATCGATCCATGGCTTCGTCTTCCTCTTCGCTCGTCTTCAACTAGGGTTTCCGTTCGATTTCCACGGCTTCAACTCGTGAGCGATTCTAGCAAAGGTGAGTAATTTATGTTACTCACATCTGATTCGAACTGTTCGAATTTGTTTGCTTGTTTGTTTTCGTGGTCTTTGGCATCGATTTGATTTCTTTGTTTGATGTTGATTTCGTACGTTCTTGTTAACTTTACTGTGATTTATTGCTTTGGTTTACCGGCCCTTGGGAGCTTCGTCTCTGGCCATCTATTTTTGCTTGAGCATTGCGCATATAGTTGCACTCCATCATATGTTTGGGTTCGAGTCTGATACTTTTTGGAGTTGCCATTTGTTAGCTTGTAGTCCCTGTACCCTCTGCGTCACCGCTTGCTGTTGTATGTTGTCCTGTTGCCTAAATTTTTTTTCGTTTGTTGCCTCAGTTACATTAAGCTGTACATGTTCACTGGCCCATAGGTTTTCATTTATAGCTACCTTGTCCTTTGAATTTTCGGGCATATATATGGGTTATCAACTTATCTGGAGTCACTTGTTCAAGTTGGCACTAGTTCATTTCTAAGTAGTTTCACTGGTGCAATTCCTTTTTGTGGTGCACTGATTTGAGTCTTCGTATACATGATATATGCACTGTGATGCCTCATTTTTACCTGTTGCTTTTGAATCTTGATGGAGCTGGCTTCCTTATGTCTCGGCCTTGAGTTGAGATTCTATGTGCATAACTGGTTCGCATAATTGATATGCAGTAACCTATAGCACTTGACTTTGGCATCCCTTAATTACATTGTAGTTGTTCTTGTGTGTAACTGCAGTTTCATTGAAATTTTGATACTTGTTCGATTACTGTATTGACCTTGGATTTGTTCTAACTTGATACATTTGGATTTGAGCATACTTGAGTCTAGTTGTCACGAGCACACTCATGCCTACACTTCAGTTCACTGTCTAGAACTTCTGGCCAGATTCAGTTTGCAAATAGTTTTGTATATTTTTATAACTTGAACCCTTGCTTGAATTGGTCTCGGCCTTGATTTGAAACTGTTTAGTCGACTTCGATTACTTTGAGTATGTGATATTTTTGATGGCTTCAGCCTTGATTGATACTGCATTTCTTGGTTTCTGACTTCACTCTCTCTGGTTTCATGTTGATGTACTGGAATCAGATACTTTTCAAAGTCGCCCTGTCCAGTTTCATTTGAACATAGTTATATTTGCATTTGGTCATATGTTAGAAACAGATACATTGTATTATCATTTGCATTTGGTTCTGAGGTTATACTTCATTGTGCATTAGTCCACTTGAAGTTGTTGCCCTGCACATCGTTCACTTTTATCTAGTATTGCATGAAAATGCTATCACTGTCCCTGTGGTTTCAGACCTGCACATACCTGTGCCATTTCTTTTCTTACCTTTGATTCATTTTGCCATGTGTAGTTGTTATGTACATTTACTTGTGTACATATCTCATATTTACTTTGGTTGCACATTCTGTTTTTGAGTCACTTTAACCTGTGCATTCATTGTTTGTTCACTTATGACCAGTTGCATTTTGTAGTGGCCACTGTCTTCACTTGAATTCGTTACCCACTGATATCATGTGAAGTAGTGCTGCATTGTGTTCATCTCTGTAGTCACTGCACAACTTTGGTTGTTTATGTTTGCATCTGCTTGTGATTTCCAGTCTCTGTAGTTCTTCTTTGTGGGTCTGCATCCATTATGATATCTGAAACTTGGGTAGTCTTGGTGCAGTTGACCATCATGTAGGGCTGTTCTGATTTGGTAGCATTGCATTTGCTTTTGATCATTTCCATATTGGTTCATTTGTGCATATGTAATTATTGGGTTGCTTTGTGTTCCCTTGGCATTAAATGTTGTACTGTCTGTATATTTGGGATTGACCTTGTTCACCTGCATGTTTTATTGACCATTCATTCATGTTCAGATCACTTATCATATAGTCTGCATTGAGTCACTTGAGTCCTTCATATCAGTAGCATTCATGCTGCTCTCTGCATACTTTGATCCATTGATGTTGTAATCTGTTCATTACATTAGTTCTGGACATTTTGTTTCTCGACCTATTGCAGTGAAATCTCATGTATATACATTTTGAAGCTTGCACTGTCCAGTTGTATAGCTAACTTTGTGAACTCTTTGACCTTTGTATGTCATGGCTTAGGTTCTGATAGTCGAGCTTGACTTTGTTGCTACTTGAGCTTGAAACTGCTTCTTTTTCATGTACCTGTGCACTGCAGCCACCCAAACTCGACAGTTTTGAATTGATATTTCTTTGCGTCGTGATGCATTGATCTTTTATGCTGTATTGGTGAGGCCGCACACGCGTGCGTGTACGGCAGCCAATCGAACTTCGATGGGTTTAAAGTGACAAATTCTGTTAAGTGTTATATCGACCATCATCCGATTTCTTTGTTAAAAGGATTGGACAGACGGGAATTTTTGTGACTGTCGTCTATTTAAATTATTACTGCCTATATGCACTAATAAACTGGTTTGAATTAGACTGACCTGTGTATTATTTTCTTTTGAATATAATACTCGGGTCAGACCGAGTATTTTTACAGCTTGAAGATTTTCAGGCAGCGAAGTTAGAGAGAGAGAGTAAAAGAATCACTTTAGTTTTCAGAAGAAAATTGTATCTTAAGATATTCCGCTGTATCAGTATTAAAATTGTATAAACTCTGATGTATTCAAAAAAGATTTATAGTAATGAAATAAAGATTCATTTGTTTTAATTCAGTGTTATTATTCAGTGTTTCTATGGCTGATTCTGTTTAAACGTTATAAACTAAATAACAATTCGTCTTTTTGAACGTTTCGAGTTGGTTTAATTACCGACTGGAGGCGGTCAGAAGGGGGAATGTTACAGATATAAGCAAAGACATGGAGTAGATTATTTTGATACATATGCTCCAGTTGCTCGCATATCTTCTATACGCTGTTTAATAGCACTTGCAACAATTCATATGTAACGACCTGTAATTTTCGATGATTTAAATTTGTTAATATAATGAGATTTTGGTAATATAATATTGAAGGAAATAAAATTGGTGGTTTAAGAATGAAATAATAATTAAAATTAAAGGTATTAATGTTAATATAAGTTGACTATTAACAATTTGAATGAAACCCCAATAAATGAAATAATGCAAATGTTATACTTGGCTATAAATGGAATATATGAAAACAAATGTAAGTTAATTATTAATAACCTGAATGGGATTCCAACCAATTGAATTTATGTAAATGCTATAACTTGGTTATAAGCTTAACATGAGAAAACCAATGTAAATGTTTAATTGTGTAATGAAATGGTATAATAAATGGTAATTGAATAAAACCAGTATTGTGTAAAGAATTATAATAATTGTTGTATTAATGTGTGCATAAATTTATAATGGGATATAAAAGGTAATTTATAATTTAAAATATTGACTTATTGATAAAATAGTGTGTAATGAATGGAAATGGAATAAAATTAGTGTGATGAAGGAAATGGTAACATTTGCTGTAAGTAATAAACTTATAAATGCAATTAAAGGTAAATAGTGACAATTATTATAAGTTACCTATTTATTTAGTTAGTTGAATTGAAATTGGAAATCAAATTTTGCAATTTAATGAGATTAAACACTACGTTAATTAAAATTAGAAGAATTGGAAATTATTAATGCACTAAGATATAAACCATGATAATTATACCATAAGATGAAATTGATTGAATAATAAATGGAAAGCAAATTAAATTGAATTATTGGAAATTTAATTTATAATCTCTAAATATATTGAAATTGAAATTTAAACTTTGAA